>CM022303.1:496516318-497116318 GCA_011799875.1 Thinopyrum elongatum
ATGCGGATGAGTGGTGCTGATGGTTTCGGTGCGGCTGCTCCTGCTCGTATCGCCGCCACGACGGTGGTCGCCGCCGAGCACTTGCCTAAGGTCATCAGAAGGCAGGTGTACTACGGATCCGAATCGTCCTGTCAGGTTCCAATCTATCCCGATCTTTTTTAGCATGTCCAAAGTAGCTCCTTGCTGAATCCGTCCTGAATGACCCCCCCCCCCACCAGGAAAGCGATCTGCCGCTGGATCCGGAGCATGACTCCAGACTCCCGCAACACGAGTTCGACTCTGAGTTTTGCACCACCGAGAAGTACCAAAAGCTGAGTTGTGTGCATGGGCACACTCCCGCTCGACGTGTATGCATGGAGGGATTCGACATTGGCAGGCGGTTTCTCAGTTGCCCCTTAGAGGTTAGTGCTAAGTTCATCATTTTACTTGAGTTAATGCCACCGCTCATCCTGAATACTATTTAACATTGGCAGGGATATGAGGCTTGTGCCTTCGTTAACTGGCTGGATGAAGAATGGCATGGCAGGGCTCGGAGTGTTATCACCAAGCTCGCAGAAGATAACATAAAGCTGAAGAAGAAACTGGTTGATCTGGAATGTACAATCAGTACGATGAAGCAAGAAAGAATCAATCACAGGCAACAGATGAAAGCAAAAGACAAGAAGGAACTAGCATGTGTAGTTGTGGTTGTCGCATTAGCCATGTTCTATGCGCTATTTGCAATGATGATTAGGGGTTTTGTTTGACATTATTGCTAAAGCACATCTAGATGTGCTCTAAGTACTGCACATCTAGGTCCTATGCCATTGATGTTACGCGAAGATTCATGCAGATATTTTCCTTTGTCTTTTTTTCTTTTCCTTTGTATTTTGATTATTACTCGCTTCATCAATAAGAAGAGCTCAATGTATTGCTTGCCAACTGTCCTACTCCGTTCGTACCGGTACCGGTGCATAATCCCAAAACTCGTTCCTTGTTTTTGTCCTGTAAAAAGAAATCAGCCAATAGGAGTCCTGCGCAACCCCGGGAATTTGAAGCGACTGGGTACAAATAATTGTGGTTGATTATATCACTGGTTAGATAATACGTCAACCCCCGCTTCAACTGGCATTTCCTCTTCTCTGCATACCCCGCTTAAGTGTCCACCATCTTCATCGTCCCCGGCAGGCCACGCTACACACTTGCACACACTCTGCAATCTCGCTTTCTCGTGGTTTTTATACGATCGCAGCCATGTCGAGCGACAGCGAGGACGACAGTTTGGCTAGCAGTCTGGCGCCCGATGATAGGTCAACATCGGAATCATCCCGCTCGTCTTCCATGAGTCCGGCGTCGAGCCCAGACCTCGACTATATCTGGATCATGGAAGGGACGCCGCCTACAGAGTCGTCAGACGACAACCAGACGGACGAGGAGCCGTCGGAGGACGAAGAAGAGGATGACGATGATGATGAGGAGGAATGGTCGAACGAGGAGGAGGACGACGATGACAGCAACGACGATGACGACGGCGGCGGCGATGAAAAGCCAACAGTCAGCGGCAAGAAGCGTCCTCGCCAAGACGATGTTGCAGGGCCATCTAACAACAACAACAACAACAACAACAACAAGAAGGACTAAGTTAAGCAGACTGTATATATCTCTGTTTCCGTTCGCTCATATTAATTTGTTATCTCTGTTTATCCTGTCAATCTCATCGCAGACGGTTAGTAATACGTATTCGATAGAGATCTTCTACATTAGCGCCCACCGGTTGGTTTGTTGAACTGTGTGCCCTGACGAGCACACAATTCACAAAAAAGACCGTATGGGCTGTCTATAATGATCACACACAAGTCTAATTACCGACCTGTTTGCCGGGTATCACACACATCTTGTTACGCCGAATCATTTGTGTTCACCTCGATCATCGCAAATGGTTCATCGGAGCGAACTGTATGCCGTATATCGCACACACCTTGATCTGGTTGCCCGTTTCTGTTGTTCTGTCTCATCGCAAACAGTTCGTATGGATCAACCGTATGCCCCGCATCGCACACGCAACTAAAATCTGAACCGTGTTTGATGTACCATTCATCGCAAACGTTTTGCATCTTTTTTGACGGTTTTTTTACATCACCGTTTGCGATTAATGCACCACACACAGTTTCGTCAAAGGGTCTCTGATCGTAGTGTCGCGTTAGCAGCATCCTGCGGTAGTGTATGAGTCCACCATACCTGCCTATATGCGGTATTTACATGCCGTTCCAAGTAAATTTGCATGTGCCAACTCTAATTATTCAAAATAAATTTCCATTTTGTGTGCCCACACCGCTCATGTGGTGGCAGGGGGTGGCCAATATCTTTCATGCTAGGCGAGTTATTCTCACGATGAGTGTTTTTTCACTTATCATTGCACGAGAAAGTGGTAGGTAATAGGGATGCCCAGTCCCACAATGAACCAAAAAAATAATAACAAATTCCTTGGAAAGTGAAAAGTTTGGAAGGTACACGTGGATACAGCTAGCCATGGATTGTGAAAGAATGGTGGAAAATAAATGAATTTTATTTTCGGTTTGGGAACCGCCTATAATGTGTCTAGCATGGAAGATGCTGGGAACTCTCGGTTGTAGCGTTGATAGGAAAGGCATGCCTCTCAAAATAATTTTATCTCTCTAATTTAAGCTTTGAGCTCTGGCACCTCTGCAAATCTCTGCTTCCCTCTACGAAGGTCTATATATTTACTTTTATGCAAATTTTATTTTTATTTTGAGTCTTCACCTTCTCTTATAAGCACTAACTAGACAACACTATTGTCATACTTGTGCATTGGATGTAGCTAATATTGAGTGTGTTTCATGAATGGATCAATGATTGAGCATGATGGGTTAGGGATAACTTTGTTTACCATTGATATTTTGAAAGACATGATTATTTGTTGGTATGCTTGAGTATCTATATCTTTATGTCAAACTATAGACTTTTGCTTTGAATCATTCGGATCTCAATGTTCATGCCACAGAAGAAAGATTACATGATGAATATGATAGGTAGCATTCCACATCAGAAATTCTGTTTTTATCATTTACCTACTCGAGGACGAGCAGGAATTAAGCTTGAGGATGCTTGATACGTCTCCAAGGTATCTATAATTTTTGACTCTTCCATGCTGTTATAGTATCAATCTTGGATGTTTTATATGCAATTATATGCAATATTATATCATTTTCTGGGACTAAGCTATTAACTTAGTGCCCAATGCCAGTTGCTGTTTTTTGCCTGTTTTGGTTTTCCAAAAAATCAGTACCAAACGAAGTGCAAATGCCACAAAACTTTTTGGAGATTTTTTCTGGACAAAAGAGACCCTGGAAGCTTCAGAGAGGGCCAAAAGATGGAGGAGTAGCCCACAAGGCACCAGGGCGCGCCTGGTGGCTTGTGGGGCCCACCTCCAGCATTTTGACCTAATTCCGCCTCTATAAATTCTCTAAAATTGGGGAACCAACAAAGAGCCACCCAAAATACTTTTTCCGCCACCGCAAGCTTCTATTCTCGAGAGATCCCATCTGGAGGCCTTTTCCGGCACTTTGCCGGAGGGGGAATCAATCATGGAGGGGCTCTACATCAACCTTGTTGCCCTTCCGATGATGTGTGAGTAGTTTACCACAGACCTACGGGTCCATAGTTAGTATCCAGATGGCTTCTTCTCTCTCATTGATCTTCAATACAATGTTCTCCTTGATGTTCTTGGAGTTCTATTTGATGTAATCACTTTTTGCGGTGTGTTTTTTGGGATCTGATGAATTGTGAGTTTATGGTCAGATTATCTATGCATATTGTTTGAGTCTTCTTTGAACTCTTTTGTGCATGATTATTATAGCTTTGTATTTCTCTCCGATCTATTGATTTGGTTTGACCAACTAGATTGATTTATCTTGCAATGGGAGAGGTGCTTTGTGATGGGTTCGATCTTGCGGTGCTCAATCCTAGTGACAGAAAGGGACATGACACGTATTTGTATCGTTGCCATTAAGGATAAAAAAGATGGGGTTTATTCATATTCATTGAGTTTACTTTGTCTGCATCATGTCATCTTGCTTAAGGCGTTACTCCGTTCTTTATGAACTTAATACTCTAGATGCATGTTGGATAGCGGGCGATGTGTGGAGTAATAGTAGTAGATGCAGGAAGGAGTCGGTCTACTTATCTTGGACGTGATGCCTATATACATGATCACTGCCTTATATATCGTCATGATTATTTGTTGTTTTACCAATTGCCCAACAATAATTTGTTTACCCACCGTATGTTATTTTCTCGAGAGAAGCCTCTAGTGGAAACTATGGCCTCAGAGTCTATCTAAATCATATATTAAAATCCAAAAATATATTGCTGCATTTTTTATTATGTTATTTTATTTTGTGTTTTATTTATCCATCTATCACCATGAGATTTGATCCTTGCAATTAACCGCCAAGGGATTGACAACCCCTTGTTTGCCTTGGGTGCAAGTATTTGTTACTTTGTGTGTATGTGCTGCCAACGAGGTGTTGTGTGATTCTCCTACTGGATTGATAACCTCAGTTTCCAACTGAGGGAAATACTTATCTCTACTGTACTGCATCATCCTCTCCTCTTCGGGGAAACCCCAACGCAGCTCACAAGTAGTAGCCATCAGGGCGCCCCCAGGGGGTAGGCGTGCCCTGGTGCCCCGTGGGCCCCTCGTGGCTCCGTTTGACCTAATTCCAGCTCTATAATTTCTCTAATTTTGGGAAACCAACAGAGAGCCACCCAAAACACTTTTTCCGCTGTCGCAAGCTTCTGTTCTCGCGAGATCCCATCTGGAGGCCTTTTTCGGCACTCTGTCGAAGGGGGAATCAATCAAGGAGGGGCTCTACATTAACCTTGCTGCCCTTCTGATGATGTGTGAGTATTTTACCACAGACCTACGGGTCCATAGCTAGTAGCTAGATGGCTTCTTCTCTCTCTTTGATCTTCAATACAATATTCTCCTCGATGTTCTTGGAGTTCTATTTGATGTAATACTTTTTGCGGTGTGTTTGTTGGGATCTGATGAATTGTGAGTTTATGATCAGATTATCCATGAATATTATTTGAGTCTTTCACTACAGGAATCAGCTTGTTTGCCGTCTGCCATGGCAGACGGCAAAGGACTAGAAAGCTGACGGCAAAGGTCTTTGCCGTCAGCCGCGGACGGCAAACATGTCCGGCACAGTAGGTTACGGTAATGAGCTGGTTTGTCGTCTGCCACGGACGACAAACATTTGCCGTCAGCTTTCCTAGGGAAGCAGACAACAAAGAGGGTGGACGGCAAAGAAATAGACGTTAGCCACGTTAGGTGGCTAATGGGAGGCTTTGCCGTCTGCCAGCGGACGGCAAAGATGCCCTCCCCTTTGCCGTCTGCTTCCTGACGTCAGCTGGCCCGTCACTACTCCCCGCTTGTTGCCGTCTGCCACAGACGGCAAACAGCCGCTCTTTGCCGTCTGTCACAGACGACAAAGTGACCAAATTGGTCAGCCCCAGTGCTCCCAGGTTGCACAGGTTGCTGCCATGTGGCCTCTTTGCCGTCTGTGGCTGACGGCAAAGACCCCTTTGCCGTCGGTGGCAGACGGCAAAGAGCCTGCATTGCCTCTTTTTGTTCTGTTTTTTCTTATATCCAAGCATTTTCACAGCAAATATATGATATATATATATATATATATATATATATATATATTTCACAGCAAACATATGAGATATCCAACACATACATAGCAAGTTCCACATACATATGAGATATCCAATACATAGCAAGTTCCACATACATAGTTCATCCATACATATTACAAGTTCCACATTGTTCCAAAATGAAAACATAAAGGGAAAACAAGCACTCCATCAATGCAAGCTTCCGTGAAGTGAATGAAATCTGCAAAATGGGAAATAAGAAAGTAGAAGAAGAAGACTAGAAGAAGAAAAGAAGAAGAGAAAAGAAGAAGAAAAGAAGAGAAGAAGAAGAAGAGGAAAATAAAAAAGAAGAGAAGAACAATAATATAAAAAGTATATGACATTTTGAGCTAACTTAGGTAAAATATAGTTTATGAGCTAACTTAGTAAAATGATCATTCTGAGCTAACTTAGGTAAAATGGATCATTTATGAGCTAACTTAGGTAAAATGGATCATTTTGGAGCTAACTTAGGTAAAATGGATCATTTTGGAGCTAACCTAGGTAAAATGGGTCATTTTGGAGCTAACTTAGGTAAAATGGATCATTTTGGAGCTAACTAAGGTAAAATGGATCATTTATGAGCTAACTTAGGTAAAATGGATCATTTTGGAGCTAACATAGGTAATTATGCCATTTTTGAGTTAACTAAGCATATTATGCCATTTTTGACATAAGTAAGCTAAGTATATGTCATTATTGAGCTAACCTAGGTAACTAAGCATATTAGAGCTAACTTAGCATATTAGAGCTAACTTAGGTCATTATGGTAAGCATATTGGTGGAAATAAAGCTAAGTCTAGGTCATTATGCATTTGTTAAGCAAAACACTAGAGAGAACTTACCGTCATCACGAAGGTGAAGCACCGGGGTGGCTCGTGCCGGTACCAGCTGGAGAAGGATCGTGCGATGCTTGTCTGGAGTTACGCTGCACCAAAGATCATTTGCAATGTCTCGTTAGCATGATGACACTCAAATGTTAAGACTAGTAACTAATGACCATTCAAATGAAACTCACCGTGGTCCCCGGAGCAATGACTGGCATCGGCGGAGGGGTCTGACCGGTCTTCTCGCACACAGACTGCACATTTGGTTTTGACGAGTCAGTCATACTAGTTAGTAATGAAACGAACATTACGTGCATGATTTGGCTAATATGCAGAAGAAACTTACCACGAGGAGCTCGTACATGGCCCGGTTCTGCATGTCATTCCGTGCCCTCTCCTCCTCCAACATCCTAGCCGTCCTCTCCTCCAACTCCCGCTCCTTCTCCGCCGCCTGCCGGTCCCTCCCCGCCAGAAGCTCCTTGGTTGCCTCTCTCTCTTTCTGAAGAACAGAGTGCAACACCACTCCTCGTTAGCATTGTAATCATCGATGGCCGCACACACAATGTAATGGAGAGGAAAGAAATCTGAGTCCGTATAACTAACCTCGATGATGAGCTCCATTGGCAGTGGACGAGGCCTTATCTCAAGGGCGGAGCTCGTTTGGCGCGCCTTGATCTCCGGGAGAGTGCTAGGACAACGTATAAGTCCATCTCCAATGGCTATCGAGCCATGGGACCTCCCGCCACCAGATATCATCACCAGCTCTGGATCAATGGGACCTGGCTCGGGTTAAAGTCCTCCCCTTTCCTCACCTTCCCCTCATCTCTGTACCTCACTAGCTTGTTGTGGGAGGAGATGTTGGTGAAGTTCTCTGGATGATCGAGGTCAGACGCAAAGAATGCCTTGACCTTCTTGTACGAGGCAGTATGGGCCATGGCATAGAGGTCGTACACCTCTGGCACCTCCGCCTTATTGTGTCGCCCCTAAAAAGAGAGGAACAGAGTAAATTAGTAATTAAAGGGCTCAAGCTAGCATGAAGAATGAATTGCATGAATCATGAAGCAAACCACATACCCAGCTCCGCCCGAACTGATATAAGTTGGCGCTGCCTTGATGGTGTGGTACACCTTCCATTTGGGCACGCTGGTCCTTGGCATTGTTGTGGAGGGCTAGCCATTGGTCTGAGCACCACTCATCCACCAACACCTCCCAACAATCCATCTGATCCGCACACCATCTCGGGGGCACCTAAGTTAATAAAGAGAAACTTGAGCGCTACGCCTACGAATCAAATCAAGGAAACTAAGTACAAGGCCTTAAGAATAGGTAATTACCGTCATGTACTGCTCCTTCTTCAGAAACTTTTCGCGGCACACCGGCTTGGGCTTCTTAATACCACGTGAGGCGTAGTAGTCTCGAACAACCTGCACCCGAGCCTCGTGCCATAAGTTTTGTAGTAGGCGCTTGCACTCGGCATCGATAACCTTTGCCGCGGCCTCCTCGTATCCCTCCTCACACCTGTAGAAGGTATGCAATCAAATGAGACAACATTGATTAGTACTATAACTAGCTATTTGAAGATTTTTAATTGTGTAAAGGAGAAATTACCCAAAACTTTCTGATCACCATCTCTGCCCTCGTGTGGCACAAGACACCATCGATCATCTCCTCCGGCGGGGCCGGGGCAGCCAAGTAGTGCTCCCAGCTCAATCCTAGTTGTTCAAGTCCGCATACTCAAGCCTAAATAAGGCACATCCTTTCTCACAGGCATGTATCTTCTCATAGGGCATCTTAAGTGCATGGAGGATTTTGTCCGACTGGTACAGGTTTGCAGGCATTACATGGCCTTTGGGTAGAAAGCGTCCAAATACTGTCATCATCGCGTCGTAGCATTCTCTGCCCAAGTTGAATTGAGCCTTTAGAGCCATTACTTGTGAGATGGCATCCAGCTGACAAAGCTCAGTCTGCTCGTGGAGAGGATGTTTTGAAGACTCCAACATTTCATTGAAGGCCTTTGCAGATTCCTCCATCTCATCGTCCGAATCCCGAGCATCATCAAAGTCTTGCACCATGTCTTCCATCCCGGTACCATGCTCGTCGGTGCAACGACGAACCACCTCAGCTCTGGCACGTTGGGCAGACTCACCATGAAATATCCACACCGTATAACCGGGCGTAAAACCACTCTTCTGTAGGTGTTTGCCCATTTCTTCCTCTGTCCTCTTGTGCCAATTGTCGCACCGGACACAGGGGCACCAGGTTTTCTTCTGGCCATTTGCAAATGCGGCTCTCACAAACCCCTTGGTTTTTGTTAAGCATTCATTGGTCATGTCTTTCTGACTAGTGTGACCGGTGTACATCCACGCACGATCACTCATCTTGCCTAGCTACTGGACACACAAGAAATATATATATATATATATATATATAATTCACCATGTATATATTCATCAGTTAATCTAGTTTGTCAATTTTATTACGTCCATGCAACCTACACTCTAATAGGTAAAGATAGGTCCTAATCCCACCCGAGTATGTGTAGATTGGGTTCGTTTTCCCATGCTCTGCTCCGGATCCGACGCAAAATTTTGGCAGCACCTCCCCGCTGTTCTCCTGATACACGTCTCTGCAATAAATAGAGAGGATGTGTACCCGGAGAACAACGGGGAAGCACTGATGAAATTTATGCGTCGGATCCGGAGCAGAGCATATGGGAAAACAAACCCAATCTACACATACTCGGGCTGCCCATGGATAACGTTGGACAATTCGAAAGAATCACGGTTATAAATATGCAAATGCATGCATATTTATAACTGTAACCCTTTCGAACGGGAGACGCATACTGGTCACGCATATTGATGATTGAAGACACCTATAGCTAGCAAGTTTCATCGGCACAAAGACCGGAACAGAGCAAATAATTAAGGGGGGGGGAGGAGATGTCATTTGTGCTCACCCACGAACGCAGGGGCGGAGCTCGTCGAACACCAGACCCTCGCAGCGATGAAACCACTGCACATTTAAATCCAAAGATGAGTAACATAGCATTATTGTTTTTGCCATCAACCTAAATAAATATTTACAACAGGATGCCACCTCCAAGTTGTAAAAAAACGATTTGCACTGCTCGTTTCTCGACCCCTCGATCCTCGACCCCTCGGCGATCCTTGACCCTCGACCCCTCGACCCTTGACCCCTCGATCGTCGACCCCTCGGCGACCCTCGACCCTCGACCCCTCGGAGATCCTCGACCATCGACCCCTCGACCCCTCGACCCTTGGACCCCTAGACCCTCGACCAACTCGACCCCCAGAGGAGAGAAGAGATAAATGAGGAGAAAAGAGATAAAGAGGCTGAGATAGAGAAAAGAGAAAAAAGAGGAAACGCACAGAGAAAAAGTAGCAAAACAGAAAAGATGAGGAGAAGAAGAGAAAAAGAGGAGAAAGAGAAAAACAGGGAAAGCGAAAGGAGGTAGAAGAGGGGAGGGAGGGGCGAGAAGGGGAGACGAGGGGGGTGGAAGCATGAGGAGAAGGAGGGGAAGAGGAGGCGATAGGAGGAGGGAGGGGGGGGGAGAAGCGGAGGAGGAGGGGGGGAAGATGGAGAGGAGGAGGAGGGGGGGAAGAAGAAGCAAGAAGAGGAGGAGATGACGGAGGGCGCGGAGGGTGGGGGAGAGAAGAAAGAAGAAGAAGAGGAAGAGGAGGAGGTAGGAGAGGGGAAGAAGCACGAGGATCGGACTGTTCTGCGTAGGCGGAGGAGGATGTCGGAGGCGAATAGGCGATGGGAGTATGAGGGTGATCAGAGGCGGCGGAGTGCGTCATTGGGCGGAGTGGCGTATTCGCTGACGCGGTGTCGTCTACTCTTATTTTTGGTGTTCATCGTTTCTATTAAAAAACAGAAAAAAAAACCCTAAACTAAACCTAAACTAAACTAAATCTAAACCTAAACTAAACTAACTAAATCTAAAAAAATAGAAAAAAAAAAAAAGAAAAAAGAGGACAAGAACTCACCTAGCTCCGGCCTGAGGGACACGGAGCGGTGGAGGAAGCAAAAGCGGGGGGGGAGGCTTGGAGGAAGGCTAAGACGGGGGCACAGGAGGCGGAGGAGAGGGGAGGTTGAGGCTAACTGGAGGAGAGACCCAGATACGAGAGGAAGACGGATAAAGAGATTGGGGAGGGGAGGGAAGAAGAAGAGGAATGGGTAAGATGGGAGGAGGCTGAGGGAGGGCAAGGGGGGAGGCGGAGGTGGCTGGAAGGAGAAGGCTAGGGCTAAGGGGGGGGGAAGGTAGAGAGGAGTGACGGTGAGGGGAGAGAGAAAGGGGTGGGGCGGGGCTGACCGTTTTAGTTAGTTCGCTTTTTGCCGTCTGCTAGCAGGCGGCAAAGAGCCTAGCTAGTGGGATGGGGCCGGGGGGAACGGCCGTTAGCTAGGTTCCTCTTTGTCGTCCGCTGGCAGACAGCAAAGAGCCTAGCTAGTGGGGTGGGGCGGGGGGAACGGTCGTTCCTCTTTGTCGTCTGCCTTTTGGCTCTTTGCCGTCCGCTGGCGGACGGCAAAGATGTGGCTGATGGCAAACTACAACATTGCCATCAGCCACTTCTTTGTCGTCTGCTTTTTGCAAGCGGACGGCGAACACCTACTGTGCCGTCCGCTAGCAGACGGCAAATTCTTTGATTCCAGTAGTGTTTGCTGAACACTTTTATGCATGATTATTATAGCTTTGTATTTCTCTCCGATCTATCCGTTTGGTTTGACCAACTAGATTGATTTATCTTGCAATGGGAGAGGTGCTTTGTGATGGGTTCGATCTTGCGGTGCTTAATCCCAGTGACAGAAAGGGACATGACACATATTTGTATCACTGCCATTAAGGGTAAAACGATGGGGTTTATTCATATTGATTGAGTTTACTTTGTCTACATCATGTCATCTTGCTTAAGGCGTTACTCAGTTATTTATGAGCTTAATACTCAAGATGCATGCTGGATAGCGGTCGATGTGTGGAGTAATAGTAGTAGATGCAGGCAGGAGTCGGTCTACTTGTCTCGGACGTGATGCCTATATACATGATCATTGCCTTGGATATCGTCATGATTATTTGTTGTTGTATCAATTGCCCAATAGTAATTTGTTTACCCACCGTATGCTATTTTTTAGAGAGTAGCCTCTAGTGAAAACTATGACCCCCGGGTCTATCTTTTATCATATATTAAAATCCAAAAATATCTTGCTGCAATTTTATTTACTTTATTTTATTTTGTATTTTGGTTTATCAATCTATCACTGCAAGATTTGATCCTTGCTATTAACTGCCAAGGGATTGACAACCCCGTGTTTGCGTTGGGTGCAAGTATTTGTTATTTTGTGTGTAGGTGCTGCTAACGAGGTGTTGTCCGATTCTCCTACTGGATTGATAACCTTGGTCCTTAACTGAGAGAAATACTTATCTCTACTGTACTGCATCATCCTCTCCTCTTCGGGGAAATCCCAACGTAGCTCACGAGTAGCAGCAGGGTGCCACAGAAGGCCTCTATATGAGATCGCTTTGTTACAGAGGCTTGCGGCGGCGGAACGGAAGTTCTAGGTTTCTTTCTAGGGTTTTCTATATATATAGGAATTTTTGGCGTTGGTTTCACGTCAAGGGGCCCATGGGGAATCGACAAGCTCAGGGGGCGCCCCCCGGGGGGAGGGCGCGCCCTGTTAGCTTGTCGTGTCCTCGTGGGTCTTCTGGTCCTTCCTCAAAGCTTTGGGGGTCTCTTCTGGTCCATAAAAAATCACCGTAAATTTCCAGTCCAATCCGAGAACTTTTATTTCTGCACAAAAAACACCACCACGGTAGTTCTGTAGAAAACAGCGTCAGTCCGTGTTAGTTCCATTCAAATCATACCAAAACTATATAAAATTATTGTAAACATGGCATGAATACTTCATAGATTATAGATATGTTGGAGACGTATCAGCATCCCCAAGCTTAATTCCTGCTCGTTGTCGAGTAGGTTAATGATAAAAGAAACAATTTATGAAGTGTGAATGCTAGCATAGTGCATAAGTTTGATCATTGATAATTTTAGTCACTTTTTCTAGCATCATAAACAACAACTCTTTCTCATAAAACTCATCATGATAAAGTAGCAATCAATTCACATGTTATGGTTCAAACAATGCATTCTCTTGAAGCTTAACAACCTATGTTCTTAGTCACCAAACAATATCAATGCATCTTATTTTCAACAATGTCTAAGTCAGAGCTCCACATACTCAATTATCATATAGTCTTCTATGATTGCTAATACTCAAAGCATATTTTTAGAACAAATGACATCCATCCAACACAGAGAAAGATAGGGGCTCAATGTTTCGCCTCCCAACTCATTTATCATAGAGATAATTGTCAACAATAATAATTCATGATCAAATATATTTGAATGGCCATATGTGCCTAGATCTTTCCCCACCACATGATGCTTGCCAACTAAAGAATAGGTTGGAATAAGAAATTGACTCAACAAAAAAAAAATTAACAGAAAAAATAAAAGATAAGCCCTTCGCAGAGGGAAGCGTGGATTTGCAGAGGTGCGAGAGCTCATTGCTTAAAACAGAGACGAATACATTTTGAGTGGTGTGCTTTTCCTGTCAACGTCACGACTAAGGTATTCAATATCTTCCATGCTAAATGCATTATTGGCGGTTCCCATGCGGAAATGAAAAGTTTAACTCCCCCTCAACCATTCAACACAAGCCATGGCTAGCCGAATTCACGGGTGCCTTCCAAACTTTCAACTTTCCAGGGGAGCCTTTGTTTTATTATATTTTTTCTTTTTATTTAAGGGATCGGGCATCCCGATTACCAGCATCTCTCATGCAAGGACAAGTGAATAAACACCCATCATGAGAATAACCCACTTAGCATGGAACATATTGACCACCCCGTCGCTCCATGAGTGGTACGGACACACAAAACAGATGATTATTTGAAGGTTTTAGAGATGGCACATGCAAATTTACTTGGAACAGCAGAGTAATACCGTATATAGGTAGGTATGGTGGACACTCATGGAAGAAACTTGGCTTAAGGATTTTGGATGCACATGCAGTATTCCCGCTTAGTACAGAAATTTTGGCTAGCAAAATATTCTAAACAAGCACCACATGTTGAAGGATCCATAACAATATAACTTCGATGCAAATGTACCCAACCATAACTCATTACGTTATCTTCCTTGTCCAACTTCAACTAATTTGCTCAAGTTTGAAAATAATTAATGGGTATTCACAATCATAAAATATGTCCAAGATAATATATTTGTATGTGAAAGTTCACTTCCATATACTAATCATTCATGAATTGCTTGTATGACCAATATTGTGATTGTCGAACTTTAATAGATTTTACTTTATAAACCCAATGTGAAATATTACTAAGCATATGGAACAATATAATTTGAGTTTTATGCTATTAAATTCATTCAAACATTTTCTCTTAGGATATAAGTGAAGCACGAGAATGAATGACAAACTACTCCAAAAAAATATAAGTGAAGATCAATGAGTAGTCAAACAATTAAGTAGCTATGTGAGGACTCTCTCTCATTCAAGATTTCAGATCCAAGGAATTTATGCAAATATCAAGCAAAATGAAAATAAAGGACACATCAAGTATATCACATATCATGTGAACAAGTAAAAACTTAGGCTCAAGCGAAACTAACCGATAGTTGTTGATGAAGAAAGGTGGGATGCCTACCGGGGCATCCCCAAGCTTAGATGTTTGAGACTTATTGGAATATTAACTTGGGGAGCCTTGGACATCCCCAAGCTTGATCTTTTGTGTCTCCTTAATTCCTCTAATGTCACGGTTTCCTTAAATCTTAAGAACTTCATCCACACAAAACTCAACAAGAACTCATGAGATAAGTTAGTATAAATCAATGCAAAAACTTATCATTCTCTACTGTAACAAATCACTAAAATTATTATTAGACATTGCACACTAAATCCCTCTTCATATTTAATACTTCTATCCTCAAATAGAATAATTAAACAAGCAAACATATGCAAACAATGCAATCATAACTGCAACCTGTCTAAACAGGATAGTCTGTAAAGGATGAAGCAAGATCCATGCTTATTTAACTCAAAAAAATCTGAAAATTTACCACACAGAAAATTTATCATAGCTTACTGTGTCAAAATTTCAAGATTTTACCACATTCTAACTTTTCTGAAGAATTCAAACAATAATAGAAAACTCTCTATTTTGAAACAACAACTCATATACTTGCAAACCGAGCGTGGTAAAGACTGTACTTGACACTTTTATTGAAATAAAAGATATAAAACATTATTATAAATAACAGCAAGCAAATCTCAACAAAATAAAATGACGCTCCAAGCAAAACACATATCATGTGACGAATAAAAATATAGCTCCAAGTAAGGTTACAGATAATGTTGAAGACGAAAGAAGGGATGCCTTCCGGGGCATCCCCAAGCTTAGTTGCTTGGGTCTTCCTTGAATATTACCTTGGGGTGCCTTGGGCATCCCCAATCTTAGGGTCTTTCCACTCCTTATTCTCCTCATATCGATATCTCACCCAAAACTTGAGAACTTCAATCACACAAAACTTAACGGAACTTCGTGAGATGCGTTAGTATAATAAAACAAATTATTCACTTGGGTACTGTCAAGAAAAGATTCATAATTGTTTCCACATAATGCCTATTGTACTCTATCATTTCCATAATTTATATTGACCAATATAAGCCATAGAAACTATGAAACAAGCGAACTATGCATTGAAAACAGAATCTGTCAAAAACAGAACAGTCTGTAATGATCTAAACAAACACCATACTTATGCAACTCCATTTAAAAAAAATTAGGACAACGTAGGCAATTTTTATATCAATCATGTGTAAAAAATTTAGATGAAAAGCACGTCCAGTAAAATATATGAATTTTTGCACCGGACCCAAAAGTTTCTATTTTTGCACAGAATCGAGTCAACTATCATCCACACTATCCCAAAGGCTTTACTTGGTACTTTATTGAAACAAAAGCTATAAAACATGATTACTACAGTAGCTTAATCATGTGAACACACAAAAACAGTAGGGGTAAATATTGGGTTGCCTCCCAACAAGCGATTTTCTTGAAATACTTTTTTCCTAGGCATGATGATTTCAATGATGCTCACATAAAAGTAAATAATCGAAACACAAAGAGAGCATCATGAATCACATGGAAAGCACATTTAAGCCTAACACACTTCCTATGCATAGGGATTTTGTGAGGAAACATCTTATGGGAACAAGAATCAATTAGCATATGAAGACAAAACAAGAATGACTTCAAAACTTTGAACACATAAAGAGGAAACTTGATATTATTGAGATATGTAAAAGCATATGTTCCTCTCTCATAATAATTTTCAGTAGCATCATGAACAAATTAAACAATATATTTATCACATAAAGCATTCTTTTCATGACCTACAAGCATAGAAATTTTATTACTCTCCACATAAGCAAATTTCTTCTCATCAGTAGTGGCGGGAGCAAATTCAATGAAATAACTATCGTGTGACACTTGATTGGCATAATCCAATTGAAAATTAAAATCATGATGACAAGTTTCATGGTTATAATTGTTCTTTATAACATACATGTCATCACCATAATCATCATAGATAGCAACTTTGTTGTCATAATCAATTGAAACCTCTTCCAAAATAGTGGATTCATCACTAAATAAAGTCACGACCTCTCCAAATCCACTTTTATTATTATTCCAATAAGATCCAACACCCTCCAAAATAGTGGGATCATTATTACATAAAGTTGACACTCTTCCAAACCCACTTTCATCAATATAATCATCATAAAATAGGAGGCATGCTATCATCATAATAAATTTGCTCACCAAAAGTAGGGGGGCTAAAAAGATTATCTTCATCAAACATAGCATCCCCAAACTTATGGCTTTACATATCATTAGCATGATGGATATTCAAAGAATTCATACTAACAACATTACAAGAGATTTTATGCCAAATATTTTATTGAATTCTTCTTCTAACACTTTGCCATAATTTTCTGATCCATCATTTTCAAGAAACACATCATAAAGATAAAAACTTGACGCAACTTCAATTCCAATTTTTTTTGTAGTTTTCTTTTATGAAACCAAACTAGTGATAAACAAGAAACTAAAAGATTCAGTTGCAAGATCTAAAGATATACCTTCAAGCACTCACCTTCCCGGCAACGGCGCCAGAAAAGAGCTTGATGTCTACTACACAACTTATTCTTGTAGACTCGTGTTGGGCCTTCAAGCGCAGAGTTTTGTAGGACAACAACAAATTTCTCTCAAGTGGATGACCTAAGATTTATCAATCCATGGAAGACGTAGGATGAAGATGGTCTCTCTCAAATAACCCTGCAACCAAATACAAGAAATCTCTTGTGTCCCCAACACACCCAATACAATGCTAAATTGTATAGGTGCATTAGTTCGGCGAAGAGATGGTGATACAAGTGTAGTATGGATAGTAGATATAGGGTTTTGTAATCTGAAAATATAAAAACAGTAAGGTAGCAAGTAACAAAAGTGAGCACAAACTGTATTGCAATGCTTGAAAACAAGGCCTATGGTTCATACTTTCACTAGTGCAATCTCTCAACAATGCTAACATAATTGAATCATATAGTAATTCCTCAACGTGCGACAAAGAATCACTCCAAAGTTTCCATCGGAGAACGCAGGACGAAAACGTGTATCAACCCCTATGCATAGATTACCCCAATGTCACGATAATCCACAAGTTGAATACTAAAACATACATCAAGTAACTCAATAGAATGCCCCATTGTCACCACGGGTATCCACATGCAATACATACATTCTCAAATCCAAAATATTCAACCCAACGTAACGAAACCTCAAAGAGCAAAATCCAATTCATCACAACAAGATAGAGAGGGAAAAACACCATATGATCCGTCTATATTAACAAAGCCCATGGTACATCAAGATCGTGCGAAATTAAGAACATGAGAGAGAGAGATCAAATACATAGCTACTGGTACATACCCTCAACCCCGAGGGTGAACTACTCCCTCCTCGTCATGGAGACCGCCGAGATGATGAAGATGGCCTCCGGTGATGATTTCCCCCTCCGGCAGGGTGCCAGAGAAGGCCTTCAGATGAGATCGCTTTGGTACAGAGGCTTGCGACGGTGGAGCGGAAGTTCTAAGTTTTCTTTCTGGAGTTTTCTATATTTATAGGAATTTTTGGTGTTGGTTTCACGTCAAGGGGGGTCCACGGAGAAGCGACAAGCTCAGGGACGCCTAGGGGGGGAGGACGCGCCCTGTGAGCTTGTCGTGTCCTCGTGCGTCTTCTGGTCCTTCCTCGAAGCTCCGGGGCTCTCTTTTGGTTCATAAAAAATCACCGTAATTTTTCAGCCCAATGCAAGAATTTTTATTTCTGCACAAAAAACATCATCACGGTAGTTCTGCTGAAAACAACGTCAGCCCGGGTTAGTTCCATTCAAATCATACCAAAACCATATAAATTTGTTGTAAACCTGACATGAATACTTAAATTATAGATACGTTGAAGACGTATCACTTGATGAACTCTTTTCCTCAATAATCTGTACATCAGGAACTGCTATCCCATCGTGTAGTTATGGTACTGTTTTTTTGTCCTAGTTTCATTCCAATATGATTGATAACACCATTAGGGCAATGTTTGATAGTTTGAATAATCATGGTCGCGCTGTACAAGTTTATATAGGCAATACTTACATATGTTTTTCTGTGCAGTCTGACTAAATCTAGGATCCTTCTTTTCAGTGTGTGTACATTCAAACAAGTCACTCGCAGATTGTTTCTCAATATTGTCCTTGGCCTTATATCCAATTTATCAGTTGGTAAATATTAACACTGCAAGTCATCTAATAATTCTGCGTAAAGCATTTGCAATAAGATAGTTAAAATATTTACCATGTCTCCATAGTAAAAATCACATCTTGTACGTCCGGTTTTTTGTTTAGCTGGGATTTTTTTTTTTGCGAGAATTGTTTAGCTGGGATTGTAAAACTCTCTCTCCGGCCAGGCAAGGGACGACGACGACCGGTCAAGCAGCAGGCAGAGATTGGTCGCACAACCGAGCGGTTTGTGCTGATCGCTGAACCCATCCGCAATCCAACGGCTCGTAAAGGCCGAAGAATAGCCGAATCGAAAACCTTTCTCCCGTCTCCGGCCCTCCCCAAATCCCCTCGTCTCGACGCCCTCGGCCCTCCCCATTCCCAACTCAAACGCCGCCGAGAGCCGAGATACCGAAACCCACAAACAGAGGCAAGCACAAACACACGCGGAGGAGAGAAGGCGCCTCCCCTGCCCCCGCGATGGACATCTCGGCCGGCGGCGGCGGCAACTCGCTGCCCACCACCGGCGCGGACGGCTCGAAGCGCCGCGTCTGCTACTTCTACGACGCGGAGGTGGGCAACTACTACTACGGGCAGGGCCACCCGATGAAGCCGCACCGCATCCGCATGACCCACGCCCTGCTCGCCCACTACGGCCTCCTCGACGAGATGCAGGTGCTCAAGCCGCACCCCGCCCGGGACCGCGACCTCTGCCGCTTCCACGCCGACGACTACGTCTCCTTCCTCCGCTCCGTCACCCCGGAGACGCAGCAGGACCAGATCCGCGCGCTCAAGCGCTTCAACGTCGGCGAGGACTGCCCCGTCTTCGACGGCCTCTACAGCTTCTGCCAGACCTACGCCGGCGGCTCCGTCGGGGGCGCCGTCAAGCTCAACCACGGCCACGACATCGCCATCAACTGGGCCGGCGGCCTCCACCACGCCAAGAAGTGCGAGGCCTCCGGCTTCTGCTACGTCAACGACATCGTCCTCGCCATCCTCGAGCTCCTCAAATACCACCAGGTATGTGCCGTGCCATGCCCTCTTATCTAATCTACCACCCTTGTTCCCCTCAATTTTGCAAAATTGTGTTCTCTTAACATGTTAATTAATAATTCGCGTTCACAGCGTGTTCTGTATGTCGATATCGATATCCACCATGGGGACGGCGTGGAGGAGGCGTTTTACACCACGGACAGGGTGATGACTGTCTCATTCCACAAGTTTGGGGATTATTTCCCAGGGACAGGAGACATTCGTGACGTTGGGCACTCCAAGGGGAAGTATTACTCCCTGAATGTCCCATTGGATGACGGCATCGACGACGAGAGCTATCAATCGTTGTTCAAGCCGATCATGGGTAAGGTTATGGAGATTTTCCGCCCCGGTGCGGTGGTGCTACAGTGTGGAGCAGATTCCTTATCGGGTGACCGGTTGGGCTGCTTCAACCTATCCATTAAGGGGCACGCGGAGTGCGTGAGATTCATGAGGTCCTTCAATGTTCCGGTGTTGCTGCTTGGTGGTGGTGGTTATACCATAAGAAACGTTGCACGATGTTGGTGCTATGAGGTATATATAAAAGGGAATTTTCATCTAAAAACACATCTTTGTAGAGCTTCTGTTGTGCATTATTCTACCTATTCCAGTGTTTTTTTTTCTTTCTAATTAATGGCGTTTAGAATATCCGATTGCGTGAAATAAAAAAATTATTCTGTAGCACCAGCACCTAGCCATGTATATGATCTATCGTGGACACACCGGCTTGCCAAAGTGGCTTAACATTTATGAGTAGTTCTGGGAAAATATCATTTTATACAAACTTACTTCTCGAGTTCTCGTCTACATATGCTACTAGTGCTCCAAAGCAATGGGAGGAAATCCTAAAAGTCGTAAATAAATTATGAAAAAAATTGAGTGAATGTGAATTGGCACCGTGTGTATCTACCATGACACATAGTTTCAAATGGAAATTCACTGTGTGTATATCTACCATGACATACTGTTTCAAATGGAAATTCCACACACATATTCACTGTTGTTATGCTAAGAAGTGTATATGTCGCTTCACATAATCAGATCCATAAAGCTTCTGTACAGTACATATGTGTTGATGCTGTAGTTCTTTGTTGTGGAGGCAGGTATGCATACTGTGTTTTCTGCCTTGTGAAAATACAAAACTATCAACTTAATGGGTTTTACCCTTTGTTTAAACCCATAAAGCTTTCCATCATGTTTTCGTTTCAAGAAATGATGGGACATAGCTAGCAAGAACTGTACATCTTGTCACCACAACACCCTCACCCTCAACTATTAATATTTATTTGCTTTGCATCATGCCTTCTTTTCGTAGGACAAGTACCCATGTTTCAGTTATATGCTGCAGTGACTGTCGTCGTTTTGCTCCCTCAACAAGTCAACGTGCTGTTCACAATAGGGAGTTGCATGCCAATAGGTTGTATTTGTACTAGCATCTGATTGTGTAAAATAAAAAAGTTATTCTAGCATCCTCAATAGCACAAACAGTATGCGTACCATGCACGTGATTCAACACGGGCACACTTGGCAAAGTGTTTTAACATTCATGATCACTTAGGTAAAGAATGTCATGTTACACAAACCCACCTCTCTTGTAACATATGCTACTAGTGCAAAGAAAGTATGTCGCTATTTTGTTAATATGTGAATGTCCGTAACAACCGTTGTTAAGCTAAGAAATGTCTTATGCCTCTTCACGTACGTAATCATCGTATCCGCAAATCTTTCTTTCAGTACGTACATGTATATGATGTAGGTCTCTGATTCTTTGAAAAGGGAAAACTATAAGCTCGTGTCTTCTACACCTGTACTTTTTTTGAAAGTGACTGTTGGGAATAATGGTATTCAAGGTTTACGAGTCGAGGAGTCGACGAGTCGTTCCGAGGTTGAGACTCAGAGACTAATCGTGACTAATCGACACTAGTCGACACTGAAGTTGCGACTCATAGACTAGTCGACACTGAGGTGTAGTCGGCCCTGGAGTTGAGACTCATAGACTAGTCTATAGACTAGTCTTGACTAGTCCTTCGACTCATAATCCATGATGGTATTTCATGGAGAGGTTTTGGTCTTTATGTCGAATTTGAACTATTGTGAAACTTTACAAAAACAATACTACTCTTCCTAACATGGCCTAAAGCATTCTGTCATATATCACTCTCAAGAAATTGTTAGGACATACTACTGCTTCCATCTGCCTAAAGCACACAGTCTGATTTGTGGTTACGCCACCCTACTCCTACATGTAATGGTGTTTCTTGGTTTTGGATCACACCTTCATTTTTTGCAGAACACATTTTTGATTGGTTTGCAGCCACACCTTGCCAAATGTTAGGCGGACAAGTTCGGCAAGTGTTTGGTTGCAGCCAGTCAGCCACAGATATGGCGTTCCACACTTTCATAGCCTTTTATCGTACCTGTCGGTTTTCATAGACACATTTGGTAGCCAACTTTTGCCACTAGTGTGGTGATCAATTTGGCCGCCAATAAAACTGTAGCTTGCCACACTTGGGGCACATAAGTGTGGTAGTGTGCCAGTTTGTCAGTGTGGAAGGCAACCAAACATGCCTTGAACTGTGTGCTGCAGTGGCTCTGTTGTTGTTTTGGTTCCTCAACATGCTGCCATATAAAATCTGCTTTTCATATTTTGAAATGTAAATCATGCTATTTCAAATACTTAAAATAACATAATTTTAAAATTGTAAACTGTACTGCATAGTGCAAAGCTGAATTGTTTCTGCAATAGGTTCTTTTTATGTTTCCAGGGAGCCACGATAGTTTTGTCCTAAATAATAAAACATTAATTGCTACTACTTTCTCACGTTTTGTAGAGTACAGGTGATAGAGCCCGAGATTTAGGATGCCAGTGGCCGGATATACTACACTACCACTGACAGGGCTTGATAGGATTAACACAAACGAAATTCATTTATATCAATAGTATATAGAATAATAGAAATAAGGTATAGACCATGCATTTTTGGATGTAACAGTGTAAAAATGTTGGTTGAAATCATGGAACTCTGTAGAATCTAGAGTACATGCCATGCTCAACCACCAGACTATATCTACCGTCTTGTATTGGTTTAGTAATTCCTGATTTAAAAAAATGCTTGTAATGTCATTTTTTACACTAGTACTATTTTTATTTACTGTTCAATAATAAATAGGTCCCTATTTTGTAATGCATGGCACATATAATGCTTATTTCTTTAAAGGTGAACCCCTTCCGTTTTTACTTATCTGTCTATGTACATTTGATTATTTATTAGGAAAATTTTAAAGTAATATAGTACAACTTATGATCAACAGAGATGTATTTAAGTGTTTGGGGGGTTCTATTGCTTTTTTTGCATATATGCTAATTCAGTTTTCACCAATTTAATTACTGATGTTCCTTTTTTGCCCTTTTGTTGAGCAGACAGGAGTTGCACTTGGTCATGAGCTAACTGACAAGATGCCGCTAAATGAGTATTATGAGTATTTTGGCCCAGATTATACTCTTCATGTTGCACCAAGTAATATGGAGAACAAAAACACGCACCGGCAATTGGATGATATAAGATCAAGACTTCTCGAAAATCTTACAAAACTCCGGCATGCTCCTAGTGTCCAGTTTCAAGAGCGACCTCCTGAGGCCGAGCAACCAGAGGTGATCTTTCGAGTAACAAATTTCTTTTTTCTGGCATACATCAGATACAATAGTAATGGCTTCCACACCCTTGATCTAGAACGACACTCTGACAGTGTGACCATTTTTGAGAGTGAATGTTGACTTTTATTCTGCTTAAGTGCTAATTGTCCTACTGGAAACTGCAAGGAGCACAGATGTGAAATTTCTATAAATATAAGGGGAAAACGCCACTTTACCCCCCTCAAACTATTGGGTAGGCTCACCTACCCCCCTGAACTAGTCTTTGTCCCGCTTAACTCCCTAAACATCTTATTCTAGATCATTTCGTGTAGAATCGGGGAGAGAGGGTACCTACAGCCTCTTCTTGCTTCCTCTGGTTCTCTACGTGAGTACACAGTGTGTCTGGCGGCTTACACTCCAGGGAGGACTGGGAGCTCCTCTTTCTAGGTCATCACAAGGGCTGGGCCTTGTGGGCTTAAGTGAGATGGGCCAGACAGCCCATACCGGTTCAACACTCCCCCTCAAGATGGGTGGTAGATATCTATCATCCCCATCTTGTCACATGCCAAGTTACAGTCCTTTGTTCCCAGTCCCTTTGTCAAGCAATCTGCAAATTGCTGCCCAGAGCTGACATGAGTAAGACTGATGATTCCAGCATCAAGTTTCTCCTTAATGAAGAAGCGATCAATTTCCACATGTTTTGTCCTGTCATGTTGAACTGGATTATTAGCAATGGCTATAGCTGACTGATTGTCACACCACACCTTCAAGGGTCCCTTCCTTAGAAGTTTCAACTCGCTCAGTACGTACTTCACCCAGAGCATGTCACACAACCCTTGAGATAATGCTCTATACTCAGCTTCTGCTGTTGATCTAGATACAACAGGTTGTTTCTTGCTTCTCCATGACACCAAATTTCCACCCACAAACACACAGTAGCCAGAAGTTGATCTTCTATCATCTTGACAACTGGCCCAATCAGAGTCACTATAGCCATCCACCTCAAGATGTCCACTCCTCGCAAACTACAACCCTTTACCTGGAGTCCCCTTCAAGTATCTTAGAATTCTGTGCACAATATCAAGATGCCCACTCCTTGGTTCATGCATGTATCTGCTCACCACACCCACGGCATACGTAATGTCAGGCCTGGTATGACACAAGTACAATAATCTCCCAACCAGTTTCTGATAATCTTCCTTATTCACCAGCTCTCCTGATTGTTCTGTCACTTGATGATTTTGTTCAATCGGAGTAGGGGCAGCATGACATCCCATCATGCCCATGTCACTCAAGAGATCCAAGGTGTATTTCCGTTGGCACAAAGATATTCCCTTCTCTGTCCGAGCCACATCAATGCCAAGGAAGTATTTTAGGTTGCCCAAATCCTTTACCTCAAACTCCTTGCTCAGACAACCCTTCAATCTCTCTATTTCCTCCTTATCATCTCCAGTGATGATAATGTCATCCACATACACAGCAAGAATGGTGATCTTCCGATCGGAGTGCCTGTAGAACATCGTGTGGTCACCGTTACACTGACCATACCCCATACCACGGACAGCACGTCTGAATCTATCAAACCATGCCCTCGGTGATTGCTTCAGTCCATACAAGGATTTCTTTAGCCTGCATACCTTCCCCGTGGTCTCTGACGTACCAAAACCTGGTGGTATCTTCATGTACACTTCTTCCTTCAACTCACCATGCAAGAAGGCATTCTTGACATCTAATTGATGCAATTTCCACCAAAGTTTGCAGCACAGGAGACCAATATCCTTACTGTGTTCATCTTTGCCACTGGAGCAAACGTCTCATCATAGTCAATTCCATAAGTTTGACTATATCCTCTGGCGACCAATCTGGCCTTATACCGTTCCACCTTCCCCTCAGGATTCTGCTTCACGGTGTATACCCATTTGCAGCTGACTGCTTTCTTTTCTGCTGGTAATGTGGTTAGCACCCACGTCTTGTTTTTCTTTAGTGCTTCCAACTCCTCTATCATTGCTTCACGCCACTTCGGATCTTGCTTTGCAGCCTTCCAATCCTTTGGGACTGATACGGTTTGTAGAGAGGCAACAAACGCTCTATAGGAAGGAGACAAAGCCTCATAGGACACAAAATTGCCAATGTCATGATCGTCAAAACCATCCTGTGGTAGAGCCTTCCTTGCCACTTCACCCTTCCTTGCCGCTTCACGTGTCCCCTTTCGCAATGCAATAGGCAGTTCCACTGTGTTAGATGAGCTTGCATCACTGCCTTGCTGCTCCCCCTGCACTGACTGCTCCCCCTGCACATGTGGCTGCCGCCGTGAATATACCAGACGTGTGTCAGATGAGCTGTGCACTTGTGGCACTTGTGGCTGCTGTCGTGAGTACACCAGGGGAATCTTCTGACACCGATCCCGAATAGGAACCTGAAGAGTGCCAATCGTCATTGTTGGCTGGACTTGAACCTGCACATCATCATCAGTGAGAGTACCAGCTGGAATTGTACCCACTATTGGCTGGACACGAGCCTGCACATCATCATCAGTGTTGGTACCCTCAGAGTCACCATGAGTGGCCTGCTCCCCCTCTTGACCATCTTCCACAGGGTGTAGGTGGTCAAGCTCTGCAAACAACAGACTCAGGTCTGTTGGCTCACCATAGAATGGCTCAGATTCCTTGAAAGTGACATCCATACTTACAAATCTGCGTTTCTCAGAGGGACACCAACATTTGTACCCCTGCTGACTAGAAGCATAGCCCAGAAAAACACACTTCACTGCCCGCGGATCTAGCTTCCCAACAGAAGGTCGGTGATCACGAACAAAGCAGGTACTGCCAAACAACTTTGGGGGAACAACAAACTTATTTTCTCCAAGCAGCAACTCACACGGAGATTTCATGCCGAGTATCCTTGAAGGTGTCCGGTTGATTAGGTATGTGGCTGTCGGTTTGCAGTTCAAATGAATTCAATCACTTGATCATTAAAACTATCTATTACTCCCTCCGTCCCAAAATAAGTGTCTCAAGCTTAGTACTAAAGTTAGTACAAGTTGGGACACTTATTTGGGACAGAGGGAGTACATTGTTAACGCAATAAAAAACAATTGTTCAGATTAATAAGACATCAGTATAGAAAAAAGAACAGCTCAAACTAATCTTCTAAAAAAAATTGAATCAGACACCTTATAAAAAGACACGACACACGGAGATGAAAAGATGGAGGAAAAAGGGTCCATGCAAAGCAGACACAAGTCCTCGCACAGTCGCCTAGGTGATGTAAATTGTATTAAAGCTGCTCCTCTTGTTTAGTAGATACTAGGCTTATTCCAAGAATTTCTTGGCGGGACATTGCTAGCTGAAATCCACATCTAGGGATGCGTGTCAAACGAAAAAAAGCATGCATACCAAAAAGGGAAAACGAGAAGAAGCAAAATATCAAAACTGGGAGAAAACAAGTGTGTACTATGGCCTAAAGTGATTGGTAAGTTTAACCATCCTGATTGTAGAATACACAATCAGTTTGAGATGATAAATTACTGCTAGGATAAGTGAATAACCTGAACATAGCTACCATGTTTGATTAAAAGACTGAAAACTCTTAATTAACAGAAAAGATGAGAAAAGTCTACAGGTAGGTCAAGATTATAACAATTGAGATTGATTAGACTACGTTATTGATATTAAATGGAAATAAATCTTGTTTGAGATTTTTTAAATATATCAAATATATTGGCAACAACTTTTATACTATATACAAAGGAGTCCATATGTTATGCGTGGCATATAGTTTGGAGTCCGGCAAAGCAAACATAAAAGGCCCTAGCACTATGCGATCTGCGCAAGTATCCTATCCATTTCAATTGTTCTTGGCAAAACTATTAGTTTCGGATGGATTACAAACTCAAACAACGCAAGATTCTGCTGGCTACATGCTGCACTTTTGTCCCTTAAAGTGATAACATCTTTTTTTTTCTTTAAACACATTTGTTTACAGAAAAGGAGATGAACTTGAATTAATGCCAAAGGTGGTTTTAGACAAGAAAAATAAATAGAACTAGAGTATGAGGCTCAAGGTTCGAGCTAGCCCTACAGATATTACTTATAACAAGATGGTAGGATACAAGAATGGATCCGAAATTACAATTTAAGGCTCAGATCAAACTAAAGCAAGATACTTGAACTGCCCTAGGGCTTTACCCTTAGTGGGGAGTGATCTACAATATAGTCAAAGGTTGGATCTCAAAATCATGAATGTCTTGAGATTAAAATTCTTGCATTAATATGCTATGTAATCAAAATATCAGTCGATAACCAAAACTCATGTGTATACAACTTATACCAAGGTTGGACGTAATATCAGTCGATAACCAAAACTTATGTGTATACAATTATACCAAGGTGGGACGTTAGACACGTAGCACTTTAGTCAAGCTTACAGAGTGGATGTTGCACGTGATCTCTCCCTGTAGTATCACTTGCTTGCAGTCTCATGGGAATTGTAAGAGCATTCTAAACGTACGTGCATTTTGGCATCTCTTTGGATAGAAACAGAAAATGTACACGAATAGGATAGGAGTGACAGTACAATCCTATATGATCACAAACGAGAGGAACTGTTCTAAAGATATACCGATGCACCATAGTAATTTTGCATAATTAAGAAGAGAATGCAAGGAAACAATTTTTTTTCCTTTCAATATGCCTAACCTCAATTAAGAACTCCTTGAAGACTCCCATGGGTTCATAATCGGCAGGCACAAAGTCATAAGCTAATGTGTAACACAGTAATAGGATGACAAACATATAAACCACAACTGTGGTGATCTCATTTATTTTTATTTTACAGAAAATTATATAGGAGCATTATCGATGACAAAATATTTGCAAAACAACTGGTCCTAGGACTTGAACTGCGGAGGTATGACACAAAAACGCCTCTTCATCAACTAACTGTTATGACAACACATATTTTTAGATACTATGATGTGCACTTCAATAAAAAAATCTTAGATATGATGATATTAACGTACCAGGTCAAGTTGCACTCTTAACATGTATAAGCAAACTCAATTTCTACAAAATAACTCAACTGAGATCATATGCAGCAGAGGGGTCGATGCACGATAAGCAAAGGGATCGCAATATACATAAACCTCCCCATTTCGTGAGTCTATGAGGTAGGTTTCTGTTGTACGACATTTCACTACTCGACAGAGGCTCCTCATTCATCCATCGGATTGACGCCCCACTATGAACAAGAGAAAGAGATATTGACTTTTGACATCGTAACTACATTCTCACATTTCTTTGGTGTGTTAGGTCTGACACTGGATGAAATCAGAGTATGAAGGGAGGACTTGAAGACAGAGAGAGTGCCGGCTACGGAACTGACAACGGCGAGGTATGATAAAGTATAGTGGAATGCTTCTCAGGGCATAATGTCATGCTACTCAAAGATGCATCACACTGAATTTTTTTAACTTCTGCATCATACTGATTGATAAGGGGATGGGTAGATAATCATGGAAATTTTGCTTCAATTATTGGTGGATAAATTGGCATTCATGGAGCAGTGGATAAGTCAAAGCTACAGAAGAGAAGACTTCACATGGTCTTGCATGCTGGATGACGCCTACTTGCATGCCATCGTCTTCAACATGGTACATATTGAGCTGATCTTGACTTGTGCTTAGTTGACTATTGACAAAGAGCAATGCACGAATAACACAAGTAAAGAAGAAATAAAGTTAATGACAGGAGATTAGCTTTTAGGAAAGTTCATAGCATAAATGTAGAATCGGGGAGAGAGGGTACCTACAGACCCCTTGAGCCTTCTCTCTGGTTCTCTGCTTGAGTACCCTGTGTGTGTGACGGCTATCTCACCAGGAGGAGGGGAGGTATCAACTCTGACACTGTATTTGGCGGGTTTGGAATTAGGCAACCATAGGGTCTCATCATCTCCTCTCGAGGGAGCCAATCGTCAGCCCAAATAACTGTTGTAGCATTCTTTGTCTTACATATTTCACTAAAAAATGGTCTAATAAAGGTTTTTTTTGCTTAATCTTAAAAATGTACTTTTCAAATACTAGAAACATACATTTTCTCACACCAAATAATACTCGTACCATCATAATACCTTGATGTAATGTTTATTTTGTTATCCAGTTTACAGAGCTATGTTTATTTTAGTTTGTTCAAGAAAATCGACTGCACTATCTTTATTTATAAAATAAAATCTGTTTGTTGATGCAAGAAAATTCAAGTATAGGTCTCTCTATTCACACACTAGAAATATTCAAGACATCATCTGGCTTCAACAATTTGAGTTTTGGCTGATCTCAACCTAAACCATACCGTTGTTGGTTTTCATGACTGAAAATATATATGAAAAAGTTCCAGCACCAAGTTAGTTTAGGATCTAAGTTCTTTGAATAGTCATCCATGACCTGAATTAGCTCTGTGTTCTATAAGTGTTTTAATGCAGTATGGAGCGGATAAAAATTATGACAGGGTGTTTAATATTTTTTATAACAAAGAAAACCTTCCATGTCCTCTGCATCATATGGTGCACGTCCCTAATATTTTATTACTACAAGATTTAAATTTGAGAAAATTCAATTATAGGTCTCTCTGTTCACACACTTGAAATATAACAAAAACCAAGTATTGTAAAGCATGCTAATAAAACCTTGTCTATTCTAAACGAAAAAAACCTTGATGTCTGCCTACAGCCTCATGCACCCATACATCATACTAGCTCCTGCTAAAGAGTGAAAAGTTTTGGATAGACCGGAAATGCTATTTACAAATTTCAAAAAAATTACTCCCTCCGATTCATATTAATTGACGCTGCTTTAGTACAACTTTACAAAGTATGTACACCAACTACTCCCTCCCATTTTGATACACATATTTGTCTTTTTTATGCACACCAAGTATGAAAATATATATTGTTGGAAATCCATGCGGGCATACCATGAATTAATGTGCATTCATGACTAGCAGAAATACATCGGTTTTAAACAACAGGCAACCCCGTCGATTTCCATAAAGTAAAACCGCATTTTACCAAAAGTTCATACATCAAAAGTAAAGAAAGTAAAACACAGCGAGACAAACTACTGGCTACAGACTATCTCAGTCGGATGTGAAAACAGTACGGTAAAACATTGGCACAGACAGCGGCAAAACAAGTTGGTTCTGAAATTCTGGACGATAGACTAGCGATGCAAATGACAGAAATAGACAATAGTCATGGCAATGAACCCTTCCATCACACCGACCGTAATCCAGGTTATAGTCACAGCTCACAAGGTCTTGTCCGACATACAAAAGATTATCGTCCTCGTAATCGTCAGCAATGTGATCACCGCCGTCCTCCTCGATCATGGATTATATTGCGTTCATCCCACAGCCGGCAGGAGCAAGTCGCCTTCTTGTCCTTCCATTCTTTCCCACAGGTGTAGCAAAATTCATAGCCGCACCTGCAAGAAGCGGGAACAGATGCAGCAAAGGTTAACGGGAAACAAGTCTAGAGGCTCCAGAATGAGCATTAGCACACAGAAGACATGAAAAATCACTGAACATAGTAAAGATGTGTATGAGAATGGCACAGCCAGAAGTAAATACTTACACGCAAGTTATATGGTAGCAACCCTCTGCGAGTTCAATCATGTGGTTGCATTTGACACACTTGTGCCACGACCGCTGCTGTGCAAGGTTCTGCAGCTTGGCATCTTCTGGACGAACGTGAGGATACTTTCTCTTGTAGTCACAGCAACTCATCCCAGCATGCCATGGGACCTTACAGCTGATGCAGAACGAACCCTTGCATTTGATACACTTTCTCAACGTCGGACCTCCAGCAACAGTGTACATTAAGGCCCATGAGCTTATCACTTCTCTCAAAGACATCAAGGCTGAACACTTGGAGTACGGGCAATAGATCTTCTGAGCAGGAGGGATTTGTCCTTCCCTGATACGTTGCACCATGATCTCTAACAGTTGTGGCGTCAGGAATATCTTTGAATCCTTCACGGTTAGTTTGGTAGTGCAACCATCTTGTGGACAAGCTGGGAGCGTTCCACCAAGTAGCTTAATTTTCACATGCTCTTTCATGCAGGAGAAGCAAAACCGATGTGCACAACCTTCAACTGCGTAAATCTTAGAAAGATCGGTGTCTTCCAAACAGATGGCGCAGGTCTCTCTCTTCTTGGTACCAACCAATTCTGTTGCTAATTTTGTTGCATAACCGACTTGGCCTCGAGGAATAAGTGAGAATTCACATTGCTTGAATTTCCTCATCAGTGAAAGAGCCTCATTTACCATATCTTCAATCTTATTCTTTGTGGGACGCCAAGTTCCAAGCATCTGGATGAATATGAAAACGGAATAAGATCGGTGCAGTTCAAATGAATTCAATCACTTGATCATTAAAACTATCTATTACTCCCTCCGTCCCAAAATAAGTGTCTCAAGCTTAGTACTAAAGTTAGTACAAAGTTGGGACACTTATTTTGGGACAGAGGGAGTACATTGTTAACGCAATAAAAAACAATTGTTCAGATTAATAAGACATCAGTAATAGAAAAAAGAACAGCTCAAACTAATCTTCTAAAACAATTGAATCAGACACCTTATAAAAAGACACGACACACGGAGATGAAAAGATGGAGGAAAAAGGGTCCATGCAAAGCAGACACAAGTCCTCGCACAGTCGCATAGGTGATGTAAATTGTATTAAAGCTGCTCCTCTTGTTTAGTAGATACTAGGCTTATTCCAAGAATTTCTTGGCGGGACATTGCTAGCTGAAATCCACATCTAGAGGATGCGTGTCAAACGAAAAAAAGCATGCATACCAAAAAGGAGAAAACGAGAAGCAAAATAATCAAAACTGGGAGAAAACAAGTGTGTACTATGGCCTAAAGTGATTGGTAAGTTTAACCATCCTGATTGTAGAATACACAATCAGTGTGAGATGATAAATTACTGCTAGGATAAGTGAATAACCTGAACATAGCTACCATGTTTGATATAAAAGACTGAAAACTCTTAATTAACAGAAAAGATGAGAAAAGTCTACAGGTAGGTCAAGATTATAACAATTGAGATTGATTAGACTACGTTATTGATATTAAATGGAATATAAATCTTGTTTGAGATTTTTTAAATATATCAAATATATTGGCAACAACTTTTATACTATATACAAAGGGAGTCCATAATTGTTATGCGTGGCATACTTAGTTTGGAGTCCGGCAAAGCAAACATAAAAGGCCCTAGCACTATGCGATCTGCGCAAGTATCCTATCCAATTTCCAATTGTTCTTGGCAAAACTATTAGTTTCGGATGGATTACAAACTCAAACAACGCAAGATTTCTGCTGGCTCACATGCTTAGCACTTTTGTCCCTTAAAGTGATAACATCTTTTTTTTTCTTTAAACACATTTGTTTACAGAAACAGGAGATGAACTTGAATTAATGCCAAAGGTGGTTTTAGACAAGAAAAATAAATAGAACTAGAGTATGAGGCTCAAGGTTCGAGCTAGCCCTACAGATATTACTTATAACAAGCATGGTAGGATACAAGAATGGATCCGAAATTACAATTTAAGGCTCAAGATTCAAACTAAAGCAAGATACTTGAACTGCCCTAGGGCTTTACCCTTAGTGGGGAGTGATCTACAATATAGTCAAAGGTTGGATCTCAAAATCATGAATGTCTTGAGATTAAAATTCTTGCATTAATATGCTATGTAATCAAAATATCAGTCGATAACCAAAACTCATGTGTATACAACTTATACCAAGGTTGGACGTAATATCAGTCGATAACCAAAACTTATGTGTATACAACTTATACCAAGGTTGGACGTTAGACACGTAGCACTTTAGTCAAGCTTACAGAGTGGATGTTGCACGCTGATCTCTCCCTGTAGTATCACTTGCTTGCAGTCTCATGGGAATTGTAAGAGCATTTCTAAACGTACGTGCATTTCTGGCATCTCTTTGGATAGAAACAGAAAATGTACACGAATAGGATAGGAGTGACAGTACAATCCTATATGATCACAAACGAGAGGAACTGTTCTAAAGATATACCGATGCACCATAGTAATTTTGCATAATTAAGAAGAGAATGCAAGGAAACAATTTTTTTTCCTTTCAATATGCCTAACCTCAATTAAGAACTCCTTGAAGACTCCCATGGGTTCATAAATTCGGCAGGCACAAAAGTCCTATAAGCTAATTGTGTAACACAGTAATAGGATGACAAACATATAAACCACAACTGATGGTGATCTCATTTATTTTTATTTTACAGAAAATTATATAGGAGCATTATCGATGACAAAATATTTGCAAACAAACTGGTCCTAGGACTTGAACTGCGTAGGTATGACACAAAAACGCCTCTTCATCAACTAAACTGTTATGACAACACATATTTATTAGATACTATGATGTGCACTTCAATAAAAAAATCTTAGATTATGATGAATATTAACGTACCAGGTCAAGTTGCACTCTTAACATGTATAAGCAAACTCAATTTCTACAAAATAACTCAACTGAGATCATATGCATGCAGAGGGGTCGATGCAACGATAAGCAAAGGGATCTGCAATATACATAAACCTCCCCTAATTTCGTGAGTCTATGAGGTAGGTTTCTCTGTTGTACGACATTTCACTACTCGACAGAGGCTCCTCATTCATCCATCGGATATGACGCCCCATCTATGGAACAAGAGAACGAGATATTGACTTTTTTGACATCTGTAACTACATTCTCACATTTCTTTGGTGTGTGTTAGGTCTGACACTGGATGAAATCAGAGTATTGAAGGGAGGACTTGAAGACAGAGAGAGTGCCGGCTACGGAACTGACAACGGCGAGGTATGATAAAGTATAGTGGAATGCTTCTCAGGGCATAATGTCATGCTACTCAAAGATGCATCACACTGAATTTTTTTAACTTCTGCATCATACTGATTGATAAGGCGGATGGGTAGATAATCATGGAAATTTTGCTTCAATTATTGGTGGATAAATTGGCATTCATGGAGCAGTGGATAAGTCAAAGCTACAGAAGAGAAGACTTCACATGGTCTTGCATGCTGGATGACGCCTACTTGCATGCCATCAGTCTTCAACATGGTACATATTGAGCTGATCTTGACTTGTGCTTAGTTGACTATTGACAAAGAGCAATGCACGAATAACACAAGTAAAGAAGAAATAAAGTTAATGACAGGAGATTAGCTTTTAGGAAAGTTCTTATAGCTAAAATGTAGAATCGGGGAGAGAGGGTACCTACAGACCCCTTGAGCCTTCTCTCTGGTTCTCTGCTTGAGTACCCTGTGTGTGTGACGGCTATCTCACCAGGGAGGACTGGGAGCTCCTCTTTCTAGGTCATCACAAGGGCTGGGCCTTGTGGGCTTAAGTGAGATGGGCCAGACAGCCCATACCGGTTCAACACTCCCCCTCAAGATGGGTGGTAGATATCTATCATCCCCATCTTATCACATGCCAAGTTACAGTCCTTTGTTCCCAGTCCCTTTGTCAAGCAATCTGCAAACTGCTGCCCAGAGCTGACATGAGTAAGACTGATGATTCCAGCATCAAGTTTCTCCTTAATGAAGAAGCGATCAATTTCCACATGTTTTGTCCTGTCATGTTGAACTGGATTATTAGCAATGGCTATAGCTGACTGATTGTCACCACACCTTCAAGGGTCCCTTCCTCAGAAGTTTCAACTCGCTCAGTACGTACTTCACCCAGAGCATCTCACACAACCCTTGAGATAATGCTCTATACTCAGCTTCTGTTGTTGATCTAGATACAACAGGTTGTTTCTTTCTTCTCCATGACACCAAATTTCCACTCACAAACACACAGTAGCCAGAAGTTGATTTTCTATCATCTTGACAACTGGCCCAATCAGAGTCACTATAGCCATCCACCTCAAGATGTCCACTCCTCGCAAACCACAACCCTTTACCCGGAGTCCCCTTCAAGTATCTCAGAATTCTGTGCACAATATCAAGATGCCCACTCCTTGGTTCATGCATGTATCTGCTCACCACACCCACGGCATACGTAATGTCAGGCCTGGTATGACACAAGTACAATAACCTCCCAACCAGTTTTTGATAATCTTCCTTATTCACCAGCTCTCCTGATTGTGCTGTCACTTGATGATTTTGTTCAATCAGAGTAGGGGCAGCATGGCATCCCATCATGCCCATGTCACTCAAGAGATCCAAGGTGTATTTCCGTTGGCATAAAGATATCCCCTTCTCTGTCCGAGCCACTTCAATGCCAAGGAAGTATTTTAGGTTGCCCAAATCCTTTACCTCAAACTCCTTGCTCAGACAACCCTTCAATCTCTCTATTTCCTCCTTATCATCTCCAGTGATGATAATGTCATCCACATACACAACAAGAATGGTGATCTTCCGATCGGAGTGCTTGTAGAACATCGTGTGGTCACCGTTACACTGACCATACCCCATACCACGGACAGCATGTCTGAATCTATCAAACCATGCCCTCGGTGATTGCTTCAGTCCATACAAGGATTTCTTTAGCCTACATACCTTCCCCGTGGTCTCTGACGTACCAAAACCTGGTGGTATCTCCATGTACACTTCTTCCTTCAACTCACAATGCAAGAAGGCATTCTTGACATCTAATTGATGCAATTTCCACCCAAAGTTTGCAGCACAGGAGACCAATATCCTTACCGTGTTCATCTTTGCCACTGGAGCAAACGTCTCATCATAGTCAATTCTATAAGTTTGACTATATCCTCTGGCGACCAATCTGGCCTTATACCGCTCCACCTTCCCCTCAGGATTCTGCTTCACGGTGTATACCCACTTGCAACTGACTACTTTCTTTTCTGGTGGTAATGTGGTCAGCACCCACGTCTTGTTTTTCTTTAGTGCTTCCAAGTCCTCTATCACTGCTTCATGCCACTTCGGATCTTGCTTTGCAGCCTTCCAATCCTTTGGGACTGACACAGTTTGTAGAGAGGCAACAAACGCTCTATAGGAAGGAGAAAGCCTCATAGGACACAAAATTGCCAATGTCATGATCGTCAAAACCATCCTGTGGTAGAGCCTTCCTTGCCACTTCACCCTTCCTTGCCGCTTCACGTGTTCCCTTTCGCAACGCAATAGGCAGTTCCACTATGTCAGATGAGCTTGCATCACTACCTTGCTGCTCCCCCTGCACATGTGGCTGCCGCCGTGAATATACCAGACGTGTGTCAGATGAGCTGTGCACTTGTGGCACTTGTGGCTGCCGTCGTGAGTACACCAGGGGAATCTTCTGCCACCAATCCCGAATAAGAACCTGAAGAGTACCAATCGTCATTGTTGGCTGGACTTGAACCTGCACATCATCATCAGTGAGAGTACCAGCCGGAATTGTATCCACTATTGGTTGGACACGAGCCTGCGCATCACCATCAGTGTTAGTATCCTCAGAATCATCATGAGTGGCCTGCTCCCCCTCTTGACCATCTTCCACAGGGTGTAGGTGGTCAAGCTCTGCAAACAACAGACTCAGGTCTGTTGGCTCACCATAGAATGGCTCAGATTCCCTGAAAGTGACGTCCATACTTACAAATCTGCGTTTCTTAGAGGGACACCAACATTTGTATGCCTGCTGACTAGAAGCATAGCCCAGAAAAACACACTTCACTGCCCGCGGATCTAGCTTCCCAACAGAAGGTCGGTGATCACGAACAAAGCAGGTACTGCCAAACAACTTTGGGGGAACAACAAACTTATTTTCTCCAAGCAGCAACTCACACGGAGATTGCATGCCAAGTATCCTTGAAGGTGTCCGGTTGATCAGGTATGTGGCTGTCATAACTGCTTCACTCCACAAGAACTTGGGCACATTCATGGTAAACATCAATGACCGAGCAACCTCAAGGATATGTCGATTCTTCCTTTCTGCCACTCCATTCTGAGGGGGGGTGTCCGGACAGGAAGTTTGATGAAGAATCCCTTGGTCAGACAAGAAGGCCCCAAAGGTATTGTTCACATACTCTGTGCCATTGTCAGTCCTGATCACCTGCACCTGCACCTTAAACTGATTCTTCACCAAGGCATGGAAATCCTGAAAACAGCTAAACACCTCATCCTTGTGGCGCATCAAATAGATCCAGGTCATACGAGTATAGCAATCGATAAAGGTAACAAAGTACTTCATTCCATGTATTGAGACAACTGGCTTTTCCATACATCCGAATGAACAAGCATAAAAGGAGATATACTCCTAAGTCCCTTACTCACATAGGAGGCTCTTGTGTGTTTAGCATATTCGCAAGCATCACATGTCAACTTGCCCTTGCCTATGCCACACATAACATCCGGAAATATTCTACTCATCTTATCAAAAGATACATGCCCCATCCTACAGTGATGAATCATCGCCTGCTTCTCCTTGTCCTCCATGGTCACAACACACACCAAGTCTGGCTGCACATCCTGGTCCATATACCAGAGCCCCCTACGCCTGGTGCTAGTCCCAACGGTCTGCCTCGTCTGTCGCTCTTCAATCAAGCAACCAAACTTGTCAAGAATCACACGACAGTCTATTTGATCAATGAGAGCACTCATCGAGACCAAGTTGATAGGAAAAGCTGGCACATGTAAAACTGAGGATAAGAAGATGCTCGAAGTACATTGTACTGTGCCAACCCCTATGATAGGCTGCTTTGTACCATCGGCAGTTTGTATAGTGCCCTTGTGAGTAGGAGGATGCTTATTGTAAGACTCAAACACACCGGATTTACCCACAACATGCTTAGATGCTCCAGAGTCTAGAACCCATTCTGGACCATTCTCATTAGTGGCAAGAGATGCCTTTCCTGGATTATCTTCATCAGTGGAGGCCCAATGAGCACAATCTCCATAGGCAGCATCATCTACTCCGCTGCCTCTGCTTCCTCCAAACATCATGCGTGATATGAAAGCATGGAGCTCCTCCAACTCAGCCCTCAACTTAATAGTCTGAGCATCCTTCTCACGTGTCACCCACTCGGTTGTTTTCTTGTCAGCCTGGATTTCCTCCACCTTCCTCTTGAGGCTCTCCAATTCCTTCACCATTTCAGTCTTCTCAGTTTCTACCACAGACATGTTGTATTTCTCCTCTACTACTGCAACCACCTCCAGTCGCTGCCTCTTTTTCCCTCTCATTTCTGCTTCTGCAACCACCTTCAGTTGCTGCCTCTTTCTCCCTCTCATTTCAGTCACGGTCCCCCCTTTTTTTTCCCTGGCTGGCAGCAGCACCCAGCAACAAACAGCAGCAGCGTTGCCTCCTTCACCTTCAGCAATTAGCAGCAGCTCACACCCCCTGGCTAGCGGCAGCACCCAGCAGCAGCAGCACACAGCAACACGCAAGTGCAAGCAGCAACAACAGCCTCTTCCTCCTTCCTCTGCGAACAACAACAATTCCAGAGGATCTTGGCCTCCAACAGCAGCCAACCCCCGCAGCAGCTCTCCAGCTCCCGGTCCCCTGCACACACACGTACAGCAGTAGCAGCAGGCTGCTGCACTTCTCCACTAGAACAGCAGTCTCCACTTCCCTTTCAATCAGCAGCACAACACTGCACCGCTTCTCCTTCCTCAGCGGCAGGACAGCAGACCAACAGCAAACTCAGCTTCAGTCTTCTCTTCTCCCCTTCTCCTCTGCCACAGCACCACAGCAACGCAGCAGCCCACAGCAGCAAACAGCAGTAGTCAGCAGAGCACACAACACCTCCTCTTCCTTCTCTCCCTCAGCAGCACCAGCAGCTGCGACCTACTCCTTGGGCAAACAGCGGCAACAACTGACCCAGATGCAGCTGCCTTTCTTCCTCCTCTGAAACGAAGCAGAGCAGAGGAGAAGAGGTCCGGGCAGCAAGAACCAGCCCCAGCCGTCGCCCGCACAGCCTCTCCGCGCAAGAGGCTCTTCCAGATCCGCGCCGCCACCTTGCTGGACCCCGCCGGTTGCGTCGCCGTCACCGTCACCACCTCAGGCCCCGCCGTGCCAGGCCTCTGATACCATGTAGAATCGAGGAGAGAGGGTACCTACAGACCCCTTGAGCCTTCTCTCTGGTTCTCTGCTTGAGTACCCTGTGTGTGTGACGGCTAGTGTGTGACGGCTATCTCACCAGGGAGGACTGGGAGCCCCTCTTTCTAGGTCATCACAAGGGCTGGGCCTTGTGGGCTTAAGTGAGATGGGCCAGACAGCCCATACCGGTTCAACATAAAATTAATGGAAGATCGGTGTATTGACGGAATGAAAATTTTCATACAGAAACTTTAATGATGTTTTCTCGAGATGATTTCCAGCACGATCTTTCTACAATTTTGAAAGTCGACGCAAAGTCACACGAACATATAAAATATAGTATAATAATCAGTAAAATAGGCTACAATCAAGGAAAGCAAACTAACAGCCTTGAGAAAAAGGAAACACCAAATATGGTAATGCACAATGAATCGAATAACTGCTTTAATGTGAGGACCACCTTGCTAGTTTACATGTACATCAAGTATCTCCACATGTACGCAAATTGTAGAATGTGAGTGAGCAAGTACTTCTACACCGAACTTAGAACCAAAATTCCCTTCCTACAGATGTCCCATGTTAGTCTTGTCCTAGTAAGCATGAAACATGAACTCAGGAGTGTAGGAGATATGCCCTAGAGGCAATAATAAATGTTATTATTTATCTCCGTGTTCATAATTAGGTTTATGTTCCATGCTATAACTGCTGTGGTTCCCGAGCCCGTATATCCATAAAGGCTCTGGGGAAAACCCATGTGCACGTGTGGAATAATAAACGGTAAAATGTATTCCTAGTCATGCCTCTAAGACTAGCTCAGGTGTTGCATGATGATTATGTTTTCCCAATCATAGGCATGTCTATGCCAGCAACTTTGAGGGCACAAATGTTAGAAGAACATTTGTGTTGAATCGACCCGATTGATGTTATGCTATGAGATACATTCGTCACAAGTTTATGGTTAATAACACAGAGATGGTTAATGTTTGCATGATTCCTCAGACCATGAGAGTATCGAGTTTCTTCATGCTTGATTCATGAACTTTGGGGTTAGTTAAACGTCATCCGTAAATGGATGGCTATTACGGCGGCTTACGGGTTCATGGGAAAGTATGTCAAGTAACTTGATAGCTCAAGATTGGGATTTGCTCCTCCGACGATGGAGAGATATCTCTGGGCCCTCTCGGTGTTACGGTATCCATCATCGTCTGGCCAGACACTATGTGATTTGATCACGGGGATGCTGGAACACGGTAACGAGAAAAGAGAACAATACCGGTAACGAGGTAACTAGCATAGTGGACAAGTTGTTGATCCACGGGAATGCCTACATGTCTCACCTCGGGTATTTGTAACATATCGCGAAGCAACAGGAATAGCACACGGCAACTGGAGGTTCACTCGAATATTCATTCGTGTGGGTATAGGGGTCACTCACCTGCACCTTAAACTGATTCTTCACCAAGGCATGGAAATCCTGAAAACAGCTAAACACCTCATCCTTGTGACGCAACAAATAGATCCAAGTCATACGAGTATAACAGTCGATAAAAGTAACAAAGTACTTCATTCCATGCATTGAGACAACTGGGCTTTTCCATACATCCGAATGAACAAGCATAAAAGGAGATATGCTCCTAAGTCCCTTACTCACATAGGAGGCTCTTGTGTGTTTAGCATATTCGCAAGCATCACATGTCAACTTGCCCTTGCCTATGCCACACATAACATCTGGAAATATTCTACTCATCTTATCAAAAGATACATGCCCCATCCTACAGTGATGAATCATCGCCTGCTTCTCCTTGTCCTCCATGGTCACAGCACACCAAGTCCGGCTGCACCTCCTGGTCCATATACCAGAGCCCCCTACGCCTGGTGCCAGTCCCAACCGTCTGCCTCGTCTGTCGCTCTTCAATCAAGCAACCAAACTTGTCAAGAATCACACAACAGTCTATTTGATCAATGAGAGCACTTATCGAGACCAAGTTGACAGGAAAAGCTGGCACATGTAAAACTGAGGATAGGGAGATGCTCGAAGTACATTGTACTGTGCCAACCCCTATGACAGGCTGCTTTGTACCATCGGCAGTTTGTATAGTGCGTTAGTGCCCTTGTGAGTAGGAGGATGCTTATTGTAAGACTCAAACACACCGGATTTACCCGCAACATGCTTAGATGCTCCAGAGTCTAGAACCCATTCTGGACCATTCTCATTAGTGGCAAGAGATGCCTTTTCTGGATTATCTTCATCAGTGGAGGCCCAATGAGCACAATCTTCATAGGCAGCATCATCTACTCTGCCTCTGCCTCCTCCAAACTTCATGCGTGATATGAAAGCATGGAGCTCCTCCAACTCAGCCCTCAACTTAACGGTCTGAGCCTCCTTCTCACGTGTCACCCCCTCGGCTGTTTTCTTGTCAGCCTGGATTTCCTCCACCTTCCTCTTGAGGCTCTCCAATTCCTTCGCCATTTCAGTCTTCTCAGTTTCTGCCACAGACATGCTGTATTTCTCCTCTACTTCTGCAACCACCTCCAGTCGCTGCCTCTTTTTCCCTCTCATTTCTGCTTCTGCAACCACCTCCAGTTGCTGCCTCTTTCTCCCTCTCATTTCAGTCACAGTCCCCTGTTCTCCCTCTGGCTAGCAGCAGCTCCACGCAGCACACAACAGAAGCAGATCAACAGCAAGCACCAGCCACACTCCTCCAGCAGAACAGCAGTCTCCACTTACCTTTCAATCAGCAGCACAACACTGCACCACTTCTCCTTCCTCAGCAGCAGGACAGCAGACCAACAACAAACTCAGCTTCAGGCAGCTACAGTCTTCTCTTCTCCCCTTCTCCTCTGCCACAGCAACGCAGCAGCCCACAACAGCAAGCAGCAGTAGTCAGCAGAGCACGCAGCACCTCCTCTTCCTTCTTTCCCTCAGCAGCACCAGCAGCTGCGACCTACTCCTTGGGCAACAGCAGCAGCAACTGACCCAGATGCAGTTGCCCTTCTTCCTCCTCCTGCAGCTACCTTTCCTGCTCTTCCTCCTCTCTCCTCCTTTCCTCCTTAAGAAGCAGCAGCCGCTCCAGATGCAGCTGCCTTTCTTCCTCCTCCCGAAACGAAGCAGAACAGAGGGGGAGAAGAGGTCCGGGCAGCAAGAACCAGCCCCAGCCATCGCCCCGTCGCCCGCGCAGCCTCTCCGCGCGAGAGGCTCTTCCAGATCCGCGCCGCCGCCTTGCCGGACCCCGCCGGCCGCGTCGCCGTCGCCGTCGCCACCTCAGGCCCCGGCGTCCCAGGCCTCTGATACCATGTAGAATCGGGGAGAGAGGGTACCTACTGCCTCTTCTTGCTTCCTCTGGTTCTCTACGTGAGTACACAGTGTGTCTGGCGGCTTACACTCCAGGGAGGACTGGGAGCTCCTCTTTCTAGGTCATCACAAGGGCTGGGCCTTGTGGGCTTAAGTGAGATGGGCCAGACAGCCCATACCGGTTCAACATTTCGCCCGGCGGTTGTTTTCATATGTGGTATAACATGGAAGACATATACCTGGTTTTGCATGCGTGGAAGCCACCTCACCTTCTTCCTCCTTAAGACACTCTCTCCACCCATCAACTTCTTCCCGCGATGTCCTCCCCTGCTTTGCCATGTAGCCGTTGTGCCCCAAGCCCGTTGGTCACCTCTTCCCAGTTGCGCCCCCATCAATCCTTTTGTCGTGTTGGCTCCTTCCCCTTGAGACCCGCGTTTGTACACGCGGGTGATGTGCAGAACAGATCCAAAGGAGCCTAATTAGTACACTCAAATGGCATGGAAACAGTTCATTCAAATAACCATATCCCAACTCGAGCTATCTGATCAATCATTACTCAAGAAAAGTAATTATTTTCCGAAGACAGTTTATGAACGAGTCAGTGGAAGGAAATGCATCCCCGTAAACACCTTCTCTGTAAACATGAGCTTTGTTTGGGATCCCTGCAAGGTGTATCAGACACGCACCCAGCAAATCACATACAAAATTAAGAACCATATAGGAAGCATGTGCCCTCCAACAGAGTGGTGACGCGGCAAAGCAAAACAAGATAGTGGTAACACTCTGGCAACGGCGAGTTGTGGGGACTGGTAGTGGCTCAGGCTGTGGTGTCGTGAGGGTGGTCTAGTGACAGTTGTGTCCATGTAGACGAGGAGGTGCTTGGATGCGGCAAGCTACAAAGACAATAGCCACAAAAGTGCTATGTGGGAGAAGAGGTTTTGGATGCTGCAAAAGATGAGGAAATTGGGATTGGGATTCATATGGGGAGAGAAAAAAAAGGTGGAGGAAGAAGAATATGAGAAGCGAGCCACGTGGACACAATCTAGTGACGTGGTAGCCCATGTGGCAGTACCACCATTTATTCTCGGAACCACCTTCCAAAACTGCTCTAGGGGATTCATTGGTCCACCACCAGTCACCAATAGTCTAGGAGCCTAGGTTCGGCGATGAATAGTTTTGAGCATCACGAATAATGAGGGGGTAACGTGGACTTCTTTTTCTAAATATAAGTATAGGGATTAACAAAAACTAGTAGATGGCCTTTTTCGGTTCGAAAATGGTCAAATTATCATTTGGACGCCAATCCTTGCCCTCATGCATTCACAGTCTGCCCTGCATGAATACTGGAAGTAGGGATTTGCAGATCGTCCTTGTCTACTTTACTTGCTGTGCATATTATGTCTCTGAGCCATTTTTCTGGAAATAGTAAGTTTGTGCCCATTTGATTAATTTATCTCTACTATTAAAGGGGAGTTGGTTGCGTCGGCCTCCACCTCCCACCTGTTTTTTATCTCCCACATCCCCCTCCCCCCTTTGTTTTTTTGGGTAACGCCAACCGTTGCTGCACAAAATAAAAACCAACATAAATATACTAACTTGGAGTAATATAAACCAAATCGATACTTTCCCAAAACTTCCTCCTGCATTAATTCAATCAAATCTAATCAATCTTACCAAAATCTCAACTAAATCATAATTTTCCTTGCCTTTCCCTACCCATACTCCCATCAAATTAAATGTTACCAAAATTGATGTAAGGTATATGTCGGACAAGATCGAGTTGAACCACTAGAGTACGTGCCCATTGCAACACACGGGCAATTAGCTAGTTTTAGAAAATTCTTTGCCCATTTCATGCAGCCAACTCATGCTTTTAGGTGTTATAAGTATGAACATCATTTATGTAGTTTGTTCTTTTGTTAAGGCTGACCATCTTTGAATTAATTGCCATGTATACTGCTGCAAATTATATCTGTAATGTTTAAATCAACTTATAAAACATGGCAAGTTGGATATATCTTGTCAGATATTTATATGACTGTTTTTCTTCTGTTCATTTGTTCGGTTGGGCCAAGACCAATGGGTTCATTTCTAGGGTCTATTGTATTTGTCTTGCTACCATGGGACCACGTTGACTTGAGGTTGAGCTATGTGCCACCGTGCATGATATTGATATTTTGGTATTAGCTCTAGATGTGATCATTAATGCTCATTGACTGTAGTTGTAGTTTCGGAAGCAGCATGGCTAGCAGTCATCGTATATTGGCTAAGTTGCATTTGTGTTGGGTACAGCTAGATGAAGATCAAGAGAATCCCGATGAAAGGCATCATGCTGACTCCGATGTGGAAATGGATGATGCCAAGCCTCTGGAGGACTCTGAAAGGTGTTCTTTTTATTTGGTTCCTTAGTCGTTCAGGTGATTATTTATAGCAATACCATGGGTTCTGATGCATGCCATTTTCTCCTGTAGGAGAAGCAGTACTCAGGGTGCCAGAGTTGAGAGAGAATCTGCTGAAACTGAGGTGACAGCAGATCAGGTACTTCACTTCTATTTTAACTCGTATACTGATTCAATAATACTCGGTATATGCATAAAATTACAATTGCTTTGGTACATAATGCATTCTTGCAGACATCTAAGCATCAATGCTTATTTTATATAATTGCATGCTGCTATTTATCCTTTTTATTTTAACCGGCAAACAGTTGGAGAGAGGTTGAGAAGCTCCTACTGCATTGGACTGATAAATGAGTAGGAAGAGTTTGTGTACAAGTTGGTGTCTATCTTTTGCAGAATGGCAATATATCATGCCTTTTACCAGAAACATGTTATATAGTCGGCGTCTGTAAAAGACATCCATGGAGAGTTGATGCATTGTCCAACATTTGGAATTTTAATCATGGTTGCTTAGGCACTTCTGAATCTTAAGAAGCTATTGTCCAATATGTCAAACTAAGAATTAGTAATTCGAATACTTGAAGTGAATTAAATCCCTATAATATTGTGATTACATATTGCTCACAGTATTTACTCATGTCAGTGTTGTATGTAAGTGTTAGTAACGAAAATCATATTTGTAAGGCTGTATTAGAGTGGAAAAAGAACTTGACCACCAGGACTAGCCCTTGGTGGCATTTTTTAAAGAATTACATTGTGCCCTTTTCCAGAAACATTTTTTTAGTTGGCGGCTATAAAAGACATCCAAGGAGAGTTGATACATTGTCCAAATGTCCAGCATTTGGAATTTTAATTTTGGTTACCTGGGTATTTCTGAATCTTAGGAAGTTATGTGTCTAATATGTCAAATTAAAATTAGTAACTAGAATAGTATAAGTGAATTAAAACCCTATAATGTTGTGACTGTATATTGATTACGGTGTTTAGTTATGTTAGCGTTCTATGGAAAATCGTTATTAATGCAAATCCATATCTGTAAGGCTGATGCCAATTTTTTCCCGACAACCAAGACTAGTCCTTGGTGGCACCTTTTAAAGAAGAAAGGTGATTACCCAGCAATGTGGGAGGCTGAGCCTCAAACGCAGGTGGGTGGACTGCTGGCACTAAAACCTGCTCCATCTAGCCACCCTACAGAGGCTCGATCTCGCTGTATTAGGCGGCACGTACTTTAGGGTTTTGGGCTTGTGGGTTTTGATCTTAGGTTTGATTTTTAAGATGTTGCTTCAGTCTAAGGTGCCTTAGGATGGTAGGCTGCAGCCCTCGCCTTAGCCATTTGGCATATGGCGTCACAGGGAAGGGAAGTGTCCACCCCTGCCGCCACCTGGTTATTGCCACATCGGGCTGCTCCCGGTGCTTGGAAACACCCCCCCCCCCCAAATCCCTCTTTGTCCCCGCTTCCGCCTTATCCGATCTGTTCTGCTGCTGTGGCGAGGAAAAAAAGGAGTGGTTGTGGCGAGGGAGAAGGGAGGGTTCTGGGAATTAGGTCACAGGATTAGATGGGCCATGGGGCCGTTATGTGCTACATCAAAAGTGCCTGTCAATATTTTAAAATTCCTTTTGTAGTGTTTGTGATGATCGTTGTATTCCTAGACTGTCAAATGCACAGCCTTACCTTGTGTGCTTAAAAATTCAAGTGGGATTGGGAGCTCCGCCTTACCTACTACCTTTAAAACCGTTGTACAGGTGATCTACAAGAGGTTGTGGTCCAGGACCTTGGCACCTTCTGCCGTGTGGATAGGGTGCTGATTGCACCAAAAGTGGTTTTGGTGTAGGAGATAAAGAAAATAGGAGGGAGGGGAGTTAGTAGTATCTACCTTATTGATAGTGAATTAGGAGGCAGGCACGTAGTTTCTGCTTGATGATAGTGAACTAGGAGGTAGGCATATAGCCATCATACATGGTTCTTGATAGAAAGCATTGGCGCGAGACCTAAGCAAACTACGAGACGCGGAAAAAAGATTGTGGATATCAAGTCCATCCCCAAGAGTTCAAAGGAAACAAATCAAATACTAACATAAAGAGATAGAGGCTTACCTCTAAGCCTTAGCCACTTGCTTACCTGCTGATGCCGCATTTCGTGTAGACTTGTGCTTGGGCCTATGGCGATATGTGGATCCCTTACTAATGTTATATGGCTATATAGGACCAGTAATTTCTGGCGTGATGCTTTAGGTGACCAATGTTTGTGGCAAGTTAATTTTCTCAAATGTTCTCATGCATGCTCTTGCACCTTATAATGGAATTAGTTGCAATTGTAATGCTGTATGACAAGTACTCTGTCTAGAATGTAGGGTGTTCCAACCATCTTATTTGTCCACAAATATTGGCTGCTTTTACAATTTCTAGGCACGTCTCTTTCCATTCTTCCTATTATAACCCCATGCTTATTACTCTCAACTGAATGCCCTCCCTTCCTAATGCTCCTTAAGAGAGAACATGGGATTTGAGATAATAATTAGAGAACCTAGGAGCAGGAGAAGGGCATGGTTGTAATTTCAAGCCATTCCTTATTTCTTGTGGCCATGACTAAAAGGACATATATTTGTGGACTGAGGAAAGGATCATTTCCCCTATGAAAAATGGCAATTATGCGGCCGCCATGTACAGTGTATTTATATGTGTCAGCATGTGAAACTCATGTACTGTCCATCTTACATCAAGTGCCCCTGCTTGTTGGCCCTACTGTAATAGATCATTGTTCATGTATTAGCCTACAAGGGTTTTATAGGTACTGTATAATTTAATTTGTTTTTGTAATTCTTTTATTGGTATGCTGCAGGATGGTAACAGAGTAGCTTCGGAACAAGCGAGGGGCACAGAACCTGTGGCTGATGGAGTTGGTTCCTCAAAACAAAACCCTGTAAGTTTTCTTTTGTTATGTGAACTTGGTATTGGAAGAATACATGCACATTGCACATGCTACTGTCCTATACCGCATTTTTTCCTAGATCACACTCTAACCACAACTGCCTTTTTCTTGTGATTGCCCTGTAGCCTATTGATGCAAGTTCGATGGCCATTGATGAGCCACCTGTTGTCAGGGTTGAACCAGAGAGATCAAACAAATTACAGGAACAACAAGCATCGCATCAGAAACCATGATGACCCACCTTAACGTAGCAACTGATGCATCTGTGCACCCCATTGACTCCATTGGACAAGCCAGGACAGTCTGTAAGCTGCAGCAGAGTTCAAACAATGTACTGCACCCACAAGTTAGCTACCAGAATCCAAAGATGGTCTGTGTGCCTTAAGAGCCGGTGAAGCTTTGCGCACTATATTCGTGACTTTGACACAAATGATAGTTGATTCGTCAATGCCATTTTTAGCACTAATTTATGTCCGGGCCTGTAGAGCAACTGAGTTAGTATTTTTTTTAGATCAAGCAACTGAGTTAGTAATGCAGTACATTCCAATCAAATGCTTCCGGGGAAATGCAACTGTGTATGTGACTAAACAGTGTACAGCTAGGCGAAGCCTTTGTTTTGGTGGGAGCTGGTTCTCTCATCGCATAAGGGTCGTCTTTTAGTCGGTTAGGAGGAATACCGCTTACTGTGTTTTCGGTGTCAAGTCTGTTCCATTGAAAAATATTGCATTCATAATGCATGCCCATTGATGAATTGTCTCTTATTGAGTCATCGTTGACCTTATAACATTCTTTGAGAAAATAATTGTGGACTTCATATTGTAATGATCAAGTTTGAGAAGACTACATTTACCACAATTAACAAAGATTGCATGTTAGAGGTAAAAAGTTTTTAAAAATACACAAACAGAGATCAATTTCTGACATCAAACAAGTAAAAGCAAACAAATATATTAAACATTTTTGGGCGGAGCAAGTGCTGGCCCATATCGCATTAGAGACAATTCATCCCATGCAGTGTAGAATATGTGAATAGGCTCCCATGCCATGCAGGGAATCCCTTGCAAAGTTCACTCACACCTTCTCTGATGGTGACAAGTAGCACACTGCCCGCGCGTCATTTGTCGCAACTTGAGAGTTTTTTTTCTTCGTAGATTCGTTTTTTAAAACGTTTTATCTCTGAATGGCGCGTCCAAATTATGGGCTGCTTGAGGTGAACGGTACTACTGCCTCACTAGTGGGCCGACCTAGTATCTTGGGAGACGTATGTTTTCTTTATTTTTTTCAATTTTTATTGTTCACTTGTTCAATTTTTTATGTTTGTTTATATTTCAAAATATTCTAAATAAATATTTTTCAAAATATATTTTAGTTAAATTTTAAAAGCGTTCATCACACATTAAAAAGTATTCATGCAATTTCTAAAATGGTAACATGTTTAAAAATATGTTTGTAACATTTCAAAAAAAATGTCTAGGTAGCTTGTACAGATATTTTGTACCATTAAATAAATTTTCATCACATAAAAATGTTTAAAATGTAACATAAATATTTGCTTAATTTTTAAGAAGTATTTAATAACATACAATTTTTTTATGAAATTTGAAAAATCTTTGTGACATTTAGAAAATGTTTAAACAATGTAAAGAAATGTTCAACGTGTATCAAAAAAATGTTCAGCGTGTGTACAACAGATATATAACTATATTAAAAAGTTGAAAGGTATTTGAAAAAAAGGAAAAAACAAAAAATAAAATGAAAAAGGAAACAACAGAAAAAAGAAAACAGACAGAAAAACCATAAAGAAAATCATAGAAAAGGAGAAAAAAACCCACGTAAAATCTTCTCAAAACCGATGGAAGGTTCCATGAACCGGTGCTTAGAACCTTCCCAAAACAACTTCACTGGATCAGCCTACTAAAAGAACACAACAGAGAGCGCCAAAGGCGAGATGGAGCAAGATCTCACAATAAGCAAGACATAGCTCCCGGCGAATCTTGCGGGATTGAGTCAATATTTGTCTTTGGTGGATTTGTATGGATCTAATATTCCTTCATCCGCGTTCGTGTGTCTATAGGTTATATCCTTTTGATCCGCACTTCTCTTCATCAACGATGGTTGCTATTTTGGTGCGCTGCTCCTTTGGGGCCTTGGAACGACGACTTCTCGATTGACTATTACAATAAGGTTTGCCTGATTTTGGTGAGGGAGGGCGGTGACGGCGACACACCTTCAGCTCACTCCAGTGCTTATAGTTGTCCCTAGGTGGCCTATGGACCTAGATGTAATTTCTGTTACTTCTAGTGTTTTTTGTACTGCCATAATGTTTGATGAGTATTCCCTTAGTGATCTAAAACGTCTTATATTTGTTTACAGAGCGATTTGATCGGAAGTTTTTCCCGCAGAAAAACAAGATAGTAGGACACATTGCCTTTTCATTTCTACAGTTGAAACTATGTTATTTGTTTTGTAGATTACAGCCTGTAGTGCAACCTGGTGGATTTTCAGAACCCGCCCCGTCTAGTCACAAAAACTAGATTTGATATTTGATTCGTTGGCAACTGCCACTGTTGTAAAAGTAGCCATACATTTTATCAAATTTAACCCATGATTCATCTACATTTATGTTCGATGAGTGGAACCTCGTCGTCATATCTGAAATTTAAAACATTGTATTTTATCAAATGCAATGCATAGTCCACCATATCTAAGTTCCAGGATGGAACATAGGCGAAACTTTATGTTTATGAAACCTAAATAAGTCATTGTAGAGCATATTTTAATTACTTAAGATAATACTTTGGTTAATGGCCACTGCCAACTATCATGCAATCTATGTGATATAAAACTCATGTCACTGGATCTGTACCAAAAATATTTAATTATAGTTGTGGTTTCATCACACCGACCATATATTAACAACGATTTCACTACAAATCGGACATTAGTTTTTTAACAGGGCAAATCAAATGTTTTTTATGGCAAATTATGTTGTCGCGAGGATGAAAATTTCCATTAGCAAGCATGCCAAATCCTTGCCATGTTCAGTTTTTTTGTCAGGATTTGCCATACTTGCTAAAGGAAATTATCATCCCCGCGACAACATAATTGACCATACACAATAGCTAGATGTAAGTCGCCTGAATTTGCAACTTGGGTCAGTCGATTTTCAAGTGAAAGGAGAGCAGCCGGAGGGAAGGAAGGACCTTACCGGGGAAGCCCTCTAGGTCTATCTTAGGGTGGCAGGTGACTCCACTATCTATCTTGGGGGTGTGGGGGATGGTGCAGGTTCGCTGGGAAAAAACTGGTCATGGCCAGGGGCGGCGGTAACACAACGGTGGGTGGCGGTTGAGGGTAGGGCGAGGCTGGAACTAGAGCATCGCCTGCCGCGGGCGGTGGTGGCTCGCGGTCCGGCCAGTGGTCCGTGGGGGTGGCTGGGGAAGAAGGCGTCGGGAGGAAGAAGAAGATAGGCCGTGTGATATGTTTTTAGAAAGTGGTTGGAGAAAGAAGATGGTTGTCGGCCGTTAGATCGGAGATCAAGGGCATAGAAGATTCGACTGACCCAATTTGGGATCTCAGGCGACTGGCACTTAGCCAGTCCCTTGGCCATAAAAAAACGTTCGATTTGCTATACCTAAAAAACTGTGTATCTATTGATGAAAGTCTTGTCTTAAAAGATAATCAAAATACACCCTAACGAAACGAAGGAAGTAAATTAGTTTTCGTGTTGGAGCTGGTTAACCACCATCCTTTTGGGCGATGGTGTTCCAACGGTCTATTGCCTTCTTATGAGAACAGACAGGGAATACTGCTATAAATTGCCAGAATACCACAATTTTATGCTAATTTGATAATTTAATCCATAGTAGGTAGTTGTGCATACATTGTGACAACGGATAGTTTAATATGATAGTGTGCATCACTAGGTACATAGAGATTGGAGGTAACACTAACACCTGGAACTTTTAAAAATTGCATCCAAGATGCATCGTAGCATATGAAACTATCTTTTGCAAGCCATTTCAAATGTCGCAAGTAAGTTTTGGATTGGGTCACTGCAACATCGACCGACCGACTGGCATTTTCTAAGTAAAAAAAAAAGTAGTCACTTTGAACCATTTTTGGTGAAGCAGCACGCATAAACACCATGCACGTGAGAACAACCAAACAAAGACCTAGATTTGTGGTCTTGTGGACCGGCAAGTGCGTAGACTGAACACTTGAGGTGTCAAGTTGTCATCCTCTGAACGGTCAACAAGTCATTGTCAAGTTACTATATGAGAGACCTCATATGCCGCCATTTTTTTGAGCTGGAAACAGGCAACCACAACCGTGATGCGCCAATGTAGGAGCACCATGTTCTGGTATGCACTACCATATATGTTTATCCGGAGCTTCTCATATCGTTCGTAGCTCTCCTGCCCCGTTCAATACGCAAGGTGTTGAAAAACAACCACCATTCAAAAAATGTTATTCGATCAAGATTGTCCTCTTCGATCAAGACCAAGAGACGGGACAACAATTTGCAATGGTTGTTCGTGCCTCGAAAAAATGTCACTATTACGCTTTGTTTTTTGAAGCAATTGTTGGACCGGGTAAATGTGGCAATGGTGTACCGAGCAAAACAACATAAAGAAGTAAAGAAACAATGCAACAAGATTATAAAAGAACCTTTGTAGGCTACTAAGAGAGTGACACTGACAAGTCTTTAAGCAGTCTCTAGCCGTGAGTAAGGACGACATGAGGAAAAGAGTTCTAGTGCTACAAGCACTATCTGCACTACCAATATATGGTAACACCCTCAAAAGATGTGGTATTTTTTTTTTTTTGGAAAGATTGAGGGTGTCTAAAATATACAAGTCTATATCCCACAAAACTTCAAACCCAAATTTGATTTACACATAGAGGAGTTTGAAAAGACAAACCTAGTATGAAGTACCTCGCTTTCCGTTTAAAATGCCCATCGTCCCTAGATTGACAAATCGAGTAGTGTAATACAAATTGTATGTCACAAAAGTTATAACACTAAAAATTATAACATTTTTTAAGTTTCAAATGATATAGTTTCTATGTTATATATATGACTCGTGTTATGTTGGCCAAATTGTCAATCTAGGGATACATGAAGACTTTTTAGACTGAAAAGGGGGCAGTAGTGTGCAGAAGACAAATATTCAGACACTATTTCTAATTGGATGTGTTCATTCTTGTTTCTCTATATGTAGGTCAACTGGATTTGGATTTTTGTTAGATTTAAGAACAAATTTCTTGTCAACTCACTCATTTTTCCCCAAAAACATTCACAAGTTTTTGAAGGTGCCATCGTCCATTGGTAGCATGGAAGTACCCATAGTGTTTGTAGCACAAGAATCTTCTATCATGGGGTGAAAGTGATTTGTTAGAGTCATCTATCTGGTAGAAGCTCATTGTTTAGTAAGGTCACTTCCAATGCTTGACTCTTAGCACGACTTCACATGCAAAATGTTGAGGTGAACACATTAATTAGAAAAGAGAGAGGAGAGTTGTATGTTAATGGAGATATGACTTTGGTATGTCCTCTCTTCCATTTTTGCCTTTTCTCTTATGTCTCCTAACTAGGATGCGGTGTTGAGATACAAGCATGATCCTCGATGTGAACCATTTTTGGTGTTGTCTATTTGTGACACTATAGATGCTGGAATTTTCTTTACTGTTTCTCCATGTGTATGTCGGATTTAAATTTGAACTTTCTAGGAATTGTAGACACACATTCACAATTTTCTGTTTTTTTTAAATTCAATAATTTTTAAACTCATGGTTTTATGCTAGCACCTAAGTATTAGGATCACCGGATTTTACTCATGCATGGCAACACCCCAATTTTTTTTTGAAAGTGCATACACGATACATTATTGTATTTTAGTTTTTTTCAAGCCAATTTGATATATCGTTATCGAGGTTTGGACTGAACCACTGCAACATCGACCAATTGGCATTTTCAAATTTTTTTGGTACGCAACGCGCAAAAGTAAAATATCCATGCAAAAACAAAGACCTATACTTGGTGTCGTTGTGAGGCAGAAGACTTGAGGAGTCAAGAAGCCATCCATTGAACGAGCAATGGGTCATTGTCAAAATGTTGGTAGTATGCGAGTAACCTCACATGTCGCCATTTCTTTGAGAGGGCAACCAAAACTGTCATGCACCAAGGTACGAGCGCCATGTTTTGGTATGCACTACCTTATATGCTTATCCGCAGCTTCTTGCATCGTTCGTTGCTCCCCTGCCCCGTTCAATACGCAAGGTGTTGAAAAATGGTCACCATTAAAAAAGAAAGGTTATTTGATCAAGATTGTCCTCTTGAATCAAGACCAATAGAAGGGACAACAATTTGCAATGGCTGTTCGTGCCTCAATAAAATGTCACTCTTACACTTTGTCTTTTGCAACAATTGTTGGACCGGGTAAATGTGGCAATGGTGTATCGAGCAAAACAGCCTAAGAAGTGAAGAAACAACGCAACAAGACTACAAAAGAACCTTCTTAGCTACTAAATGAGTGACACAGACAAGTCTTTAAGCGGTCTCTAGCCGTGAGTAAAGACGACGTGAGGGCAAGAGTTCCAGTGCTAATCAAGCACTATTTGCGCCACCGGATTATGGTAACACCCTCAAAAGATGTGGTATTTGTTTCAAAAAGATTGAGTGCATCTAAATATAAGTCTAAATCCCGCAAAATTTCAAACCCAAATTTGATTTACACATAGAGGAGTTTAATTAAAAAGACAAACCCAATATGAAGTACCCCCTTTTCCTTTTAAAATGCCCATCATCTCTAGATTGACAAATCGACCAATGTTATACGAATTGTATGTCCCAAAATTTATAGCACTAAAAATATAACAATTTTGAATTTTTAAACATTTTATTTTAATTTTTAAACACATGGTTTTATGCTAGCACCTAAGTGTTAGGATCACCGGATATTTACCCATGCATGGCAACACAGTAAATTTTATAAATGTGCATACATGATGCATTATTGCATTTTAATTTTTGTAAGCCAATTTGATATATCGTTATCGAGATTTGGACTAAACCACTGGAACATCAACCAATTGGCATTTTCGAAGTAGTCATTTCAACTATTTTTTGGTGAAGCACCATGCACAAGTAAAATATTCATGCGAAAACAAATAACTGGACTTGGCGTCGGTGACAACAAGAAGACTTGAGGAGTCAAGAAGCCATCCTTTTGAACGAGCAATGAGTCATCATCAAAATGTTGGTAGTATGCGAGGAACCTCTCATGTCGCCATTTCTTTGAGCTGGAAGCAGGCAACCAAAACAGTGATGCGCCAAGGTATAAGCGCCATATTCTAGTATGCACTACCATATATGCTTATCCGCAGCTTCTCGTATCGTTTGTAGCTCCCTGCCCCGTTCAATACGCAAGGTGTTGAAGAATGGTCACCATTCAAAAAAGGTTATTCGATCAATATTGTCCTCTTCGATCAAGACCAAGAGAAGGGACAAAACTTTGCCATGGTTGTTCGTGCCTCAAAAAAATGTCACTATTATGCTTTGTTTTTTGCAGCAATTGTTGGACCGGGTAAATGTGGCAATTTTGTATTGAGCAAAACGGCTTAAGAAGTGAAGAAACAATGCAAAAAGACTACACAAGAATCTTTGTAGCTACTAAACGAATGACACTGAAAAGTCTTTAAGCTGTCTCTAGCCATGAGAGAGAGAGAGAGAGAGAGAGAGAGATTCTTGCTTTTTTGCTAGCAAAAAATAGGGTTAGGTCATTAGGTATTTTGTCGGAGATTTATGTTAGTGGATGTATGGCTCTCAGCTCATTTGTCTACGTAGCAAAAATAATTCTCTGATCCGATGTGACCTCCTCTTAGTCCACCCCTTTCTTCTCTTTCCACAGCTATGCCACAATGTTGAGATGCAAGCATGATAACTGAATTAAATGAAACATCATAAAATACTAAATACAATTCTTAGTGGCTGTCCCTTAAAATCTCCCACCACTTAGGATATCACATTAAGAGCTAATGCATTGTTAGTGACATGAAGAGGTTACCAGCCTGTACTGGTGGATTGATAGGTGTGCTGTGGATAATTGACATTGCTTGTATTCCTCCAATATTGCAGACTGAATGCACCGAATTTTTAAACACATGGTTTTATGCTAGCACCTAAGTGTTAGGATCACCGGATATTTACCCATGCATGGCAACACAGCAAATTTTATAAAAAGTACATACATGATGCATTATTGCATTTTAATTTTTGTAAGCCAATTTGATATATCGTTATCGAGATTTGGACTAAACCACTGGAACATCAACCAATTGGCATTTTCGAAGTAGTCATTTCAACTATTTTTTGGTGAAGCACCATGTACAAGTACAATATTCATGCAAAAACAAAGAACTGGACTTGGCGTCGGTGACAGCAAGAAGACTTGAGGAGTCAAGAAGCCATCCTTTTGAACGAGCAATGAGTCATCATCAAAATGTTGGTAGTATGCGAGGAACCTCTCATGTCGCCATTTCTTTGAGCTGGAAGCAGGCAACCAAAACAGTGATGCGCCAAGGTATAAGCGCCATATTCTAGTATGCACTACCATATATGCTTATCCGCAGCTTCTCGTATCGTTTGTAGCTCCCTGCCCCGTTCAATACGCAAGGTATTGAAGAATGGTCACCATTCAAAAAAGGTTATTCGATCAATATTGTCCTCTTCAATCAAGACCAAGAGAAGGGACAAAACTTTGCCATGGTTGTTCGTGCCTCAAAAAAATGTCACTATTACGCTTTGTTTTTGTAGCAATTGTTGGACCGGGTAAATGTGGCAATTTTGTATCGAGCAAAACGGCTTAAGAAGTGAAGAAACAATGCAAAAAGACTACACAAGAATCTTTGTAGCTACTAAACGAATGACACTGAAAAGTCTTTAAGCTGTCTCTAGCCATGAGTAAGGAGGACGAGAGAGGGGGACGAGACGAGGGGTGAGACGAGAGAGAGACAGGAGAAGCAGAGAAACGAATGATCTAGAAGGAAGACAACCCGCCAGACCCAAACGTCCCCACAAGCCAACCCCCCCCAAACCTACCCATACCCGTTATAACATAAGCCAGACACTCTCCGATAGTTAAACTACCCGTACCATAGTACGTGTCAGGGAGAGAGAGAGAGAGAGAGAGAGAAGAGGAGAGAGAGAGGAGAGAGAAGAGAGAGAGAGAGAGAGAGAGAGAGAGAGAGAGATTCTTGCTTTTTTGCTAGCAAAAATAGGGTTAAGTCATTAGGTATTTTGTAGGAGATTTATGTTAGTGGATGTATGGCTCTCAGCTCATTTCTCTACGTAGCAAAAATAATTCTCTGATCCGATGTGACCTCCTCTTAGTCCACCCCTTTAGATATGCCACAATGTTGAGATGCAAGCATGATAACTGAATTAAATGAAACATCATACAATACTAAATACAATGCTTAGTGGCTGTCCCTTAAAATCTCCCACCACTTAGGATATCACATTAAGAGCTAATGCATTGTGAGTGACATGAAGCAGTTACCAGCCTGTACTGGTGGATTGATAGGTGCGCTGTGGATAATTGACATTGCTTGTATTCCTCCAATATTGCAGACTGAATGCACCGAATGAAACCGAGCCCCCCCCCCCCCCCCTCCATAAAAATATAAACCGTGAGTAGATAATGCGGCCCCACAACCAAGAGTAATTATTTATTGAAGTCTTCTCTAAATAAATTAAAACACACTCTTGAAGATATACATATGCATTTATTTATTTAGTTATAGCTCCTCCAATGTGTTATTTACCATTTAATTATTTATTAACGTCTTATCACACACAAAAAGATACAATCCATTGATTACATATTAGGGCCAGTTACTAGTTATGGGATAACTAATTTAGAAGTCTCAACAAATTTAGGGACCAATTTATTTTTTAAGCTAGGGAGAGGCAGCTTATTTTTGAAGCCGCCCAAAAGAACTGGTCCTTAAATGACAGACATGATATAGCTTCGGATATAATGCATGGGAGTGCTCTCATATGAATGATAAGTATATGGTACTCCCCACAATGTCCGACACTAGTACTGTATTTTTAGGAATAGGGACGGCGCAGGGGGTGGGGGTGGGTGGGAGGGGGGGGGGGGGTGCTTATTGTGTATCGAACTCGGATTTTGTGTATCACTATAAATAAATATGCAGGGTAACATCTCAATTTCGAAAAAAGTGCATACACGATGCAGTTTTGTTTTTGCAAGCCATTTTGATATATCGTCGTCAAGGTTTGGATTGAACAACAATTTTGAATGGATTGTTCGTACATAAAAAATAATGTCACTATTACACTTTGTTTCTTTAGAAATTGCTGGACCGGGTAAATGTGGTGATGGTGTACCGAGCAAAACAACATAAGAATTGAGTACGAATGCAACAATCTAACAAGAGAGCCTTTTTCTCAAAAAAAAAAAAGAGAACCTTGACAGGCTATTAAGCAGACCACACTGCAGAAATCCGTTGGTGCTCGAGTGCGTGAAAATAATTTTTTGAAATGTCAAAAAAAATCCAGTAAAAATTCTATGTGTTCTTTGTCACATTCAAATGCTTCATACAAATTTGTAGGCAAAAAGATTAAACATTTTGGCCTGTGTAAAAAAAAAACCAAAATTTACCCCAAAATGTCACCTTAAATTTGTTCTTTTCACCGGTCAAACGCCGCTGCTCCGTTTCGCATGAAAAATTTCAAGAATGCTTACGACACTAACACGAACATCTACAAAAAAAAGTTAGATTTTTTTGAATACATTTACTATACTCTTTTTTACTATTCACGCGGGAGCGCGCACTCCCGGAAGCCAAAACGTCATTCTCCACCACATTGGCAAGTCTTTAAACCATCTTAAGCCGTGAGAAAGGATGAGGTGAGGAAAAGGGTTCTAGTGCTATAAGCACGAGATGTGCTACACAAATGAATGGTAAAACCCCAAAAGGGTTTGAATATGAGTGCGTCTATTTTTTTTATTGCGAATATGCAAGAGCTTGCGTATCTTTTCATTGATAGAATAAGTTACCAGGAAATTCAATTCGGCTCTCGGGAGCACGTGCTCCTGGCCCAAAAATAAAATTTAAAACATCAAAAAAATCAAGACAAAATTTTATGTGTTGTTAGTCACACCCAAATGCTATCTGTAAATTTTGATGCAAAAAAGTTAAGCATTTTGACCTGTGCAAAAAAGCAAAAACAAAATGAACACCAAATGTTACCCCAACTTTCACCCTAAATTAATGTTTTTTCACCAACGAAACAGTTGCTTTGTTTTGCATGAAAATTGTGAAGCATGCTTGCGACACTAACACCAAAAATAAAATTTAAAATGTCAAAAAAATCAAGACAAAATTTTATGTGTTGTTAGTCACACCCAAATGCTATCTGTAAATTTTGAGGCAAAAAAGTTAAGCATTTTGACTTGTGCAAAAAAGCAAAAACAAAATGAACACCAAATGTTACCCCAACTTTCACCCTAAATTAATTTTTTTCACAGACGAAACAGTTGCTTTGTTTCGCATGAAAATTGTGAAGCATGCTTGCGACACTAACACTAACATCCACAAAAAAAATCTGAATTTTTTGAAAACATTACTATTATTTTTCGTGTTATTGTTCATCCAGGAGCATGTGCTCCCGGGAGCCAAAACGCCCGTCTTTCATATGTACATATATGTGTTGCTATATGTTTGATACGAGGGATCGATGCTACTGATATTTGCTCCTTCATTACCAAACTTTGCAGGTTTGTCAACCGCAACGAGCCGCCGCCCCACGACAAAGCCAGCGAAGTCAGCCTAGACAATGTGTTGCCGATTCTGCATCTCATTTATCAAAAAAGGCTTTCACCCGCTTTATATATAAAGCAAACCATCAGAACCCAATATCCAACAAATGTTCGCCACACACACACAAGGAGTTGCACAAAATAGTACAGGAGGGTTCTGCTGAGGGCACAGCTGAAGAAGCCCTAAGGACAAACACACACACAGATGTGGTGACTGCTGACACCAGATTTTGGCATGGTACGAAATGCAATTAAGATGGTCTCAAATGGAGACGTGATCTACATGAAAAAATTCCGTATTGTCGACATGAACATCTTTGAAGTTTGGGCCATCGCCATCTGATCTCATCTCGAAAGCCGAAGTAGTGTTTGAAATACTGAGATTTTGAATCCAGAGCACTGTTCGGCCGATTATGCCTCAAGGGCGGCCTCAAATGGGAAAACTTTCTACACGAATTGTCTTCGTCTCGCCGAAACGATCAATTTTGATATAAAAGTCGTCTCAATCCGAGATCATATGTAAAATTTAGAGCCACCTAAGTGTGGCCATGCCACAAGCCAAAAGTGGCGCGCCCCATCAGACATGATGTCTGATGAGTAGCGCGAGTAATAGTCTGTTTTGCGCGAGCGATTCAGCCCTGAAGATTGCCTCGAATCAAAAAACGTTCAACATGAAAGTTGTTCGTCTCGTCGAAACGGTTAAATTTTTATCTTACGTGATTTTGATCTGAGGTCGTTTACTACCCCAAAAATGGCCCGCAAGGTGCAGCCAATTTTTAGACCGAACACTTTTGAAAAGTTCGGATCAAACAATTCGAATTGGACCCAAATTAGGGTTTTGGACGTGAATTTTAACTTTTCCTTGCATGGGAAGTCCAGTCGCCTCTTATATACATGAGGGGTGACGGCCGATTGAAAAAACAATACACAATTGCAAAACACATCTACTTTTTACCCTAGTTTTACATCTCTCCCTTGTTCTTTCTCTCTCTTTCTTCGTCCGTTCTTCGTGTTGAAGGGCAGCGATCCTCGAGGCTCTAGGGGCGGGCGGACGACCTAGGGCAGCCCACAGCCGCCGAGTGTCCAGACGGGGTCCCTCCCGGGCGCGTGAGGTTTCGGGTCCTGAAAAGCACCCGCCAGATTGCTTGCGTACCGCGCTTCCGGACAGGTCGCCTTTGACGTGAGCTGCGGTGCATCACCCCCGACATTGGAGGTACACGGTGACGTGTTCATGTGCGAACACACTTTTTGGCGACTCCACCGGGGAGGAAAGATCAAGAATCATCATCAACCATGTCTAATCTCCTCAAGCCCTCAGAAGTTGACGCCGATAACATCATTAAGCCCAATCTTGATGAACTATCGAAGGAACATCGCCAAGCCTACGAAGTGCGCAAGAAATAACGTGAAGAAGCTTTTGAGGCGCTCAAGAAGAAGCACAAGGAGGAGGATTTGGAGGCGTTTCTTTCAAGTTTCAAGAAGGACCGTCAAGGCAACATCACTCTGGTTGGAAACATCAATTTCCCTCCCCTCATTGACGAACAAGATGAAATCACTGTGAGTAAAGTTTTTTCTCCTGAGAAAGTGGCTGTGATTGAAAGTCTTGTTAGTAAGGGTAATGTGACGACGTACAATTCTTTTGTGGCAAATACTAATGCTAAGAAAAATATGCCTCCGTCATCTAGTGGTACTGTTGGTATATCTGAAAACCCTAGTCCAACTTTACCTATTTCATCGGCACCCCCTATGCAACAACAATATAGTATGCCATTGAATTTTTACCCTAGTCAAACCAACCAGCTTGTGGCTGCACCTACATATCCTAATCCTATTATGAGTGTGCCCAATTTGGCACCTACGCCGAATCACTTTGTCACACCACCCATAGGCACAAGCATGTTTGATCTTCCGCCGAATTATGGTTCGGCGCCCATCCCACAAGTTGCACCACTAGCTAGTACTCAGGTTGCTCCTATGTCATTGCCACAAGCATCTTCATCTACCTCGGATCCAATTTTAGCCAAATTAAGGGAGGATTTGCATAAGATGTTTCAAGAAACTTTCGGAAACGAGCCGAAAGTAAAGAGTCGTGTATACCAAAAGCCTTATCCTGAACACTTTGATGCAGTTTTGTACCCTCAAGGTTACAAGGTTCCTGATTTTGTTAAATTTAGTGGAGAGGGCACGAAAACAACTTGGGAGCATGTGAGTCAGTATCTAACACAGTTGGGTGAAGCAGGTTCCATAGAAGAGTTGAAAGTGTGTTTATTTCCCTCGTCTTTAACTGGCACCACATTTTCATGGTTTTCTGCTTTACCACATGGCTCAAATCACTTATGGCCACAATTAGAGCAAAAGTTTCATGATTACTTTTATAGCGGCGATAATGAGCTTCAGTTGTCACATCTTACATCGGTTAGGCAAAAACATGATGAATCGGTCGCCAATTATGTCAAGAGATTTAGAGATATAAAAAACGATGTTATAACTTAGTGATAAGTGAGAGAGACTTGGCGGATCTTGTTCTTAATGGCTTGAAAACTCATCTTAAAGAGAGGCTATAAAGTTATGAGTTTCTGAGTATTAACCAAGTCCTACAAAAGGCTTTGGCTCAAGAGAGCCGAAGTAAAGAGGTTCATAGATCTACAACTGATCGTCCTAGAATGCATATGGTTGAATACAGTGATGATAATTCGGACGATGAGGTTGATGTTTATACTACTGAGTTTGATTGGTCCTCAAAGGCCAAACCCTATATATGCAATGCTCTTAAGCCGATTCGCAAGAATCATGATGATGAGATGAAGTTCACTTTTGATATATCTAAGTGTGATAGAATATTTGATGCTCTCTTGCAAGACAAGATGATTAGAATATCACACACCACACTGCCGTTTGAGGAGCTAAAAAGGCGTGCTTATTGCAAGTACCATAATTCATTTTCTCATGCTACTAACGATTGCAATGTTTTTCGACGACAGATACAATCGACCATTAATGACGGGCGATTGAATTTTGCTGAGATACAAGTTGATAAACAACCCTTCTCGATAAACACCATGGACTTGGAGGGAAAGAAAATGTTAATTCGGCCTAGCATGGCCGAATCTGCTAATAAAGATAATGTTGTTATTGGTGAACCCAGGAAAGGCAAGGAGGGCGACAAAGACTTGGGAAGAGAGGTTGTGCTTGATAAGCAACCCGATGGCAAGGAAGTATTGAAGATCACCATAAAAAATCCTGCACTCGGGGGGCAACCACAAGTACAAGAAGATACTCATGTTAAATTTATCAAACCCAAGAACTCAGAAGTTGACAAGTGGGAAAAGAGTGAAGCTAAGCGCAAGCGAATCAAGCCAACTTTTGATATGTTGCTATCCAAATATGCAAGTCAAGCGGCCGGTTCTAGCTCTAATTGGCCATCACATTCAAAGCATTCAAGATCGCCTCCGAAGCAAGAGTTTCGACGCTATGCAAGGCCATATGGGTCATGTGCACCGACACCATGGATGTCACAACCCTCCTATGCGCCATATTACATGAGAGACTTCAATGGAGGATGGGGAAGCCCCCAATGGCTCCTTATGCTTTTCATATGGGGTGGGCAGCACCTAGAAAGCCTGCTCATGAGAGGCTTTATTATCCCACACAAGGCCGTTTGAGCTATGGTGCTAATCGGCCAACAAAAATTTCTCCAAGTAAGGCCAATAAAAAAGTGTGGCGCATTAAGTCATCTAATGCGGAAATTTCAGAATGCGACAAGAAAAAGGAGATAAAAAGCCAGTTGTTGGTAATCTGGCTAATTCTAATGGTGATATTGTTATTGTTCAGCAGGGTTCCATGGTTAATGATCATGAGGTTAGCACAAGCAAGGCCAAACCTAGGGATCCCAAATATACCCAACCTAAGTGGTGTCCTCCCGGTTTAACTAAGACCATGAAAAGGAGATTACAACACATGAGGAACCACGAGAAGGTAGAGCGCAAAGAAGAGAATCAAAGGGATGAATTGTTTAATGAAATTCGGCCCATGGCATTCACAAAACAAGTGTGGAGGCCTAAACAAAAAGAAAACGTAGATGCTTCTACATTAGCTACAACAACACCTTCACCACCAAAAGAGGATGATGCGACCCCTATTACATCGTCTACACCACCTGAAACATCCCCTTCAATTGAGGAAACTTTAAGCCCAATATACACATTGGGAGATGAAGATGAGATGGTGGATTACAAATCTACGCCGGTTTGGGAAGGTATGGATATTAATATGGTGTATTACTTACCTGCCGAGTTTCGTGCTATAGGTGAAGAAGAGGATGTGGCCCAGCTGGATTTTGGTCCTAAGAACGCTATCTTCGAGAAGCCAAAAGAACCGGTGAAACACTTGAAGCCATTGTACCTCAAAGGTCATATTAACGGATCGCCGGTTGCTAGGATGCTCGTTGATGATGGTGCTATGGTAAATCTTATGCCCTACTTGGTCTTCAAGAAGTTTGGGTTAGATGATGATGCATTGATGAAGACCAATATAGTACTTAATGGATTTGAGGGTAAAGAAAAGACAGAGGCCAAAGGTGTGATGTGCATGGAACTCACTGTGGGAAGCAAAACTTTGGCCACCACATTCTTCATCGCCGAGGTGCAAGGTAACTATAATGTTATATTAGGCCGCGATTGGGTTCATGCTAACCAATGTGTGCCATCTACCATGCATCAATTCTTAATACAATGGGTCGATGATGAGGTAGAAATCATTCACGCGGATAATTCGGCTTGTGTTGCTTTGGCCGATGCACAGGTGGATTGGAATCATCTCGATGTTACTTGCTTAATAGGGCGTGACCTCTCAGAGTTTGATTTCCTTAGTGCTACAAGGAACGGGTTCATTCCCATCTCTTTAAAGCCAATTGGTGGTAATCGGTTCCAAGGTATGATGTAAACAAGAAGTTAAAATCAATGGCCGATGCATAATTATCGTCCTAAGAAATATAAATGGCTGATGGAGTGTTGACATCATCCTTAGAACAAACGCGGTGCAAACTATTTTTCGGCATTCAAGCTTTGCCGAAAAACAGGGGGGCATGTGTTGACATTAGATTTTGGCATGGTATGAAATGCAATTAAGTTGGTCTCAAATGGAGAAGTAATCTACATGAAAAAGTTCCGTATTGTCGACATGAACATCTTTGAAGTTTGGGCCATCGCCATCTAATCTCATCTCAAAGGACGAAGTTGTGTTCGAAATACTGAGATTTTGTATCCAGAGCACTGTTCGGCCGATTACGCCTCAAGGGCGGCCTCAAATGAGAAAACTTTGTACATGAATTATCTTCGTCTCATCGAAATGGTCGATTTTGATATAAAACCATCTCAATCCAAGATCGGATGTAAAAGTTAGAGCCACCTAAGTGCGGCCCTGTCACAAGCCAAAAGTGGCGCGCCCCATCAGACATCAGCGCGAGTAATAGTCTGTTTTGCGCGAGCAATTCGGCACTGAAGCTAGCCTCGAATAAAAAAAATTCAACATGAAAGTTGTTCGTCTTGTCGAAACGGTTAAATTTGCTTCTTACGTGATTTTGATCTGAGGTCGTTTACTACCCCAAAAATGTCCCGCAAGGTGCAGCCAATTTTTTGACCGAACAATTTTGGAAAGTTTGGATCAAACAATCCGAATTGGACCCAAATTAGGGGTTTGGACGTGAATTCTAACTTTTCCTTGCACGGGAAGTCCAGCCGCCTCTTATATACATGAGGGGTGACGGCCGATTGAAAAAACAACACACAATTGCAAAACACATCTACTTTTTACCCGAGTTTTACATCTCTCCCTTGTTCTTTCTCTCTTGTTCTTCGTCCATTCTTTGTGTTGAAGGGCAGCGATCCTCGAGGCTCTAGGGGCGGGCAAACCGACCTAGGGCAGCCCATAGCCGCCGCGCGTCCAGATGCGGTCCCTCCCGGGCGTGTGGGGTTTCGGGTCCTGAAAAGCACCTGCCGGATTGCTTGCGTACCGCGCTTCCGGATGGGTCTCCTTCGACGTGAGCTGCGGTGCATCACCCTCGGCGTTGGAGGTACACGGTGACGTGTTTGTGTGCGAACAGTGACACGGCCACAAGAAGGCTAATCCGTCTCGGGGGGTGGTGGAGGAAGCGGCAGCGCCAAGCGGAGTGCCATCGAGCGAAGGTCGGCGATGATGGTGTTGATGGCGCCTCTGTCCTGGGAGCGGCTAAGCAGCCGCCAAAGCTGCAGATATCCACGCATTTTAAAGACAGCGTCCGTGGCACGACGAAGAGGGACGCGCTGAATCACAAGCTTATTGCGGACCGTCCAGCGCGAGCACCCCAATGGTTAGCCACCACAAGTGGCGGGTCAAAGTGGGGGAGGTTTGAATCTCCGCAAAGAGGTCAAGGAAGTTAGTATGGCACCAGTGCCCACCGACGACTTCGCGGAAATAGCTCCAAAGGAATTGGTCCGGCACGCATGAGAAGAAGATGTGATTCAAGTCCTCCTCCGTATCGTAGAGGGGGCACATCCTGTCCCTGAGGCCATTGCATTTGAGTACCTCCACCCCTGAAGGTAACCGACCTCGAATCCATTTCCACAAGAATATCCTAATCTTGAGCTGCAGTCTATGGCCCAAACGACGGTGAGGGCTTCAGGTGCCGGCGAGGGGGCGATGGCCTGGTAGAGGGATTTTGTGGAAAATTGGCCACATGGTTCCAACCGCCAAGAGATACGATCCGAGGCGGTGTCAATGTCTGGAGTCTGAAGGGCAATGCAATCAAGCATCTCGGTCCACGCATCTATATCCTGAGGACCGAACGGTCGTCAGAACGCAAGGCGCCCTAAGTCAACAAGGGCGACCTCGACGGAGATCCTAGGCTCCACCGCGATGGAGAATAAGTCCGGGAAGCGGACTGCAAATGGGAGATCTCCCACCTATCTGTCAAACCAGAACAGGGCCGAAGATCCGGACCCAATCGTGATGGACGTGCCAATGCGAAGGATGGGGAGCAGCTGGATAATTGGCTACCAGAACTGGGAACCTCCATTGCGTTGGCAGAACGCAAGCGGCTGGCCCCGAAGATATTTGTTCTGGATAATGTCAAGCCAGAGGCCGCCTTCACCATTTGAAATCCGCCAAAGCTATCTAGTCAGCAAGGAAATATTCATACGCTTGGAGGACATGATCCCTAGTCCTCCCTGGTCGCGCGGCTTGCAAATGTCAGGCTAACGTACCATGTGGTATTTCTGCTTATCGCCTTCCCTAGCCCAGTAGAATCTAGCCTGATACTTGGCGATCTCATGGTGAAGGGTTTCGTGGAGGCTATAGAAGCTCATTAAGAACATGAGCAGGCTGGACAAGGATGAGTTGATGAGGACAGTCCAGGCTGCTTTCGACAGCCACCTGCCCTGCCAGGGCTCGATCCGGTGCTGAAGTTTGGTCACAGTCGGGCGAAGCTCTGCTATGCAGAGCCGAGAATCACTGATGGGCACCCCAAGGTAGGATGTGGGGAAGGACTCAAGCTGCCAATTAAGGCAGTCGGCAATGCACTGGCAGTCGTCAGGAGAGTAACCCAGAATCATTACGTCGCTCTTGTCGAAGTTTATTTTGAGCCCGGACATCTGCTGAAAGCACAGGAGGAGGAACTTCAGATTGGCTATATCGTCATTAGAGCCCTCCACCATGATAATGGTATCATCCGCATATTGTAGGAGGGAGAACCCTCCCCCTCTCACCAAGTGCGGGAAAACCCCACAAATATGGCCAGCCGCCTTAGCCTTATCTAGGATGGTAGCTAGGGCGTCGACCACCATGTTGAATAGGAAGGGGGAGAAGGTGTCGCCTTGCCTTACCCCACAGAGGGTGGGAAATAAGGGTCCAATCTCCCCATTAATGTTAACCACAGTGCGCCCAGACGAGACCATATGCATGACCTGGGTGACCCATCGATCATCGAAATCCTTCCGGAGGAGAACTTCCCAGAGGAAGGACCAAGATACCGTGTCATAGGCCTTATGGAAGTCGATCTTCAAGAAGACCGCACGCTGTCGCCTAATGCGCACCTTGTGCAGGACTTCGTGGAGGACCAAGACACCATCCAAGATATACCGACCTTGGATGAAGGCCGATTGATTTGGATGGGTGATACGGTCCGCCAACTGGGTCACCCTATTGCCGTACCCCTTAGCCAGAATGTGGAAGATCACGTTGATCACCGTGAGCGGATGAAACTGGCAAATGTTCGTGGCCCTCGGGACCTTGGGGATGAGGGTGATCATCCCATAGTTAAGGAGAGAGAGGTCTATGGAGCCCACATAGAATTCCTCGAAAAGGGCCATCACTTTAGGCTTGATTACGTCCCAGAAAGTTTGGAAGAACTTCACAGGGAGACCATCAGGGCCAGGAGTGGAGGACGAGTTCATACCCTTGATGGCCACGCACACCTCGTCCTCGGAGAAAGGGGCTAAGAGTATCGCGTTCCACGTTGGAGACGCGCAGGAGGTCGTCCCGAAAGTAGGGGGCCAGGAATAAGCCTCCCCGAGGGGAGGTCGAGAAAAGGGCTTTATAGAAGCCATCAGCGTGGGCGCGGATGGCAACCGGTTGTTGGATGAGAGTGTCGCCATCCCAAAGAAGCAGGATGGTGCTGCGCCACCGCCGCCCATTAGCGATGGACTGAAAGTACTCAGTATTGGCGTCACCATGGAGCACCCAACGTTGGGTACCCCGCTGATGCCAGAAAGCTTCCTCGTCGGTGTAAATCACCGTCAACTGATCCTCAAGATCGTATCAGAGAAGCCACTCATCAGAGGAGAGGCCTGAGGTGTCAGCCCGAAGGTCAAGGGCTTGGATGGACTCGAGAAGGCTTCTCTTACGCTCTCGTATATTGCGGCCCAGGTTGGCGCCCCAACCTTTCATGAACTGGCGCGCAAGCTTGGCACAGAAACGCCAAGAATCAACGGTGGAGAAGCACTGATGCGGCGAGACCCGCGCGGAAACCCAACGCGCGCAGACTGTAACCGCAAAACCTGCTTGGTTCAGCCAGAAGAGCTCAAACCAGAAGCGAGGTGGCGGGGGGGGGGGGGGGGGGGGGGGGGGGGTCATTCTCCAAAGAGAGCAGGAGGAGCACGTGATCAGATCCAATCCGGGTGATGGCCCGGAGGGATGCGAGGGGGCACCGAAGTTCCCATTCTGGTGCCACAAAAACACGGTCGAGGACAGACCATGTGGGATTGGCCTGACGGTTGGTCCAGGTGAATCTGGCACCAACCCTGTCTAACTCGCGCAGGCCAAGGTCCGCAATGCAGTCGTTGAAGAGCTGCATCCGCGTGAGGCTCGATGGTTGCTCTTATCTTCGGCACATCGAGTGAGATTGAAGTCGCCTCCAACCACGACCGGAAGAGGAGCAGACGAGACCTTCCTCCGGAACTCCGCGAGGAAGGACACGGATCGACGGTGGTAAGCGTGGCCGTAGACGACAACAATCTCCCATTTGAAGTTTATGGTTCTTTTGAAGACTTCCATGCTAACGAAGAACTCGCCCCGGTCCATGCTGCCAATATCGAAGGTGGCATCCTTCACTCCCAGAAGGATGCAACCCGAGTGACTGGTCGTCCCACTAGCAGGGAGCCAGTGCCAAGCAAAGAGATGGGAGCTCAAATGCTCTAGTTCCGGAAGAGAAAAATCAGTACGCATGGTTTTTTGAATCGCAACAATGTCTATCCTCTCCTCGCGCATATACTCGATGAGTTGGCGGCGTGGACCATCATGACCGAAACCGCGGATGTTCCAGAAAAGGACCCGCATCAGACAACCATGGAGGAGCTGCTTGACCCCAGGACGAGGGAGGCACTCTGTGCCCGGAGAGCTGCCGTGCGAGAGCGAGTGCGGCCACGGATTTCCACTCCCACTGTGGAGGGCCCAGTTGGTTGGGAAGGAGCAGGCTCGGGGGAAGGAGCCCGGAGAAGGTGGGCGATGGACTCCGCCAACTTTCCCTCGAGAATCTCCCGGGCGCGAATGGCCTCAATCTGGGCTAAGGGGGGACCCACTTCCCCCTGAATACTATGGTCGCGTCAGCCGTGACCTTAGCTAGGTGACCGAGAGGAGCAGACTCTAGAGCAGAAAATGAGCATCGGGCATGGGAGTCGGGGAGCACTGGGGTACCTGTGTCAAGGTTCCGGGCCGCCGCGCCCGCTTGGGGATGGAAGTGGCCGGTCGTCGCACCGGACGAGCTGCGTTAAGTCTTCCACTGTGCCTGGAGAAGGACACCGGGGTCGCCGCCGACCTCACCCGCGTGGAGTACGAGGCGGTCCGAGGGGGGTGAGGGTGCGCAGCAACCGGGGTGGTCACCACCGCGCGCCCGGCCTTAGGTGATGGAGGGGTCGGGTCCGGTGGTGGGGCGTCGAGGGTGGCGGAGAGTACCAGCGTGTAGGGTGGAGCGGGAACAGGCCGTGGGGCAGGAGAGCGTGGCCGAACCGGCGAGAGAGCTGCAGGCTGCGGGAGGCCAGTGTCGGGGTTGGGCAAGGCCAGGGACCGGTCCCTGATGGGTATGATACTACCATCCAAAGCAGGGGGACTGTCCAGCGGGGCAGCCGGGGTGCTGTCCGGCGGTGGAGTATTGGCCAACAGGGGTGCGGGGTCGAGGTCAGGGTCGGGCAGTGTGACCGGCAAGGGTGAAGATGGCTCCTTGGCCGGGGTGATGTCGAGCCCCAGGGCGGCGAAGAGCGATGGCGAGGCGGGGGGCCGAGGTGATGAAGTGGATGCCACGAGCATGCTGGCACCTGACACGTCGCTGCCACCCGAGGCTGTGGGGCTAGCCGGTAGGAGGAGAGGGGCTAGCGAGTGTGCAACACCCCCACCCGAAGCGCCCCTTGACAGACGAGACACAGGTGGGTCCCGGGAGGGGGAGCAGCTGCGCTCGGAGTAGTCCTCCTCCTCATCCGAGCGATGACGCCGGTGCTGATCGGAGTAGTCGCCGCGGCTGTTGCCCCCGTGGCCTCCATGGCCGCCCCCATCGTTGCCGTCGTCAGAGAACCAAGGGCGGCCAATGTGGTTGGGGGGTTTCGGCGAGATCCGGATGTCGTAGCCAAGGTCGTTGAAGAACATGCGAACCGTAGCCCGGAGCTTGCTGGAGTTGAGGGACTTCGTCTTGACCCAGACCTCCTCCTCCTTGCGGAGAGAGAGCTCGTCGACCACCACCACCTTGCCCAAGATACGGGACATGATACGAATCACACGCTCAGATCGAGCAATGTCAGGGAGGCCCGCGATCAATATCCAAGCCGTGTCCAGAACCACCACCGACTTCGGATCCACCTTGAGCTCAGAGATGTCGACCACCAGCTTGTTGAGGGCCAAGGTGATCTCTGCACTCTGAGTGCAGTAGCTATGGCTGACGATGTTGGGGAAGACCATAGAGAACTGGTGGTCGGCTGTCGGAGTGACCTGCCAGTCCCACTGGCACCGACATAGGTGGTTGAGCTCCGCCTCGATCAACTCCGGGGAGGCCACTCCGTCACCTAGAACCATGACCAGGGCGCTGAGGGATGGCTCCGGGGGAGGCACATCAGGGATCTCCATGTGGAAGAACGCCATCCCCTCGATGCCATGTCCGTACACCATCAGCTCCTCCAAGATCGGTCGATCGGGGCATAGGAGGGCAGGGTGGCCGGATTCCTTGCAGAGGTAGCACATCGGAGGGTTCGGGCAGGCCACCTGGAAATGCCCCGGAAGGTCGCAGTTAAAGCAAGGGGGGCCATCCCCGGAGACCTCAACCGCCCCCTAGGACACAGTGGAGGAGGGCATGGTGGTGCGGAGGGGACCCTTGCACTTCTTCTACCTGGATCCTTGGCGGCCACGAGGGTTGGCGGGGCCCTTCGCCGGTGGGAGCTGCGGCTGGTTCCTTGGTGGGAGGTAGCGGCGAGGGAGGGGGGACGCCGTCACCACTGGCTACGCCCGAGCAGGGGGGATCGACCGTCCCCGGCGCCGAGCAGGAGATGGAGAGCGGCGGGATTGCTGCGTCCAGGCGTCCGGGGAGCGACGGGAGTCCCGCCGGTCATCCCGGGCAGGGGGCAGGCAAGAGTCGTGGGCGTAGCTGTCCCGTGCCGGTGACCGGTCATGACCCGAAAAGCAGCGGCTGTGCCGAGGGGGTGAGCGGCAAGACTCCCGGGATCGCGGTAGTCGCGTGAAGGGGAGCAGCGGTCGGACCTAGAGGAGGGTGGGGGGTTCCGTGGTGCTTGGAGTTGACGTCGGAGTTTGTTCTCCCGGCGAATGCCGTCCTAGGAGGGGCGAGGGAGGTCGCGGTCGTCCATGCGGCGTTTCGGTCGAGGGGCCTCGTCCTCGCGCTCGCGGGCCATGGGGGCCGGCGGCGCAGCCGAGGAGGAAGGCGGGGGAAGTGGCAAGGGTCGAGACGGCGGCGGCGGCTGAACCAGGTCGGGGACGGGCGGGGGGAATTCATCCAGGATGGTGGAAGGAGTCGGCTGGATGGAGAACCCTAGTGGCAGCCACACCCAGCGTCGTGGGGCCGCAGGGGCATGCTGGGCCGTGGCTGCAGGGGCGTGCTGGGCCGAGGCCACCGGGGAGGGGCCCAGAGGGCAAGTGGAGGCCGACGGGGTGGGTTGGGCCGAGCTGGACGGGGCGGCGGCATGGGTTATCCCCGCCTGGGCCACAGAATCCGAGCCCAGAGGAACCCTAGGGCCCGTGCGGCCCACCACATCCGCCCAGGACACCCTGATACGTCTCCAACGTATCTATAATTTTTTATTGTTCCATGCTGTTACATTATCATTCTTGGATGTTTTATATTCATTTTATAGCAACTTTATATCATTTTTGGGACTAACCTCTTGACATAGTGCCCACTGCAAGTTGCTGTTTTTGCTTGTTTTTTACTTCACAGAATATCAGTACCAAACGAAGTCCAAATGAATTTCCTTTTTGTGTGCCCGTACCGCTCATGAAGTGGCAGGGGGTGGCCAATATTTTTCCATTCTAGATGTGTTATTCTCAGAATGAGTGTTTATTCACTTGTCATTGCACGAGAGTGTGGCGGTAATAGGGTTGCCCAGTCCCAAAATGAAAAAGAAATTTACTTTATATTGTCAAATAATAAATTCCTTGGAAAGTGTTGGTATGGAAGGCACCCGTGGATACGGCTAGCCATGAATTGTGAAAGAATGGTGGAAAAATTGAATAAACTTTATTTTATGTTTGGGAACCGCCTATGATGTATCTAGCATGGAAAGTATTGGGAATTCTCGGTCGTTTTCGTTGACGGGAAAAAGCACGCCTCTCAAAATATTTTATCTCTCAATTTAAGCTTTGAGCTCTGGCACCTCTATAAATCTCTGCTTCCCTCTGCGAAGGGCCTATCTATTTACTTTATGCAATTTTATTTTTATTTGAGTCTCCATCTTCTCTTATAAAGCACCAACTAGGGAGCACTATGATCATACTTGTGCATTGGATATAGATAATATTCGAGTGTGTTTCATGAATGGATCAATGATTGAGCATGATGGGCTAGGGATAACTTTCTTTAGTGTTGATATTTTGAAAGACATGGTTGCTTGTTGATATGCTTGAGTATTGAAGTCTTCATGTCAATTATAGACTATTACTTTGAATAATCTAAAAGTCCAAATGTCCATGCTACAAAAGAAAAGAATATGTGATGAACATGTTAGGCAGCATTCCACATCAAATTTTTTGTTTTTATCATTTCCCTACTCGAGGACGAGCAGAAATTAAGCTTGGGGATGCTGATACGTCTCCAACGTATCTATAATTTTTGATTGTTCCATGCTGTTATATTATCATTCTTGGATGTTTTATATTCATTTTATAGCAACTTTATATCATTTTTTGGGACTAACCTATTGACATAGTGCCCAGTGCCAGTTGCAGTTTTTTGCTTGTTTTTTACTTTGTAGAATATCAGTACCAAACGAATTCGAAATGCCACGAAAGTTTTTGGAGATTTTTTTGGACCAGAAGACAACTTGGGAGCCAAGGAAGCACCAGAGGGGATGCCCGTGGGGCCCACAACCCACCAGGGCGCGCCAAAGGCCCCTGGCGTGCCCAGATGGGTGGTGGGGCCCACGTGAGTCCTTTCCACCGCCTCTTAGCTCTATAAATACCCAAATATTCTAGAAACCCTAGGGGAGTCGACAAAACACAATTCCAGCCGCCGCCAATTCCAGAACCACGAGATCCAATCTAGAGCCCTATTCCGGCACCTTGCCGGAGGGGAACACGATCACGGAGGGGTTCATCATCCTCATTGGTGCTCCTTCGATGATGGGTGAGTAGTTCACCATAGATTTACGGGTCCGTAGGCAGTAGCTAGATGGCTTCTTCTCTCTTTTTGATTCTCAATACAATGTTCTCATCGATGTTCTTGGAGATCTATTTGATGTAATGACTTTTTGCGGCGTGTTTGTTGGGATCCGATGAATTGTGAGTTTATGATCAGATCTATATCCATGAATATTATTTGAGTCTTCTTTGATCTCTCATATGCATGATTATTTATAGCCTCGTATTTCTTCTATGAAACTTTGGTTTTGTTTGGCCAACTAGATTTATTTTTCTTACAATGGGAAGAGGTGCTTTGTGATGTGTTCGATCTTGCGGTGTCCTCACCCAGTGACAGAAGGGGTAGTGAGGCACGCATGTATTATTGCTATTAAGGATAAAAAGATGGGGTCTATTCCTACATGAATAGATCTTGTCTACATCATGTCATCGTTCTTATTGCATTACTCCGTTTCTCCATGAACTTAATACACTAGATGCATGCTGGATAGCGGTCGATGTGTGGAGTAATAGTAGCAGATGCAGGCATGAGTCGGTCTACTAATCTTGGACGTGATGCCTATATACGTGATCATTACCTTGGATATCGTCATAATTATTTGCTCTTCTATCAATTGCCAACAGTAATTTGTTTACCCACCGTATGCTATGTTCTCGAGAGAAGCCACTAGTGAAATCTACGGCCCCGGGTCTATCTTTTATCATATTGTTTTCAGATCTATTATTCCAAAAACCCAAAAATACCTTGCTGCACTTTTTCTTTCTTTATTTTATTTTGTGTTCTTGCTAGATCTATTTATCCAATCTCATACAATTTAATCTATCTTTTTACCGTGGAGGGATTGACAACCCCTCTTACCGTTGGGTTGCAAGTATTTGTTCTTTGTGTGTAGGTACCATTTACATAGTGTTGTTTGGTTCTCCTACTGGATTGATAACCTTGGTTTCATAACTGAGGGAAATACTTGTCGTAGCTGTGTTGCATCATCCCTTCCTCTTTGGGGAAATACCAACGCAGATTCAAGCCATGTCACACCCCGTCCCGGAGTAGAGGTGATGGGCGCGGCGATGGCCGGTAGGCGGGCGCGGGTTGGGCGGAGCGGCCAGGGGAGGGCAGCCCGCCACGGGGGGCGGCATGGGCCGTGGCGGTGATGAAGGGGCGGAATGGGCCACGCTTGGTCATCGAAGCTGGGAGGGACGGCGATGGGCGGCAGACCAAGGCGGGCGGGGAGCAGGGAGCCGCGGTGACGGGCATGTAGACGGAGGAGCGCCAAGCTCTGCCGACATGACCGCGGTCAGCCCTCCCCAGGACACCCTAGCCCTGGAGCTGGCGACGGGGGCAGCCGCGCGACAAAGACCGTGGCTTTCTGCAGTCCACGCCTGGCGAGCTCGACATCCTGGTACGGGGCGCCGCCCGTGCCGGCCAGGCAGTGCTCCCACCCCTAGGAGCATAGCCGGAGCCAGCAGCGGCGGTGGCAGCCCGAGAGACCCGAGGGGACCCACTCATCGAGGAATGTCACACCACCGTCCGACCGGCCTCCCTATCGTCATCTTCAGCAAGGGTTGCCCACGAGGGGGGCAGCGACGGGCCGGGGGGCCAACGCAGGGGATGCTACAGTGGCGTCGGGGACGATGGCGAGCGGCGCGGGAGCGCCGGCGACGACCTCGGGCGAGGAGGATTGATGCCCTTCGCGTCAGCCGTCCTCTTGCGTCCAGATTGCCACCGGGTCGTTTCTCCCCTCGATTTCTCGTCTTCTTTTTTGTTTTTTTTCACCCTCCATAGGCGGCAAACCTCTTTGAAGCTCCGCATCTCATTTTTGAACATGCTTGTAACTGAACCGTATTAAAAGAACGTGTGTGCTGCATTTATGATTCATATTAAATTTGATACACAACAGTATTTATATAATTCATTATTTTCATATTGATATATGTATCAAACGGTGCAAATGCTGCCACGACAGCATCTGCTGATGTGGCTGTTTTTTGGGCCCATAGAAAAAAACTAGGGGCGTTTAGAGATTTCGCACGCGGCCAACTTCTTGGTACGTTAGCAGCGATTAGCTGGAGACATGGACGTGGCCAAATGGTCTCCAACTTAGTCACGTGTAGTGCTCTCAAATGTTGCTATCCTTTCTCCACATCTGCTGCGTCCAACCAACCAACGTGCCGCTACGTCTGAGGAAACTAGCAGCATCCAGCTTGCGAACGCTGCTAGGTTGCTGATACGTCTCCAACGTATCTATAATTTTTGATTGTTCCATGCTGTTATATTATCATTCTTGGATGTTTTATATTCATTTTATAGCAACTTTATATCATTTTTTGGGACTAACCTATTGACATAGTTGATAACCCACAAGTATAGGGGATCAGTTGTAGCCTCTTTCGATAAGTAAGAGTGTCGAACCCAACGAGGAGCTAAAGGTAGAACAAATATTCCCTCAAGTTCTATCGACCACCGATACAACTCTACGCACGCTTAATGTTCGCTTTACCTAGAACAAGTATGAAACTAGAAGTACTTTGTAGGTGTTGTAGAATAGGTTTGCAAGATAATAAAGAGCACGTAAGTAAAAACTAGGGGCTGTTTAGATAAATAAACAATTAAGTAAGTATAGCGAGTGTGGAAAAGTGGTGGTAGGAGTTGCGGAATTGTCCCTAAGCAATTGACTACGTTACTAGACCGATAGCAAGTTTTATGTGGGAGAGGCCACTGCTAGCATGTCATCCCTTACTTGAAATTCTATGCACTTATGATTGGAACTATTAGCAAGCATCCGCAACTACTAACGTTCATTAAGGTAAAACCCAACCATAGCATTAAGATATATTGGTCCCCCTTCAATCCCGTATGCATCAATTTCTATGCTAGGCTGAAGCTGCTATCACCCTTGCCCTCCAATACATAGTCCTATCAACATACAAATAACCCTATGGTGTTATCCACACACGCGCTCATATGATGGGCACCAAAGGACAGCAACATAACCACAAGCAAGTTAAACCAATCATAGCAATTCACCAATCACCGATAGGACAGCAAAAAATTACTCAAACATCATAGGATGGCAACACATCATTGGATAATAATATGAAGCATAAAGCACCATGTTCAAGTAGAGGGTACAATGGGTTGCGGGAGAGTGGACCGCTGTAGTTAGATGGGGGAAGGTGATGGAGGTGTTGGTGAAGATGACGAAGTTGTTGGAGTAGATCACCGTCACACGATGATTGCCCCGACGGCGTTCCGGCGCCACCGGGAGAGAGGGGGAGAGAGCCCCCCTCCTTCTTCTTCCTTGGCCTCCCCCGTAGATGGGAGGAGGGTTTCCCCTCTGGTCCTTGACCTCCATGGCGGCAGAGGGGCGGGAGCCCCTTCGAGATTGGATCTCTCTCTTTGTTTCCTTTTGTTTCTCCGTTCCCAGATTCTGGCCTTTCACCGTTTCTTAAATTCCCGGAGATCCGTAACTCCGATTGGGCTGAAATTTTAACATGATTTTTATCCAAATATTAGCTTTCTTGCGGCGAAAGAAGGGCACCAACTGCCTTACGGGGTGGCCACAAGCCTTCTAGGCGCGCCCAGGGTAGGGGGCGCCCCCCTAGGGCTTGTGGGCCCCTCGGGCATCGTTTCGCGTTGATTCTTTTTTCCCAAAAATCACATATATTCCAAAAAAAATCTCCGTAAGTTTTTATTGTGTTTGGACTTTGTTTGATATGGATATTCTGTGAAACAAAAAACATGCAACAAACAGGAACTGGCACTGGGCACTGGATCAATATGTTAGTCCCAAAAATAATATAAAAAGTTGCCAAAAGTATATGAAAGTTGTAGAATATTGGAATGAAATTATCAAAAATTATAGATACGATGGAGACGTATCAGCATCCCCAAACTTAATTCCTGCTCGTCCTCGAGTAGGTAAATGATAAAAAAGATAATTTTTGATGTGGAAAGCTACCTAGCATAATCTTGATCATATAATCTAATCATGGCATGAATATTAAGACACGAGTGATTCAAAGAAATAGTCTATCATTTGACATTAAGACAATAATACTTCAAGCATACTAATAAAGCAATCATGTCTTCTCAAAATAACATGGCCAAAGAAAGTTATCCCTACAAAATCATATAGTCTGGCTATGCTCCATCTTCATCACACAAAGTATTTCATCATGCACAACCCCGATGACAAGCCAAGCAATTGTTTCATACTTTTAATGTTCTCAAGCCTTTTCAACTTTCACACAATACATGAGCGTGAGCCATGGATTTAGCACTATAGGTGGAATAGAATATGATGGTGGAGGTTGTGTGGGGAAGACAAAAAGGAAGAAAGTCTCACATCAACGCGGCTAATCAACGGGCTATGGAGATGCCCATCAATTGATGTCAATGCGAGGAGTAGGGATTGCCATGCAACGGATGTACTAAGAGCTGTAAGTGTATGAAAGCTCAAACTAAAAACTAAGTGGGTGTGCATCCAACTTGCTTGCTCATGAAGACCTTGGGCATTTGAGGAAGCCCATCATCGGAATATACAAGCCAAGTTCTATAATGAAAATTCCCACTAGTATATGAAAGTGATAACTCAAGAGACTCTCTATATGAAGAACATGGTGCTACTTTGAAGCACAAGTGTGGTAAAAGGATAGTAGCATTGCCCCTTCTCTCTTTTTCTCTCTTTTTTCGTTTTTTTGGGCTCTCCTTTTTTTTTGGCCTCTTTTTTTTAATTTTTCGTCCGGAGTCTCATCCCGACTTGTGGGGGAATCATAGTGTCCATCATCCTTTCCTCACTGGGACAATGCTCTAATAATGATGATCATCACATTTTTATTTACTTACAACTCAATATTACAACTCGATATCTAGAACAAAGTATGATTCTATATGAATGCCTCTGGCAGTGTACCAGGATTTGCAATGATCTAGCATAGCAAAGATATAAAAAAATGGACAAGCCATGAAAATATCATGCTAGCTATCTTACGATCATGCAAAGCAATATGACAATGAATGCTCAAGTCATGTATATGATGATGATGGAAGTTGCATGGCAATATATCTCAGAATGGCTATGGAAATGCCATGATAGGTAGGTATGGTGGCTGTTTTGAGGAAGATATAAGGAGGCTTATGTGTGATAGAGCGTATCATATCACGGGGTTTGGATGCACCGGCGAAGCTTGCACTGACTCTCGAGGTGAGAAAGGGTAATGCACGGTACCGAAGAGGCTAGCAATGATGGAAGGGTGAGAGTGCGTATAATCCATGGACTCAACATTAGTCATAAAGAACTCACATACTTATTGCGAAAGTTTATTAGCCATCGAAACAAAGTACTAATATGCATGCTCCTAGGGGGATAGATTGGTAGGAAAAGACCATCGCTCGTCCCCGATTGCCACTCATAAGGAAGACAATCAAAAAATAAATCATGCTCCGACTTCATCACATAACGGTTCACCATACGTGCATGCTTCGGGAATCACAAACCTTAACACAAGTATTTCTACCAATCCACAATTACTCACTAGAATGACTCTAATATCACCATCTTTATATCGCAAAACTATTGCAAGGAATCAAACATATCATATTCAGTGATCTACAAGTTTTATGTAGTATTTTATGACTAACCATGTGAATGACCAATTCCCGTTGACTCTCTAAATATATATAAGTGAAGCATGAGAGTTTATTTGTTTCTACAAAAGATATGCCCACGCTCTAACAAATATAAGTGAAGCAAAAGAGCATTCTACACATGGCGGTTTTCTATGTGAAGCGAAACAGGCAATCCAAACTTCAAATGATATAAGTGAAGCACATGAAGCATTCTATAAAGCTATACTCAAAAGATATAAGTGAAGTGCAAAGAGCATTCTATAAATCAACCAAGGACTATCTCATACGAGCATGGTGCATTATTAAAATAAAAATAAAAATCACACGAGGCTCCAAGATTTACGCATATCATGTGACGAATAAAAATATAGCTCCAAGTAAAATTACCGATGATCGTTAGAAGAAAGAGGGGATGCCTTCCGGGGCATCCCCAAGCTTAGTTGCTTGGGAGTCCTTGAATATTACCTTGGGGTGCCTCGGGCATCCCCAAGCTTAGGATCTTTCCACTACTTATTCCTTCATCCATCGTGATCTCACCCAAAACTTAAAAACTTCAATCACACAAAACTTAACAAAACCCTCGTGAGATCCGTTAGTATAATAAAGCAAATAACCACTCCAAGTACTTTTGCAAACCCATTCATATTTTAATTTTGCATTGTAGCTACTGTATTATAACTTCTCTATGGCTTATACCACTGATACAATCGGTAGTTTCATCAAAACAAGCAAAACAATGCATCAAAAACAGAATCTGTCTTAAACAGGACAGTCTGTAGCAATCTGAACATCTACCATTCTTCTGTAACTCTAAAAATTCTGAAAAATTAGGACAAAATAAATTTTTTTATAGCAGTACTGTGTAAAAATTTCAGAAACTTTTGATATTCCAGTAAAAAAATAGAAATTCACGCGCTACAGCCAAAGTTTCTGTTTTTCCACTGCACATACCAAACAAGCAATCTAATCATCCTAAAGGCAAATCTTGGCACATTATTTTTATAATACAATGGATTTGTACAAGGGGATAATTATTTTTGTTGAAATTTTTCTGTATTTCAAGATTTGCAAAGTTTCCATGGGCATGAACAAAGTTCAAGGAGCTCCCCCACTTCAACGGTGCTCGTCCTTCTTACTTTCACTTTTCTTTTTGAAAAGTTTTAGGTTCCCCACTTTATTTTTTGTTTTTAAACCTTTTTAAAAGCACTCAACAGAAATAAATGACCCTCTAAAACTTCCGGGTTGTCTCCCTGGCAGCGCTTTCTTTAAAGCCATTAAGCTAGGCATATAGTGCTCAAGTAATGGATCCACCCGGATCCCAAGGTATATCGAAGCCACTTTTAATTAACAATGATTTGTGATTTAGTAGTGAGCACAATGTAACATATATCATGCAACAATGAAGTCTAACGCTCTTCCTATACATAGCATAAACAGTTCATGCACATCAAGTAAAGGCCAATACATAGCATAAACAGTTTCTTGCAATTTTATCGTATTGGAAACATAGAGAGGCGGAGATGTAGTTCCTCTCTCATAATAATTGCAAGTAGGAGCAGCAAGCACATTCATATTATATTTATCAAAATCATCATGTGCAACGGTAAAACGCAACCCATCAATATAATCCTTAATAAGCGCAAACTTCTCCGGTATAGTGTAGTTGGGAGAATTCGAAAAGATAATAGGACTATCATGCGTGGGTGCAATAGCAACAATTTCATTCTTAACATAAGGAACTATAGCAAGTTCATCTCCATAAACATAATTCATATTGGCATCATGGCCACAAGCATAGCAAGCATCAAGTTCATCAAAAATGGATATTTCAAACAATTCCAAGGGATCATAGCAATTATCATAGCAATCATCCTTCGGTAAGCACGAAGGGAAATTAAACAATGTATGATTTGAAGAGTTACTCTCATTAGAAGGTGGGCACGGGTGATCAATCCACTCTTCCAACTTTTGTTCTTCGCTCTCCTCCTCATCTTTTTCATCCAATGAGCTCACAATGTCATCAATTTCTTCTTCCATAGATTCCTGCAAATATTAGTCTCTTCTTGGACAGCGGAGACTTTCTCAATAAAATCATCAATATCGGCATTATATTCATAATTCTCATAGCAATATTTAAGTATAGCATAATTTTCAGGTCTGTAAACAACATCATCAAAATTTTCACACTTTTCAAACAAAGATTCAATTTCATAAGCACCCTTAAAAGCAACAAATTCTTCTATTCGTTCCACATCATAGTAATCATATATACCATTAGCATAAGAAGCCAAGGTTTCATTATCATTAAATTTACATGAAAAGGGAAGGTGTGGAGCCTTCATCCTAGAGCAACAAGTATAATCATATCTCAAGCATAAATTTCGAGCATACCAATGCAACATATGAATTTGATCCCATAATAGTTTCCCTTTTAGAGTCAAGCGATAATACCTAAAGTATTCACGTTGATCCAACGTGTATCCCATTATCAAGTTGAACGGGGTTTTCTCAGGATTATCAAAGTAGTGTTTAATATTTCCCACATAATGAGCATCGAGGGTTTTAGGAGGTTCCCCATCTCCATGAGTAGCAAGTACACCTAATTATTTTGGTATTTCGTGTTCCATATCCATTACTAAAGATATAAAACAACTAAGAACAGCAAATAAAATCTACTTAGTGATAAAGCAAACAAGCACACACGAGAATATTCACCCCACGCTATTGCTCCCCGGCAACGGCGCCAGAAAAAGGTCTTGATAACCCACAAGTATAGGGGATCAGTTGTAGCCTCTTTCGATAAGTAAGAGTGTCGAACCCAACGAGGAGCTAAAGGTAGAACAAATATTCCCTCAAGTTCTATCGACCACCGATACAACTCTACGCACACTTAATGTTCGCTTTACCTAGAACCAGTATGAAACTAGAAGTACTTTGTAGGTGTTATAGAATAGGTTTGCAAGATAATAAAGAGCACGTAAGTAAAAACTAGGGGTTGTTTAGATAAATAAACAATTAAGTTAGTATAGTGAGTGTGGAAAAGTGGTGGTAGGAGTTGCGGAATTGTCCCTAAGCAATTGACTACGTTACTAGACCGATAGCAAGTTTTATGTGGGAGAGGCCACTGCTAGCATGTCATCCCTTACTTGGAATTCTATGCACTTATGATTGGAACTATTAGCAAGCATCTGCAACTACTAACGTTCATTAAGGTAAAACCCAACCATAGCATTAAGATATATTGGTCCCCCTTCAATCCCGTATGCATCAATTTCTATGCTAGGATGAAGCTACTATCACCCTTGCCCTCCAATACATAGTCCTATCAACATACAACTAACCCTATGGTGTGATCCACACGCGCACTCATATGATGGGCACCAAAGGACAACAACATAACCACAAGCAAATTAAACCAATCACAGCAATTCACCAATCACCGATAGGACAACAAAAATCTACTCAGACATCATAGGATGGCAACACATCATTGGATAATAATATGAAGCATAAAGCACCATGTTCAAGTAGAGGGTACAACGGGTTGCGGGAGAGTGGACCGCTGTAGATAGATGGGGGAAGGTGATGGAGGTGTTGGTGAAGATGACGGAGTTGTTGGAGTAGATCGCCGTCACACGATGATTGCCCCGGCGGCGTTCCGGCACCACCGGGAGAGAGGGGGAGAGAGCCCCCCTCCTTCTTCTTCTTTCTTGGCCTCCCCCCTAGATGGGAGGAGTGTTTCCCCTCTGGTCCTTGACCTCCATGGCGGCGGAGGGGCGGGAGCCCCTCCGAGATTGGATCTCTCTCTCTCTGTTTCCTTCTGTTTTTCCATTCCCAGATTCTGGCCTTTCACCGTTTCTTAAATTCCCGGAGATCCGTAACTCCGATTGGGCTGAAATTTTAACATGATTTTTATCAGGATATTAGCTTTCCTGTAGAGAAAGAAGGGCACCAACTGCCTTATGGGGTGGCCACAAGCCTTCCAGGCATGCCCAGGGTAGGGGGTGCGCCCCTAGGGCTTGTGGGCCCCTCGGGCATCGTCTCGCGTTGATCCTTTTTTCCCAAAAATCACATATATTCCAAATAAAATCTCTGTAAGTTTTAAGCGCGTTTGGACTTTGTTTGATATGGATATTCTGCTAAACAAAAAACATGCAGCAAACAGGAACTGGCACTGGGCACTGGATCAATATGTTAGTCCCAAAAATAATATAAAAAGTTACCAAAAGTATATACATGATCATTGCCTTGGATATCATCATAATTATTTGCTCTTCTATCAATTGCCCAACAGTAATTTGTTTACCCACCGTATGCTATTTTCTTGAGAGAAGCCACTAGTGAAATCTATGGCCGCCGGGTCTATTTTCTATCGTATTGTTTTGAGATCTATTATTCCAAAAACCCAAAAATACCTTGCTGCAGTTTTTCTTTATTTATTTTATTTTTTGTTTTTGTCAGATCTATTTATCCAATGTCATACAATTTAATCTATCTTTATACCGAGGAGGGATTGACAACCCCTCTTACGCGTTGGGTTGCAAGTATTTGTTATTTGTGTGCAGGTACTGTTTACATAGTGTTGCTTGGTTCTCGTATTGGATTGATAACCTTGGTTTCATAACTGAGGGAAATACTTACCGTCGCTGTGCTGCATCATCCTCTCCTCTTTGGGGAAATACCAATGCAGATACAAGCAACCAGTTACCCATAACCGTCAACATTTGCGCTAAACACTGCTAGTGCTATGCTACCAGGAGTGCCGCACTAGCGGCGCACGCGTTAAACGCTACTAGAGGGCACAGCCGAACGCTGCTGACAAAGGGTTCCTGTACTAGTGTCTATCGTCGATGGCTTCGGCGAGGTCACTGGTCTTGTTACGAATCTTGAGAAGAGCCTTGTGGCTTTGATCAAGAGCTTCCTGGCTAGGTGTTTGCCCTTCCCGCTCATTTATCTTGGCCTTCCCTTATTGATCCACCGCGTTAGGAAGGTAGATATCTAGCACTTCGGTGACAAGGCCATCGGGAAGCTGGTATGTGCTATGGGGAAGCTCATCAAGGCGGCTGGCATGATGGCCTTGGTCATGGTAGTGCTCACTTCAGTTGCAACCTACCATATTACTACTTTGGTGCCTCCGAAGAGCACCATAGGCGCCTTTGAGAAGATCGAACGTGCTTTCTTGTGGGCTGGATAGGACAAGGTTTTTGGGGGTCAATGCAAAGTTAATAAGAAGGTGGTGTGAAGGCCAAAATGCCTGGGAGCCTTGGTGTTGTTAACCTCCGTAGTTTTTCTAGGGCCGTTCGATTGCATTGGCTATGGTATGAATGAAAGTGTAGCGATCTGACCTCAAACGGTCACATCTCTGTGCATAAGTGTCATCCCTGGATCGGTATGCTGACACACACAGTACTTGAGGATTTATAACAGAGTTCAATCACACACTTATTACATCGAAAATCCTCGTGAAGAGTATTTATTACAATAATATGGCCGAAGGCCATCTAAATAAAGTAACTGTGGAAGCATCGAAGATAAATGAGTCCATCAACTCCAACGGCATAGCTGAGTGCATGACAACGACCTATCGCACCTTACTCTTCGTCTGAAAAGTCTGCAACATGATATGTTGCAGCCTGAAATGGGTCAGCACATGGAATATGCTGGCAAAATAACACAGTAGAGCAATGAATAAAGTAAATGCTATCACTACATGCATATATGGCTGGTGGAGGCTCTATGGTTAACATGATTTTGCGAAAAGCTAATTTTTCCCTACAACAAAGGAATATATTTTGTTTAACTATCAAGGTAGTTGATAAACATTGAGAATGGTAACCCCATCTCAATCCCAATTAAACAGTAATTAACAACCCAGCAACATTAATTAAGAGTGATGAGATCAACATGATAATCCAAGAACCAGATACTCAAGATGTCCATAACCGGGGACACGGCTAACCATGATTAGTTTGTACACTCTGCAGAGGTTTGCGCACTTTTCCCCACAAGACTCGATCTCCTCCGTTGGATTTCTCGCACTACATGATGTTTGAGAAACGGATGACCGAGACACAGTCTTTCAGAAGCATTAACTCTTTCGACGGGTAAACTGTACCACCTACATCCCCTACATCTGCTAGTTTACCACTGAAAGAGGTCACACAACATACTCAACTATGCCAGAGCCCATAATGGCTTGTGGCTGCACACGGAAGTTTCTAGCTTGAATAGTCTTATGATCCCTTTGAGCCTGGGTGGCGAACCATAGGATGATCACACGGTAACCCCGGGATCTCCTAGGACAACACTCGATTCCCCAGGTGTCCGGGCAAGCCACTGGTATCCCCAAGGTGCCCCAAACCATTCCACCCAGATGTGTATTAAAGTAGCCACCTTAAGTTAAACCTTAGTTAACAATAACTCTCACAACTTTCATGAATTCTCTCAAACCAAACCACGTCTACGAGCATAGCATAACAAAGTAAGCATAACGTAATAACTCCCAAGGTTTGAATATAAGACAATAGGTTCTACCTCATCAACTACTTCCCAGTAACCACATGTTAATCAGATCCTACTCATGCAATGTTTGAGGGGTTGAACTAATGCATAAAAACTGGGTAATAAAGGGATATGATCAAAGTGTTACTTGCCTTGCTGACGATCCGCAAACCCTAGAGACTCGTAGTAGCACGCTTCGCACTCCGGGAATTCTATCGCAAACAAACAATAGCATACATAAGCACTCAAGCATAGATGCAAGGGTAAAACTCAGATGAGAAAGATCAAATCTGAAAGTTCAACAGAAAAGCTTCGATTTGCAAACATAATCAAACGAATCGGAGCTACGGAACTGAAACTACGGTCAAAAGAACTTCGAACTCAAATCTGCTTGAAACCAAATTTTAAATTTTCAAAACCATGTTCAAGTTGATTAACCAGAAAGAGGGGTTTGAGACAAAGATTTTAGCGTTGGTTTCACTGGATTTGGACGAACGGTTGAAAAGTTGCGAGGGTTTGAAGATCAGGGGCTGATCTGCGATGAAAGTAATCACGGATAAGTCCCTGGATGAAAATAAACAGAAAAAGAAAAAACTATCGGACGAACGTCCGCTAACAGAGACAAACGAGAGAATGCGTTCATTACAGAAACTAAACGAACGAACGTTCGCTAAATAAACTAACCTAATAAAATAAACCGATCTAAAAAAAAGAAAAACCAAAACTAGAAAAAAAACCGGGGTGGTTTTCTACGGGTTCGTGACGACGGCGAGATCCGGCGGCGAGGCGGCGGCGCGGTGGGGACGGCGGCGTCGGCGAGGCGGCGGCTCCGCGGGGCGGCGGGGCAGGCGGCGCGCGGCGCGGGGCGACGAGCGGCGAGGCGGCGGCGACGTGGCTCGGCGGCGGGGTGCGGCGGTGGAGCGGGACGAGGTGAGGGGGGGGGGGCGGTGGCTCCTTATAAAGGGGGGGGGGGCTGCGGCGTGGCTTGGGGAAGGGGCCGGCCCGGGGCAGAGTCCGGCTCGGACTCTCCTCGGCGTCCGTGCCGAGCACGGCGGCGCGCGGGAGGAAGGCGGCGCGGGGCGCTGGGCCGCGGCCTGCTCGGCTGGGCTTCGGCCCAGTCGGGCGAAAAGTTTTTTTTTAAATAAATAAATTCCACCAAAGAAAAATCCTAATACAATAATTTTTTTTCTTCTAAAAATGCCAAAAACAATTTTCACCGTCTAAATAAAACATTTAGAACAAAGTGAACATTTTTCTGGCCTAAAATGCAATTTTCAAAAATGCATATTTTTTTCTAATTCAAATAAAATAGCAATAAAATCCAAATAAAATTATTTATTTGATTTTAACATTTTTCCTCCAATATTTATTTTATTTTGGAGAAGTCATTTTATCTCCTCTCTTTTATTTTTTTGATATTGGAAATATTTTGGAGAGAAAAATTATTAAAACCAAAATGATCCTCTTTTTCAAATTTGAGAAAAATTCAAATATGAAAATAAATGAAATCCCCAACTCTCTCCGTGGGTCCTTGAGTTGCTTAAGATTTATAGGATCACAAATGAAATGCAAATAAAATATGATATGCATAAGATGACCTATGTATAACATTCCAAATTGAAAATTTGGGGATGTTACAAACCTACCCCCCTTAAGATGAATCTCGTCCTCGAGATTCGGGTTGGCTAGAAAAATAGGAGTGGGTTGTCTTTCCGTAAGTCTTCCTCTCATTCCCAGATGGCTTCATCCTCGGTATGGTGGCTCCACTGAACTTTGCAAAACTTGATAACCTTGCTGCGCGTAACTCGGCTGGCAAACTCGAGAATCTTGACAGGTTTCTCCTCGTAGGTTAGGTCACTATCCAACTGAATAGCTTCCAGGGGTACTGTATCCCTCAGAGGAATATCGGCCATCTCAGCATGGCACTTCTTCAACTGAGAAACGTGGAACACATCATGAACTCCTGACAAACCTTCGGGTAATTCCAACTTGTAGGCAACTTCACCCATACGTTCCAATACTCTGTATGGTCCTACAAATCTCGGGGCTAACTTTCCTTTAACACCAAATCTTTTAACTCCTCAAAGTGGTGACACACGAAGATATGCTCTGTCTCCGATTTCATAGACTACCTCCTTGCGTTTTGAGTCGGCATAACTCTTCTGCCTGGATTGAGCTACTTTCAGTCTATCTCGAATCAACTTAACCTTCTCTTCGGACTCCTTGATCAAATCTGGTCCAAACAACTAATGGTCTCCAACTTCATCCCACATTAACGGTGTCCTGCACCTCCTTCCATACAAAGCTTCGAAAGGTGCCATTTTCAAACTTGTTTGGTAACTGTTGTTATATGAGAACTCCGCGTAAGGCAGATTGTCATCCCAACTAGATCCATAATCTAGCGCACAAGCTCTCAACATGTCCTCCCGAATCTGATTGACTCTCTTGGTCTGTCCATCTGTCTGCGGATGAAAGGCTGTACTAAATTCTAGCCTGGTCCCCAAAGTCTGATGCAACTAATGCCAAAACTTTGAAGTAAATTGTGTCCCTCTATCTGATACGATGGTCCTCAGAACTCCATGCAGACATACGATCCTGGTCATATATATCTTGGCCAACTTCGCACTCGTATAGGTGGTCTTCACTGGGATAAAGTGAGCCACTTTGGTCAAACGATCCACTACTACCCAGATAGAATCATATCCCGATCGGGTCCTGGGCAATCCGGTGATGAAATCCATGCCAAGTTTATCCCACTTCCATTCGGGTATCGGCATAGGCTGCAGTAATCCTGCTGGCTTCTGATGTTCTGCCTTCACTCTCTGACATACATCACATACGGCTACATACTCGGCAATATCCTTCTTCATACCAGTCCACCAGAAACGCTCTTTTAAATCCAAATACATCTTGGTGTTTCCGGGGTGTATCGAGTATGGCGAGTCATGGGCCTCCTGAAGTATTAACTTCCTGATCTCTGCATTATTGGGTACATATACACGGTCCTCAAACCTTAAAGTGTCGAGCTCATCCTCACGAAAACCTTTGGCTTTTCCTTTGCTCATCTTCTCTTTTATCTCAGCAATCTCCTTGTCATCCTTCTGAGCTTCTCGAATCTTTCCCAATAATGTTGACTGAACTTCCATTGCTGCGACAAAACCTCTAGGGACTATCTCCAAACGAAGCTCCCTGAGATCTTCGGCTAACTCCCTTGGCAATCCTCCGCTTACGAGGGTATTGACATAACTCTTCTGGCTCAAAGCGTCTGCTACGACATTGGCCTTTCCTGGATGATAATGCAGCTTCATGTCATAATCCTTTATAAGCTCCAACCATCTCCTTTGCCTGAGATTCAGCTCCTTCTGAGTGAAAATGTACTTCAAGCTCTTGTGGTCCGTGTACACATCACAACGGTTTCCAATAAGAAAATGTCTCCAAGTATTGAGTGCATGCACTACAGCTGCTAACTCCAAATCATGCGTGGCATAATTCAACTCATGCGGTCGAAGCTGACGTGAGGCATACGAAACAACTCTTCCGTCCTACATAAGTACTCCTCCAAGTCCTAAGCGAGAAGCGTCGCAATACACTTGGAAATCCTTGCGTACATCCGGTAGAATTAGCACTGGGGCTGTAACCAAACGTTTCTTCAGCTCCTGAAAACTTGCCTCACATTCCTCTGTCCATTTGAACTTGGTGTCCTTCTTCAACAACTCCGTCATAGGCTTCGCAATCTTGGAAAAATTCTCAATGAATCTCCGGTAATATCCCGCGAGTCCAAGAAAGCTGCGGATCTCTCCAACTAAGGTGGGTGCCAACCACTCAGTGACAGACTGAACCTTGGTAGGGTCTACTGCTATACCTTCTCCTGATATAACATGTCCAAGGAATCCAACTTCCTTCAACCAAAACTCGCATTTGCTGAACTTGGCATATAGTTGATGTTCCCTGAGCTTCTCGAGGACTAGACGCAAATGCTCCTTGTGTTCCTCTTCATTCTTCGAGTAGACCAATATGTCATCAATGAACACCACGACAAACTTATCCAAGAACTCCATGAACACCTTATTCATCATACTCATGAAATAGGCAGGAGCATTAGTCAATCCAAATGACATAACTGTATACTCATATAGCCCATACCTCGTGGGAAAGGCTGTCTTAGGTATATCCTATTCTCGGATCTTCAGCTGGTGGTATCCTGATCGAAGATCGATCTTGGAAAATACTTTAGCTCCTTGCAACTGGTCAAACAAATCATTGATCATTGGTAGTGGGTACTTGTTCTTGATCGTCACTTCATTCAATGCATGATAATCAACAACCATCCTCAAAGATCCATCCTTCTTCTCAACCAAGAGCACTGGGGCTCCCCATGGTGACGAACTTCGTCAAATGTAACCTTTCTCCAATAACTCCTTAATCTGCTTCTTAATTTCCTCCAGATCATTTGCGGGCATCCGATACGGTCTCTTTGATATCGGTCCGGTGCCTGGCAACAGCTCTATCAAAAACTCAATGTCTCGATCCGGCGGCATGCCTGGTAGTTCCTCTGGAAATACATCCGGGTAATCCTTCACTACAGGCACTTCCTCCTGAACAACTCCTGAGAGGGAATTTACTTGTGCCCTCTTCGGCGCATGCCTGGATACATACTTAATCCTTTTTTCCTCTGGGGTGGTGAGCAGAATTAACCTACTAGCATAGTCAATGTTCCCTCCATACTTCGACAGCCAATCCATGCCTAGTATTATATCCAATCCTTGTGACTCCAAAATTATTAGGTCTGAGGGAAATACATGGCTACCAATGGTTAAGGGTAACTGATCACACCATCGGCTGGCCATATACTCTGCACCTGGTGAACTTACTAACATGGGTGACCTAAGGGCTAAGGTGGGTAACTTAAACTTGTCCACAAATCCCCTTGATATGTATGAATGCGATGCACCAGTATCGAAAAGAACGAGAGCGGTAAATGACTTAACCAAAAACTTACCGATAACTGCATCAGCCTGCTCCTCAACCTCCTCCACGTTAACGTGGTTCACCTGACCTCTGGTGAAGGGATTGGGATTCTTCCCAGAGCTTCCATTGCCATTGCCATTCTTCAGCTCAGAACAACCGTTGGCGTAGTGCCCAGTCTTCCCGCACTTGTAATAGGTGACATGGCTTAGATCCTTCTTGGCGGGTGTGGCTAGGTTGGAACGGTTCTGGTTACTGCTTGCTCCATTCCCATTTCCATTCCTGGAACCACTGTGGTTATGGGAACTTCCTCCATTGTGAGTGTGTCCTCCATGGTTATGGGTAAATCCTCCCGGGTTAGGAGTAAAACAAGGCTTCTGCGTTGCTCCAGAATTATAATTCCCTTGTCCATACTTCCTTTTGCGGTTATCTATCTGCTGCTGCTTCCCTTCAATCATGAGGGCCTTGTCTACCAGCTCTTGGTAGTTGTTGAAAGTTGCCACCATCAACTGCATACTCAGCTCATCATTTAGTCCTTCAAGAAATTTCTCCTGCTTCGCGGCATCTGTGGCCACATCATCTGGGGCATAGCGAGACAACTTGCTGAACTCCTCCATGTACTGCCCCACAGTACGATTTCCTTGGCGTAAGTTGCGGAACTCACGCTTCTTCATGCTCATAGCTCCTGCTGAGACATGTGCTGTGCGGAATGCCTGCTGAAATTGATCCCAAGTAACATTGGCTATGGGGAAAGTGGCTGTGTAATTCTCCCACCATGAGGCTGTGGGTCCATCCAATTGATGTGCGGCAAAACGCACCTTCTCAGCATCTGTGCAACATGCGGTGGTCAACTCCCTTCCAATCCTGCGTAGCCAGTTATCAGCAACAATCGGCTCGGTGCTACTGGAACACCGGCGGTTGCAACCTCAGAAAATGAGCTAAGTTGTCAACTGGAGGTGGTGGCGGTGGGTTGTTGTTGTTGTTGTTGTTGTTGCCTTGGTTCTGGACTAGTAGCTGCATCAGGGCATTCTGCTGTTGGATCAATTGAGTGAGCTCCGGTGGGAAGACAAAACCGGGGTCACGTCTCGGAGGCATCTGATGGTTTTAGAGGGAAGAGATTAGAATAGAGTGAGGTCTAGTGAGAAAGCACTACCCTTATGCACATGAGACAAACACATTCATAACACACCACTCAATTCAAACAAGGGCATACAAACGATCTAACTACCGTTACAAAAGTGCTCGGACTACTACTATATACATGGGGAAAATACTACTGATAATATGGTGGTCATCTAGAAATTTTGACCGGTGGAAGACTCCATGATATCCGCTCCAGCTTCGTCTTCATAATCATCATCACTACTGTCGGGGTCGGAGTCGATGTCGTCGATGATGATGTAGTCTTCATAACGAATGTCGTCGGGATGGTCGTCATCTCCTCCTGGCACGGGGTCTCCCATGAATACTCCTAGCTTCCTCGTCAGGTCGTCATTCTTCTCCACTAGTATTGAGATTTCCTCCTCGTATCCATCGCGTGTAGACTTGAGTTCCTCTTCTAGCTCCATGTTCCTGGTCATCACCTTCTTCAAATCTATCATGCTTGCCCACATTTGGTTCTCCTGGCGACGAATGTGCTGGTTTAAGTCCTGGATGAAAGCTGCAATGGACCTGTCCCTCCTGGTGCTGATCATCTCCCATTGCTCATCTCGGCGCCCACATATCTGGTAGATGGTGTCCTTAAGATCCTCGTGATAAACTTCGCCGATGCGTCCCATGGTGATGTGGGCTGCCATGCTCTTTCCTAGACTCCAGGTTGGTGCATCAAAGGAAAACTCTATGGGCTCAGTAACTGGCGTGAATGTCCTTCCTGGAACTTGAACTCGAATCATCCAACGCTCCTCTTCTAGTAAAGTGGCGGTGTAGGTCTCGGTGAAGCTTGGTATTCCGATGTTCAGGTACCTAGTAACTTCCTTCAAGTGTCGTCCAAAAGGTGTGTCTTCATCCGGTTGTGCAAACTTGTTCCTTGAGTCCGTCATCTGTAGAGTAGAAGTAGAGAAGAGTTAGAAATGAGTGGAGAAGAGTTAGAAAAGAATAGAGAAGAGTAACCTATGGCTTTTCCTAGTGGTCGCGTCCTACAGTCAGCGTGTGCTCTGATACCATCTTGTAGCGATCTGACCTCAAACGGTCACATCTCTGTGCATAAGTGTCATCCCTGGATCGGTATGCTGACACACACAGTACTCGAGGATTTATAACAGAGTTCAATCACACACTTATTACATCGAAAATCCTCATGAAGAGTATTTATTACAATAATATGGCCGAAGGCCATCTAAATAAAGTAACTGCGGAAGCATCAAAGATAAATGAGTCCATCAACTCCAACGGCATAGCTGAGTGCATGACAACGACCTATCGCACCTTACTCTTTGTCTGAAAAGTCTGCAACATGATATGTTGCAGCCCGAAACGGGTCAGCACATGGAATATGCTGGCAAAATAACACAGTAGAGCAATGAATAAAATAAATGCTATCACTACATGCATATATGGCTGGTGGAGGCTCTATGGTTAACATGATTTTGCGAAAAGCTAATTTTTCCCTACAACAAAGGAATATATTTTGTTTAACTATCAAGGTAGTTGATAAACATTGAGAATGGTAACCCCATCTCAATCCCAATTAAACAGTAATTAACAACCCAGCAACATTAATTAAGAGTGATGAGATCAACATGATAATCCAAGAACCAGATACTCAAGATGTCCATAACCGGGGACATGGCTAACCATGATTAGTTTGTACACTCTGCAGAGGTTTGCGCACTTTTCCCCACAAGACTCGATCTCCTCCGTTGGATTTCTCGCACTACATGATGTTTGAGAAACGGATGACCGAGACACAGTCTTTCAGAAGCATTAACTCTTTCGACGGGTAAACCGTACCACCTACATCCCCTACATCTGCTAGTTTACCACTGAAAGAGGTCACACAACATACTCAACTATGCCAGAGCCCATAATGGCTTGTGGCTGCACATGGAAGTTTCTAGCTTGAATAGTCTTATGATCCCTTTGAGCCTGGGTGGCGAACCATAGGATGATCGCACGGTAACCCCGGGATCTCCTAGGACAACACTGGATTCCCCAGGTGTCCGGGCAAGCCACTGGTATCCCCAGGGTGCCCCAAACCATTCCACCCAGATGTGTATTAAAGTAGCCACCTTAAGTTAAACCTTAGTTAACAATAACTCTCACATCTTTCATGAATTCTATCAAACCAAACCACGTCTACGAGCATAGCATAGCAAAGTAAGCATAACGTAATAACTCCCAAGGTTTGAATATAAGACAATAGGTTCTACCTCATCAACTACTTCCCAGTACCCACATGTTAATCAGATCCTACTCATGCAATGTTTGAGGGGTTGAACTAATGCATAAAAACTGGGTAATAAAGGGATATGATCAAAGTGTTACTTGCCTTGCTGACGATCCGCAAACCCTAGAGACTCGTAGTAGCACGCTTCGCACTCCGGGAATTCTATCGCAAACAAACAATAGCATACATAAGCACTCAAGCATAGATGCAAGGGTAAAACTCAGATGAGAAAGATCAAATCTGAAAGTTCAACAGAAAAGCTTCGATTTGCAAACAGAATCAAACGAATCGGAGCTACGGAACTGAAACTATGGTCAAAAGAACTACGAACTCAAATCTGCTTGAAACCAAATTTTAAATTGTCAAAACCATGTTCAAGTTGATTAACCAGAAAGAGGGGTTCGAGACGAAGATTTTAGCGTTGGTTTCACTGGATTTGGACGAACGGTTGTAAAGTTGCGAGGGTTTGAAGATCAGGGGCTGATCTGCGATAAAAGTAATCATGGATGAGTCCCTGGACGAAAATAAACAGAAAAAGAAAAAACTATCGGACGAACGTCCGCTAACAGAGACAAACGAGCGAATGCGTTCGTTACAGAAACTAAACGAACGAACGTTCGCTAAATAAACTAACCTAATAAAATAAACCGATCTAAAAAAAAGAAAAACCAAAACTAGAAAAAAAACCGGGGTGGTTTTCTACCGGTTCGTGACGACGGCGAGATCCGGCGACGAGGCGGCGGCGCGGTGGGGACGGCGGCGTCGGCGAGGCGGCGGCTCCGCAGGCGGCGGCGCGGCTGCGCGTGGCGGCGGGGCAGGCGGCGCGCGGCGCGGGGCGACGAGCGGCGAGGCGGCGGCGGCGGGGTGCGGCGGTGGAGCGGGACGAGGTGAGGGGGGGCTCCTTATAATGGGGGAGGGGGGGCGGCAGCGTGGCTTGGGGAAGGGGCCGGCCCGGGGCAGAGTCCGGCTCAGACTCTCCTCGGCGTCCGTGCCGAGCACGACGGCGCGCGGGAGGAAGGCGGCGCGGGGCGCTGGGCTTCGGCCCAGTCGGGCAAAAAGTTTTTTTTTAAATAAATAAATTCCACTGAAGAAAAATCGTAATACAATATTTTTTTTCTAAAAATGCCAAAAACAATTTTCACCGTCTAAATAAAATATTTAGAACAAAGTGAACATTTTTCTGGCCTAAAATGCAATTTTCAAAAATGCATATTTTTTCTAATTCAAATAAAATAGCAATAAAATCCAAATAAAATTATTTATTTGATTTTAACATTTTTCCTCCAATATTTCTTTTATTTTGGAGAAGTCAGTTTATCTCCTCTCTTTTATTTTTTTGATATTGGAAATATTTTGGAGAGAAAAATTATTAAAACAAAAATGATCCTCTTTTTCAAATTTGAGAAAAATTCAAATATGAAAATAAATGAAATCCCCAACTCTCTCCGTGGGTCCTTGAGTTGCTTAAGATTTATAGGATCACAAACGAAATGCAAATAAAATATGATATGCATAAGATGACCTATGTATAACATTCCAAATTGAAAATTTGGGGATGTTACAGGAAGGAACCTGAAAGGGCATGGGCGGGCTTGGGCAAGCCATGTTACAGCGTCGACAAGGACCTTTTTCTATGCGGCCACCACCATCACCATTGGAGATGGCCGAATGGACAAATTTTGGCAGTTCCCTTGGATCGATGGCTCCATGCCAAAAGACATTGCCCCAACCATCTTTCTCATTTCCAAGAAGAAAAACACCACTGCTCATGATGCTCTTCACGACCTTGATTGGATCGCCCGGATTGACATATATGCTGGCCTCTGCGTTGACCATATCCAACAGTTCTACACTCTCTGGGCCCAGTGGCAAGACATTCACCTTACTGAGGTTCAAGATATCATCTAGAGTCTTACTGCCAATGGCATCTACTCGGCCACTTCGGCGTACAAGGTGCAGTTTGAGGGGGCGATGTCCACCATCATGGTGCCGGTTGTTTGGGACAATTGGGCACCGTCCAAGTGCAAGTTCTTTGCATAGCTTCTCATCAAGAATAAGGTTTGGACTGTTGATCGCCTACAAAGGCGGGGATGTCCAAACTGCGACCTTTGCGAGCTTTTCAAGAGGGAGCCAGAGTCCCCTGCACACATCTTCTTCAAGTGTTAGTACTCTGAATTTGTACCGACATCAGACATTTTCTCAATGCGCCAGAGCTAGCCATTGCTGACTGGGAAGGTTTGGCTTCGGTCCATGAGTAGTGGAAGCTCGCCGTCCTCATGCCTGGGCACAAAAGTAAGGACATCACCTTGCTCATTGTCACTTGGGAGCTTTGGAATGAGAGGAATGCGTGAGTCCTCCGTAAAAAACGACCTTGCCCACAATCATCTTTTCAAACATCAAGACGGAGACGAGGAACGGGGTCCTCGCGGGGGCAAAACATTTGAGCTCTTTGATGCCGTGAGAGTAGTTTTTCCATTGTATTTTGCGAGGCATTTTTCTGGCCTCTCTAAAACCTTAAACCTTATTACTCCTTTATTAATGAGATGAGGCAAATCGTTTGACTCTGTTTAAAAAAACATAGTGCGCAATATCAAGGAGGAAGTGAATCTTTGGGCACCTGCGAGCGCTAAACTACTGAGGAATGTAATGCAACGAGAGTGGTGGCCTTTTATTTGTAACCCTTTGTTGGGTTTCTTGTTTCAAACCTCTCTCCTTACTTAATGAAAATGGCAAATCTGTTCCTTTGTTTCAAAAAAAATTGAAGCATTACATGAGCAGAACCTTCAATCTCTTGATAGATAGATGACAGTGGGTGACAAGGAGTGTATTGCAATGGTGACGCGAGTGGTTTTTACCCAGGTTCGGGACAACGCGAGGCATAAAACCCTACTCCTTCTTTGGTGGATTCAGCGGAAGACCGTGGCGAACGCGCAGTGCTCAAGCCCGGCAAGGTTTCCTCGGGGAGAGCAGCTACGCGCGTATGAGTGTACAAGGGTCCGAATCCTTTCTAAGGTTGCCTCGGCCCTCCTTTTATAGGTCAAGGGGTTACCACAGTGGAAAACAGTCATTATCCAATGATTAGATAGCCACAGTGCTATCATACCTAACTCTACAGACATGACAAGGTGCATTAAATGCGCCGCTTAGTGTCACGTCGAGGATGCAGCCCGACAAGCCTTGCCGTGCCATTCAACCACCCCCTCGCCTGCCTGCGTGACACGCCTCTGGACGGGCGTCATCTAGGGGTGATCTTCATCAGAAATGGCTACCACGTGCTGAATGACTGCCACTTATTCACTTGAGGGCTCGACACCGCACCGATAGGTGACTTGTGTCACTGTGAGGTGGAGTGGTGGAACCCTGGTGGGATAACAGGCCGCCAGCACCCCGGCAACCCTTGCCGGGGAGGTCTTGGGACTTGCCCTTGGGGGGATCTCGACCTGACCAAGCTCGCCTGCCGGGCAAGGGAGGTTTTTCCCCTTGGTGATATCTTGTTGTCTTGGCTTGTCTTGGTCTTCTGGATCCGCCCTTTGATTCCTCAAAGAGCTCATTTCTCTCTGGTTTGGTCTTGTTGAAGCATGGTGGAGCTTGCCTTGCTGTTGCCATGCTGGAGACGTGCCTGTCCGTGCACAAGTCAGGGGGAAACATACACCCCTGTCTATGTACCCCGACAGAAGCCCCCGGGCCTGATCCATATGTGTTGCCGAGCACGTTGGGTTAGGCCCTAAATAGTGCATGGGCACACGTCAAATGAGTGCTGCGCTTGCAGCGGTTGTAATGGCTAGTCAAACCAACGTCCACTCCGCGTAATCACCACAGGTCGTGGGGTCATGGGATTGTAGCAGTTAATGTAAAACGGTAACTTTCCGAGGGAAAGCAGCGAAGAGTCGCCCCTTCCCCCACGTTCGTCCCTCATAAAAAGGGAAAACATGAAGGGGCGCGGCTCATTCGCACCCGTTCTTCGCCATCTTCTTCCTCAAGCCACGCCACCGCTCCCGCACCCACATTCACCTCCGACGCCTCACCCAACCTTCCAACCCTTCCAGGGCTCCTGAGGATGGGAAAGAAAGCTGCCACCGCAAGGGGGAAGCAGGCGGCCGCCGTGAAGGAGACGACCGCCGAGGGGAACAAGAAGAGGGCGGCGGAGCTAGACAAGAAGCGACGGGAAGATGTGGTTTTCTTCCCGTCGAGCTTAGATAGAGATGCTCTGGTTGCAAGGTATGGATACATGTGGGCAAGGGAAGTCCCACAGGGGCACGATGCGCCCAAGGTTCTGACGGAGGGGAAAGAGGATCCACCGGATTCTTATCGATTTTTCTGCGCGTATTTATTTTCCGGCCTCTGTCCCCCTTTCTCAGATTTCTTTGAAGCAATGATTGTGGTGTATGGATTCCACCTACTGGACTTCACGCCGAATGCAATGGCATGCATGGCGATCTTCGCCCATCTGTGCGAGAATTTTGTCGGGGTCGCCCCCAACGTAGACTTGTTCAGGCACTTTTTCATCCCGCGGGTGGAGAACAAGGCTCATCGCTTGGGAAACGTAAGTTGGATCCACCAGGAAAGGAAGGAGATTTGGGATTATCTTCCTGGTCAGCAGCGCGGTAGATGGGAGGAATGGAGGGCGGATTGGTGTTGGATCCAGGATGAGGAAGCTCCAGAGTATTGCCAGGCAAGGACGGAGTGCATCGTGTGCGGCAATGACTGGAGGGAATTGGGCCTCACTGATGACAGGCTTTGCCCGGCGCTGAACAGGATCGCTCGCCTCAAAGCTCCGGGTTAATCATCGAACAGGTGGGAGCCGATTTCCTCCGGCGCCGCATTGCGCCGCTGTAGAAGAGGGATATGTTTGCCTGGCGGTACAGAGACGCCGGAGACAGGATGCGGCTGTACCCAGTCCTTACCAACAATTTGTCGGTTTACGGCCATGGCTGGCTGTGCGAACAATTGTTCGACAGCCTGGGGCTGTTCAAATTGCCGGTAAGGGTTGTTCTGCTGAACGTCAACTCCGCCCGGGATCAGATCTTGAAGTGGATGCCCAACTGCAATGCCTACGCGGTCGCGGGCGATTGGCGACTGCCCAACACTGACGCGGAGGTCGAGTGGTTCTCCGGCCTAGAGGAAAGAGCCGTCAGGGTGGAGGGTAATATGTTCAAGTGCACCTCCAAGGTAGAGGCGGAGTTCATCAGGAGGCGGATCGAGGAGGACAAAGCGGCTTGGGCTGCCGGGAAGGCAAAGCCCATAAGGGTCGAGGATGAAGAAGAAGGGGAGGCCGAGGGCGAGGGATCCTCCCACGGCAGGAGCGAGGCGCACGCCACGGAGGAGGTTGCCGGGGGAGACCTTGCCGGGGCTGAGCCTTCCGCGATTGAAGCCTTGTATGCCGCAGCAGCGGAAAACCAGGAAGAAGATGAAGCCGAGGTGGTGGAGCAGCCCGAAGAGGAGTGGCTCTCAACGGGCCCACAAGCCCCCGAGCCAGACCTGGATCAGCGCCCTCGTAGGCGAGTGGCTAGCCAGGGACCAGCGGCTCCTGCCCCTGCGCCTTCCGTTAGGAAGGTGAAGAAGATCGCCTCCAAAAGCGATAAGCCGGATGTGGAGCACCGGCATTCTTCTCGCCTTTCCGAGGCCAAGACACCTCCCGCCCAGCGACCGGCAGTCACGGGAGTCGACTCCTGCTCCCAATCAGATTCAAGCTCTTCGAGCAGCTCGTCTTCGCCGGAGATCCCTCCGCCCAAGCAAGACTTGAAGTTATCGGGGAGTATTGTTCCCCCGGTCCTGAAGAGGGGCAGAGCGCCTCTGCCACCCATGGAGTTCGAGCTAGGCTCCATGCTCATGGACTCGGAGTAAGAAAAATACTCTCCGTTCTCATCCGAGTCTGGCATATTTGATGGTTTGCTGATTCCATTTTGCTTGCTGCCTTCGACAGGGAAGAGGAGGAGGAAACCCTCATCCATCGGTCCAAGCAGCTCAAGCAGACGGAGCCATCGGGGCCTTCGGAGGGCATGGGCTTGGCGGGGAGTAGCACGAGCAATCCGGCGCCAAGCCCCCAGCTCAACCTCGGCATGGAGGCGTGGGGCAGGTCTCCCCCTCGAAGAGTGGCATGGAGGAATGCCCCCCGTCTCCAGCTAAGGAGGAAGGAGAGATTCCCTTGGATGAGGTTCTCTGTGAGGGGCCCACCCTTCCTGAAACCCGAGCCGAGAGGTCCCCGGCAAGGGCCGCCATGAAAGGATTAACCCAAGCCGATGCCGTGGCAACTAGGGAAGAGGGCGGTGGTCGTACCCCGACAACTAATATTACCGGGGATACCGAAGCCCTTCTGCGGCAAACAACTCCGGATAATTCGCGGGTCCTTTCGTTTTCTGCTGTTTTCATTATCTTGCTTCCAGTCCCTGTCTTTCTGACGCATATTCTCTCCTCGCCATGGCTTGCTAATCTCGTCTGCAGTCCTGGAAGCCGAGGAACTAGAGCTGCTGGAAGAAGTGGCCACCATCGACAAGGATGCTGCTGAAGAGGCGGTCAAGATCACTGCAGTGGAAGGCCAGGGACACGTTGTCGGGGAAATTCAAGAAGTCCTAGGGGGAGCCCCCGACAACATGCCAGGACTGGGGGTGGTGGTCGAAGAGAAGGTTCCCCTCTAGACCATGAGCCCCCCTCCTCAATTTGGCACTTCGGTCGCAACCCCGCAGCCATCTTCGAGCAGTCTGGCGTTGGTTCTCGCCCAACCAGGGCTGGGAGCCCTCGGCTCGTCCACGGCAGCAGGCACAGATTTTGACGAGGAGATCCAGCATATCATAGCGCCGCTGTCCTAGCGAGTTGAAGAAGCTGATGACTCTGTCAGCGCAGTCATGGACCTGTCCTTCCTGGAGTCCGTGGTGGCGGGCATCAAGGAGATGCAGAACTGGTACGGACAGAAGTGGCAGGCACTCAAGGAGCAGCGCAATTCCGCCAACAGCGTGGATCAGAAGCTGAGGGACAAGGGTAGCGAGCTGCGCGAGTGGCATGGCAAGCAATTCCAAGTCCTTATGTGGCAACAAGAGACGATCGCCATGGCGAAGGAGGACGTCGCCGCCCGGGAAGCCCGCTTGGCGGAACGTATAGCGCTCCTGGATGCCAGGGACAGGGATGTTTCTTCCTGGGAAGAGAACCTTGAGGCCACTCTCCACGACAAAGACAGAGTATTGGAGGCCCTTGTCCAGCAATGTACCAAGGAGCTGGAGGACAAGCACAAGGCGGCCCTGGATGTGCTCACCCTTGATTCCACTGCCCAGCTGAAAAAGGTCGCCGATGAACTTGCTGCTGCATCCATTGCTAAAGCTGGTCTTGATCAACAAGTGGCCAAACTGAAAGAGGAGCTTGCCGGGAGTGCCAAGGAAGTTGTGGCCCTTAAAGAGGAGGCACAGAAGGCGGGGATTCTCCTGAGGGAGGTGCAATCGCAACTCTCCTCTAAAGGCCAGGCCCTTGAAGCCGCCAATGGCACCATCACTGACATGAAGGCAAGGATCGGCACTTTGGAGAGCAAGCTTGAGTCTGCCGGGGTTCGTGAGAAGCAACTGACAAGGGACTTGGAAAATACAAAGATTCTCCAGAAGGACGCAGAGGACAAATTGGCGAACCAGGTCCAACAGTGCGATCTTTGGATCAAGAACTTGGTCGACATTGCCGAGCGCCTCACTGCCCAGATCGCAACGATGGGTATGGAGGGTCCAGTCTTCTCAGTTGGCAGGCATGAGGCCCCAAGCGTCAAGCTGACACTCTTCTTTGACGGGCTGATCGGATGGCTGAAGGTCCATGAGGAGGGGAGGGCCGCTCACTTTGCAAGCGAGTCCCGAAGGCTTGCCCGTAACGCCCTCTTCATGGTCTTGAGCAACATTGCCTACCACCACCCAGATCTCAACCTCGCAGATGGCTTCAGGAAGTTGCCGGCAAACGCTGACGTCTCTGCCGCTGAGGAGATGGCTGCCCCTTTCGCCGACAAGAAGCTCTCTGTTCCCAGGGCTCCATAAGGCTGCCAAGCATGGCCCTGAACCATTTACATCACCGCATTGTCCTGTAACAAAACATTATTCATGCTTCGCGTTTAGATCCAGTACCGCTTTCGTTTGCGCTGAATTGGTGTTTTTAACTAATTTCGAATGCATGCTATCCCTCTCGCGCTTTATCCATGAATGTTCGTATGGCTAGTTTCTTCTTATGTACTTTGGCTGCCCGTCGGTAGCATACTGCCGCGATTGCTGCGAGGAACGGGTCCTTAGCATTCAGCTGGCGAAGACATGCCCCGACAGGTTTTTCCCCTAGGAGTCTTTGATGCAGCCACCCATTCCGTGAGCAGGCTCAAAACAGAGCGAGGGCGCAGACGAATATGACAGGGTGCCATCATACGAAAGATTTGGCCATACGAAAAACATTGGTTGCCCGAGGGATAAGCGAATGTAAACTCTGGAGAAAGAGCTAATGAGTATGTCAACTTAGCTTTTTGTTCGCGCCCCCCTCCCTTTCTGGTTGCGGTTGTTTGCCGCATCTGTACGTCCCGGGAGGGGATGACACTCCACGAGATATTTATGGACCCCCGGCAAGGGCCGGAGGGGACCACAAACCTTTTGCGGTCGATAATGCTCAGCACAAGGCAGGGCCGGTTTCGCTCTCCTGCCCTTTACACTTTCAACGATCATACGGCAGTAGGCGTAGAGGTCACGCTAGAGCGGACGGCCTTGCCAGAGCATGCTTGCCGGGGCGTCAATCAACGGATTTGCTCCGGCGTTCTACTCAGGATTTTCCCTTAGCAGGGTAAATGCTGGACCGAGTTTCGCACGGGCTCATCGATGTTGATGATGCTAAAAACCCAGTGTGGCTCGATCGTCGACAAGTGAAAGTGGTGGAGGGGGGAAACCATGCACCTTACCCCTTTGTCCTTTTTCTTGAACGGGCCCGCACGATGGCCATGCTGCCCGAGCCACTCAGGGTCGCCGCGTCGCCGCCGTCCCTCGCTTCCGCCGCCGCTTGCGGCCGCAACGGGGACGGGTGATTGGGATTGGGCAGGACAGACAAAGGAGCGACGTCGCTCCCTCCCTATGCTGCTGTGTCGCGGATGATGATGTCGCCGATGGAGGCGACGATGATGAAGATTAACGCGCCGATCTCGACCTCAGGTTCACGCACGCGCCGACCCCCCTACCTGGCACGCCAAAGATGTCGTGGTTCAACACGATCACCTATGGGGCCATCGGCCCCTTTGTGGTTCGGCAAGGGGGAAAGGCAAGCGGAGCTCGTAGAGCAGCACGGCAATGGTGACGCCGGTGGATTTTACCCAGGTTCAGGCTGCCGCGAGGCGTAAAACCCTACTCCTGCTTTGGTGGATTGAGCGGAAGACCATGGCGAACACGCAGTGCTCAAGCCCGGCAAGGTTGCCTCAGGGAGAGCAGCTACGCGCGTATGAGTGTACAAGGGTCCGAATCCTTTCTAAGGTTGCCTCGGCCCTCCTTTTATAGGTCAAGGGGTTACCACAGTGGCAAAACAGTCATTATCCAGTGATTAGATAGCCACAGTGCTATCATACCTAACTCTGCAGACAAGACAAGGTGCATTAAATGCGCCGCTTAGTGTCACGTCGAGGATGCAGCCCGGCAAGCCTTGCCGTGCCATTCAACCACCCCCTCGCCTGCTTGCATGACACGCCTCTGGACGGGTGTCATCTAGGGGTGATCTTCATCAGAAATGGCTGCCACGTGCTAAGTGGCTACCACTTATTCACTTGAGGGCTCGACACCGCACCGATAGGCGACTTGCATCACTGTGAGGTGGAGTGGTGGAACCCTGGTGGGATAACAGGCCGCCAGCACCCCGGCAACCCTTGCCGGGGAGGTCTTGGGACTTGCCCTTGGGGGGATCTCGACCTGACCAGGCTCGCCTGCCCAGCAAGGGAGGTTTTTCCCCTTGGTGATATCTTGTTGTCTTGGCTTGTCTTGGTCTTCTGGATCCGTCCTTTGATTCCTCAAAGAGCTCATTTCTCTCTGGCTTGGTCTTGCTAAAGCTTGGTGGAGATTGTCTTGTGTTGCCGTGCCGGAGACGTGCCTGTCCATGCACAAGTCAGGGGGAAACATACACCCCTGTCTGTGTACCCCGACAATGGGCGAGCGCCGTTGCCGTCACTGGGAGCCGCCGGCGCTCTCGCCCGTGCTATCCAGGACAATCCGACGGGTAGCCTTCGATGGGCTGTAGGATTTGGCGGTGTTGAGTAAGATTTCTCCCTTGTTTTCTGTCAATTCTAGGGTTAGGGTTCTTAAACAAATCAGGGATTTTTCAACCAGATTTCTTATGTGAGATTGGAAAGTATCATATAAATTAGATAGTTTAATTTAGACTCCAGGTCCATGAATTAGTATGATTAACCTCTAGTCCAGTTTAACCCTTGGTGTTTGTGCATAAATTAAGTCTAGTTTGAATGTAGTAGATCAGTTAGAATAATTGTGGAGTAATTATGAACAGATGGTGATTGCTTGTGTCTTGTGCACTAAAGCAATATTTGACTTAGATCTTTTGTACCAAGTCTGAAAGTCACAAGTGTTAAATCCAGTTAATTGAATCTGAATGCAGTTAACAAACTACAGTAGAAAATGTGTGCAATGTATGTCTGCACTATTAACAATTCAATGGGCAAACTTCAATTTATGCACTATGAACATAGTTAACACTTCTATATATTAGTGTAGTTCAACCTATATTTTTGGAATGTTTAATTAATGTGTACTTTCTTTGTTTTGTAGTTTGTTTGATGATATTTGCGAAATTAGACTCCACTTTCATGACAGAGATAATTTGGAAAGGACCATGTGTGTTTCAGACATTACATTTCTCAATTTTATAGCACTCATAGAGATAGCAGGATATGGAGAGAATGATTGCATGTATTTTGTCACGGATGCTAGGTTGGGAATAGCAGGTTTGCAAGAGATTTCTGATGATGACTAGGTTGATGAGATGTTAGACCACATTGCCAACAGAGATGAGACCATAGTAAATTTGAATGTAGTTAGGGGTAGTGAGCCCAGACCTAGAGATTTAAGCATAGGTTATGTCTGTGAGCAGCAGGCTCCTATAGGAAGTGTTGGATAGATGACTGTATATGAGGTCAGTGATAATGGTGTTATGTACAAGTCACCATCAAATAAAGTTGCACAAGTTGATGATCAGGAGGCACAACCAATCCGTTTTACTCCACACAATAGAGCACACATCTGTTTAGGCACAATGCAGGAGATGTTCATATGGATCAAGGCAATGCAGGAGATGTTGATTTGGAGCAAGAGGAGCTAGAAAGAAGTATGGAGATTAAGAGGAGGAATAAAATTGAAAGGTTTAAGAAGCACAAGAAGAGTGTTGAGAGGATGCAAGCACTTAAAAGAAAACTTCCTGTTCTATTAACTGAAGATGACTCTGACTTGGAGGAAGATGAGGATTTCATGGCTAGGATGGCTGAGATGAGGAGGCAGAGAGAGGACCCACTTTTACACTTTGAAGGTGACACTGATGTTGAAGAACCTTATGAGCTAGAAGAAGAGGAAGTGCACGAGGAACATGCAGAGCAAGAGCAACATCGAGAGGATGAGGAATTTGAATATGAGGTGGTACCACAGGGGCAAACGAGGAAGAAGTTGAGAGTAAGAAAGGGGCCAACCACAAGATCACATTCTGGTTTGGAGCAATAGTTTGAGGATGTTTGGGTACCATCATCTGATGAGGATCCGAATCCTGATGATTTGAGGGAGGAAGATGATGGGGTTGTAGCCCTACCATTTGTGCTTGGCAATAGGAGTAGGACCAAAAAACCCAAACCAAGGATATGGTATTATGAGGATAGAGAGAGCCCAGAGCTACAGTTTGTTAAGAAACTCTGTTTTGATGATGTGTACCAATTTAGAAGGGCACTTCTCACATTTCACATAGCACAGAACAAAAACTATCAGTTTCATAGGAATTGTAATGATAGAATTATAGTTGTTTGCACCCAAGAAGACTGCCATTTCTTCATTGCAGCTTCTATTGTGTCAAAAGAGAGAACTTTCTGTATTAGGAAAACAAATCTGGTGCACACATGTCCAGCTGTAGCAAAGAGCACCAAGGTGACTACAAAGTGGGTTACACATCAGGTTTTAGAAGCAATAAGAACAGACTTAAGCACATGAATAAGTATAATAATGCAAAATCTGAATCCATCTCTAGATTGTCATTGCTCCTAGCTGCCTTAATCTCCTCATACATATCCCATAACTTGGCCAATGCCTTCTCCATTGACTCTGGCCATTCAAAATCAATCCATCGAACTACTCCACAGTTGTAAAAAAACAATAAACCAATAAAGAATTAGCTAAGTGAGTAGGATCTACAAACTACAGTGCCATACTCCACAGTTGATACGACCATGGGAATAACTATGGCAGTTGTAGTTGATGATATGGGGACGGTTAATACTACAAGTAATTTTACAGCCAGTCCTAGCTCCAGTCATATTGACGTTGCACTTTTCCAAGAGGTTATATTTTATGAATATACATGATGTGCTTTTAGGGTGAATACCCGTATTGAGTTTTAGGGGAAAGAGGGGGAAAGATGTCTAAAAATCCCTAACTTTTGGAGGAAGCTTTAGAAAGCCTCTGTGTTGCGATTTCTCTGTGAGGAAATTGTTTTGCGCGCGAGTACCGTCATTGAGATTGGTATCTCGTGCTGAGCCGCAAGATTCAATCCCTCTAATTCGCGTACATCGCGTGCGCGGGCGAGAGATTACTGCTACTGAAGGTGGAATGTCATGAAAGGTCGGGCCGCAACAACAGATCGGATCTCGCCAACGAGGTTCAGTCTATATCAGGTGGTATCAGAGCATCAGGTTGTTCACGACACTATGGAGAAGATGGCGAGCGCATCATCATTTAGTAAGTTAAGCTATGTATTTCAGTTGGGGGAGGAAGGCCGCTAGGCCGGGCTTTTTCACACTCGTGTGGTGGTGAGAGAGAGATCTTGTGCCATGACGATCGATCACATGAATTTGATCAACGCTGCAAGCATCGAGATGGTGGAAAAGCTGAATATATCAATGACACCACGTCCACAACCATATATGTTTCGTTGGGGTCATGAAGAGCTCACTGTCACACACCAAACCAATGTATCGTTTTTGTTGGAAATTTATTTTTGATGGGGAACGAAGCATGAAAATAAAAAAAAAATCCTACAAACACCCAAGATCTATCTAGGAGAAGCATAGCAACGAGAGGGGAGAGTGTGTCTACATACCCTCATAGACAAAAAGCGGAAGCGTATATAACGCGGTTGATGTAGTCGTACTCTTCGTGATCCGATCATGATCCGACCGATCTAGTGCCGAACGGACGGCACATCCGAGTTTAGCACACGTGCGGCTCGATGACATCTCCTCGTCCTTGATCCAGCAAGAGAATGTGGAGAAGTAGATGGGATCACAACCAGCATGATGGCGTGGTGGTGATGGTGGTGGTGGGGTCGGAATACCGGCAGGGCTTCGCTAAGCGAAAAAACGTGGACGAGAACTATGCCGGGAGGGAGAGACGGGGCAGCAGCCAAGGCCAATGTATTGGGGTCCCTTGTTGTGCCCCTCCCCTATATTTATATGCATGGGAGGGCTGAGAGTCTAGCCCTACTCCTAATAGGAGTTGGTGTCAAGGGGAAGAGGACTTGGACTCGAAGTCCAATCCTATTCCTACTAGGACTCTCCTTTTTTCCCTTCCCTAGCCACATGGGCCTTTGACGGCTTGGTGCGCCTGGCCCAACAAGGCCAGGGCACCTCCTCTCAGCCCATGCCAGCACTTGGGACATGGTGGAACCCTTGGTGGACTTCCGGACTCCTCCGAAAACCTCTGGAAGCTTCCCGGTACAATACCGAAAAAACTACACCTTTTTCCAGAATCCCGAAATCGACTTTCCATGTATAAATCTTTACCTCTCGACTATTCCGAGACTCCTCGTGATGTCCGAGATCTCATCCGGGACTCCGAACAACATTCAGTCACCAACATGCATATACCAATATTACTCTAGCATCATCGAACGTTAAGCGTGCGACCCTACGGGTTCGGGAATCATGTAGTCATGACCGAGACACCTCTCCGATCAATAACCAATAGCGGGGCCTGGATGCCCATATTGGTTCCTACATATTCCACGAAGATTGTTTATAGGTTGAACCATGATGTCAAGGATTCGGTTAATCTCGTATGCAATTCCCTTTCTCCGGTGATATGTTACTCGCCCGAGATTCGATCGTCGGTATCTCCATACCTAGTTCAATCTTGTTACCGGAAAGTCTCTTTACTCGTTCCATAATAGAAGATCTCGTGACTAACTCATTAGCCACATTGCTTGCAAGTTCTTTACGATGTTGTATTACCAAGAGGGCCCAGAGATATCTCTCCTTCATACGGAGTGACAAATCCAAGTCTCGATCCGTGCCAACCCAATAGACACCTTCAGAGATACCTGTAGAGCATATTTATGATCACCCAGTTACAAAGTGAAGTTTGATAGAACACAAGGTATTCCTCCTGTATCCAGGAGTTGCATGATCTCATGATCTTAGGAATAGATACTGGACATGAAGAAAGCTATAGCAATAAACTCAAGTGATATGATCGAATGCTAAGCTTACGATTGGGTCTTGTCCATCACATCATTCTCCTAATGATGTAATCCCATTATCAAATGACAACTCATGTCTATGGTTAGGAAACCTTAACTATCTTTGATCAACGAGCTAGTCTAGTAGAGGCTCACTAGGGACATATTATTTGTTTATGTATTCACACATGTATTTAAGTTTCCTGTCAATACAATTCTAGCATGAATTATAAAACTTTATCATGAACAAGGAAATATGATAATAACCAATTTATTATTGCATCTAGGGCATATTTCCAACAGTCTCCCACTTGACTGTAGTCAAAAATCTAGTTTACATAGTTATGAATCTAACACCCATGGAGTCTTGGTGCTGATCATGTTTTGGCCATGGAAGAGGTTTAGTCAACGGGTCTGCTATATTCAGATCCGTATGTACTTTGCAAAGTTCTATGTATCCATCCTTAACATAATTACGAATGGAGTTGAAGCGGCGCTTGATGAGCAATTGATCCGATGCACTAGGTATTACTCCCAGATTGGATATGAACTCCTTCATCCAGACTCCTTCTTGCACTGCTTCCGGAGCAGCTATATACTCCACTTCACATGTAGATCCCGCCACAACGCTCTGCTTAGAACTGCACCAACTGACCGCTCCACCATTGAATATAAATACATATCCGGTTTGAGACTTAGAGTCATTCGGATCTGTGTCAAAGCTAGCATCGATGTAACCCTTTATGACGAGCTCTTCATCACATCCATAAACGAGAAACATATCCTTAGTCCTTTTCAGGTACTTCAGGATGTTCTTGACCATTGTCTAGTGATCTACTCCTGGATCACTTTGGTACCTCCCTGCCAGACTTATGGCAAGGCACACATCAGGTTTGGTACACATCGTGACATACATTATAGAGCCTATGGCTGAGGCATAGGGAATGACTTTCATTCTTTCTCTTTCTTCTGCCGTGGTCGGGCTTTGAGTCTTACTCAACTTCACACCTTGCAATACAGGCAAGAACCCTTTCTTTGATTGGTCCATTTTTAACTTCTTCAAAACTTTGTCAAGGTATGTGCTTTGTGAAAGTCCTATTAAGCGCCTTGATCTATCTCTATAGATTTTGATAGTCAATATGTAAGCAACTTCACTGAGGTCTTTCATTGAAAAACTCTCGTTCAAATAACCCTTTATGCTTTCCAGAAATTCTATATCATTTCCAATCTATAATATGTCATCCACATATAGTATTAGAAATGCTATAGAGCTCCCACTCACTTTCTTGTAAATACAAGCTTCTCCGTAAGTTTGTATAAAACCATAAGCTTTGATCACCTCATCAAAGCGTATATTCCAACTCCGAGATGCTTGCACCAGTCCATATATGGATCACTGGAGCTTGCATACCTTGTTAGCATCCTTAGGATCGACAAAACCTTCCGGTTGCATCATATACAACTCTTCCTTAAGGAACCCATTAAGGAACGCTGTTTTGACGTCCATCTGCCAAATTTCATAATCATAAAATGCGGCAATAGCTAACATAATTCTAATAGATTTAAGCATCGCTGTGGGTGAGAAAGTCTCATCGTAGTCAACCCCTTGAACTTGTTGAAAACCCTTTACGACAAGTCGACCTTTATAGACGGTGACATTACCATCAGCGTCTGTCTTCTTCTTAAAGATCCATTTATTCTCAATGGCTTGCCGATCATCGGGCAAGTCCACCAAAGTCCATACTTTGTTCTCATAAATGGATCCTACCTCGGATTTCATGGCCTGAAGCCATTTGTCGGAATCCAGGCACATCATAGCTTCTTCATAGCTCATAGGTTCGCCGTTGTCTAACAACATGACTTCCAGGAGAGGATTACCGTACCACTCTGGTGTGGAACGTACCCTGGTCGACCTACGAAGTTCAGTAGTAACTTGATCCGAAGTTTCATGATCATCATCATTAGCTTCCTCTTCAGTTGGTGTAGGCATTACGGGAATTGCTTTCTGTGATGTGCTACCTTCCAAATCGAGAGAAGGTACAACTACCTCATCAAGTTCTACTTTCCTCCCACTCACTTCTTTCGAGAGAAACTCCTTCTCTAGAAAGGACCCATTCTTCGCAACAAAGATCTTGCCCTCGGATCTGTGGTAGAAGGTATACCCAATGGTCTCTTTAGGGTATCCTATGAAGACGCACTTCTCCGCTTTGGGTTTGAGCTTATCAGGCTGAAGCCTTTTGACATAAGCGTCACATCCCCAAACTTTAAGCAACGACATCTTAGGTTTCTTGCAAACCACAACTCATACGGTGTCATCTCAACGGATTTAGACGGTGCCCTATTTAAAGTGAATGCGGTTGTCTCAAATGCATAACCCCAAAATGACAGTGGAAAATCGGTAAGAGACATCATAGAACGCACCATATCCATTAGAGTACGATTATGACGTTCGGATACACAATTACGCTGTGGTGTTCCAGGTGGCGTGAGCTGTGAAACAATTCCACATTGTCTTAAGTACATACCAAAATCATAACTCAAATATTCACCTCCATGATCCGATCATAGAAACTTTATTTTGTTGTTACGATGATTCTCCACTTCACTCTAAAATTCCTTGAACTTTTCAAACATTTCAGACTTGTGTTTCATTAAGTAAATATACCCATATCTACTCAAATCATCTATGAAGGTAAGAAAATAACGATATCCACCGCGTGCTTCAACACTCATCAGACCGCATACATCGGTATGTATTATTTCCAATAAGTCACTAGCTCGCTCCATTGTTCTGGAGAACGGAGTTTTAGCCATCTTGCCCATAAGGCATGGTTCACATGTCTCAAATAATTCATAATCAAGAGATTCAAAAAATCCATTGGCATGGAGTTTCTTCATGCGCCTTACACCAATATGACCTTAAGCAGCAGTGCCACAATCATGTGGTACTATCATCATTAACTTTCCATCTTTTGGCATTAATATTATGAACATGTGTATCACTATGATCGAGATTCAGTAAACCATTCATATTGGGTGCATGATCACGAGAAATATTACTCATATAAACAGAATAACCATTATTCTCTGACTTAAATGAATAACCGTCTTCCAATAAACAATATCCAGATATAATGTTTTATGCTCAACACAAGCACCAAATAACCATTATTTAGGTTTAATACTAATCCCGAAGGTATTACGAGCATGCCGATGGTGATCATATCAACCTTGGGGACACTTCCGACACTCATCGTCACCTCGCCCTCAGCTAGTCTCCGTTACTCCGCAGCTCCTGCTTCGAGTTACTAATATTAGCAACTGAATCGATATCAAATACCCAGACGCTTCTACGAGCACTAGTGAGGTATACATCAATAACATGTATATCAAATATACCTACGTTGATGTTGCCATCCTTCTTATCTACCAAGTACTTGGGGGCAGTTCCGCTTCCAATGACCATTCCCCTTGCAGCAGAAACACTCAGTCTCAGGTTTGGGTCCAGCCTTGGGTTTCTTCAGGGGAGCGGCAACTTGCTTGCCATTCTTCTTGAAGTTCCCTTTCTTCCCCTTGCCTTTCTTCTTGAAACTGGTGGTCTTATTAACCGTCAACACTTGATGCTCTTTCTTGATTCCTACCTCTGCGGCCTTAAGCATCGCGAATAGCTCGGGAACCGTTTTCTCCATCCCTTGCATATTATAGTTCATCACAAAACCCTTATGGCTTGGTGGCAGTGACTGGAAAACTTTGTCAACCGCTGTCTTATCTGGAAGATTAACTCCCACTTGATTCAAGTGATTGTAGCACCCAAACACTCTGAGCACATGCTCACTAACTGAGTTGTTCTCCTCCATCTTATAGGCAAAGAACTTGTCAGAGGTCTTATACCTCTCAACACGGGCATGAGCCTGAAATAACAATTTCAGCTCTTGGAACATCTCATATGCTCCGTGGCGTTCAAAACGTCTTTGGGGCCCTGATTTCTAAGCCATAAAGCATGGCACACTGAAATATCGAGTAGTCATCAGAACGTGCTTGCCAGACGTTCACAACATCCACTGACGATGCTAGAGGGGTTGGCACACCGAGCGGTGCATCAAGGACATAAGCCTTCTGTGCAGCAGTGAGGACGATCCTCAAACTACGGACCTAGTCTGCATAATTGCTTACAATATCTTTCAACTTAGTCTTTCTCTAGGAACGTATCAAAAAACAGGGAGCTACAGCGCGAGCTACTGATCTACAACATAATTTGCAAACACAATTTAGACTTTGTTCATGATAATTAGTTCAGTTAATCAAATTACTAATGAACTCCCACTTCAATCAACATCCCTCAAGTTGTCTAAGTGATACATGATCCAAATAAACTAACCCATGTCCGATCATCACGTGAGATTGGGTAGTCATCAATGGTGAACATCTCCATGTTGATCATATCTACTATATGACTCATGTTCGACCTTTTGGTTTCCTGTGTTCCAAGGCCATGTCTGTACATGCTAGGCTCGTCAAGTTTAACCCAAGTATTCTGCATGTGTAAAACTGGCTTACGCCCGTTGTATGCGAACGTAGAGTCTATCACACCCGATCATCACGAGGTACTTTGAAATGATGCACTTTTGCAATGGCGCATACTTAGGGAGAACACAATTTCTTGAAATTAAGTGAAGGGGTCATCTTATAATGCTACCGTCGCCCTAAGCAAAATAAGATGCATCAAAGGGTAAACATCACATGCAATCAATATGTGACATGATATGGCCATTATCACCTCGTGCCTTTGATATCCACCTCCAAAGCACCGGCATGGTCTTCATTGTCACTGGCATGAAACCTATGATCTCCATCATCGTGTCGTCACGTGGCCGTCTCGCCAACTATTGCTTCTACAACTATTGCTAACGCATAGCGATAAAGTAAAACAATTACATGGTGATTAATAAATGAAAGACAACCCTATGGCTCCTGCCGGTTGCCGAACTCATCGACATGCAAGTCATGAACCTATTACAAAACATGATCATCTCATACATCAACATATATCACATCACGTTTTTGGCCATACCACATCACAACATGCCCTGCAAAAACAAGTTAGACGTCCTCTACTTTGTTGTTGCAAATTTTACGTGGCTGCTATGGGCAACTAGCAAGAACCGTTCTTACCTACGCAAAGCCACAACGGTGATAATTAAGTTTCCTTTTAACCTTCTGCAAGGACCGCCTTTGTTAAATTAGATTCAACTAATGTAGGAGAGACAGACACCCGCTAGCCACCTTATGGAAAACAAGTTGCATGTGTTGGAAATATGCCCTAGAGGCAATAATAAAGTGGTTATTATTATATTTCCTTGTTCATGATAATCGTTTATTATCCATGATTTAATTGTATTGATTGGAAGCTCAAATACATGTGTGGATGCATAGACAACAACATGTCCCTAGCTAGTGAGCCTCTACCGGACTAGCTCGTTGATCAAAGATGGCTATATTTTCCTAGCCATAGACATGAGTTGTCATTTGATAATGGGATCACATCATTAGGAGAATGATGTGATGGACAAGACTCAAACTATAAGTGTAGCATATGATCATATCAAGTTTATTGCTATCGTTTTTTGCATGTCAAGTATTTGTTCCTATGACCATGAGATCATGCAACTCACTGACACCGGAGGAGTACCTTGTGTGTATCAAACGTCGCAATGTAACTGGGTGACTATAAAGATGCTCTACAGGTATCTCCGAGGGTGTTTGTTGAGTTGGCATGGATCAAGACTGGGATTTGTCACTCCGTATGATGGAGAGGTATCTCGGGGCCCACTCGGTAATACAGCATCACAATGAGCTTGCAAGCAATGTGACTAAGGAGTTAGTCACGAGATGTCGTATTACGGAACGATTAAAGAGACTTGCCGGTAACGAGATTGAACTAGGTATGGAGATACCGACGATCGAATCTCGGGCAAGTAACATACCGATGGACAAAGGGAACTGCATACGAGATTAGCTGAATCCTTGGCATCATGATTCAACCGATGAAAGATCTTCGTGGAATATGTAGGAACCAATATGGGCATCCAAGTTCCGCTATTGGTTATTGACCGGAGAGGTGTCTCGGTCATGTCTACATTCACTAGTGGAGAATTGACCATTAGTCCTGGTTGGTAAGGGCCTTTAGTCCCGGTTCACCAACTGGGACTAATAAGTCGGGACTAAAGGCCCCCACCCTTTAGTCCCGGTTGGCCATGACCCAGGACTAAAGGCCCACCACGTGGCATGAGCGCGCGCCGGGGGCTGGGGGTCCTTTAGTCCCGGTTCGTGACACCAACTGGGACTAAAATGTTTAGGGGTTTAGGGGTTTATGATTTATTTTTCCTTTTAATTTTGTGTTTTACATTTAATTCTTTTTGATTTCAAACATATTTTACACTACTGCAGTCATCAAGTGCCACCGTGAGAGCACGAGCAGAGCGGCACATGCGAAGGATGACAACACAGTGCATGCAGGTGTGCCACGGAGCTGACTTCCGTTTGCAGATGTTGCCCTTTCTTTATCCAAGTGGCGGGACATACAATTTGGTATACACACACGCACACACACACACACACACACATATATATATATATACAATTTGGTATATACAATTTCTCCTACAATTTGTAGATTACATGCAGGCATTAGGTGAAATGGTATTCTCCTTCGGGATCTATGACCTGGTCAGGCAAAAATCCCGCCATTTCCTCTTGAAGTGCTCGTATGCGGTCTGTTGGTAGGAGCTTATCCCGCATCTCTTGCATCTTTATTAAAGAAGGAGATCAATATGAATATATTAGTTGTGTGTATATATATTAGATCATGATAAAAAGAATTGTGAATTGTGTTTACGTACCAAAAGATTTCTTCCATCTTTGCTCCTTTCGGTCATAAAGCAAATGTTTTCGCAAACATAGTACGCACATAAATTATTCCCCGACGCCTGCGTCATGCACTTTACGAGAATAGAATTCAATCAGATAATAATTAATCAAGCATGATAATGGTATTGAAACTAGAATTAATGAGATGCGCGGACGTAGCTAGTACTACTTAATTACCCTGGGTCGCACCCATTTCAGCTCTGGTTTCCATGGGCCGATAACCTCTTTGATGAACTTTTGCCAAACCCTGGCCGGCAAAGAAAATGAATAAAGGAGTTATTAATTAGTTGATATCAGGAAATGAACTAAAGAGTCCGACATAGTGCGATAATGATTGAAATTACCCGTCGAGCATCATCTTCATGTTTAAGTATTCTTTAGGTTCTTTAAGTAGTGAGTCCAGTACTTGAACTTTTCCCTCATCAACTTCAATGATTAGCAGGATTCAGTGGAAACTGCATGCGCACACGTTTGTATAAGCGGGCATGTGCATAACTCATCAACTACACTTATTAACATCTAGTAAGCAAAATGGAATTTGTAGTACAAGACAGTAACACTCACCCGAAGTTGTAAGGAAGTAGTATTTCTGGTTGGGTATTTAGTTGCTTCAAAAACTCTAGCAAGCTTCTCTCTGTGTCTTTTGCGCTGATTTTCCACACACCTTCATTAACGGTATTTGGGTCAATGAACCCACTGCCATAGACTCTATCTCTTTTCATTTTATAAAACTTCATGCTGCATAATACCACATAAAAGAATATAGTGAGGATAATTACAGGCAATGAACGAGCACAACTAGAGACTTAAATTACAGAAATAAATCACTTACAGACAATAGCAACTGATGAGAGATTTGTTGAGTGCGTATTGATTGAATAACTGAAACATTTCTTGAAACTCAACCCACAAATCTATTTCATGGAAGTAATGCTCTGCCTTGACTTGCACCATGAGGCTCTCTCGCCCGTTCTTTATTTCTCTCAGGTACCAGTCATGCAATCTGCGCATTTTTGTTGATAGAAGCGGGAACTCCTCAGGCCTGACCAGAGGTTGGTCGGGGACATATTTCCATGCTACTTCCTCCTATTGAATCAAGGGGAGATCCTCGATGCCTAGGAGTTGTGCAACAGTGACACCGGCCTCTCTAGCCATCTCTCTAACAGCGTCGGTTATTACCGGCTTATCGGCAGTACTCACAATGAGCGGGGGGGATCGACTGCACTGCCTATTCTCCCAGCTGGGGAACAGTTTTCCCGCATTTATTACTACCTGTTGTACTACTCGACTCCTTGTCTTTTTGTGCATGATATGACTTCTCAATACAGCGCTCGTAGTCTGATTGCTTTTTCTCCACAGCCGGTTTAGCAAGATCCACAAAGTGTTGTATGACTTTCTCAGGTATTTTCTCCTTTGGCGGCAGGGGCGGTTTCGGTGCAAAATGGGCCTTCACTTGGGCAGCCACTTCGGCGTTGTTTTCCTCGATGGTCATGTGGTAAGCCAACTTCTTTTTGGCAGGAGGAGAGGCTTTCTTCCTTGGTGCTCTCTTCTGCTTTGGAGAAGGCTGACGCGCCCGAGATCGATATGGCAGACTCGCACTGATGCGCTTCGTCTCGAGGTGGGGTGGAGTCGGCTGACGCGGTGGCGGACTAGCGCTGCGCTCCGTCTCGGGGTGGGGTGGAGTCGGATGATGTAGTGGACTTGGAAGAGGAGTTGGCAGACGCGACGGACTTGGAGGAGGAGTCGGTGGCCTTGGAAAGACGATGCAATCCTTTCCCCATAGAATGATAGCACGTATGGCGTCTCCCAGTGTGCGCTCCTCTTGACCTCCAGGAATGTCAAGCTCTAGTGTGTCATATCCCGACATCACTTCATCCACCCTGACACGAGCATAGCCAGCTGGAATCGGATTGCCATGGAAGGTTGCTTCAGGGGGGATTTGGTAAAGCATAGTCGATCGCCACCTTCATAGATATGTTCTTCAGTTTCATGTGTAGCTCACAAGGTGTCGTATCTTCAATATCATGTACAGGGTATCTAGCCAGCAGTGCATCATCGGCTGGGACCCCCGTGGAACCCACGCTGCTTTTCGACCTAGATGGGACGGTGCTATCCAATGCTGGATCTGCTTGCTGCTGCCGCTGCCTTTCCTGGCTAAGTTTGTCGATCTGCTCCTGCTGCCGCATGAAAGCGCGTTCCAACTCCGTGTGCTTTGATTCTACCTGTTGAAGGCGGTCTGCTTCCTGCTTCCTCTGCTCCTCCTCCAGCTTCTTCTTTCTCGCACGGCTTCTGTAAGTGGGGTTCCACTACGCAAACCCCTCAACCCACGGAACAACGCCTTTGCCTCGTGTTCGTCCCGGGTGTTCAGGATTCTTCACGGCGCGCGTAAGCTCATCATTCTCTCTCTCGGGCTTGAACGCCCCCATTTGAGCCTCTTCTATTGCAACAAGTAAAGCGTCGGAGGCTTCTTTAAGGCTTGCCCACTCCATAATCTCCCCTGACTTTGGGTCCAACTTTCCCCCATGCACATAAAACCAAGTCCTGCACCTGTCGGGCCAACCCAATATTTTTGGAGTGACCCCTGCAGCAATCATCTGTTCCTCAGATTCATCCCACTTAGGCTGGCCGATCTGGTAGCCACCTGGCGCCAGAATATGGTGAAACTTTTTTTTTTGCAGAATTAATCTTGTTTTTCCTCGACTGTTCCTTAGTTGCTTCCGATTCCTTGAACTTCACAAAAGAGTCCCAGTGATCTTTTACCTTCTCCAGTGCTCCAGTGAATTCTGGAGTCTGCTTTCCTCCTCTAGTCCTGGTTTGTGATACAAACCAGGACTAAATGGGCTCGTGGGGGCCCCAGCCTGACACCAGCCTGCCACCACCCCTTTAGTCCCGGTTTGTATCATAAACCGGGACAATAGGTAACAAACGAACCGGGACTAATGATGCTCGTGCCCCCGGCCGGTCCTAGCCGTTGGAACCGGGACTAATGGTCACATTAGTCCTGGGCCATAATCAAACCAGGAGTAAAGGGGCGAACGAAAGGTCTATTTTCTACTAGTGATTATTCTCGAACCCGTAGGGTCCGCATGCTTAACGTTCGGTGATGCTAGAGTAGTATTGGGATATTCATGTTGGTGACCGAATGTTGTGCAGAGTCCCGGATGAGATCCCGGACGTCACGAGGAGCTCCGGAATGGTCCAGAGGTAAATATTAATATATGGGAAGTCATGTTTTTGCTACCGGAAAAGTTTCGGGTTTTATCGGTATTGTACCGGGAAGCTTCCGGAAGGTTCTAGAAGGTTCTGCAGGAGTCCGGAAGGGTCCCTCCAGCACCTAGGGCATGCATGGGCTGTAGGGGGGCATCCTAGCCTTATTGGGCCAGGCACATGAACCCCCTAAGGCCCATCCGCCTAGGGGAAGGAAAACCCTAAGAGGAAGGGCCCTCCACTTGGCTTGGAGGGCACTCCTCCCCCTTTGGCCGCCTCCCCTCCTTGGAGGAGGGGCTAGGGCTGCGCCCCTAGCCATCCAAAACCCCTATATATAGTGGGGAGGAGGCGCAAGGGCTGGACACAACAATTCCCATGTCCTACGGCCTCCTCTCTCTCCCGTTCTTCCTCGTTCGTAGTTCCAGAGGCGCTTGGCGAAGCCCTGCTGGGATTGCTCCACCACCATCTCCACCACGCCGTCGTGCTTGTTGAGATCCCATGTACTTCTCCTCCCTCACTTGCTGGATCAAGAAGGAGGAGACGTCATCGAGCCGTACGTGTGCTGAACGCGGAGGTACCGTCCATTCGGCACTTGATTGGGAGTTCGTGGGACGGATCGTGATTGGATCGCGAAGACGTTCGACTACATCAACCGCGTTTCTTAACGCTTTCGCTTAGCGATCTACAAGGGTATATAGATGCAATCTCTCCTCTCATAGATGCTCATCTCCTAGATTGATCTTGGTGAGCGTAGGAAAATTTTGTTTCCCATGCAACGTTCCCCAACATTGGCATCATAAGCTAGGTCTTTGCGTTGATGAAATCACGAGTAGAACACAAAGGATTTTGTGGGCGTTGATATTTAGATTGCTTCCTTCCTTGGTATTTTCTTGATTCAGCGGTATTGTGGGATGAAGCGGCCCGGACCAACTTTACATGTCCAGGTACATGAGACCGATTCCATCGACTGGCATGCAACTTGTTGCATAAAGATGGCTGGCGGGTGTCTGTCTCTCCCACCTTAGTTGAATCAGATTCGACAAAGGCGGTCCTTGTAGAAGGTTAAATAGCAACTTGCATATCATCATTGTGGCTTTGCGTAGGTAAGAATGGTTCTTTCTAGTCACCCATAGCAGCCACGTCAAACTTGCAACAACAAAGTAGAGGACGTGCAACTTGTTTTTGCAGGGTGTGTTGTGATATGATATGGCCAAAGACATGATGAGATATATTTTATGTATGAGATGATCATGTTTTGTATATATTATCACGACTTGCATGCTGATGAATACGGCAACCGGCAGGAGCATAGGGTTGTCTTTAATTATTGCATGACCTGCGTGTCAATCATTAAGCGCTATGTAATGCTTTACTTTATCGCTAAGCGGTAGCAATAGTTGTGGAAGCATGGTTGGTGTGGCAACCCCGATGGTGACACGATGATGGAGATCTTCGTGCCATGCTGGCGACGATGGAGATCATGCTGGTGCTTTGAAGATGGAGATCAAAAGCACAATATGATGGCCATATCACGTCACTTATGATTTGCATGTGATGTTAATCCTTTTATGCATCTTATTTTGCTTAGGACAACGGTAACATTATAAGGTGATCCCTCACTAAAATTTCAAGATAAAATTGTGTTCTCCCCAAGTGTGCACCGTTGTGAAAGTTCATCGTTTTGAAGCACCACGTGATGATCGGGTGTGATAGACTCTACGTTCACATACAACGGGTGCAAGCCAGTTTTGCACATGCGGAACACTTGGATTAAACTTGACGAGCCTAGCATGTACAGACATGGCCTTGGAACACAAGAGACCAAAAGGTCAAACATGAGTCATATAGTAGATATGATCAACATGGAGATGTTCACCATTGAAACCACCTCATCTCACGTGATGATCGGACTTGGGTTGGTGAATTTGGATCATGTTACACTCGGACAACCGGAGGGATGTTGATTTCAGTGGGAGTTCTTAGGTAATATGATTAATTGAACTCTTTATCATGAATAATAGTCTAAGTTGTCTTTGCAATCTATGTTGTAGATCAATGGCTTGTGCAGTAGCTCCCCGGAATTTCAATGTGTTCCTAGAGAAAGCTAAGCTGAAAGATGATGTAAGCAACTTTGTGGACTGGGCCCGTAATCTAAGGATTATCCTCACGGCTGCCCAAAACTCTTATGCCCTTGATGCACCGCTTGGTGTGCCACCCCCTCCAACGACTGTGGACGTTGTGAACGCCTGGCAGTTGCGTGTTGATGACTACTCAATAGTTCAGTGCGCCATGTTGTATGGCTTAGAACTGGGACTTCAAAGGCATTTTGAATGTCATGGAGCATATGAGATGTTCTAGGAGTTGAAGTTTATTTTTGAGAAGAATGCCCGGATCGAGAGGTATGAGACCTCCGATAACTTCTATGCTTGCAAAATGGAGGAGAACAGCTTTGTCAGTGATCACATACTCAGAATGTCTGGGTATTACAACCGTCTGGCTGAGTTGGGAATTGAGCTCCCGCCTGAGGCTGTCACTGACAGAGTTCTTCAATCGCTACCACCTAGCTACAAGAGCTTTGTGTTGAACTATAACATGCAAGGGATGAACAAGTCAGTCTCTGAGCTGTACGCGATGCTGAAAGTTGGGGAGTCAGACATCCAGAAGGAGCATCAAGTGTTGATGGTCAATAAAACCACTAGTTTCAAGAAGAGCAAGCGAAAGAAGGGAAACTTCAAGAAGTGTGGCAAAGCAGTTGCTCCTCCTCCCGTGAAGAAACCCAAGGCTAGACCCAATCCGAAAACTGAGTGCTTCTATTGCAAGGGAACTGGCCATTGGAAGTGGAATTGCCCCAAGTATCTGGCCGACAAGAAGGGGGCCAACGTCAATAAAGGTATATATGATATACATGTTATTGATGTGTACCTTACCAGCTCTCGTTGTAGTGCCTGGGTATTTGATACCGGTGCAGTTGCTCACATTGGCAATTCTAAACAGGAACTGCGGAATAGACGAAGGCTGGCAAAGGACGAAGTTATAATGCGCGTGGGAAATGGTTCCAAGGTTGATGTGATCGCCGTCGGCACGCTCGCTCTTCGATTACCATCGGGATTAGTGATAAACCTGATTAATTTTTATTTAGTGCCTGTGTTGAGCATGAACATTATATCTGGATCTTGTTTAATGCGAGACGGTTACTCATTTAAATCAGAGAATAATGGTTGTTCTATTTATATGGGTAATATCTTTTATGGTCATGCACCCATTGTGAGGGGTTTATTCTTATTGAATCTCGATAGTGATGATACACATGTTCATAACGTTGATGCCAAAAGATGTAGAGTTGGTAATGGTAGTACCACTTTCTTGTGGCACTGCCGCTTAGGTCATATTGGTGTAAAGCGCATGAAGAAACTCCATGCCGATGGACTTTTGGAGTCACTTGATTTTGAATCACTTGACACATGCGAACCATGCCTTATGGGCAAGATGACTAAAACCCCGTTTTCCGGAACAATGGAATGGGCAAGTGACTTGTTGAAAATCATAGATACTGATGTGTGCAGTCCAATGAGTGTTGATGCGCGCGGTGGATATCGTTACTTTCTCACCTTCACCGATGATTTGAGTAGATATGGGTATATTTACTTGATGAAGCATAAGTCTGAAACATTTGAAAAGTTCAAGCAATTTCAGAGTGAAGTTGAGAATCATCGTAACAAGAAGATTAAATTCCTATGATCTGATCGAGGGGGGGGGGAGTATCTAAGTTATGAGTTTGGCAATCACTTAAGACAATGTGGAATTGTTTCACAATTGATGCCACCCGGAACACCAGAGTGTAATGGTGTGTCCGAACGTCATAATCGTACCTTATTGGATATGGTGCATTCTATGATGTCCCTTACCGATCTGCCACTCTCGTTTTGGGGTTATGCATTAGAGACAGCTGCACTCACTTTAAATAGAGCACCATCTAAGTCCATAGAGATGACACCGTATGAACTATGGTTTGGCAAGAAACCTAAGCTGTCCTTTCTTAAGGTTTGGGGCTGCAATGCTTATGTAAAAAGGCTTCAGCCAGAAAAGCTCGAACCCAAAGCAGACAAATGCATCTTCATAGGATACCCAAAGGAGACGATTGGGTATACCTTCTATCTCAGATCCGAGGGCAAAGTGTTTGTCACTAAGAACGGGTCCTTTCTCGAGAAAGAGTTTCTCTTGAAAGAATTGAGTGGTAGGAAGATAGAACTTGATGAGGTTGTTGAACCGTTACTTCAACCAGAGAGTACCGCAGCGCAGAAAGATGTTTTTGTGGCACCTACGTCAGTTGAAGAGGAAGCTAATGATAGTGATCATGAAGGTTCGGATCAAGTTACTATCGAACCTCGTAGGTCGACAAGGATACGTACTGCTCCTGAGTGGTATGGTAACCCTATCTTAGAGGTCATGTTGTTGGACAAAGATGAACCTACGAGCTATGGATGTCGGCGTGCGACACCTATGGGATCCCGAGAGACCCCTTTACGATTCGGCGGGGGGGGGGGGGGGGAGAGGTATACGCAAAGAGCAGAACCAATGATCGACGCGGGAAGCTTTTACCCAGGTTCGGGCCGCTAATCAGCGTAAAACCCTACTGCTGCTTTGTGTTCTTATTAATGTTCTTGAGCCCAGCCTTCAGGAGTGCTCGCAATGAACAGTATGTTCAAAGAGCAGCTACGCATGCAGAATGGGCCAGAAGTTCTCTTCCTCTGTAGCAGTTGCCTTAGGCCTCCTTTTATATGCTCAAAGGGGTCTCCACAGTGGCAAAATGTACATACATTGAGGTGTAAAGTAGCTACAGTGTATCATACCTAACCCCTGACGGATTAAGACAAGCGCATTTAATGCACCATGAGGTGTCCGTTTGGGTGTCCTCACTTTCTTGGGGATGGAAAAAGGGGCCATCCCATCAGCACCGCTTAAGCTCTCCTCAACTGGCGCGTTGCCATGCATCCAGAGAAGGACCCAGAATGTCAGGCTTTGTCGCTGTGCTGGAGCGGTGGCACAGTGGAAGAATCTCGCCAGGCGCCGAAACTTGCCGGGCGCCAAGCCTTGCCGGGCGCCAAGCCTTGCCAGACGCCAAGCCTTGCCGGGCGCCAATCCTTGCCGGGCTCCGCAGGCCACCCCGGCAAGATCTTGCCGGGGAAGCTGGCCTTCGGATTCCAGCTCTTCTTATCTGCTGATCCTCAGATCTCTGACTTGATGATTTCTTTGGTGGCTTGAAGCGACCTCGAACTGTTCCCGGCAAGCCTTGCCGCGAGGATGGCTACAACTGCCCGTGCACAAGTACGGGGTACTAGTGGCCCAATACTTAGTACACCGACAGGAGCCCCCGGGCCTAGGCCATACACGAGTGCGAGGCGTTGTTGGGCTAGGCCCAAACAGTGCACGGGCACGCATGGCAGGGGATTAACTGCTCGTAAATATCTCGTTTTACTGTGCCCCCCCACTACATGCATCGAGCGCGCGACGTGGGAAGCGTGCCCCAAAGGCTGCAACTGCAACACGCCAATAGTGGCGCATTCATATTGGGGAATAAAAGAGGCGGCCCCGCTCCTTCCCCATAAAAAGGAGAAGCCGCAGAGGCACAAGCCTATTTACCCCCCTCTTCTTCTCAATCTGGCCGTCGCCATCGCCTTCCTCTTCTCGAGCTCAGAGCGAAGCTTTTTCCTCTTCCGCACGCCGCTTCCACGCTCGCTCCACCCCTGGCTTCCGCCCCCACAGCCGCCATGCCGCCCAAGGCTAGCAAAGGCAAGGGCAAGGAAGCGAAAGCCGACGTCCCGGAGAGCGAACTGGCGAAGATGCGGAAGAGGCTTGTCGTCTTCCCCCCAACGCTCGATGCTGAAGCTCTGAAGGGGCGGTACCAGTGCATGTGGGAGAAGGAGACGCAAGCTCACCCCGCCACACGCGTAATCCCAGGTGCTTGTTCCAAAGGTGGATCGGACAGATACCCTTTCTTCACTACATATTTCTATTGCGGGCTCTGTCCCCCCTTTTCCGACTTCTTCAATGATATCATGTACACATACGGCTTTCGTCTTCTCGATTTCACACCGAATGCGGTACTTTGCATGTCTATCTTTGCCCATCTCTGTGAAAACTTTGTCGGCGTGATTCCCAATTCTGCTCTTTTTCGCCATTACTTCTTCCCTCGCATCCAAAAAGGAGAGGCCCTCTCTGGTTCTATCGCCTGGATTCCAAGGGCTTGGAATAAGGAAATATACCTAGAGGGAGTTTACCGCGAAAACTGGGACGAGTGGCGGGCTGAATGGTGCTGGATCCAGGAAGCAGATCCCCATCCGTTTTGTCTTCCCCGGCAACAGAAGGTGGTCTGCGGCAAGGATTGGAGCGATCTCGCTGCGGAGGACGAGAGGCTCACAATCGCCACCACCAGGATCCTCCGCCTGAAGGCTGCCGGGCTGACGATGGAGATGATTGGCTTCGACTTTCTCCGCCGCCGCATCGCCCCTTTGCAGAACAGGGGAAGGCCAGCTTGGGAATACAGAAACGCGGCAGATGTCATGAGATTGCGCCCCGGGCTGAACAACAATCTGACCACTATGCAGCTTGGCGCTCTCCGTCAAAAACTATTCCAGCGCGAAGACAAGCATCGGCTGCCGGCAAGGATTGTCCCCTTGTGCAACAATTCTGCCTTGGGGTCAATCATTGCCTTCGTGCCGATGTTCAATGCCCACGGTCTTGACCCGACCTGGGCCGAGCCAACCGAGGAGGAAGCGCAGAAGTTTTTTGACAACTTGACGGAGAGACCCGTCCGGCAAGAGGCAGATTTTATCCGAGCCACCACCGACCAGGAAGTAGCTTACATTGCTACTAGGGTGGAGGAGGCAAATCTTGCCGCGGAGGCCGGCAGCGTTGGCTTCACAGAATGGGAAGCCAGTGACGCAGAAGTAATTGTGGAAGTAAAACCTGCCGGGGAAGACAAAGTTGCCAGGGAACAGAGCAGCGCAGCCGCTGAGAGCTCGTCCGGCGAGGACACGGCCGAAGAAGAAACACAAGAAGAGCTCCCAGCCCCGAAGAAGATGAAGCGTGTTCTTCGGAAAGCCACATCTGGCATCCCGGCAAGCCAGCCTTCTTCGAGCGGTGAGGCTCCCGGCAAGAAAGTGGCCGGCAAGACTGGACCGCAGCAAGGGGCCCGTCGACAGCCTGCGCGGCACGCGAGACCCACACCAGCGGCCACTGCTGGAGCGGCGGGGGCGTCTCGCACTACCGCACCGGAAGCTGCTCCGGCGCCTGCCACAGCCAAGCGACCTAGGACCCCTCCTCCGCCTCCCCACTCAGACATCGCAGCAGAGGTCGATTTTGACATCTCCGGCTTTAGTCCGGAGCGAGAGGAAGAAGAGTGAGTACTTTGCCACAGCCTTTATATTTTAATCTTGGATCGATCTTACTAACTTGCTTGTATCGTCTCTGCAGTGACACAGAAATATTGCTGGAGAGGATGGCGAAGAGGTCAAAGACTTCTACGGGCGACGAGCCCCCGGCAGGCTCCACGAGCGTGCCAGAAACCATCATCGTTAGCCCGGAGCCTAGTTCTCAACGCAGCCCCCAACACAGCCCCCAGCACAGCCCCCAGTGTAAGTTCACTGTTCTTTTTCCGCTGGCGGGTGCCGAGGCTTCCATTCTTGCCGCTGATATCTTTGGGCTCGCAGGAGAAGAACGGCAACAAGGAGAGATGTCGGAAGACATTCCCGTCGTGCCACCTCCATCGACCACGCCGCCCACAAGCACGTCCCCAGCAAGAGATCCTACCGACGAGCCCATCTTAATTGAGGAGGAGCCGACGAGCACGGACCCCGGCAACCCACCCCCGACAACTGAAGTTGCCGGGAGGGGCGAGGCCACCTCCCAACAGCTCGACGCAGGTACTCGATTGCCTCAGAGTGCTTGTTACTCTTTTCCCTTATCTCTCTGTCTTTAGTCGCTTCAAACTTTAGTCTCGATCTTATTCTGTTTTCCTCCTTCGTCCTTCAGAGTTCCCCGTGATGGAATGCATGGACGTCGACGTTGTCATCGAGGAGACCGCCAGGGACGCCGCTGCCAAAGCAGACAGGATCGCTGCCAGTGAAGCCGCCAAGGATGACACTGTCGAGGCTGGTGGTGCTCTTGACGGGGAGGCTGCCAAGACTGCACAAGAGGAACCCACCAAGTAACCTACTGAAGGGGGCGACAGGGAGGCTGATGACCATACTGACGGCATTCCTGCCACAGGAGCGCCAGGCGCTGCTCCGGCCACAGAGCCCACTACCACTGGTGAGGCGGTCACTGAAGACCAGCCATCAACATCTGAGGGCCCCTCATCCAGCAAATACCTCAAGGTTGGCGAGAACCTGTTCGTCAACTTGTCGGGGACGGCAAGCACTGGGGCACCAGCCGGAGGAGAAGTTTTTGAAGAAATCATCGCTGCTGCCGGGCTCGAAGTGGTTGACGATCCCAGCGCTAGCAGCGGCAAATCTGAAGAGGATCAGCTCCTTCAGGCCATGGGCGAGAATTTCCGCAAGCTCCAGGCTCTCCACCGTGCCCGGAAAGACAAGGCAGACTCCAGAATGGCAGTTGTCGAGGCGGCCGAAGCAGATTTTCAAAGGCGCGTCGAACAAATGCAAATCTGGCACGCCGAGGCCCTCCAAGAGTTGGTTGCCGGCCGGGAACAAGTGAGCCAGCAGTGGACAGAGATCCTCCTGAAGCAATCCGTTATGGAGAAGGCGCATGATGAAGCTGCTCAAAGGATTGCCGCCGAAGATGCCCTCCTGATGGGGCACCGCGTTGCTCTTGATGCTCATGAGGAAGATCTCACCGCATGTGAGCAGGCGCTCGCCGCCAAGCTTCGCAGCAAAGATGAAGATATCGAGAATCTTGTAGCGCGGCGGACCCAGGAGCTGGAGCAAAAACATAAGGAAGCGCTCGAAGCTCTGACTGCAAGTCACGCCGGCAAGCTCAAGGAGGCCATCGATGCTGCCGAAGCTGCAGAGGCCGCTAAGAATGAGCTGAGCGACAAGGTGAAGAGGCTGGAAACAGATCTCGAAGAGCACGGCAAGGAGCTCTCGACGCTCAAGGGTGACAGGGAAAAAACCCTCCACTCCTTGGCGGAGATGCAAGTTGCCCTGTCCGACAAAACCAAGCAGCTCTCCTCTGCGGCTGATAACATTGCGGTTCTGGAGCTGAAGCTGACCACGCTACAGAAGTCTCTCGAGACCGGCAGGGCCCGTGAGAAGGCTCTACTCAAGGATCTCCAAGGGGAGAGGAACCTGCTCAAGAGCGCCGCCGAAGCCCAGGCTGATTACGAAAAGGGAGTGGAGATCTGGACTGGATGTCTCATCGCCACCGCGGAGAAGCTTACGGCAGAACTGTCAACCATGGGCCTGTCGAACTTCAAGTATTCTTCCGAGGAAAGAATATCTCCAAGTGCCAGGTTGACGATGTTCTTCGAAAGCATCATCAACGCCTTGAGGGTGCTCCAGTCTAGCCGGGCGACCCAATTGGCCAACGAGACTCGCTGGCTTTGCCGGGCCGTCCTCTGCAAGGTGCTCATCAAAGTGGTGCACAGCAATCCCGGCATCGATCTCTCCAACGCGCTCGGCCATCTGCCAAGGGACGCAAATGTTGAGGCGCTTGAAGAGTGCATCACGCCTATCCTTGAGAAGGTGGACTCCATCAAAAGGATCGAAGGCCAGCGCAGGGATTGAGTGCTCCCCCTTTTCTTGCCGTCGTCATTCCATGTAAAAGACAATTAAGTCTCAAGTTAGAATTGCGGCAACTCATGAATGTAATATAACTCGCCTATGTTTATGTTCATGCTTGCTATTTTCCTTGTCTGATTCCCTTATGTATGGAGTTCACCCTACGCTTACTAAAAAACTTGTCAGCGTGCAACCTGCCACAAGCGCTGGGTGCGGGACTTCAGCAGCCTGCTGGAGGCGCAGCGGCCGGCAAGACTCCTTGGTGTTCTCAGTGCAGCCACTTAAATTGTTGAGTGGGCTCGAAACAAAATAAAGGCACGACCGATTACAATCAAGGGTTCCTTCGCGTGCAGATTTTCCATACAAGAGTCAGAATCGTCCAAGGAAATAACTTTGTAATAAAAGAAAAACTTGCTCTGAGTTTTTAGGACTTAGCTTTCTGTCTTTGTCCTTCCTCCGGCAAGCATTGATTTCGAACGTCGCCAATTGATATTCATATCTCCCTTCCCCCCCGGCAAATGTGCACGCGAGGAATCCTTCTATCTTTTAAAAAGAAAGAAGAGAAAATAAAGACATGAAACCTTGGCGGTTCGTTAGAACTTACCGGGAGTAGGTGTCATACAACATCTTAGATAAACATGCATATATAAATATGAACATGGGAATCAATAAGGGAATGTACAACACTTAAATTTATTCATCTGCGCTCAGGGTCTGCGCCTGGCTTTGTACAAAGGATTACATGCCTTGCCGGCAAGACTTGTACAAAAGGGTGGTTGCCGGGGGCCCCCGGCAACCGCGCCTTATGGGTAGAACTTGCGAAGATGTTCGATATTCCAGGAATTGCTCACTGGAACGCCATCTTCGGTCTCCAAGCGGACAGCGCCGGGCCTGGTGACTCGTACTACCCTATAAGGGCCTTCCCACTTTGGCGTCAACTTGTTTGAATTCTTGGCGGACTGAATCCGCCGAAGAACAAGGTCGCCTTCCTCAAGGCTTCGGGCATGAACTTTGCGGCTATGATAGCGGCGCAAAGCTTGCTGGTAGCATGCAGCTCGCACAGCAGCCTGAAGACGATTCTCCTCAAGGAGCACAGCGTCATCTTGCCGCAGTTGCTCTTGCTCAAGCTCATCATAAGCGAGCACTCGAGGTGATCCGTATATGAGTTCCGTGGGGAGAACTGCTTCCGCTCCGTAGACCAGAGCGAATGGTGTCTGGCCGGTGGCTTGATTTGGTGTCGTTCTGATTGACCAAAGAACCGCCGGCAACTCATCAATCCAGCGTCTTCTGCACTTTTTCAGCCTGTCAAAGGTTCTGGTCCTGAGACCGCGCAACACTTCAGCATTGGCCCTCTCCGCTTGGCCGTTGCTTCTCGGGTGAGCAACAGAGGCAAAACAAATCTTGCCGCCAAGGTCTTGGACGTACTGCATGAAGGTGCGACTTGTGAACTGCGTGCCGTTGTCGGTGATGATCCTGTTGGGCACACCGAAACGACAAACAATTCCCTTAAAGAACTTGACAGCTGATTGTGTTGTCACCTTCCTCACTGCTTCCACCTCCGGCCACTTTGTGAACTTGTCGATAGCAATGTACAAGTACTCAATGCCCCCGGTAGCATGGGGGAAAGGGCCCAGTATGTCGAGCCCCCAGACCGAAAATGGCCAGGAGAGAGGGATTGTTTGAAGAGCCTCAGCTGGTTGATGTGATTTCTTCGAATGAAACTGGCACGCTTCACACTTGGTGACTAGTGCAGTTGCATCCTGGAGAGCGGTGGGCCAAAAGAAACCTTGCCGGAATGCTTTCCCGGCAAGCGCTCTTGACCCTATGTGAGAGCCACATATGCCTCCATGTATCTCTGCCAACAGCTCTAGTCCATCCTCCCGAGGAATGCACTTCAATTTCACACCGTTTGGTCTCTTTCTGTACAGGACGTCATCGACGAACTTGTACATAACAGACCAACGGGCTACTCTTTCTGCTTCTTCCTGTTCCTCAGGGAGTTCACCTGTCTGAAGGAAATGGACAATGTGCTGCGCCCATGCTGGAGCCTGAGGCTCGACAGCTAGGACTAAAGGCATCTCCTCTGCCGGGGGAACGTTTGTCTCGACACTAAGGGCCTGAGGCCCTGCCGGAGCCTGTTGTTCCCCGGCAGGCATGTCAATCCCGGCAACTTCCTTGCCGGCGGCTCCGGGGAGCTCTGCCGGGAAGTACTGGCCAGAGTTCAACTTTCTTCTCTTTTCTTGCCGCATCGATGGCGCCACAGATGGTTGAGTCAATTGGAGCACAAAAGTTCCTAGTTCCACAGGCAACTTGAGGGCGGCACACTTTGATAGGTCATCGGCAACACTGTTCTCGGCACGAGGAACGTGCTCCATTTGCAGACCGTCAAAGCGCTCTTCCATTTTCCTCACTTCAACCACGTAGGCTTGCATCAATGGACTTTGATAACTCTTGTTAACTTGCCTGACAACAAGCTGTGAATCGCCTTTGATGACGAGCTTTTTGATACCAAGGTCTACCGTGATCCTGAGACCGGCAAGCAAACCCTCGTATTCTGCAGTGTTGTTGGTCAAACTCTCCCAGGGAAAGTGCATTTGGACTACATACTTGAGGTGCTCTCCGGTGGGTGCGACAAGCAGCACGCCAGCACCGGCGCCTTGCAGCGAGAAAGCCCCATCAAAGTACATAACCCATTGTTGATCGATTTCCTTGCCGGGGAGAATTGTTTCTTGAACCTCTTCGTCTGGCGTTGGGGTCCATTCTGCAATGAACTCCGCCAAGGCCCTGCTCTGAATCGTTGAAGTGCTTTCAAACTTAAGGCCAAAGCTGGACAACTCCAACGCCCACTCGACGATCCTGTCGGTTGCTTCCGGATTTTGCAAAATCCGTTGCAGCGGAAAGCGAGTGACGACGGTGATTTCATGTGCTTGAAAATAATGGCGCAGCTTCCTCGAGGCCATAAGGAGGCCGAAAAGCAACTTTTGCACGCTAGAATATCTTGACCTAGCTCCTTGTAAAAGAGAGCTAACAAAATAAACTGGGCGCTGCACCACCTTTTTCTTCTGCAATGATTCTTCTGTCTGCGCAGATCCAGTCTTGCCGGGATCAACCCTTGCCGGGGAAGATCTTGCCGCGTCACATGGCGGTCCTGCCGCTGGTGTTGCTTCCTCATCAGCTTCTCTCTGCGCCACTAGTGCAGCACTAACCACTTGATTTGTTGCTGCCAGATACAGTAGCAACGGCTCTTGTGGTTTAGGCGCGACTAGCGTCGGCGGAGAGGAAAGGTATTTCTTCAAATCTTGCAGCGCAGCCTCCGCCTCCGGAGTTCATTTCATCGGTCCTGCCTTCTTCAAAATTTTGAAGAAGGGCAGGGCGCGCTCAGCAGATTTTGAAATAAACCTGCTTAGAGCAGCAACACAGCCGGCAAGACGACGCACATCTTTGATGCGTCTCGGCGCTTCAATTTGCTCAATAGCTTTGATCTTGTCGGGGTTCGCTTCGATTCCCCGGCAAGATACAAAGAATCCGAGGAGCTTGCCGGAAGGAACACCGAACACGCACTTCTCAGGATTGAGCTTCAAGTTGATCTTGCGCAGATTTGCAAATGTTTCTTCTAAATCTTGAAAGAGCGTTGCTTTGTCTTTGGTTTTGACCACTATGGAGGCGTTGTTTTGTCCATATACGCCTCCATATTTCTATGGAGTTGAGGCTCAAAACCAATTTGGATTACTCTGGCAAATGTCGAACCGGCACTTTTCAACCCGAAAGGCATTCGTATGAAACAATACGTACCACATGGGGTGATAAATGCGGTCTTCTCTTCATCTTCTTTTGCCATAAAAATCTGATGATACCCTGAATAGGCATCAAGGAAGGACAGGAGATCACAACCAGCGGTGGCATCCACAATCTGGTCGATGCGCGGCAAGGGAAAGGGATCTTTTGGACATGCTTTATTGATATCTGTATAATCGATACAAAGCCTCCATTTCCCATTCGCTTTCCGCACTACAACCGGATTGGCCAACCAGGTTGGATGAAGCACTCCCTTGACCAATCCTGCCGCCTCCAGCTTTCTGATTTCTTCGGCGATGAATTCCTGCCGTTCCAAGGCTTGCTTCCTGACCTTTTGCTTGACGGGCCGCGCATGAGGATAGACAGCAAGGTGGTGCTCAATTACCTTCCTGGGAACACCGGGGATGTCAGACGGTTGCCATGCAAATACGTCGACATTCACCCCAGGAAAGCAACGAGCACGCTTTCCTATTTGACGTCTAGGGTGGAACTTATGGTGAAAGTTCCCCCCGTTCCGTCCTCTCTGACAGGCACCTTCTTGGTCTCCGGCGGAGCAGCCTTAGATTTCTTGTTCTTGCCGGTGGAACTCTCTGGTGCATCCTCGATGGAAGCGCAGCACTCCGAGGAGGTGCGCTTGCCGGAGTTCACGCCAAGGTTCTTGCCGGTCTTCTTCTTCCCCCCGAGAGTTCCAGCGGCAGGAGCAGGTGCCTTGATGGCAGGTGCTGCAACTGCTTCCCGGTAAAGTTGGTCGGCACAGATGAGCGCATCCTTCTTATCAGAATGAATAGTGATGACGCCCAATGGCCCAGGCATCTTCAGAACGTTGTATGCGTAGTGTGATGCCGCCATGAACTTAGCCAGCGCTGGCCGACCAAGGATCCCATTATATGACATGGGGATCTTGGCGACATCAAACACCACCTTCTCGGTCCTGAGGTTAAGCTCGCTACCAAATGTCACCGGCAGCGTAATCTTGCCCTTAGGCTGGGTTCTTCCCGGATTGACCCCTTGAAACATACCCGTTTCTTCGAGGTCTTCATCGGGAATTTGGAGCTTTTTGAGCACATCCGGTGAGATTAAGTTTAGGCCGGCCCCGCCGTCAACTAACATCTTCGTCACCTTGAGGTTGCGAATTGTTGGCGAGACCAACAATGGCAAGCACCCGACCGCAGTTGTGCGATCAGGGTGATCCTCGGCGTCGAAAATGATAGGCGTGCTGGACCACTTCAGGGGCCTACATGCATCTGGGGATGGCTCTGCCGCATTGACTTCCCGCACCCACTGTTTAAGTTGACGGTGGGAAGAATGCAGCGAGGCACCTCCGTCGATACACATGGCCTCCGTAGCCTTCTGGAATTCTTGCTCACTGGATTCATCATCTTCTTCATCATCATCCTCTTCCTTGTCCCGGCCCCGAGCGGGCCTGTCTTTCTGTTGCTTGGCCTTGCCGCGGCGACCCCCTCGGCCACCGCGCTTCTTGCCGGATCCGTCAGCACCATCTTGGGCCTTCTCCTTATCTCGCCTCTCATATTCGGCCCTCTGCTTCTCGGCAAGCTGCTCAACTTGCCGGCAGTTCTGGAGATCATGGCCCTTGGTGCGATGGATCTTGCAATACTGCTTGCCGGAGTTCTCCGACTTGTCGGCAGTCGCCAAGGCCTGACAGGAAGGGCACCCGGCAAGATCCTTGCCGGGATCACCAACCTTGGCCTTCTTGGCGGCGCCTGGGTTGTCGGATTCCTCGACAGCAAGCACGGCCTTGCCTCCGCCTTTCCTGTTCCGCCGCCGGCCTTTCCTTGACGGGGCCGCGGCATCTTCTTCTTCGGATTCACCCGCCGCGCCAACAGCCTCGCCAGGGAGTCTCCTCCCCTCTTCAGCTCAAGTGCACTTGTCGGCCAAAGCGTAAAGCTCAGCAATACTCCTGACTTTGTTCATCGCCAGCTCTTCCCGCATTCTGCGGTTACGCACGTTCTGGTGGAACGCGCTAATGACAGCGGCAGGATGAACGTCAGGAATATTGTACTGCACCCGGCTGAATCTATGCATAAACTTGCGCAGGGACTCGCCCTCCTTCTGAGGGATGATGTGCAAATCACTCTCTTGGCCAGGAGCTTGGTGGCCTCCAACAAAGGCACCAACAAACTGATGGCACATATCTGACCAGGAAGAAATAGAATTCTCCGGCAGATGCATCAACCACGACCTGACGTTGGGTTTGAGCACCAACGGGAAGTAGTTGGCAAGTATCTTGTCATCTCGGCCCCCGGCAGCCTGCACTGCAATGGTGTAGATGCTTAGAAACTCCGAGGGATGGGTCTTATCGTCATATTTCTCCGGGACCTCTGGCTTGAAGGTTTGGGAATTGGGCCACCGGACTTGCCGCAGCTCACGGGTAAACGCTGGAGTCCCTACCTCATAAGGCAAGTCTCCTACGTCCCCTGGCTCAGGCTCATCGACAGCCGGCCCCGCGCACTTATCAGACTGATAGCGCGCTTCCCGTCGCCGCTTGATGGTAGTTCGAGCGTCCTCCTTGCCTCATTCCTGGAGAACTTGACGCTGATCGCGGCGCATCCGTGGATCGGATGACGCCGTGAAAACTTCTTCACGGCGGTCGACCTGCTGAGTTGTCAGCCGCCACTGGTGCCGCGGAGGGGAGTGCACCGTGGTTGCACCACCTCCGGTTTTCTCCACATCGGCTCGCGCCGGATCGATGGGCCTCCGCTGCGAGGGCCCTGCCTCTTGCGGCCCATCTTTGTTGGCGAAGACGATAAGGCTCTGGATAGTAGCTCGCCACTCCTCCATCTTCTTTGGGGCAGGTGGGAAATCGAGGAGCAGCTGCGCACGTGCCAAAGCTTCTGCTGGCGTAGGCGGCGGCGACAGGTGCGAGGTACGTGAGGTGCTCTGACTCCTAACCATGTTAGAAGGAGCACCACCACGGTCACGCGACCGCGCGCCACCTATGCCAGCAGCTTGGTGTGCATGCTGGTCCCGTGCATCTTGGGATCGATGCGCAGAAACCTTTTCATGGGGACGCCCTGAACCACCAGCGCCATGACGCCGCTCATCATGCACGACCTGGGTAGGTCGTGAGGCTTGCGCCGGTGCGGGAGCTCCAGCAGGCGCCCTCCGATCTCTGGAATTCATTGTGCCGCCCGTAGGCAGCACAGCACCGTCCCTAGATCCAGCGGCGTGCAGGTTACCACTGCCACTGCAAACGATACCGCTCGCCTGGCTCGGATCACCAGAACGCCGTGGGGGTTCTAGTCCTCTTCCTTCCGCACCCACGTCGTCGCCTGTACGCGAAGGCGCAGGCAAAACGAACATGGACGGTTGCGCCGTTACAACGCTCTTCTTCTTGGGCGGCATGATGATGAAGAAACTGAGGCGCCGATCACTAGATCAGGTTCACGCAACCTTCAATCCCCCTACCTGGCGCGCCAAAGATGTCGGCGTGCGACACCTATGGGATCCCGAGAGACCCCTTTACGATTCGGCGGGGGGGGGGGAGGTATACGCAAAGAGCAGAACCAATGATCAACGCGTGAAGCTTTTACCCAGGTTCGGGCCGCTAATCAGCGTAAAACCCTACTCCTGCTTTGTGTTCTTATTAATGTTCTTGAGCCCAGCCTTCAGGAGTGCTCGCAATGAACAGTACGTTCAAAGAGCAGCTACGCATGCAGAATGGGCTAGAAGTTCTCTTCCTCTGTAGCAGTTGCCTTAGGCCTCCTTTTATATGCTCAAAGGGGTCTCCACAGTGGCAAAATGTACATACATTGAGGTGTAAAGTAGCTACAGTGTATCATACCTAACCCCTGACGGATTAAGACAAGCGCATTTAATGCACCGTGAGGTGTCCGTTTGGGTGTCCTCACTTTCTTGGGGATGGAAAAAGGGGCCATCCCATCAGCACCGCTTAAGCTCTCCTCCACTGGCGTGTTGCCACGCATCCAGAGAAGGACCCAGAATGTCAGGCTTTGTCGCTGTGCTGGAGCGGTGGCACAGTGGCAGAATCTCGCCAGGCGCCGAAACTTGCCGGGCGCCAATCCTTGCCGGGCTCCGCAGGCCACCCCGGCAAGATCTTGCCGGGGAAGCTGGCCTTCGGATTCCAGCTCTTCTTATCTGCTGATCCTCAGATCTCTGACTTGATGATTTCTTTGGTGGCTTGAACCGACCTCGAACTGTTCCCGGCAAGCCTTGCCGTGAGGATGGCTACAATTGCCCGTGCACAAGTACGGGGTACTAGTGGCCCAATACTTAGTACACCGACAATGGAGAAGTGATGGTTGGATCGGATTCCGACAAATGGTTAGAGGCCATGAAATCCGAGATGGGATCCACCTATGAAAACAAAGTATGGACTTTGGAAGTATTACCTGAAGGGCGAAAGGCCATTCAGAATAAATGGATCTTTAAGAAGAAGACGGACGCGAACGGTAATGTCACCGTCTATAAAGCTCGACTTGTGGCAAAGGGATTTTCACAAGTTCAAGGAGTTGACTACGATGAGACTTTCTCACCCATAGCGATGCTTAAGTCCATCATAATCATGTTGGCAATAGCTGCATTTTTTGATTATGAAATCTGGCAGATGGATGTCAAAACAATGTTCCGTAATGGTTTCCTTAAGGAAGAGTTGTATATGATGCAACTGAAAGGTTTTGTCGATCCAGAGAATGCTGACAAAGTGTGCAAGCTCCAGCCATCCATTTATGGACTGGTGCAAGCATCTAGCTCGAAGTTGGAATCTTCGCTTTGATGAGGTGGTCAAAGCGTTTGGGTTTATACAAGTTTATGGAGAAGCTTGTACTTACAAGAAAGTGAGTGGGAGCTGATGGAAATATGCCCTAGAGGCAATAATAAAGTTGTTATTATTATATTTCCTTATTCATGATAAAGGTTTATTATGCATGCTAGAATTGTATTGACCGGAAACTTAAATACATGTGTGGATACATAAACAAATACCGTATCCCTAGTGAGCCTCTACTAGACTAGCTCGTTGATCAAAAGATGGTTAAGGTTTCCTAACCATAGACATGAGTTGTCATTTGATAATGGGATCACATCATTAGGAGAATGATGTGATGGACAAGACCCAACCGTTAGCATAGCATATGATCGTTCAGTTTATTGCTACTGCTTTCTCAATGTCAAATACATGTTTCTTCGACCATGAGATCATGCAACTCCCGGACTCCGGAGAAATGCCTTGTGTGCCATCAAACGTCACAACGTAACTGGGTGATCATAAAGGTGCTCTACAGGTATCTCCAAAGGTGTCTGTTGAGTTGGCATGGATCGAGACTGTGATTTGTCACCCCGTATGACGAAGAGGTATCTCTGGGCCCTCTCGGTAATACAGCATCACAAGAAGCTTGCAAGCAAAGTGACTAAGGAGTTAGTTACAGGATGATGTATTACGGAACGAGTAAAGAGACTTGCCAGTAACAAGATTGAACTAGGTATGGAGATACTGATGTTCGAATCTCAGGCAAGTAACATACCGACAGACAAAAAGAACTACGTATGTTGTCATAAAGGTTCGACCTATAAAGATCTTCATAGAATATGTAGGAACCAATATGGGCATCTAGGTTCCGCTATTGGCTATTGACTGGAGAAGCGTCTCGGTCATGTCTACATCATTCTCGAACCCGTAGGGTCCGCACGCTTAACGTTCGTTGATGATATAGCATTATATGAGTTATGTATGTTGGTGACCGAATGTTGTTCGGAGTCCCAGATGAGATCACGGACATGACGAGGAGCTCCGGAATGGTCCAGAGGTAAAGATTGATATATAGGATGATATGGTTAGTGATAACCCACAAGTATAAGGGATCTATCGTAGTCCTTTCGATAAGTAAGAGTGTCGAACCCAACGAGGAGCAGAAGGAAATGGCAAGCGGTTTTCAGCAAGGTATTCTCTGCAAGCACTGAAATTATCGGTAACAGATAGTTTTGTGATGAGATAATTCGTAACGTGTAACAAGTAACAAGTGTAACTAAGGTGCAGCAAGGTGGCCCAATCCTTTTTGTATCAAAGGACAAGCCTGGACAAACTCTTATATAAAGCAAAGCGCTCCCGAGGACACATGGGAATTATTGTCAAGCTTGTTTTCATCATGCTCATATGATTCACGTTTGTTACTTTGATAATTTGATATGTGGGTGGATCGGTGCTTGGGTGCTGTCCTTACTTAGACAAGCCTCCCACTTATGATTAACCCCTCTCGCAAGCATCCGCAACTACGAAAGAAGTATTAAGATAAATCTAACCATAGCATGAAACATGTGGATCCAAATCAGCCCCTTACGAAGCAACGCATAAACTAGGGTTTAAGCTTCTGTCACTCTGGCAACCCATCATCTACTTATTACTTCCCAATGCCTTCCCCTAGGCCCAAATCATGGTGAAGTGTCATGTAGTCGACGTTCACATAACACCACTAGAGGAAAGACAACATACATCTCATCAAAATATCGAACGAATACCAAATTCACATGATTACTTATAACAAGACTTCTCCCATGTCCTCAGGAACAAACGTAACTACTCACAAAGAATATTCATGTTCATAATTAGAGGAGTAATAAATATCATTATGGATCTGAACATATGATCTTCCACCGAATAAACCAACTAGCATCAACTACAAGGAGTAATCAACACTACTAGCAAACCACAGGTACCAATCTGAGGTTTTGAGACAAAGATCGGATACAAGAGATGAACTAGGGTTTGAGAGGAGATGGTGCTGGTGAAGATGTTGATTGGGATTGACCCCCTCTCGATGAGAGGTGTGTCACCCCGGCTCAGAGAACCGGTTCACCAGTGTTTCCAACCCAGAGATCATGTCTTCTGGAAACACACAACAACTTGGAACAGAACATAGCTGAACTTTATTGATAATAGTCGAGTACAAGCTCACTTATATTACATGATCATCGAGGCCAAAAGCACATCTAGTGCTGCAGCAATATCTACATTATTTATCCAACATAACAGGACCTCGACATTACTACGGAATACTACAGCGGAAGACTATGGCGTAGCAGAACACGATAGAAACTCCATCCATAGGGACACCGCTGTGGACACATCCTAGGCATCGCAACATGAACCTCAAGACCTCCATCTTAGTCTTCTCTTGCATCTGGCATGATACGCCAGGTGAGTACTTTGAATGTACTCGCAGGCACATGACAACCAAATATGCAGCAAATAATAGCATGGCAATCAACAGGTTAAGTCTTAAATGATTCACTTACTGTCATCAACTTACTTATCTCTGGGTGACCTCACAACCCTCGGAATACCCGATACCAACGAGTACTTCCGCTCATAAGACAAGTTCTTCCATCTTTACTATAGTTATTATGGTTGATCACCTAAAGAGGTCTGGACGGGCTGTCCAATACCGTGGACGCGGCTATTCGAATAGATTTTACACTCTGCAGAGGTTGCAAACTTTACCCACACTATGGAGCACTGACCTCGTGATCCCATTCAGGTGGACCAGCGTTGCTCAAACGAAACCTACCTGACTCGTGACTCTTCCATCGTACCCCCGGCAATCACACTCCCCTGGAGTCAAGCCTTGGGTGGCCCCATGTCACCTCATGACACCTGCCACCGTTGTGGCCTAACTTAACTGTCCCAAACGGAGATGCTGGCAAACAACTCAACTGGGCTCACAGGGTTATCGCCGCCTACCTGATCAGGGTAGCGCGCACGCATAACCCTCCCTCTTTGGAGGTACCGGTGAAGGAGCACGTAGCCAGACCAAGTCAAGGCCATCTCATACCGGCGAATGTGGCTGCACGGTTAAGCCCGGACAGGTGACTCATGATCAACCAACTAAGTTCAACTTAGCCATCAAGGTTATTTCAACAAGTTAACTTAGTTGGTCACATTAAGCATATGAAATATTTTCTTGGAATTAACTATGTTAATTAAAATGCAAGAAATGCATATGAATTATGCAATGCTATGAAATGCTTCATAATATGGATGTCTTGGCTTGCCTTGATCAGTTGGGTGGTTCAGAAACTCCTGGTCTTCAAATTCACAAGAATCTCCTTCTGAAAATATTTTTAAATAGCAAGAGAAAATGTCACATAAAGCCTTTTTATTCACCAACAATTCTGTGAGTATGAGAAAAATACCAAACTTGGTGGAAAAATAAAGAATTATATTAGAAACACAATGCAAAAAGAATCAGGTCATTTGGACCTTTCTGTTAAAAGTTATTAACAGTCAAACACTCTGGTCAACTCTGTTTATAAAAATCAAAAATAGAAAATCAGAGAAGGGCCACGTCGAAGGCGTAATTCGCCCGTGCGCCTCTACTTACCGATTCGGTAAGAGGCTGACTGTGGGCCTTCTTCGTTTAAAACAAAGAGGGAGAGAGAAAGCAGAGGGGAGGCGGCTCACCGGCGACGGTTGCCGGCGATCCTGACGGCGGAGGGGCTCGGAGAGGACTGGGATGGATAGAGCTTGGAGTGGTGGTCCGCCCTGTACCCGCAGCTTGGCCGGAGGTGGACAGACGGCGTCGCCCCCTTCTTCTCCGGCGGACAGCAGCTACGGTGGTCGTCGGAGTCGAGGATTCCGGCAGTGATTCGACTCGAGGAGGGGTGTGGAAGCACCAGTGGGTTCAACTGATCACGACTGAGGGCTTGGGCGGAGCTGGGGGTGGTTTGAAGAGGGCAGGTGACAGGAGGGAATCGGCGGCGGAACTCTGGCGGAGTTCGATGCCAGAGGCCTCCCTGCCTCGGTTCCTTGCTGCTGGCTATCGTTTTGAGGAAGGAGGAGAGGGGTGGAGAGCTAGGCGAGGTGTGGCATGGCTATTCATAGCCGGGAGAGGCGAGCGGCGATCTCTCCCGAAGCAGCTTGATGCGGGCCATGGCGCCGGCGACGTACGCTACGCTGGCTGGCTGCTTGCGGGCGAGAGGACTCGTGCGAGCAGGCGCATTGAATGCTGGAAGTGATCGCTCAGGAGGAAGACGACGGCATGCCCGCCACTATGACCGCACGGGCGCCACAGTGCGGCGATGGCGTGGCGGCCGGCGAGGGCTTCTCCGACACAGGCGAGAGTTCTGGAGGGGCTAGGTGTCAATGAGGAACGAAGTCGGCACATTCGGACACGGAGCTGAGGCGAGGGGCAGACGGACGCGACGCAACAGACACGGGCGCGGCGCAGAGCGCGGCGACAAGCATGCCGCAGCCGTGCTCACCACGGTGCTGGCCACCCAGAGGCCACGCAAGCCTGGGATTTCTTGTCTGGCGTGTCGACCATCGATCCCTCACTTCACCTGTGCCCGTAGTTTGGCTTGGTTCAAGCAGAATTGATAGGTAGAGTCACCAACAGTTACTGACAGCAGACTTGGAGAGGTTCTGGAGCATAGATGAGGTGGAGATGGAGCCAAAGCTGGTGTCTGGAGTAATCCTCTCTGGAAGAACTACAAACTGGCCAAGTTTGAAGTGGTTTTGATAGGAAATGAGGGTAGTTCATGTAGAAGCTACAATTCTGGTTTGAAACTGAGATTTGAAGTACTGTTCACTGGGATGATCTTCAGATGCTGAAAATTGGTGTAGCAAGGTGGTTTGGAGTTGTCCTCATGCTGTAAAAATTTGGTGGCAATTGGACAACCCTAGCATGCACTTCCTTCACAAAGGTCCAAACTGACCAGGAGTAGAAATGATTTATTTTGCAAAATAATTGAACTAGACCATGGAATATTTTTGAAGATTGGGTCAAGATATGGTCCAAGGGATTTTTAAGAATTATTTGAGAATTTTCTGAGCATCCAAGCTATAGGTTGCTTCACAACCCATAATAATGCCCTAAATCCTCAAATAAAAGAAAAGGGTTTTTGAAAGTAATTTAAATTGGAATTTGGATCCTTGGGGTACTTGGCAGGGTTTTGATAAGGTGATGGGGCTTTGGATCACTTGGAAAGAGTTCAAAAATGTCCATGTCCAAATGAAAAGGGTTCAAAACCATTCAAAGTCAAATAAAACCAAGAAAAGTTTAAAAAGAAAAGGTTGCCAAAATCAGGGTGTCACAAACCTACCCCCCCTTAGGACGAATCTCGTCCTCGAGATTCGATTGCTCAGGGAACAAATATGGATAGGCGGATCTCAGAAAATCTTCTCTTTCCCAAGTGGCCTCTTCCTCGGTGTGGTGCTCCCATAACACCTTATAAAATTTTATCACCTTACTCCTAGTGGTCCTTTCCATCTCCTCCAGGATCCTGACAGGTTTCTCTTCATTTGTTAAATCCTTAGCCAATTCTAATTCACTCATATCCGCTTGCTTGGCTGGGGGTGCGATGCATTTCCTTAACTGTGAAATGTGAAAAACATCATGAACATCTGACAGTGCTAGAGGCAGTTCCAACTGATATGCAACTCTGCCTTTCCTAGCAATCACTGGAAAGGGACCGATGTATCTTGGGGCCAACTTTCCTCGGGTGCCAAACCTCTTTACTCCCTTCATAGGAGTTACTCGCAAGTAAGCATAGTCTCCAGGCTCGAAAGTTACTTCCCGATGTTTTGGGTCGTAATAACTCTTCTATCGGGACTTGGCTGCTCGCAGACGTTCTTGAATATCCTTGATTTGTCTTTCAGGCTCGAGCATCAAGTCCGTACCAAAAATGCGACTATCTCCTGTTTGGGACCAGTTCAGTGGTGTGCGGCACTTCCGTCCGTACAGTGCCTCAAAAGGCGACATCTTGAGACTTGCCTGATAGCTGTTGTTGTAGGAGAATTCTGCGTATGGCAGACTATCCTCCCATTTGGGTCCATGGGAGAGAGCACATGACCGAAGCATATCCTCTAATATTTGGTTTACTCATTCGGTCTGTCCATCTGTCTGCGGATGGTACGCTGTACTATGTTTCAACATAGTTCCCAAAGCCTGATGTAGCCGTAGCCAAAATGCTGAAGTAAATAGGGAACCCCTATCTGAAGTGATAGACTTGGGTACCCCATGCAGATTGACTATCCGGGACATGTAGAGTTGTGCCAACTGATTTGCATTGAAAGTGGTCTTTACTGGAATAAAGTGCGCCACTTTCGTAAGGATGTCTACAATGACCCAAATAGCATCATTGCCTCTCGTGGACTTGGGTAGTCCCACAATAAAATCCATACATATGTCATCCCACTTCCACTGGGGTACTGGAAAAGGTTGCAGTAGCCCAGCGGGTTTCTGATGTTCGGCTTTGACCTTGTTGCAAATGTCACAGCAGGCGACATAGTATGCTATATCTTTCCGCATTCCAGACCACCAAAAAGTTTCCCTCAAGTCCTGATACATCTTGGTACCTCCCGGGTGGATCGAATATGCGGACTCATGTGCTTCCTTGAGTATTTGTTGTCTCAGGTTGTTTTGTTTCGGCACACAAATTCGTTTCTCGAACCACACGGTACCCTGTTCGTCCATACGGAAGGACTTGGCCTTCCCTTGCTGAATTAACTTCTTGATCTCCCGAATTTCTTCGCCTGACTTCTGAGCTTCCTTGATTTCCTCCATGAGGGTTGGAGTAATTTCCAACGTGTTCGGGGTCATTGGGCCACATAGCACCATATTGAGCTTGACAAACTCTTCTTGTAAGCTCGAATGCATAGCCGCAATTAGTGCATTCACAGCAGCTTGTTTCCTGCTCAGGGCGTCAGCGACCACATTTGCTTTTCCTGGATGATAGTTTATCCCAACATCATAGTCCTTGACTAGTTCAAGCCATCTTCGCTGCCTGAGGTTCAGGTCGGGTTGAGTGAAAATATACTTGAGACTCTTATGGTCTGTGTATATTTCACATCGTTGTCCAATAAGATAATGCCTCCAAATCTTCAGAGCATGAACCACAGCCGCTAGCTCCAAATCATGTGTGGGGTAGTTCTCCTCATGGGGTCATAACTATCATGATGCATAAGCTACAACCTTCCCTTCTTGCATTAGCACGCATCCAATTCCACGCCTGGATGCGTCGCAGTATATGTCGAAACTCTTGTGAATGTCTGGAAGGACTAAGATAGGGGTTGTGGTTAGCCTCGTCTTTAGCTCCTGGAAACTGCTGTCGCACTCTGCTGTCCAGATAAACCTTTGGTTCTTTTTCAACAATTCCGTCAGTGGCTTGGCTATCTTAGAGAAGCCTTCAATGAAGCGACGGTAGTAGCCTGCCAAGCCCAGGAAACTATGGACTTCGGTCACCGTGGCTGGTGTCTTCCAGTTCAAGACCGCAGTAACCTTACTTGGATCAACAGCTATTCCCTTCTCTGACAGAATATGTCCAAGGAATCCCACCTCTTTCAGCCAAAATTCGCACTTACTGAACTTGGCATATAAGCGATGGGTTCTCAACCTTTCTAGGACAGCTCTGAGATGTTGCTTATGTTCCTCTTCATCCTTGGAGTATATCAGTATATCATCAATGAACACCACTACAAACTTATCCAAAAAGTCCATGAAAACTTTATTCATCATACTCATGAAATAGGCTGGAGCGTTGGTCAATCCAAATGCCATAACTGTAAATTCATACAGTCCATATCGAGTGGTGAACGTTGTCTTAGGGATATCCTCCTTTCGGATTTTCAATTGATGATATTCCGTTCTGAGGTTGATCTTGGAGAATACCCGTGCTCCACTCAACTGGTCGAATAAGTCATCAATTCAAGGGAGCGGGTACTTGTTCTTGATAGTGACCTCATTAAGCTGGCGATAGTCTACGCACATTCGTAGACTTCCATCCTTCTTCTTGACAAATAATACTGGTGACCCCCATGGCGAGATGCTTGGACGAACGTACCCTTTTTGCAGCAACTCGTCCAACTGTTTCTTTAATTCTGCCAGCTCTGGGCCTGGCATACGATAATATTTCTTGTATATTGGAGCTGTACCAGGAATTACTTCAATGGCAAACTCCAACTCTCGATCGGGCGGCATTCCTGGTAATTCCTCCGGAAACACATCCGGGAATTCACCCACTACCGGAATTAGATTCATATCGGTAACAGTGGTCTGATATGCCATGCCCTTTCTTGTTAGCATTTTGCTGGCCAGGAATTGAACGGTTTGTCCAGCGGGGTTCACCAATGTCACCATTCTGGTGGCGCAGTTGATACACACTTGGTGTGGTGCCAACCAGTCCATTCCCAGTATTATGTCTAGTCCTGGGGATTCAATAGCAACAAGGGTAGCTAGAAATTTAACTCCGTGAATTGAGATTTCCAGATCCTTGTATATTATATTTGTTCTGAGCATTGAGCCAGGGGATTGTACCACCATGATTTTGTCCAAAAGTGAAGGAGAAAATTTATGCAAGGTGGCGAAACTCCGCTAAATAAATGAGTGGGAAGCCCCAGAGTCAAATAAAATTACTGCAGGTATGTTATGGATAGAAAACATACCAAGAACAACGTCTGGAGCTTCGCAGACTTCTTCGGCGGAGATGTGATGGACGCATCCGTGATTGAAGTTGCGGTTGGGGCGGTGTCCAATGTGATTGACTTGGGGCTTGTGGTCAGCTGATTGTTTTCCGTTATTAGTAGGACACTGTTTGGCGTAGTGTCCGCTCTGGCCACAAGTGAAACAAGTGTTGTTGCGATGACAGTCTTCTATGACTGGCTGCTTGTCGAAGGTCTTGCTCTGGTTGACTGGCTTGTTATTGTAGTTGCCACCATACACCGGTTTGTTCTCAGGTGGCCCTGGCTGCCAACTACGCAGCTTTCTTGGGCTCGAACTTCCTCTTACGATCATCATTCCCAGAGTTGTGTTCTCGTTCAGCGATGAAGGCCTTGTCCACCAAGGTCTAGAAATCAGGAAAGTCCAGCATGCATAGCTGACATCGGAGGGCGTGATTAAGTCCTCCGAGGAACCGATCTATTTTTCTCTCTTCGGTGGCCATATCATAAGGAGAATATCGGGCCAAGTTGTTGAATTTGTTTAAGTATTCTCCCACAGTCATGTTGCCTTGTGTGAGAGCTAGAAATTCCCTCTGCTTCACTTTCATGATACCTGTGGGAATATGATACTTACGGAATAGCTCCTTGAATTTCTCCCAGGAAATCTCTTCAGCAGGCCACATCAGCTTGGTGTTGTCCCACCAGATGGCTGCCGGGCCTTCGAGATAATGAGTAGCAAATGGAACTTTAACTGCTTCTTCACAATGAGCGATGTCCAATTTCTTTTCCATGGTTCTTAACCAATCGTCAGCCTCAATAGGATCCACAGCCTGACCAAAGCTGGGTGGTTTTGTGCGCTGAAAGTCAGTTAGTTTAGAACGCACCCCATTGCCATTATTCTGACCTACTATTGTCTGCATGCTCCTGAGAATTTCCATGAGATCTTGGTTTCTCTTTTCCTCAAACATTCTCATAATCTGATCTGTGGTTGGTGCTTGAGGTGGTGGTGGTGGTAAGTCTTCGGGTGGTTGCCCTGCCTGCCTGGCGGATCGACGGACGGGGCTTCCATCGCCGCCTTGACTGCTACTTCCTCTCTTCATCCTAATTTTTGTTCCCATGGCAAAGACCGAATCGATGAGCAACATCCATAAGGAGAAATGCGGTAATATGACACCAAGAGGAAATTCATGAAAAGAGCGAATAAAGAAGACAACATAATTATATAGGATAACCCAACATAATACATGGCAAGCCAGTAGAGGAATATCATGACTAGACTGCTCATATGACAGTCGACATATGCAAGGATGCATGCATTACTACGCAAACTCTAGTCTGGTGCATCGGTGACACGAACACTGTCCATCTGAAGAGTCCTCGTCGTCAGATCCTGAGTCGGAATCAGAACTGATGATGTGAGTCACCGAGTCAAAGGAGACGCGACGTCGCTGCTGAGATGGCTCTCCTCCTACGGAAGAAGAAGCACGTCGCCTCAACATCGGCGAAGCGGGAGTGGCTAGGAGTGAGGCCCACTCAGCTGGGGTCTCAAGTCGACTACCAGACGATAAGCCTGATGGTCCAGAAGAACCAGAAGGGGTATCAAGCACACGCGAGGGTGGAACTGGTGGTGGATAACTAGGTGGAACCACAGGAGGAGGTGCTAGAGTTACTGCTGCAAGTGCCTCCTGAACACGACACAGCTCCTCAGCCAAGGATATGATCATACGGTAACTGGCGTTCAGGTAGCGAGACAAAACACCAGTCGCATGATCACACGCCGGGTCAACAGGTGAGAAAAGGACTCGCCCTGTCGTAGGTGACAGAGTGGGATAGTGGAAGAAACCTGGATGGGTCTGCATCTCGACCTCGTGGAAGCGCAAGTCAGTAATAGCCTCCATGGCAGCAAACTGGATCGCCAGCTCTAGAGTAGAAGCCACTCCACCCTTGGAAGAGCGAGAAGAGCTTCCAATGTCCGAAGTCGCGGTCATATAAGCCACTGCATGGTACCCATATACCGACTCGGCCAACTGCTCCCGGAACACCTGGTACACCGGGTCGTCACCGTGGGGATACAGTCGAAGCCGGATGCTACGAAGCAAGACTGGAAAGGTATGGGCTTCTGGCTCATGATGATAGTGATATGGAACTGGTTCCATCTACACTCACAATGCCAAAGGTTAGTAGCATAATGAATTAGGATGCATGATGCATGGCATGCAACAAGCAAATGCATACTCCAATCCTATACTGCTCGCAGTCCTAGCGCGGGTTACCTAGGGTGTCCTACAGTCAGCACGGCTCTGATACCAAGCGTTGTGGCACCCCGGCTCAGAGAACCGGTTCACCAGTGTTTCCAACCCAGAGATCATGTCTTCTGGAAACAACAACAACTTGGAACAGAACATAGCTGAACTTTATTGATAATAGTCGAGTACAAGCTCACTTATATTACATGATCATCGAGGCCAAAAGCACATCTAGTGCTGCAGCAATATCTACATTATTTATCCAACATAACAGGGCCTCGGCATTACTACGGAATACTACAGCGGAAGACTATGGTGTAGCGGAACACAATAGAAACTCCATCCACAGGGACACCGCTGTGGACACATCCTAGGCATCGCAACATGGACCTCGAGACCTCCATCTTAGTCTTCTCTTGCATCTAGCATGATACGCCAGGTGAGTACTTTGAATGTACTCGCAAGCACATGACAACCAAATATGCAGCAAATAATAGCATGGCAATCAACAGGTTAAGTCTTAAATGATTCACTTACTGTCATCAACTTACTTATCACTGGGTGACCTCACAACCCTCGGAATACCCGATACCAACGAGTACTTTCGCTCATAAGACAAGTTCTTCCATCTTTACTATAGTTATTATGGTTGATCACCTAAAGAGGTCTGGACGGGCTGTCCAATACTGTGGACGCGGCTATTCGAATAGATTTTACACTCTGCAGAGGTTGCGCACTTTACCCACACTATGGAGCACTGACCTCGTGATCCCATTCGGGTGGACCAGCGTTGCTCAAACGAAACCTGCCTGACTCGTGACTCTTCCATCGTACCCCCGGCAATCACACTCCCCCGGAGTCAAGCCTTGGGTGGCCCCGTGTCACCTCGTGACACCTGCCACCGTCGTGGCCTAACTTAACTGTCCCAAACGGGGACGCCGGCAAACAACTCAACTGGGCTCACAGGGTTATCGCCGCCTACCTGATCAGGGCAGCGCGCACGCATAACCCTCCCTCTTTGGAGGTACCAGTGAAAGAGCACGCAGCCAGACCAAGTCAAGGCCGTCTCATACCGGCGAATGTGGCTGCACGGTTAAGCCCGGATAGGTGACTCATGATCAACCAACTAAGTTCAACTTAGCCATCAAGGTTATTTCAACAAGTTAACTTAGTTGGTCACATTAAGCATTTGAAATATTTTCTTGGAATTAACTATGTTAATTAAAATGCAAGAAATGCATATGAATTATGCAATGCTATGAAATGCTTCATAATATGGATGTCTTGGCTTGCCTTGATCAGTTGGGTGGTTCAGAAACTCCTGGTCTTCAAATTCACAAGAATCTCCTTCTGAAAATATTTTTAAATAGCAAGAGAAAATGTCACATAAAGCCTTTTTATTCACCAACAATTCTGTGAGTATGAGAAAAATACCAAACTTGGTGGAAAAATAAAGAATTATATTAGAAACACAATGCAAAAAGAATCAGGTCATTTGGACCTTTCTGTTAAAAGTTATTAATAGTCAAACACTCTGGTCAACTCTGTTTATAAAAATCAAAAATAGAAAATCAGAGAAGGGCCACGTCGAAGGCGTAATTCGCCCGTGCGCCTCCACTTACCGATTCGGTAAGAGGTTGACTGTGGGCCTTCTTCGTTTAAAATAGAGAGGGAGAGAGAAAGCAGAGGGGAGGCGGCTCACCGGCGACGGTTGCCGGCGATCCCGACGGCGGAGGGGCTCGGAGAGGACTGGGATGGATAGAGCTTGGAGTGGTGGTCCGCCCTGTACCCGCAGCTTGGCCGGAGGTGGACAGATGGCGTCGCCCCCTTCTTCTCCGGCGGACAGCAGCTACGGTGGTCGTCGGAGTCGAGGATTCCGGCAGTGATTCCACTCGGGGAGGGGTGTGGAAGCACCAGTGGGTTCAACTGATCACGACTGAGGGCTTGGGCGGAGCTGGGGTGGTTTGAAGAGGGCAGGCGACAGGAGGGAATCGGCGGCGGAACTCCGGCGGAGTTCGAGGCAAGAGGCCTCCCTGCCTCGGTTCCTCGCTGCTGGCTATCATTTTGAGGAAGGAGGAGAGGGGTGGAGAGCTAGGCGAGGCGAGGCATGGCTATTCATAGCCGGGAGAGGCGAGCGGTGATCTCTCCCGAAGCAGCTTGATGTGGGCCATGGCACCGGCGACGTACGCCGTGCTGGCTGGCTGCTTGCGGGCGAGAGGACTCGTGCGAGCAGGCGCATTGAATGCTGGAAGTGATCGCTCAGGAGGAAGACGACGGCGTGCCCGCCACTGTGACCGCACGGGCGCCACAGTGCGGTGATGGCGTGGCGGCCGGCGAGGGCTTCTCTGGCGCAAGCGAGAGTTCTGGAGGGGCTAGGTGTCAACGGGGAACAAAGTCGACACGTTCGGACACAGAGCTGAGGCGAGGGGCAGACGGATGCGACGCAACAGACACGGGCGCGGCGCAGAGCGCGGTGACAAGCATGCCGCAGCCGTGCTCACCATGGTGCTGGCCACCCAGAGGCCACACAAGCCTGGGATTTCTTGTCTGGCGTGTCGACCATCGATCCCTCACTTCACCTGTGCCTGTAGTTTGGCTTGGTTCAAGCAGAATTGATAGGTAGAGTCACCAACAGTTACTGACAGCAGACTTGGAGAGGTTCTGGAGCATAGATGAGGTGGAGATGGAGCCAAAGCTGGTGCCTAGAGTAATCCTCGTTGAAAGAACTACAAACTGGCGAAGTTTGAAGTGGTTTGGATAGGAAATGAGGGTAGTTCATGTAGAAGCTGCAATTCTGGTTTGAAACTGAGATTTGAAGTACTGTTCACTGGGATGATCTTTAGATGCTGAAAATTGGTGTAGCAAGGTGGTGTGGAGTTGTCCTCATGCTGTAAAAATTTGGTGGCAATTGGACAACCCTAGCATGCACTTCCTTCACAAAGGTCCAAACTGACCAGGAGCAGAAATGATTTATTTTGCAAAATAATTGAACTAGACAATGGAATATTTTTGAAGATTGGGTCAAGATATGGTCCAAGGGATTTTTAAGAATTATTTGAGAATTTTCTGAGCATCCAAGCTATAGGTTGCTTCACAACCCATAATAATGCCCTAAATCCTCAAATAAAAGAAAAGGGTTTTTGAAAGTAATTTAAATTGGAATTTGGATCCTTGGGGTACTTGGCAGGGTTTTGACAAGGTGATGGGGCTTTGGATCACTTGGAAAGAGTTCAAAAATGTCCATGTCCAAATGAAAAGGGTTCAAAACCATTCAAATTCAAATAAAACCAAGAAAAGTTTAAAAAGAAAAGGTTGCCAAAATCAGGGTGTCACAAGAGGATCGTTGGTGATGATGATGGCTTCGATTTCCACCTCCGGGAGGGAAGTTTCCCCGGCAGAATAGCTCCGTCGGAGACCTAGATTGCTTCTACCCAAGTTCTGCCTCGAGACGGCGGCGCTTCGTCCCGAAAGCTTCCTTATGATTTTTTCCAGGTCAAAACCCTCCATATAGTAGAATATGGGCACCGGAGACCTGACAGGGGGCCCAAAAGCCCTAGGGGCGCGCCCAGGGGGTAGGGCGCGCCCCCAGGCTTGTGGCCTCCTAGTGGGTCCCCTCTGGTATTTTCTTCGCCCAATATTTTTTATATATTCCAAAATAATTCTCCATAAATTTTCAGGACTTTTGGAGTTGTGCAGAATAGGTCTCTTAGATTTGCTCCTTTCCGGTCCAGAATTCCAGCTGCCGGCATTCTCCCTCTTCATGTAAACCTTGTAAAATAAGAGACAAAAGGCATAAGTATTGTGCCATAATGTGTAATAACAGCCCATAATGCAATAAATATCAATATAAAAGCATGATGCAAAATGGACGTATCAACTCCCCCAAGCTTAGACCTCGCTTGTCCTCATGCGGAAACCGAAATCGATAATCATGCCCACATGTTTAGAGATAGAGGTGTCAATAAAATAAAATACGGACCTGAAGGCATCATGATCATCTTTAGAACAACAACATATTTTGTCATATAATTTCTTATGCCAAATTAACAATTTATTCACACGGTAAAGTATGGAACAAGAACTTTATTGAAAACTAACAAACTATTATTTCAGTCATTGGAGCAATTGCAATTTATCATAACGTAGGAAAGAGTCAATGTAAGAGCTTTTCATCAAGTTCACATACTCAACTATCATTTAGTCTTTCATAATTGCTAACACTCACGTGATACTTATGAGATCAAAGTTTCAATCGGACACAGAGAAAGATAGGGGCTTATGGTTTCGCCTCCCAACCTTTTACCTCAAGGGTAATGTCAACAATAATAGTTTATGAATATCTGCATCCGAGTGGATATATATATTTGGATCTCCCCCCAACATATAGTGCTTGCCAAAAAGAAAAAGTGTAAAAAATAATAGGTGACGATCACCATGACTCTTGTATAAAGGTAGAAGATAAAAGTAAAAGATAGGCCCTTCGCAGAGGGAAGCAGAGGTTGTCATGCGCTTTTATGGTTGGATACACAAAATCTTAATGCAAAAGAACGTCACTTTATATTGCCGCTTGTGATAAAGAACTTTATTATGCAGTCTATCGCTTTTATTTCTTCCATATCACAAGTTCGTATAAAGCTTATTTTCCTCACACTAATAGATCATACATATTTAGAGAGCAATTTTTATTGCTTGCACCGATGACAACTTACTTGAAGGATCTTACTCAATCCATAGGTAGGTATAGTGGACTCTCATGGCAAAACTGGTTTAAGGGATGTTTGGATGCACAAGTAGTATCTCTATGTGGCGCCCCCGGCTCAATCGTACACTAATCATGCACGCAAACGTGTACGATCAAGATCAGGGACTCACGGGAAGATATCACAACACAACTCTAAAACATAAATAAGTCATACAAGCATCATAATACAAGCCAGGGGCCACGAGGGCTCGAATACAAATGCTCGATCATAGACGAGTCAGCGGAAGCAACAATATCTGAGTACAGACATAGGTTAAACAAGGTGCCATAAGATGGCTAGCACAAACAGGGATACAACAGATCGAACAGGCGCAGGGCCTCCTGCCTGGGATCCTCCTAACTACTCCTGGTCGTCGGCGTCCTGGACGTAGTAGTAGGCTCCGCCCTGGTGGTAGTAGTCGTCGTAGGTGGCGTCTGGCTCCTGGGCTCCAACATCTGGTTGCGACAACCAGCAAGAAGGGAAAGGGGGAAAGGAGGGGGAAAGCAACCGTGAGTACTCATCCAAAGTACTCGCAAGCAAGGATCTATACTACATATGCATGGTATATGTGTAAAGAGGCAATATCGGTGGACTGAACTGCAGAATGCCAGAATAAGAGGGGGATAGCTAGTCCTGTCGAAGACTACGCTTCTGGCAGCCTTCGTCTTGAAGCAATAGAAGAGATTAGTTGGAGTTTAACCAAACAACAACGTAAAGCATAATCCTACCCGTCGATCCTCTCGTCGCCACCATGCGAGAGAGCGACCACTGGGTTATATCTGTCACTTGTAAGGGCGTGTTTTATTAAGTATCCATTTCTAGTTGTCATGAGGTCGGAATACAACTCCGGGTCGTCCTTTTACCGAGGGACACGGCTATTCGAATAGATAAACTTCCCTGCAGGGGTGCACCACATATTCCCCAACACGCTCGATCCCCTTTGGCCGGACACACTTTCCTGGGTCATGCCCGGCCTCGGAAGATCCACACGTCGCAGCCCCACCTAGGCTCAACAGAGAGGTCAGCACGCCGGACTAATCCTAGGCACTCTGGGGTCTGGGCCCATCGCCCAGTGCGCTCCTGCACGTTGCGTACGCGGCCGCGAGCAGACCTAGCAACCCACACGATCACGGCGGTTACGTTAACGCGGTCCAACACGGCGCGCGCCGCTCAGTCGCTGACGTCAAGAAGGCTTCAGCTGATACCACGACGCCGGGATACCCATAACTACTCCCGCGTAGTTGGTTAGTGCGTATAGGCCAGTGGCCAGACTCAGATCAAATATCCAATCTCGTTAAACGTGTTATTATGAAGTAAACGCAAACGCCGACCAGGGCCTGGCCCACCTGTCTCCTAGGTGGTCTCAACCTGCCCTGTCGCTCCGCCACAAAGATCCACACAAAGGGCCGTTGGGACAAAGGTCCTTTCAGCCCCCAATCCGTGAATCACTCGCGGGTACTCTTCGAGCCGACCCGACTTTAGTCACCATTTGTATAGTATGTATATATGTATAGTATAACCCGTGATCACCTCCCGAGTGATCACGGCCCGATAGTATAGCAAGGCAGACTGACAAGAATGCAGGGCCAATGATGATAAACTAGCATCCTACACTAGGCATTTAGGATTGCAGGTAAGGTATCATCAACAGTAGCAACAATGACAGGCTATGCAGCAGAATAGGATTAACCGAAAGCAGTATCATGCTACACTACTCTAATGCAAGCAGTATAGAGGAGAATAGGCGATATCTGGTGATCAAGGGGGGGGGCTTGCCTGGTTGCCCTGGCAAGTAGGGGTCGTCAACAACGTAGTCGGTCGAGGCACCAGCAGCTGCGTCGGTCTCGTAGTCTACCGAAGAGAAGAGGGGGAAGAAACAGTAAACACACGGCAATTATGCAACAGGGATGCATGACATGTCTAAATGATATGCCGGGGTGATATACAGCCTAACTAAGCGATTTAGTTAATTTAGGAATTTATTCGGATTTATTTAATTAAAGTTGGACACTATTCATTTATCGAAATCGGTCTAATTGTTCAACGTTCTCATAGCTGCGGGCGTCTGACGGAGATACCGAGGGCGTATCCGGGTTCGTATCGTCGTTCTGAGCAAGTTTCATGTATAAAATATTTTCATCGGAGTTACGGTTTAAAAGATATGATTTTCTAAAGTTTTTATTAATTTCTGAAATTTTAATTAATTATTTAATTCAACATTATCCGAAACAGTGCTGCGATGATGTCAGCATGACATCATGCTGATGTCAGCAGGCGCCCTGACAGGGTGGGTCCCACCTGTCATAGACTGTTAAATTAATTAGGGTTAACTAATTATATTACTGTTTAATTAACACTAATTAGTTAGTTAAATTAACCTAATCAGGATTAATTAACTAATTAATTAATTATTTTTATTATTTTTATTTTTATTTTTATTTCCTTTTTATTAAAACGTTCTGGGGCTGGGCCCCACATGTCAATGGGCCAGGGGGACTTAACGGGCGCTGGGTACGGGTAACGGGCGGGCGAACCCGCTCGAACGGGCACGGGCGATGGGGCGCGCCAGGGCGCCATCGCCGGTCGCGGGAGATGGCCGCGAGGGTGCGCGGCCGGCGGCCACGGCGCGGCTGGAGCCGCGGGGGGGGGAGGACCGGTGGCCGGAGGCGGCGTAGAGGGGCGAGGTGGGACTGGCGGCAGAGGTAGGCGAGGGTGAGGCGCAGGCAGCGCGCGGGGTAGTGAGTAGGGGCCGGCGAGGCAGAGAGGCCTCAGCGGGGCGAGGCGCTGGGCGCGGTGACCGCTGGGCGACGGGCACGGCCGGACGGCGCGGCGCATGGCCAGGGCACGGCCCGACCGCGGTGAGCGCGGGGCCGGAGCGCGCGAGGCGTGGTCACGGCCGGAGCGGAGCAACGGTGGGCGCGGCGGGAGCGCGGCAGGCGAGCGAGAGAGGAGGACCGGGGGCCTCACCGAGGGAGCGTAGGGACGGGGCAGTGGAGCGCGAGGAGGAAGACGGGGACGACGGCGGAGAGGAGAAGCAGGCCGGCGGGGGAGCGCTCCGGCGACGGCGTCCAACGGCAATGGCAACGGGGCGGCGTCGGGCGGCAGGGTCGGGGCGTCGCGGCGACCTCCACCTCTCGATCCCGATCCAATCGGGGGAGAGGGGGGGATATATCGGGAGAGGGGGGAAGTGGGGGGTGGCTGGTTAGGGTTTCCCCCCCCATGGGGATAAGGCAGGGGATGGGGCTGGGCCGGCCAGTTGGGCCAGGTGGGTCGGCCAGCTGGGCCGCCTGGCCCAGTTGGCCAGGGGGGCCTTTTCTTTTCTTTTGTTTTTCTGTTTCTTTTCCCTTTTCTTTATTCTCTTTTCTCTACTGTTAAATGTTTAGGCCCCAAATGGTTTTTGTAAAAAGTGTGACCTATTTCATAAATACCAGTGCATTATTCCTTAACACCTAAAATTAGTTTGGACAAAACATAATTCCATATTTATTTCAGATTTAATAAATGGTTATTAAATATTATCTTTATCCACTGTTTGAGGTTGTTCGAGTCACTTATCCAATTCCAATGATGTTGGTTTCAATTTTAGAATAGCCTCTGGAATATTTGTTATTTATCTGACATTTTAGTTTCTATGTTGGACAACTTTTATATTCCACTTTCATTTAAATTTGAACTTGGCTTAGGAGTTGAAATGCAATATGATGCTAATGATGATTATGCACTATTAACCATGATGACATGGCCTCATCCAAAGGGTGATCTCTGTAGCTTAATACAGGGGGTGTTACAAATCTCCTCCACTACAAGAAATCTCGTCCCGAGATTTAGGAGGTAGAAAGAAACAAAGCGGGGTATTCATCACGAAGACGATCCTCGCGTTCCCAAGTGGCTTCATCGTCAGAATGGTTTGACCACTGAACCTTGAGGAACTTGATAACCTTCTGGCGTGTGCGACGCTCGGCTTGATCGAGAATGCGGACCGGATGCTCTTTATAAGAGAGGTCTTGTTGCAGTTCAAGCAATTCATGATCTACTCCGCGGATAGGGTCTTTGAAGTAGCGGCGGAGTTGTGATACGTGGAACACATCGTGAACCTGAGAAAGGTTCGGTGGAAGTTCCAACTGATATGCCACTCTACCACGCCTTTCAAGAACAGCGAAAGGACCAATATAGCGAGGAGCTAGCTTGCCCTTGATCCCGAATCGGTGTGTACCTTTCATCGGTGTGACTCGAAGATAAGCCTTTTCGCCAGGTTGATAGACCACATCTTTGTGTTTGCGGTCATACTGACTCTTTTGACGTGACTGAGCAGTCTTCAAATGCTCGCGGACAACGCGAACTTGATCTTCGGCAAGTTGGATAATATCCGGACCGAAGAGTGGACGTTCCCCAGTTTCTGACCAATTTAGAGGGGTTCGGCACTTTCGTCCGTACAATACTTTAAAGGGGGCCATCTTCAGACTGGCTTGATAGCTGTTATTGTAAGAGAATTCGGCATATGGGAGAGATTCTTCCCATTTCCTTCCGAAGGATATGACACAAGCTCGAAGCATGTCTTCAAGAACTTGGTTGACTCGTTCAACTTGTCCTTGAGACTGAGGGTGAAAAGCGGTGCTGAAGGACAGATGAGTTCCCATAGCTTCTTGGAAACTTGCCCAGAATCTTGAAGTGAATAAGCTGCCACGGTCTGAACTGATAACCAGTGGAATACCGTGAAGTGAAACAATTCTGGACAGGTAGAGAGTTGCGAGCTGACTAGCAGTGATCGTCTCTTTGACGGCTAGAAAATGTGCAACTTTGGAAAGTCGGTCAATGACGACAAGAATAGCATCATTACCTTTCTGTGATTTGGGAAATCCAGTGATAAAGTCCATTTCAACATGGTCCCATTTCCATTCAGGAACAGCAATTGGTTGCAGAGTTCCGGCGGGCCTTTGATGTTCTGCTTTGACACGACGGCAAACATCACATTCAGCAACATAGCGAGCAATGTCTTGCTTCATGTTTGACCACCAGAACCTTTGACGGATGTCTTGGTACATCTTGGTACTGCCGGGATGAATAGACAACGGAGTGTCGTGAGCTTCTTGCATGACCTCCTGAGTCATACCCAGGTTACCTTTAGAGGGGACCACTAGACGACTTTTAAAGAACAATGTGCCAGTATCATCAATAGTGAAGAACGAAGGCCTTCCTTCAGCGAGATAGCGCTTAATCTTGTGGGCTTGAGAGTCATAGCCCTGCAGCGTCTTGATGCTGTCCACGAGATCTGGTTTAACAACCAGGGTATTAAGAGAACCCTGGGAAACAACGTGGAGGTTCATTTTGTAGGAACCTTCAGGAGGGGGAGCGAGTGCTCCAGGAGGAACAATGTGGAGATTCAGCTTTCTGAATTCTTCAATAAGCGAAGGTTGAACTTCGTGAAACTGGAGGTGACTGCAATAAGACTTACGGCTCAAGGCATCGGCCATTACATTAGCCTTGCCAGGGGTATAAGAAATACCCAAGTTAAAATCCGCTACGGTCTCCATCCATCTCTGTTGACGGAGGTTCAGGTCTGGCTGAGTGAACAGATACTTCAGACTTTGATGATCGGTGTAGATTTCGCAACGATTACCGAGAAGGTAATGTCGCCACTGTTTTAGTGCATGGATGACGGCAGCAAGCTCGAGGTCATGTACTGGGTAATTCTCTTCGTGCGGACGCAATTGACGCGAAGCATAAGCAATTACTCTGCGGTCTTGCATTAGCACACCGCCTAATCCTTGACGGGATGCATCACAATAGATGACAAAATCCTTCTGGGAATCAGGAGGGGCAAGCACTGGGGCAGAAGTCAGCTTGTCTTTGAGCGTCTGGAAACTTTCCTGACACTTTTCCGTCCAATCGAACTTGACGCCTTTATGAAGCAGGTTAGTCAGGGGCTTGGCGATCTTAGAGAAGTTCTCGACAAATCGACGGCAATAGCTGGCGAGTCCGAGAAAACTTCGAACTTGCTTGACGTTCTTTGGAGGAGCCCAATCAAGAATAGCCTGAACTCGCTCGGGGTTGACGGCAATACCATCCTTGGAGATGACATGCCCAAGGTATGTTACTTCGGGAAGCCAGAATTCACACTTGGAAAACTTAGCATATAGTTGATGCTCTCGAAGTTTCTCCAGAACAAGTCGAAGATGTTCAGCATGTTCCTCTTTGTTCTTGGAGTATACTAGGATATCATCCAAGTAAACCACGACGAACTTGTCAAGGTATTCCATGAATATATAATTCATCAGGCGGGAGAATGTGGCGGGAGCATTGGTTAAGCCGAATGACATGACAGTGTACTCGTATGAGCCATATCGAGTAACGAAGGCGGTCTTTGGGATATCCTCTTCACGAACGCGAATCTGGTGGTAACCCAACCTTAAGTCGAGTTTAGAGAACACTGATGAACCCGCCAGTTGATCATACAGATCGTTTATCCGAGGAAGGGGATATTTGTTCTGGATAGTTGCTTGGTTAATAGGACGGTAATCTTGGACCAATCGGTTTGATCCATCCTTCTTCCTGACAAAGAGAGAAGGTGCTCCCCAAGCAGAGGAACTTGGGCGAATGAAACCCTTACGAAGTGAAGCGTCGATTTCCTCCTTAAGTTCAAGGAGTTCATGCGGCGGCATCTTGTAGGGTCGCTTGGCGATAGGAGTGGTGCCTGGTTTCAATTCGATGACAAATTCGACAGCTCGAGCAGGGGGTATCCCTGGGAGTTCTTCTGGGAAAACACCTTGGAATTCGCGAACAACTGGAATGTTCTCGATGCCTTCAAGTGGTGATGCGTTTAACGCATTCAAGGCATAAAGTCTCGCCTCGGCATTTTGGATGATTTGAGCCTGGTAGCTTATTATTTCATCAGAAGGGTGTAGAAGATGGACGATCTTCGTGGCGCAAACTATAGAAGCAGTATGCGCTTTCAACCAATCCATTCCGAGAATGAGGTCGATACTACAAGACTTTAGTATGAAAGGGGAGGCGTGAAACTCCAGCCCTTCAATTTCAACGGTGACGTCGTTGCTACCCATGGAGGTTTGACATTGACCCGCGGGGGTGTGTATTACTATTGCAGTGTTCATGACCTCACATTTAATGTCGTGTTTGTATGCAAATTCTTCGGACATGAATGAATGCGATGCTCCCGAATCAAATAAAACAGAAGTTGGTACTGAATTAACAAGGAGAGTACCCATCACGGTGGCAGGCTGGTCCTGAGCTTCATTGAAATTAGTGTGGTTGGCCTGAATACGCCCATAAGTCTTGGCATTGTTGTTGCGAGGCTGATTGTTCCTACGGCCAGTTGCAGGAAGTGCCAGTTGGTTCTGGTTCTGAATGCAGTTCCTGAAAAAATGACCTGGCTGCCCACACTTGTAGCACAGACTATCATTGGGATTAGGAGCAGGAGCTCGGGGTGGTGGAGCTGGAAGTCCTGGCTGCCTAGGTGGTGGAGGCAGGCGTGGTGCAGTATAGGACAGTCTTGGAGCAGGTGCAGCTGGACGGTACACGCTGTTTGGAATCCAGATCCGACGCTTCTGTGTAGGCTGGCTCGAAGATGAACCAGTGTCACGGTTGCGCCTAAGAGATCCCTGGTGTGCCTGCAGACCAGTCTCGACCTGGATAGCCTTGTTCACCAAGATGGAGAAATTATCAAATTCATGCACAAGGAGCGCTAGCTTGATGTCAGCTTGAAGTCCTTCGCGAAACCTTTCCTGACGGCGAGCATCAGTGGGAATGTCTTCTTCAGCATAGCGGGATAATTCCAGAAACTCCCGCTGATAAGCTTCCACTGTCTTGTTGCCCTGGGTGAGGTTGCGGAACTCTTGCTTCTTCCGGTCCATGATTCCCTGGGGAATGAAACGGGCACGGAAGGCAGCTTGGAAATCCGGCCAAGTGATGACTGTGCCTGCTGGTTGAGTGCGCCTGTGGCTGTCCCACCATTGAGCAGCGGGGCCCTTGAGAAAGAAGGAGGCGAAGGTGACATAGTTTGCAGGGGCAACGCCACCAGATTCCAACTCATAGGTGATGTCGCGAAGCCAGTCATCCGCATCCAGGGGCTGAGTTGAGCCGCGGTAGACGGTTGGGTTGAGGCGCATAAAGTCCTGCAAGGTCCCTGGGCCCGGATACTGGTTCATATTGGGACGAGGAAACTGATCCATGATCCCTTGCATGAACTGACGTTGCAGTTCAAATTGCTGCATCATTCCAGCCATATAGTTCGGCGGTGGTGGATCGTTGGCACCACGTCCACGACCACGACCAGCGGGTCTAACCATCCTGCTAATTTACAACAGGGGGGGTAGTTTAGTAAAAGCAAGCACGAGTGCTTAGCGACAAGCATGATGTGACTCGACAATAGTTTAAGCAGTGCATCAAATACATAAAGGTAGTCGATTAAGACATACAGATCCATACACAACGTCGGGTACAAGCGGACAGCATAACGGCGCAAATCAAAAGCTAGACATACTAGGCGGCGCGCAGGCACGCGGTAAGGAAGTACACAACGAGAGATAGCAAAGGCTACATCAACGTCGGAGAGAACCACTGTATCGGGGTAGCTGCGAGTGCGGACGACGAATGTTCGTCGTGGAAAGATCCTGTGCTCCATGTGCACTCTGATGCAGAACCCGGTCTCGAGCTGTAAGAAGAGGTCCACGTGTCGGTGTGTGACCCCCAACAATAGGCCAGTCAATACCAGCATACATCTGAGTCCTGTGCGGATAAAGGATGTGCTCCGGATGTATCCCTGCACGAACAGCGGGCAGCAACTGTGTCATAGCATCGTAGAGACGTGCTCGAGTGGCAACCAACTCGACGGCAAGAGCCCGAACAGTGCGATCCAGAGCCTGAGTGCACTGAATCAGAACGCGCGGGTCGTAGCGACGAGGCTCGTACGGGGCACAGATAGCTGTGTTGTATCCGGTAGCATCTCCAGCAGGGGCATACGGAATGTATCGGAACTCGGAGTCATCCAAGATAGCATTGTGCTCCCCTCGTAGACGTACGACAGCGGAGTAGGCGGCATCATGGACTGCCATCTCAATCGTCACGCCTAATCCGTGAAAAAGGTGTAGCTCGGTGTCTGAGTTGTTCTGCTGATCATAAATCCGAACTTCAGCATAGTACTGTTCCTGGTTGAACTCGCGGTAAACCTCATAAACCAAGTACTCAGGGTACCAACGGTAGCCAAGTCTGGTCATGAGAGCGATCAGGACAGCTGGAAACCCAGGGGTATTACGAGCCCAAGTGCGAAGCACAAGCTGTGTCGTAGGACGCGGTGGAAACAAACGGTCCATCTGAAAATAGAGGAAACTCAGGTTTGTCAAACGACAATAAGAGGTTTAACACAACTCGGAGAGAAAGGTTAAACAAAACAATGGAAAGGAAAATGATTATCAGACTAATCAGATCAACGACAGGGAAATCGCACAGATATCCAGCTCTCCGGGTAGACAGAATTTACGAGATCCTAAGTGTCGGCGTTAGTAAACTTCATTTAACCCGAGTAGAAGAGAGATCAGAGTCCCAGAGTATAGACGAGGAATAAAAGATCCTAATACCACCCAGTTGGCAATGTGGGCCCGTAAGCCACACAGCCAAGTTAGTAAAACGGTTTTCTTTGTCTAGACTCAACTTCGGCCAAGGAATTGGAAAGGGGGCTTCCTACAGGCAGTCGGCTCTGATACCAACTTGTGGCGCCCCCGGCTCGATCGTACACTAATCATGCACGCAAACGTGTACGATCAAGATCAGGGACTCACGGGAAGATATCACAACACAACTCTAAAACATAAATAAGTCATACAAGCATCATAATACAAGCCAGGGGCCACGAGGGCTCGAATACAAATGCTCGATCATAGACGAGTCAGCGGAAGCAACAATATCTGAGTACAGACATAGGTTAAACAAGGTGCCATAAGATGGCTAGCACAAACAGGGATACAACAGATCGAACAGGCGCAGGGCCTCCTGCCTGGGATCCTCCTAACTACTCCTGGTCGTCGGCGTCCTGGACGTAGTAGTAGGCTCCGCCCTGGTGGTAGTAGTCGTCGTAGGTGGCGTCTGGCTCCTGGGCTCCAACATCTGGTTGCGACAACCAGCAAGAAGGGAAAGGGGGAAAGGAGGGGGAAAGCAACCGTGAGTACTCATCCAAAGTACTCGCAAGCAAGGATCTATACTACATATGCATGGTATATGTGTAAAGAGGCAATATCGGTGGACTGAACTGCAGAATGCCAGAATAAGAGGGGGATAGCTAGTCCTGTCGAAGACTACGCTTCTGGCAGCCTTCGTCTTGAAGCAATAGAAGAGATTAGTTGGAGTTTAACCAAACAACAACGTAAAGCATAATCCTACCCGTCGATCCTCTCGTCGCCACCATGCGAGAGAGCGACCACTGGGTTATATCTGTCACTTGTAAGGGCGTGTTTTATTAAGTATCCATTTCTAGTTGTCATGAGGTCGGAATACAACTCCGGGTCATCCTTTTACCGAGGGACACGGCTATTCGAATAGATAAACTTCCCTGCAGGGGTGCACCACATATTCCCCAACACGCTCGATCCCCTTTGGCCGGACACACTTTCCTGGGTCATGCCCGGCCTCGGAAGATCCACACGTCGCAGCCCCACCTAGGCTCAACAGAGAGGTCAGCACGCCGGACTAATCCTAGGCACTCTGGGGTCTGGGCCCATCGCCCAGTGCGCTCCTGCACGTTGCGTACGCGGCCGGGAGCAGACCTAGCAACCCACACGATCACGGCGGTTACGTTAACGCGGTCCAACACGGCGCGCGCCGCTCAGTCGCTGACGTCAAGAAGGCTTCAGCTGATACCACGACGCCGGGATACCCATAACTACTCCCGCGTAGTTGGTTAGTGCGTATAGGCCAGTGGCCAGACTCAGATCAAATATCCAATCTCGTTAAACGTGTTATTATGAAGTAAACGCGAACGCCGACCAGGGCCTGGCCCACCTGTCTCCTAGGTGGTCTCAACCTGCCCTGTCGCTCCGCCACAAAGATCCACTCAAAGGGCCGTTGGGACAAAGGTCCTTTCAGCCCCCAATCCGTGAATCACTCGCGGGTACTCTTCGAGCCGACCCGACTTTAGTCACCATTTGTATAGTATGTATATATGTATAGTATACACCCGTGATCACCTCCCGAGTGATCACGGCCCGATATTAGCAAGGCAGACTGACAAAAATGCAGGGCCAATGATGACAAACTAGCATCCTACACTAGGCATTTAGGATTGCAGGTAAGGTATCAACAACAGTAGCAACAACGACAGGCTATGCAAGCAGAATAGGATTAACCGAAAGCAGTAACTGCTACACTACTCTAATGCAAGCAGTATAGAGGAGAATAGGCGATATCTGGTGATCAAGGGGGGGGGGCTTGCCTGGTTGCCTGGCAAGTAGGGGTCGTCAACACGTAGTCGTCGGGCACCAGCACGCTGCTGGTCTCGTAGTCTACCGAAGAGAAGAGGGGGAAGAAACAGTAAACACACGGCAATAATGCAACAGGGATGCATGACATGTCTAAACGCAGGGCCAGGGTGATATACGCCTAACTAAGCGATTAGTTAATTTAGGAATTTATCGGATTTATTTAATTAAGGTTGGACACTATTCATTTATCGAAATCGGTCTAATTGTTCACGTTCTTATAGCTGCGGGCATCTGACGGAGATACCGAGGGCGTATTCGGTTCGTATCGTCGTTCTGAGCAAGTTTCATGTATAAATATTTTCATCGGAGTTACGGTTTAAAAGATATGATTTTTCAAAGTTTAAATCAATTCTGGAATTATTTAATTAATTAAATTCGAATTATCCAAAACAGTGCGAGGATGACGTCATCGCGACGTGCTGCTGACTCAGCAGTCAACAGCGGCTGACCAAAGTCAAACCTCAGGTGGGACCCACCTGTCAGCCTCACAGTAGGTTAATTAGGCTTAAATTAAACTAATTAGGATTAGTCAGGGGGGTGGGCCCCATTAGTCAGAGGCTAATTAGTCAGCTAATTAACTAATTATTTTAATTAACAGTTTTAATTAGTATTCTTATTTATCTTAAAACGTTTAATGGGCGGGGCCCACACGTCAGCGACCCGGGCGGGCCACGTCGGCGTGGACTGGGTCAACGGGACCCAGTGGGGCCCAGGGTTAGTGGCACGGCGGTGGGGCCCGCGGGCCACGTCGGCGCTGAGTCAGCGCGGCCACCGGAGTGCGCCGGCGAGCTCAGGCGCGGCCGAGAGCTCCGGTGAGCGCGGGTTTCGCCCACAGGCACCCCAGGGGCTGGGGCCGGCGCGTTGGAACGTGCGGAGCACCCGCACGCGATGGTGGCGGTGGTTGGCTCGGGGGTGGCCGGAGAGAGGCCGGCGTCGACCCGAGGCGGAGCACGGCTCCGGTGAGCGGTCGGGGACGGGACTAGGAGGGTTCGGCGCGGGGGGTTTTTGGCGCCGTTCGAAAGAGCCGGATGCCCGCGTCGAGCAGTGGCACAGGTGTCGCCAGGGATGACTGAAAACGATGGCGGCGCCAACTACGCGGCAACCGGAGCACGGCAGCTACGGTGGCTAGTTGTAGTGCGCGAGGGGAACGGGGAGGAGCAGGAGGTAGGGAAGGAGCTCACGGTGATGGTCGCCGTTCAAATGTGCTCGACGGGGAGGCGGAGCAGACGGGCGATGGAGATCGCCGGCGGATCCGAGAAGGGGGACGACCCAGGGAAGCAGCTGGGGGACCCCCGGCGTCGGTTCCTCGGCGTAGTCGAAGCAGCGGCCGCCGGCGAAGCTTGGAGACACGTCGTGGAGACGAGAGGTGGGCGGTGGTCGCGAGGTTCAACCGAGGCCGTCCATGGCTGCGCTCGGAAGCGATGGCCGAGGGGGAGAGAGGGGGAGAGTGGGCGAGGGGGAGCCAGGGGGGTCCGGGGCGCTGCCCTTGTACGAGGCAGTCGCGGCGACGCGCTGTCGTGCGGAGAGAGGGGGGGCCAGGCGTGCGCGCGCGGTGTGCGCACCAGGCGCTCGACAGCGCACGGGGGGGGGGGGGGGTGAGCATTGCGGGGGGGTAGGGGATGGGGCTAGTTGGGCCGGGCACTGTGGCCACTCAGGCCCAGTGGCCGTGGGCCTTTTTCCCCTTTTCTTTTTCTTTTCTGTTTCTCTTTCCTTTTCTTTATTCTCTTTTCTCCACTGTTAAATGTTTAGGCCCCAAATGGTTTTTTTGTAAAAAGTGTGACCTATTCCATAAATACCAGTGCATTATTCCTTAACACCTAAAATTAGTTTGGACAAAACATAATTCCATATTTATTTCAGATTTAATAAATGGTTATTAAATATTATCTTTATCCACTGTTTGAGGTTGTTCGAGTCACTTATCCAATTCCAATGATGTTGGTTTCAATTTTAGAATAGCCTCTGGAATATTTGTTATTTATCTGACATTTTAGTTTCTATGTTGGACAACTTTTATATTCCACTTTCATTTAAATTTGAACTTGGCTTAGGAGTTGAAATGCAATATGATGCTAATGATGATTATGCACTATTAACCATGATGACATGGCCTCATCCAAAGGGTGATCTCTGTAGCTTAATACAGGGGGTGTTACACTCTACTTGGTGCAAAAGATTTGGCTAGCATGGGGTGAGAAGCAAGCTCAACATGTTGGAGGATCCATGACAATATAACTTCTATTCGGATATAAAGAAACATAACCCATTACGCTGTCTTCCTTGTCCAACATCAACCTTTTAGCATATAATATTTTAATGAGTGCTCACAATCACAAAAGGTGTCCAAGATAGTATATTTATATGTGAGACATCTCTTTCTTTATTACTTCCTATTAATTGCAACAATGACCAAAACTATGTTTATCAACCCCCAACAAATTTCATGCGACATACTCCTTATATGTGAAGTCATCACTTCCCATAAGATCATTATACAATCTTTTTATTTCTTTTATTCTTTACTCCTTTTTCTCATGATCATAGCAAGAAAGCAAAGCCCTCAACTCAAAACTAGTCTTTATTATATAACTCTTGGACTCAATTACATAGAGGGAACATAAAGCAAAACTCAAAGCTAGATCATACTAAAACTTTATTCTACTAAACTGAGATATAACCAAAAGGATCGAAGTAAGAAAAATGATAAAGGTAAAGATGTGATGGTGATACGATACCGGGGCACCTCCCCCAAGCTTGGCAGTTGCCAAGGGGAGTGCCCATACCCATGTATTTAGGTCTCTTTCTTCGGAGGTGGTGATGATGAAGTTTCGGTTAGCTTGATTAAGCTACCCTTCAGATCCTGCAATTCTCGTAGTACACGTTGAAGCATAACTGCATTCTTCTGAATCTCCTCTAAAAGATGCTTATTTTCTGGCCACCATGAGCTTCTCCCTGCACCACATTCACTTGGACGGGATATATCCCAATTGGAGGGTATGTGTGTGCGAGGAGTATTCTCCACTCCATAATTATGAACCAAATTATGAAAGTTGTTCCGATGTAACCTGTGTAAGGGCCTCCTAGGAGGAAGTCCTTCTTGTATCTGTTGGCCTTCATGGTTGCTTGTAGTCCCTACTGCTTGATGGGGATTGGGAATAGTGGAGATGCCAGCCAGAGTGCCTCTCTCCGAAGCCGAAGGGTGGACCTCAGGCGAATCCCCTTGATCTTCTTCCATCGTGACTTCCTTGGCCTCCGCCCTCCTGAGTTCCATCTGCATCAACCAAGCATCGTCATCCACATTGTTGGAGGAGGAGGAAGACATGATGCCTGGCCTTGAAAACTCTGGCAGAAAACAGCTCAAAACGAAAACAGGAAATATTGCCGTGGTACGGTGGTCAAAACCTTCAGGAGATCATATAATGAATTTTTACAGACCAAAAGAAGTGTACTACAAGAAAACAGAGTCCGGAGGGCACACGAGGTGGCCACAAGCTAGGGAGGCGCGCCCCCAGGGCTTGTCGCCTCCTCATGTACCTTTCGGACTACTTTTAATTTTCCTAATTTTTTAAATATTCCAAAACGGAGTAAAATTGCCATTGGAAAAGTTTTGGAGTCGGTTTACTTACCGTACCACATACCTATTCCTTTTCGGAGTCTGAAACGTTCTGGTAGATATCCCTTATGTACTCCTCCGGTGTTATGGTATTAATAATATTGGTTTCAACATTTATGGGAGTACCTGAGATATAATGTTTGATTCTTTGCCCGTTTACCACCTTCGGGTTGGTGCCTTCGGTGTTGTTGATTTTGATGGCACCGGAATGGTAAACCTCCTCGATAATGTAAGGACCTTCCCATTTAGAGAGAAGCTTTCCTGCAAAAAATCTTAAACGAGTGTTGTATAGCAAGACAAGGTCACCTACATTAAATTCATGCTTTTGTATCCTTTTGTCATGCCATCTTTTAACTTTTGATTTAAACAACTTAGCATTCTCATAGGCTTGGGTTCTCCATTCATCAAGTGAGCTAATGTCAAATAACCTCTTTTCACCGGCATGTTTGAAATCATAGTTGAGCACTTTAATTGTCCAATAAACTTTATGTTCTAGTTCAAGAGGTAAGTGACATGCTTTTCCATAAACCATTTTATATGGAGACATACCCATAGGATTTTTATAAGCAATTCTATAAGCCCATAATGCATCATCAAGTTTCTTAGACCAATTCTTTCTAGATCTATTAACAGTCTTTTGCAAAATCAACTTTATTTCTCGGTTACTCAATTCTACTTGACCACTAGACTGAGGATGATAAGGAGATGCAATTCTATGGTTGACATCATATCTAGCAAGCAATTTACGGAAAGCACCATGAATAAAATGTGAACCACCATCAGTCATTAAATATCTAGGGACTCCAAACCTTGGGAAAATAACCTCTTTAAGCATTTTGATGGAAGTGTTATGATTAGCACTATGCTACTTATTGAGCTTGCGTTGGTTTTTCCCTTGAAGAGGAAAGGGTGATGCAGCAAAGTAGAGATAAGTATTTCCCTCAGTTAAGAACCAAGGTATCAATCCAGTAGGAGATACAAGCAAGTCTCGAATCTATGCACCTGCACAAACAATCAAACACTTGCACCCAACGCGATAAAGGGGCTGTCAATCCCTTCACGGTCACTTGCAAAGGTGAGATCTGATAGAGATAGATATAAAAGATTATAAAACGTAAAACAAAATAAAAGTAAATAAATTGCAGCAAGGTATTTTTGGGTTTTTGGGTTTATAGGTCTGAAAATATATGATGGAAAATAGACCCGGGGGCCATAGGTTTCACTAGAGGCTTCTCTCTTGAAGGCAAATAATACGTCTGGATGAACATATTACTGTCGAGCAATTGATAGAAAAGCGCAAAGTTATGACGATATCCAAGGCAATGATTATGCATATAGGCATCACGTCCGTGTCAAGTAGACCAAAACGATTCTGCATCTACTACTATTACTCCACACATCGACCACTATCCAACATGCATCTAGAGTATTAAGTTCATAAAGAACGGAGTAACGCCTTAAGTAAGATGACATGATGTAGAGGGATAAACTCAAGCAATATGATGAAAACCCCATCTTTTTACCCTTGATGGCAACAATACAATACGTGCCTCTCTACCCCTACTGTCACTGGGTGAGGACACCGCAAGATTGAACCCAAAACTAAGCACCTCTCCCATTGCAAGAAGAACCAGTCTAGTTGGCCAAACCAAACCAATAATTCGAAGAGAAATACAAAGATATCAAATCATGCATATAAGAATTCAGAGGAGATTCAAATAATATTCATAGATAAACTGATCATAAATCCACAATTCATCGGATCTCGACAAACACACCGCAAAAGAATATTACATCAGATAGATCTCCAAGAACAACGAGGAGAACATGGTATTGAGGATCAAAGAGAGAGAAGAAGCCATCTAGCTACTAGCTATGGACCCATAGGTCTGAGGTAAACTACTCACGCTTCATCGGAAGGGCAATAGAGTTGATGTAGAAGCCCTCCGTGATCGAATCCCCTCCGGCAGGATGCCGAAAAAGGCCCCAAGATGGGATCTCACGGGTACAGAAGGTTACGGTGGCGGAAAAGTATTTTGGTGGATGCTTTTGGTCGTTTGGGAATATTTGAGGATTTATAGAGCTGAGAGGGAGGTCGGTGGACTCCCGAGGGGCCCACAAGCCAGGGGCACCCCCCTAGGGCGCGCCCTAAGGGCTTGTGGAGCCCTCGGGACTCTTCTGACTTGGCCTCCAAGTTCCGTGGATGTCTTCTGGTCCAAGAAAAATCATCACGGAAGTTTTATTCCGTTTGGACTCCGTTTGATATTCCTTTTCTGTAAAACTCAAAAACTAGGAAAAAACAGACACTGGCACTGGGCTCTAGGTTAATAAGTTAGTCCCAAAAATAATATTAAATAGCATATTAATGCATATAAAACATCCAAAACAAATAATATAATAGCATGGAACAATCAAAAATGATAGATACGTTGGAGACGTATCAAGCATCCCCAAGCTTAATTCCTGCTCGTCCTCGAGTAGGTAAATGATAAAAACAGAATTTTTGATGTGGAATGCTACCTAACATATTTATCCATGTAATTTTGTTTATTGTGGCATGAATATTCAGATCCATAAGATTCAAAACAAAAGTTTAATATTGACATAAAAACAATAATACTTCAAGCATACTAATAAAGCAATCATGTCTTCTCAAAATAACATGGCCAAAGAAAATTATCCCTACAAAATCATATAGTCTGGCTATGCTCCATCGTCATCACACAAAGTTTTAAATCATGCACAACCCCAATGACAAGCCAAGCAATTGTTTCATACTTTTGATGTTCTCAAACTTTTTCAACTTTCACGCAATACATGAGCTTGAGCCATGGATATAGCACTATAGGTGGAATAGAATATGGTGGTTGTGGAGAAGACAAAAAGAAGGAGATAGTTTCACATCAACTAGGCGTATCAATGGGCTATGGAGATGCCCATCAATAGATATCAATGTGAGTGAGTAGGGATTGCCATGCAACGGATGCACTAGAGCTATAAGTTTATGAAAGCTCAAAAAGAAACTAAGTGGGTGTGCATCCAACTTGCTTGCTCATGAAGACCTAGGGCGATTTGAGGAAGCCCATCATTGGAATATACAAGACAAGTTCTATAATGAAAAATTCCCACTAGTATATGAAAATGACAACATAGGAGACTCTCTATCATGAAGATCATGGTGCTACTTTGAAGCACAAGTGTGGTAAAAGGATAGTAGCATTGCCCCTTCTCTCTTTTCTCTCATTTTTTGGTGGGATTCTATGGCCTCTTTTTTTTTTAAAGTCCGGAGACTCATCCCAACTTGTGAGTTAATCATAGCTTCCATCATCCTTTCCTCACATGGGACAATGCTCTAATAACGATGATCATCACACTTTTATTTACTTACAACTCAAGAATTACAACTCGATACTAAGAACAAAAATATGACTCTATATGAATGCCTCCGGCGGTGTACTGGTATGTGCAACGATCTAGCATAGCAATGACATCAAAAAACGGACAAGCCATGAAAACATCATGCTAGCTATCTTACGATCATGCAAAGCAATATGACAATGATGGTGCGTGTCATAATAAACAGAACGGTGAAAGTTGCATGGCAATATATCTCGGAATGGCTATGGAAATGCCATAATAGGTAGGTAGTGGCTGTTTTGAGGAAGGGTATATGGTGGGTGTTGTGCACCGGCAAAAGTTGCGCGGTACTAGAGAGGCTAGCAATGGTGGAAGGGTGAGAGTGCGTATAATCCATGGACTCAACATTATTCATAAAGAACTCACATACTTATTGCAAAAGTCTATTAGCTATCAAAACAAAGTTCTACACGCATGCTCCTAGGGGGATAGATTGGTAGGAAAAGACCATCGCTCGTCCCCACCCGCCACTCATAAGGAAGACAATCAATAAATAAATCATGCTCCGACTTCATCACATAACGGTTCACCATACATGCATGCTACGGGAATCACAAACTTTAATACAAGTATTTCTACCAATCCACAATTACTCACTAGCATGACTCTAATATCACCATCTTTATATCTCAAAACAATCATAAGGAATCAAACTTCTCATAGTATTCAATGCTCTTTATATGAGAGTTTTTATTATATCCCTCTTGGATGCCCATCATATTAGGACTAAATTCATAACCTATGCAAATTACCATGCTATTTAGAGAGACTCTCAAAATAATATAAGTGAAGCATGAGAGTTCAACAATTTCTATAAAATAAAGCCATCGCCGTGCTCTAAAAAGATATAAGTGAAGCACTAGAGCAAAATTGCCTAGCTCAAAAGATATAAGTGAAGCACATAGAGTATTCTAATAAATTCACGATTCATGCGTGTCCCTCTCAAAATGTGTGTACAGCAAGGATGATTGTGGCAAACTAAAAAACAAAGACTCATGTCATACAAGATGCTCCAAGCAAAACACATATCATGTGGTGAATAAAAATATAGCCTCAAGTAAATTTACCGATAGATGAAGACGAAAGAGGGGATGCCATTCGGGGCATCCCCAAGCTTTGATGCTTGGTTGTCCTTGAATATTACCTTTGGGTGCCTTGGGCATCCCCAAGCTTAGGCTCTTACCACTCCTTATTCCATAGTCCATCAAATCTTTACACAAAACTTGAAAACTTCACAACACAAAACTCATGAGATCCGTTAGTATAAGAAAATAAATCACCACTTTTTGGTACTGTTGTGAACTCATTCTTTATTTATATTGGTGTAATATCTACGGTATTCCAACTTCTCCATGGTTCATACCCCCTGATACTACCCATAGATTCATCAAAATAAGCAAACAACACATAGAAAACAGAATCTGTCAAAAACAGAACAGTCTGCTAAGATCTGAATTGTTCTATTACTTCTGTAACTCCAAAAATTCTGAAACATTAGGACAACAGAGGCAATTTTTATATCAATCTTGTGTAAACAATTCAGGGTTTTTCCAAGCTCCAGTGAATTTAAACAATTTTGTTACTGGCCGCAAAAGTTTCTGTTTTCAGCAAGATCGAATCAACTATCACCGTAAGCCATCCCAAAGGTCTTACTTGGCTCAACAAAACACAATTACTACACTGGTAATAATGTGTAATTATTGAAAAATAGAACAAAAAAACATAAAAATAAAATTGGGTTGCCTCCCAACAAGCGATATTGTTTAACGCCCCTAGCTAGGCATAAAACATAGATCTATGTATTGTCATCTTTGGTATGCAATCCATAAGTAGCTCTCATAATAGATTCATATGGCAACTTAATTTTCTTTCTTGGAAAGTGTTGCATGCCCTTCCTTAACGGAATTTGAAATCTAATGTTTCCTTCTTTCATATCAATAATTGCACCAAACGTTCTAAGGAATGGTCTACCAAGAATAATAGGACATGTAGGATTGCAATCTATATCAAGCACAATGAAATCTACAGGCACATAATTCCTATTTGCAACAATAAGAACATCATTAATTATTCCCATAGGTTTCTTAATAGTGGAATCCACGAGATGCAAATTTAAAGAACAATCATCAAATTCATGGAAACCTAACACATCACATAAAGTTTTTGGAATCGTGGAAACGCTAGCACCCAAATCACACAAAGCATGGCACTCATAATCTTTAATTTTAATCTTAATAGTAGGTTCCCACTCATCATAAAGCTTTCTAGGGATGGAAACTTCCAACTCAAGTTTTTCTTCAAAAGATTTCATCATACCATCAACGATATGTTTAGTAAAAGCTTTATTTTGATTATAAGCATGAGGAGAATTCAACATGGATTGCAACAAGGAAATACAATCTATCAAAGAACAATTATCATAATTAAAATCCTTGAAATCCAAAAGAGTGGGTTCATCACTACTTAAAGTTTTGACCTCTCCAATCCCACTTTTATCAATTTTTGCATTAAGATCTAAAAACTCCGAATCATTGGGACGCCTTCTAGCTAAAGTTGACTCATCTCCAGTCCCATATTTATCAAGATTTATATTAGAAAATAAAGATTCAATAGGAGTCACACCAATCACTTTAAGATCTTCATCATTATTATCACAAGAAATCGAAGAACACGCTTTAACAAACCAATCTCGCTTAGCACGCATCCTAGCGGTTCTTTCTTTGCACTCATCAATAGAAATTTTAATAGATTTAAGAGATTCATTAATATCATGCTTGGGTGGCATATATCTAATTTTCAAAGAATCAATCTCAAGAGAAATTCTATCAACGTTCCTAGCCAAATCATCAATCTTGAGCAATTTTTCTTCAACCATAGCATTGAAAACTTCTTGTGAATTAATAAATTATTTAATATTATTCTCAAGATCAGAGGGCATATTTTTACAATTTCCATAAGAATTGTTGCAGGAATTACCATACTTATTAGAGGAATTACTAGGAAACGGCCTAGGGTTGAAATTACCTCTATGCGCGTTATTACCAAAATTGCTCCTACCAACAAAATTCACATCGATAGATTCATTATTGTTCTTAATCAAAGTAGACAAAGGCATATCATTAGGATCAATAGGAGCACTCTTACTAGCAAACAATTTCATAAGTTCATCCATCTTTCCACTCAAAGTATTGATTTCTTCAATCGCATGCACTTTTTTACTAGTAGAAGATCTTTCAGTATGCCATTGAGAGTAATTAGCCATAATATTATCTTGGAGTTTAGTAGCTTCTCCTAATGTGATTTCCATAAAAGTACCTCCCGCGGCCGAATCTAAAAGATTTCTAGATGCAAAATTCAATCCGGCATAAAAAATTTGTATGATCATCCATAAACTTAAACCATGAGTAGGGCAATTTCTTATCATCAATTTCATCCTCTCCCAAGATTGTGCAACAAGTTCATGATCAAGTTGCTTAAAATTCATTATATCATTCCTAAGGGAGATGATCTTAGCGGGAGGAAAATACTTGGAAATAAAAGCATCTTTACACTTATTCCATGAATCAATACTATTTTTAGGCAAAGATGAAAACCAAGTTTTAGCACGATCTCGTAGTGAGAAAGGAAATAGCTTCAATTTAACAATATCATTATCCACATCTTTCTTCTTTTGCATATCACACAATTCAACGAAAGTATTTAAATGGGATGCGGCATCTTCACTAGGAAGTCCAGAAAATTGATCTTTCATAACAAGATTCAGCAAAGCGGCATTAATTTCATAAGATTCCGCACTAGTGGTGGGAGCAATCGGAGTACTAATAAAATCATTATTATTAGTATTGGAAAAGTCACACAACTTGATATTTTCTTGAGACATCGTGACAAAGCAAGCAATCTAACACACGAGCAACCAAAAAGCAAATGAAAAGACGAATGGAAGAAGGGCAAATAAAAAGGCAAATCTTTTTGTGTTTTTCTAAAAATCGTTTTAGAAGTGGGGGAGAGGAAAATGAGAGGCAAATGGCAAATAATGTAATGCAAGAGATGAGAGTTTATGGTGGGTACTTGGTAGGCTTGATGTAGATCTCCCCGGCAATGGTGCTAGAAATTATTCCTGCTACTTCTTGAGCTTGCGTTGGTTTTTCCCTTGAAGAGGAAAGGGTGATGCAGCAAAGTAGAGATAAGTATTTCCCTTAGTTAAGAACCAAGGTATCAATCCAGTAGGAGATACAAGCAAGTCTCCAATCTATGCACCTGCACAAACAATCAAACACTTGCACCCAACGCGATAAAGGGGTTGTCAATCCCTTCATGGTCACTTGCAAAGGTGAGATCTGATAGAGATAGATATAAAAGATTACTAAAACGTAAAACAAAATAAAAGTAAATAAATTGCAGCAAGGTATTTTTGGGTTTTTTGGTTTATAGATCTGAAAATATATGATGGAAAATAGACCCGGGGGCCATAGGTTTCACTAGAGGCTTCTCTCTTGAAGGAAAATAATACGGTGGGTGAACAAATTACTGTCGAGCAATTGGTAGAAAAGCTCAAAGTTATGACGATATCCAAGGCAATGATTATGCATATAGGCATCACGTCCGTGTCAAGTAGACCGAAACAATTCTGCATCTACTACTATTACTCCACACATCGACCACTATCCAACATGCATCTAGAGTATTAAGTTCATAAAGAACGGAGTAACGCCTTAAGTAAGATGACATGATGTAGAGGGATAAACTCAAGCAATATGATGAAAACCCCATCTTTTTACCCTTGATGGCAACAATACAATACGTGCCTCGCTACCCCTACTGTCACTGGGTGAGGACACCGCAAGATTGAACCCAAAACTAAGCACCTCTCCCATTGCAAGAAGAACCAATCTAGTTGGCCAAACCAAACTGATAATTCGAAGAGAAATACAAAGATATCAAATCATGCATATAAGAATTCGGAGGAGATTCAAATAATATTCATAGATAAACTGATCATAAATCCACAATTCATCGGATCTCAACAAACACACCACAAAAGAATATTACATCAGATAGATCTCCAAGAACAACGAGGAGAACATGGTATTGAGGATCAAAGAGAGAGAAGAAGCCATCTAGCTACTAGCTATGGACCCGTAGGTCTGAGGTAAACTACTCACGCTTCATCGGAAGGGCAATAGATTTGATGTAGAATCCCTCCGTGATCGAATCCCCCTCCGGCAGGATGTTCCGACCCTAGGATGGGATCTCACGGGTACAGAAGGTTACGGCGGCGGAAAAGTATTTTGGTGGACGCTTCTGGTCGTTTGGGAATATTTGAGGATTTACAGAGCTGAGAGGGAGGTCGGTGGACTCCCGGGGGCCCACAAGCCATCGGGGCGCCCCCCGTAGGGTGCGCCCTGAGGGCTTGTGAAGCCCTCGGGACTCTTCTGACTTGGCCTCCAAGTTCCGTGGATGTCTTCTGGTCCAAGAAAAATCATCGTGAAAGTTTTATTCCGTTTGGACTCCGTTTGATATTCCTTTTCTGTAAAACTCAAAAACAAGGAAAAAACAGAAACTAGCACTGGGCTCTAGGTTAATAAGCTAGTCCCAAAAATAATATAAAATAGCATATTAATGCATATAAAACATCCAAAACAGATAATATAATAGCATGGAACAATAAAAAATTATAGATACGTTGGAGACGTATCACACTACTAGTTCGAATAGGTTCTACCCACTTAGTAACATAATCAACATCAACCAAAATAAGTGTATACCCATTAGAGGAAGGAAAAGGTCCCATATAATCAAAGCCCCGAACATCGAATGGTTCAATAACAAGTGAATAATTCATAGGCATTTCCTGACGTCTACTAATATTACCAATTCTTTGACATTCATCACAAGACAAGATATACTTACGAGCATCTTTGAAGAGAGTAGGCCAATAAAAACCAGATTGTAATACCTTGTGTGCAGTTCTATCTCCAGCATGGTGTCCTCCATAGGCCTCGGAGTGACACTTGCGTAGGATCTGTTCCTGTTCATGCTCAGGTACACAATGTCTAATAACACCATCTACTCCTTCTTTATAAAGGTGTGGGTAATCCCAAAAGTAATGTCTTAAGTCATAGAAAAACTTTTTCTTTTGTTGGTATGTGAAGCTAGGTGGTATAAATTTAGCAACAATGTAATTGGCATAATCAGCATACCATGGAGCGCTACGAGAAGCATTTATGACAGCTAATTGTTCATCAGGAAAGCTATCATCAATAGGTAGTGGGTCATCAAGAATATTTTCTAACCTAGACAAGTTGTCTGCTACGGGGTTCTCAGCTCCCTTTCTATCAATAATATGCAAATCAAATTCTTGCAGCAAGAGAACCCATCTAATAAGTCTAGGTTTAGCATCTTTCTTTTCCATAAGGTATTTAATAACAGCATGATCGGTGTGAACAGTTACTTTGGAATCAACAATATAAGATCTGAACTTATCACAAGCAAATACAACTGCTAGGAATTCTTTTTCAATTTCTTAGAGCACTGTCTAGAGTTTACTAGCATAATGGATAACATTTAATTTTTTATCAACTCTTTGTTCTAGAACAGCACCACCAGCATAATCACTAGCATCACACATAATTTCAAAGGGTAAGTTCCAATCAGGTGGTTGAACAATAGGTGCAGAAATCAAGGCTTTCTTAAGAATTTCAAATGCTTCTACACAATCATCATCAAAAACAAATGGAACATCTTTTTGCAAGAGATTAGTGAGAGGCCTAGAAATTTTAGAGAAGTCTTTAATAAACCTCCTATAGAAACCAGCATGACCAAGGAAACTTCTTATACCTTTGATATCTTTAGGACACAACATCTTTTCAATATCATCTACTTTAGCTTTATCAACTTCAGTACCACTTTCTGAAATTTTATGCCCCAAGACAATACCTTCATTAACCATAAAGTGGCACTTCTCCCAATTCAAGACAAGATTAGTTTCTTCACATCTCTGCAAAACTCGATCAAGGTTGCTTAAGCAATCATCAAAAGAAGTTCCGTAAACAGAGAAATCATCCATGAAAACCTCAACAATCTTTTCACAAAAGTCAGAGAATATAGCAGTCATACATCTTTGAAAGGTAGCAGGTGCACTGCATAAACCAAAAGGCATACGTCTATAAGCAGAGTTACCAAAAGGGTAAGTAAAAGTAGTTTTTTCTTGGTCCTCTTGTGACACAGGTATTTGAGAAAAACCAGAATAACCATCTAGAAAGCAAAAGTGTGTATGTTTGGATAGTCTTTCTAGCATTTGATCAATAAAAGGTAGAGGGTAATGATCTTTCCTAGTAGCTTTGTTTAATTTTCTAAAATCAATTACCATTCTATAACATGTGACAATTTTTGTGGAATCAATTCATTCTTATCATTAGGAACAACAGTAATACCTCCCATCTTGGGGACACAATGAACAGGACTTACCCATCTACTATCAGTAATAGGATAAATTATACCTGCTTCCAGAAGCTTTAATATTTCATTTCTTACCACTTCCTTCATCTTAGGATTTAACCGTCGTTGGTGATCAACAGCTGGTTTAGCATCAGGCTCCATATTAATTTTGTGCTAGCATAAAGTGGGACTAATGCCCTTAAGATCATCAAGAATATATCCAATAGCAGCACGGTGCTTCTTTAGAGTTTTCAATAATTTCTTTTCTTCATGCTCTGAAAGGTTAGCACTAATAATAACAAGATATATATTTTTCTCATCAAGATAAGCATATTTCAGAGTATCAGGTAAATGTTTAAGATCGAGCATAGGTTCACTCTTGGGTGGTACAGGATCTCCAAGAGTTTCAACAGGCAAATTGTGTTTCAAAACAGGCATCTGTTTAAAGAAAATCTCATCTAGTTCCCTTCTTTCATTCATAAACATATCGTTTTCATAGTCTAGTAAATATTGTTCTAAAGGATCAGTAGGAGGCACGGCAATAGAAGCAAGACCAATAATTTCATCTTTACTAGGCAATTCTTTATCATGGGGTTGTCTACGAAATTTGTAGAAATTAAACTCATGAGACACATCCCCAAAACTTATAGTAATAGTTTCTTTCTCACAATCTATTTTGGCATTAACAGTGTTCAAGAAAGGTCTACCAAATATAATGGGACAAAAATCATCTTGTGGGGAATCGAGAACTAGAAAATCAGTAGGGTATTTTATTTTCCCACACAAGACTTCGACATCTCTAACAATCCCAATTGGTGATATAGAATCTCTATTAGCAAGCTTAATAGTAACATCAATATCTTCTATTTCAGCAGGTGCAATATCATTCATGATTTCTTGATATAAAGTAAAGGGAATTGCACTCACACTAGCACCCAAATCACATAAGCCATGATAACAATGATCTCCTATTTTAACAGAAACAACAAGCATGCCAACAACAGGTCTATGTTTATCTTTATCATCGGGTTTGGCAATTCTAGCAACTTCATCATAGAAGTAAATAACATGCCCATCAATATTATCGACCAAAAGATCTTTAACCATAGCAATACTAGATTCAACTTTAATTTGTTCAGGGGGTGTGGGTGGTCCAGTATAACTCTTACGAACCACAGCTAAAGCTGTAGCATGTTCCTTTATTCTAACAGGGAAAGGTGGTTTCTCAATATAAGCAGTAGGAACAATAGGATCAACATTATAAGTAATAGTTTCTTCTTCAACTTTAATAGGTTCTGCTATTTTCACTTCAATGGGAGGATGATATTTAAACCACTTCTCCTTAGGGAGATCAACATGAGTAGTAAATGATCCACAGAAAGAAGCTACTATCTCAGAGTCAAGTCCATATTTAGTGCTAAATTCACGAAAAGCATCGGTATCCATAAAAGATTTAACACAATCAAACTTGAGGTTTATACCTGACTCCTTACCTTCGTCGAGTTCCCAATCTTCAGAGTTGCATTTAATTCTTTCCAATAAATCCCATTTGAATTCAATAGTCTTCTTCATAAAAGAACCAGTACAAGAAGTATCGAGCATGGATTGATCATTACGAGAAAGCCGAGCATAAAAATTCTGAATAATAATTTCTCTTGAGAGCTCATGATTGGGGCATGAATATAACATTGACTTAAGCCTCCCCCAAGCTTGAGCGATACTTTCTCCTTCACGAGGCCAAAAATTATATATATAATTCCAATCACGATGAACCAGATGCATAGGATAAAACTTCTGATGAAATTCCAATTTCAATCGGTTGTAATTCCAAGTCCCAATATCATCGCATAGCCTATACCATGTCAATGCATTCTCCTTCAAAGTTAAAGGGAAGACCTTCTTCTTGACTTCATCCTCGGGCAAACCTGCAAGCTTAAATAATCCACAAACTTCATCCACATAGATTAGATGCATATCAGGATGTAATGTTCCATCTCCTGCATAAGGATTAGCTAGCAGTTTCTCTATCATACCCGAAGGAATTTCATAATAAATATTTTCAGTAGGTTCAGTAGGTTGAGGGGCAACTCTTTGCTCTTCCGGTCGGGGTGAATATACCCCGAACAAACCCCTCAAAGGATTATTTTCCATAGCAACAAGTGACAGTAAATTTCAGCACACTATATAAATGTTTCCTTGCCAAATTCCACTTACCAAAGGCGCTTCAGCCCCCGGCAACGGCGCCAGAAAAGAGTCTTGATGACCCACAAGTATAGGGGATCTATCGTAGTCCTTTGGATAAGTAAGAGTGTCAAACCCAACGAGGAGCAGAAAGAAATGACAAGCGGTTTTCAGCAAAGTATTCTCTGTAAGCACTGAAATTATCGGTAACAGATAGTTTTGTGATGAGATAATTTGTAACGTGTAACAAGTAACAAGTGTAACTAAGGTGCAGCAAGGTGGCCCAATCCTTTTTGTAGCAAAGGTCAAGCCTGGACAAACTCTTATATAAAGCAAAGCGCTCCCGAGGACACATGGGAATTATTGTCAAGCTAGTTTTCATCATGCTCATATGATTCGCGTTCGTTACTTTGATAATTTGATATGTGGGTGGACCGGTGCTTGGGTGCTGTCCTTACTTGGACAAACTCCCACTTATGATTAACTCCTCTCGCAAGCATCCGCAACTACGAAAGAAGAATTAAGATAAATCTAACCATGGCATGAAACATGTGGATCCAAGTCAACCCCTTACGAAGCAACGCATAAACTAGGGTTTAAGCTTGTGTCACTCTAGCAACCCATCATCTACTTATTACTTCTCAATGCCTTCCCCTAGGCCCAAATCAAGGTGAATTGTCATGTAGTCGACGTTCACATAACACCACTAGAGGAAAGACAACATACATCTCATCAAAATATCGAACGAATACCAAATTCACATGATTACTTATAACAAGACTTCTCCCATGTCCTCAGGAACAAACATAACTACTCACAAAGCATATTCATGTTCATAATCAGAGGAGTAATAAATATCATTAAGGATCTGAACATATGATCTTCCACCGAATAAACCAACTAGCATCAACTACAAGGATTAATCAACACTACTAGCAACCCACAGGTACCAATCTGAGGTTTTGAGACAAAGATCGGATACAAGAGATGAACTAGGGTTTGAGAGGAGATGGTGTTGGTGAAGATGTTGATGGAGATTAACCCCCTCTCGATGAGAGGATCATTGGTGATGACGATGGCTTCGATTTCCCCCTCCGGGAGGGAAGTTTCCCCGGCAGAACAGCTCCGCCGGAGCCCTAGATTGCTTCTGCCCAGGTTCCACATCGAGACGGCGGCGCTTCGTCCCGAAAGCTTCCTTATGATTTTTTCCAGGTCAAAACCCTCCGTATAGCAGAAGATGGGCACCGGAGACCTGACAGGGGGCCCACAAGCCCTAGGGGCACGCCCCCAGGCTTGTGGCCTCCTCGTGGGTCCCCTCTGGTATTTTCTTCGCCCAATATTTTTTATATATTCCAAAATAATTATCCATAAATTTTCAGGACTTTTGGAGTTGTGCAGAATAGGTCTCTCAAATTTTCTCCTTTCCGGTCCAGAATTCCAGCTGCCGGCATTCTCCCTCTTCATGTAAACCTTGTAAAATAAGAGAGAAAAGGCATAAGTATTGTGCCATAATGTGTAATAACAACCCATAATGCAATAAATATCAATATAAATGCATGATGCAAAATTGACGTATTAGTTAGGCCAAGGGGTAAGGCCCACGGGGCTTTAGGTCGGTGCAAAAGGAAGTTTTGCGGAGGTCAGGGACCAGACGCCAGGGACCCTGGCGCCTGGCCCTGGGCCAGACGCCGAGGCCCATGGCGTCTGGTCCTGGAGTCCGAGAAGGACTCTTGCCTTGCAGGCTAAACCGACTTTGAGGAGGCTCTTTCTCCAAGAAACGACCCCAGGGCTCAACATATAAATAGAGGGGCAGGGCTAGCAACCGGAACACATCAGGATTCACCATGCCGTGTGCCGGCAACCCCGCCCCTCTAGTTTATCCTCTGTCATAGTTTCTGTTGTGCTTGGCGAAGCCCTGCAGAGATTGTTCTTCACCACCACCGTCACCACGCCGTCGTGCTGCCGGAACTCATCTACTACTTCGCCCCTCTTGCTGGATCAAGAAGGCGATGATGTCATCGAACTGAACATGTGCTGAACGTGGAGGTGCCGTACGTTCGGTACTTGATCGGGACGGATCGTGAAGGTGTACGACTACATCAACCACGTTGATAAACACTTCCGCTTAGCGATCTTCAAGGGTATGAAGATGCTCTCCCCTCTCGTAGCTATGCATCTCCACGAATAGATCTTGCGTGTGCGTATAATTTTTTTTCCATGCAATGTTCCCCAACATTGGTATCAGAGCCAGGTCTATGCGTAGATGATATGCACGAGTAGAACACAAAGGAGTTGTGGGCGATGATGTTCATACTGCTTACCACCAACGTCTTATTTTGGTTCGGCGGTATTGTGGGATGAAGCGGCCCGGACCAACCTTACATGTCCACGTACATGAGACCAGTTCCACCAATTGATGCAACTTGTTTTGCATAAGGTGGCTGGTGGGTGTCTGTTTCTCTCACTTTAGTTGAATCGAATTTAACTACGGTCGATCCTTGCAGAAGGTTAAAATAGCACACTTGATAATCACCGTTGTGGTTTTGCGTGGGTAAGAACAGTTCTTGCTAGTTACCCATAGCAGCCACGTAAAACTTGCAATAACAAAGTAGAAGATGTCTAACTTGTTTTTGCAGGGTATGTTGTGATGTGATATGGTCAAGACATGATGTGATATACGTTGTTGTATGAGATAATCATGTTTGGTAATATCGACAACCAGCAGGAGCCTTAGGGTTGTCTTTTAATTATTGTATGCCATGTGTGTCAATCATTAAGCGCCATGTAATTGCTTTACTTTATCGCTATGCGTTAGCAATAGTTGTAGAAGCAATAGTTGGCGAGACGACCCCGACGCAATGATGGAGATCAAGGTGTCGCGCCGGTGACGATGGAGATCATGACGTTGCTTTGGAGATGGAGATCAAAAGCACAAGATGATGATGGCATATCATGTCACATATTTTGATTGCATGTGATGTTTATTCTTTAAGCATCTTATTTTGCTTAGAACGACGGTAGCATTATAAGATGATCCCTTCACTTAATTTCAAGATAAAAGTGTTCTCCCCAAGTATGCACCGTTGCTAAAGTTCGTCGTTTTGAAGCACCTCGTGATGATCGGGTGTGATAGACTCTACGTTCACATACAACGGCACAAGCAGAATACTTGGGATAAACTTGACAAGCCTAGCATGTACAGACATGGTCTCAGAACACTGGAGACCGAAAGGTCTAACATGAGGCATATAGTAGATATGATCAACATGAAGATGCTCACCATTGAAGACTACTCCATCTCATGTGATGATCGGACATGGTTTAGTTGATTTGGATCATGTATCACTTAGATAACTTGAGGGATGTTAATTAAAGTGGGAGTTCATTAGTAATTTGGTTAATTGAACTTAATTTATCATGAACTTAGTCCTGATAGTCTGTGCAAATCTATGTTGTAGATAAATGGCCCGTGCTACTGTTCCATTGCTGCACAGAAGAATTATGTCCTTGATGATGGTAGCAATTACACGGACTGGGTCCGTAACTTGAGGATTATCCTCATTGCTGCACAGAAGAATTATGTCCTTGATGCATCGCTAGGTGACAGACCTACTGCGGGAGCTGTTGCAGATGTTGTGAACGTCTGGCAAGCTCGATCTGATGAATACTCGATAGTTCAGTGTGCCATGCTTTACGGCTTGGAACCGGGACTTCAAAAGCGTTTTGAACGCCGTGGAGCATATGAGAAGTTCCAAGAGCTGAAATTGATATTTCAAGCTAATGCCCGGGTTGAGAGATATGAAGTCTCCAACAAGTTCTTTAGTTGTAAGATGGAGGAGAACGGTTCTGTCAGTGAACACATACTCAGAATGTCTGGGTACCACAACCACTTGACTCAGCTGGGAATTGAGCTCTCAGATGAGTGTGTTATTGATAGAGTTTTTTAATCACTGCCACCAAGCTACAAAGGCTTTGTGATGAACTATAATATGCAAGGAATGCCGAAAACGATTTCCGAGCTCTTCGCGATGCTGAAATTGGCGGAGGTAGAAATCAAGAAAGAGCATCAAGTGTTGATGGTTAACAAGACCACCAGTTTCAAGAAAAAGGGCAAGGGAAAGAAAGGGAACTTCAAGAAGAATGGCAAGCAAGTTGCCGCTCCCGTGAAGAAACCCAAAGCTAGACCCAAGCCTGAGACTCAGTGCTTCTACTGCAAGGGTAATGGTCACTGGAAGCGGAACTGCCCCATATATTTGGTGGATAAGAAGGATGGCAAAGTGAACAAAGGTATATTTGATATACATGTTATTGATGTGTTCCTTGCTAGTGCTCGTAATAGCGCCTGGGTATTTGATACTGGTTCGGTTGCTCATATTTGTAACTCGAACAGGAGCTGCGGAATAAACGAAGACTGGCTAAGGACGAGGTGACGATGCGCGTCGGGAATGGTTCCAAGGTTGATGTGATCGCCGTCGTCACGCTACCTCTACATCTACCTTCGGGATTAGTTTTAGACCTCAATAATTGTTATTTGGTGCCAGCGTTGAGCATGACCATTATATCTGGATCTTGTTTATTGCGAGACGATTATTCATTTAAGTCAGAGAATAATGGTTGTCCTATTTATATGAGTAACATCTTTTATGGTCATGCACTCTTAGTGAATGGTCTATTTTTTTTGAATCTCGATTGTAGTGATACACATATTCATAATATTGATGCCAAAAGATGCAAAGTTGATAATAATAGTGCAACATACTTGTGGCACTGCCATTTAGGTCATATTGGTGTAAAGCGCACGAAGAAACTCCATGCGGATGGACTTTTGGAATCACTTGATTATGAATCATTTGATACTTGCGAACCATGCCTCATGAGCAAGATGACTAAAACTCCGTTCTCCGGAACAATGGAGCGAGCTAATGACTTATTGTAAATAATACATACCGATGTATGCGGTCCGATGAGTGTTGAGGCATGCGGCGGGTATCGTTATTTTCTAACCTTCACAGATGATTTGAGTAGGTATGGGTATATCTACTTGATGAAACACAAGTCTGAAATGTTTGAAAAGTTCAAAGAATTTCAGAGTGAAGTGGAGAATCATCGTAACAAGAAAATAAAGTTTCTATGATATGATCGTGGAGGCGAATATTTGAGTTACGAGTTTGGCCTTCATTTAAAACAATGTGGAATAGTTTCACAACTCATGCCACTTGGAACACCACAGCGTAATGGTGTGTCTGAACGTCGTAACCGTACTTTATTAGATATGGTGCATTCTATGATGTCTCTTACCGATTTACCACTATCGTTTTGGGGTTATGCATTAGAGACAGCCGCATTCACATTAAATAGGGCACCGCCTAAATCCGTTGAGATGACACCGTATGAACTGTGGTTTGGCAAGAAACCTAAGCTGTCGTTTATTAAAGTTTGGGGATGCAACACTTATATCAAAAGGCTTCAGCCTGATAAGCTCGAACCCAAAGCGGAGAAGTGTGTCTTCATAGGATACCCGAAAGAAACTATTGTGTATACCGTCTACCACGGATCCGAAGGCAAAATCTTTGTTGCTAAGAATGGGTACTCTCTAGAGGAGTTTCTCTCGAAAGAAGTGAGTGGGAGGAAAGTAGAACTTGATGAGGTAGTTGCACCTTCTCTCAAGTTGGAAAGTAGTACATCAAAGAAAACCGTTCCCATGATGCCTACATCAACCAGAGAGGAAGCAAATGATGATGATCATGAAACTTCAGATCAAGTTACTACTAGACCTCGTAGGTCGACCAGACCACGCTCTGCACCATAGTGGTACGGTAATCCTGTCCTGGAAGAAATGTTGTTGGACAATGGCGAACCTACGAACTATGAAGAAGCTATGACAAACCCAGATTCCGACAAATGGCTTGAGGCCATGAAATCTGAGATAGGATCCATGTATGAGAACAAAGTGTGGACTTTGGTGGATTTGCCCAATGATCGGCAAGCCATTGATAATAAATGGATCTTCAAGAGGAAGACGGACGCTGATGGTAATATCACTTTCTACAAAGCTCGACTTGTCAAAAAAGGTTTTTGACAAGTTCAAGGGGTTGACTACGATGAGAATTTCTCACTCGTAGTGATGCTTAAGTCTGTCCGAATCATGTTAGCAATTGCTGCATTTTATGATTATGAAATTTGGCAAATGGACGTCAAAACTGCATTCCTTAACCGGTTTCTTAAAGAAGAGTTGTATATGATGCAACCAGAAGGTTTTGTCGATCCTAAAGGTGTTAACAAAGTGTGCAAGCTCCAGCGATCCATCTATGGACTGGTGCAAGCATCTCAGAGTTGGAATAAATGCTTTGATGAGGTGATCAAAGCATTTGGTTTTATACAGACTTATGGTGAAGCCTGTATTTACAAGAAAGTTAGTGGGAGCTCTGTTGCATTTCTAATATTATATGTGAATGACATATTGTTGATTGGAAATGATATAGAATTTCTGGATAGCATAAAAGGATATTTGAATAAGAATTTTTCAATGAAAGACCTCGGTGAAGCTGCTTACATATTGGGCATCAAGATCTATAGGGATAGATCGAGACACTTAATAGGACTTTCACGAAGTACATACCTTGAAAAAGTTCTGAAGAAGTTCAAAATGGACCAGTCAAAGAAAGGGTTCTTACCTGTGTTGCAAGGTGTGAAATTGAGTAAGACTCAAAGCCCGACCACGGCAGAAGATAGAGAGAGAATGAAAGTCATTACCTATGCTTCAGCCATAGGTTCTATAATGTATGCCATGATGTGTACCAGACCTGATGTGTGCCTTGCCATAAGTTTGGCAGGGAGGTACCAAAGTAATCCAGGAGTGTTTCACTGGACAGCGGTCAAGAATATTCTGAAGTACGTGAAAAGGACCAAGGATATGTTTCTCGTTTATGGAGGTGACGAAGAGCTCGTCGTAAAGGGTTTCGTCGATGCTAGCTTCGACACAGATCCGGATGACTCTAAGTCGCAAACCGGATACGTGTTTATATTAAATGGTGGAGTTGTCAATTGGTGCAGTTCTAAGCAGAGCATCATGGCGGGATCTATGTGTGAAGCGGAGTACATAGCTGCTTCAGAAGCAGCGCATGAAGGAGTCTGGATGAAGGAGTTCATATCCGATCTAGGGGTAATACCCAGTGCATCAGGTCCAATGACAATCTTTTGTGACAACATTGGAGCAATTGCCTTAGCGAAGGAATCCAGGTTTCACAAGAGAACAGAACACATCAAGCGACACTTCAACTCTCAATTCGCGAATATGTCGAGGATGGAGACATAGAAATTTGTAAAGTGCATACAGATCTGAATGTAGCAGACACGTTGACTAAGCCTCTTCCACGAGCAAAACATGATCAGCACCAAGACTCCATGGGTGTTAGATTCATTACAATGTAATCTAGATTGTTGACTCTAGTGCAAGTGGGAGACTGATGGAAATATGCCCTAGAGGCAATAATAAAGTTGTTATTATTATATTTCCTTATTCATGATAAAGGTTTATTATTCATGCTAGAATTGTATTGACCGGAAACTTAAATACATGTGTGGATACATAAACAAATACCGTGTCCCTAGTGAGCCTCTACTAGACTAGCTCGTTGATCAAAAGATGGTTAAGGTTTCCTAACCATAGACATGTTGTCATTTGATAACAGGATCACATCATTAGGAGAATGATGTGATGGACAAGACCCAACCATTAGCATAGCATATGATCGTTTAGTTTGTTGCTACTGCTTTCTTAATGTCAAATACATGTTTCTTCGACCATGAGATCATGCAACTCCCGGACTCTGGAGGAATGCCTTGTGTGCCATCAAACATCACAACATTACTGGGTGATCATAAAGGTGCTCTATAGGTATCTCCAAAGGTATCTGTTGAGTTGGCATGGATCGAGACTGGGATTTGTCACTCCGTATGACGGAGAGGTATCTCTGGGCCCTCTCGATAATACAGCATCACAAGAAGCTTGCAAGCAAAGTGACTAAGGAGTTAGTTACATGATGATGTATTACAGAACGAGTAAAGAGACTTGCCAGTAACGAGATTGAACTAGGTATGGAGATACCGACGATCGATTCTTGGGCAAGTAACATACCAACGGACAAAAGGAACTACGTATGTTGTCATAAAGGTTCGACCGATAAAGATCTTCGTAGAATATCTAGGAACCAATATGGGCATCCAGGTCCCGCTATTGGCTATTGACTGGAGAAGCGTCTCGGTCATGTCTACATCATTCTCGAACCCGTAGGGTCCGCACGCTTAACGTTCGTTGACGATATAGTATTATATGAGTTATGTATGTTGGTGACCGAATGTTGTTCGGAGTCTCGGATGAGATCACGGACATGACGAGGAGCTCCAGAATGGTCCGGAGGTAAAGACTGATATATAGGATGATATGGTTAGGCCAAGGGGTAAGGCCCACGAGCCTTTAGGTCGGTGCAAAAGGAAGTTTTGCGGAGGTCAGGGGCCAGACGCCGAGGACTGTGGCGTCTGGTCCTGGAGTCCGAGAAGGACTCTTGCCTTGCGGGCTAAACCGACTTTGAGGAGGCTCTTTCTCCAAGAAACGACTCCAGGGCTCAACATATAAATAGAGGGGCAGGGCTAGCACCCGGAACACATCAAGATTCACCAAGCCGTGTGCCGGCAACCACGCCCCCTCTAGTTTATCCTCCGTCATAGTTTCTGTTGTGCTTGGCGAAGCCCTGCGGAGATTGTTCTTCAGCACCACCGTCACCACGCCGTCGTGCTGCCGGAACTCATCTACTGCTTCGCCCCTCTTGCTGGATCAAGAAGGCGAGGACGTCATTGAACTAAACATGTGCTTGATACGTCTCCAACGTAACTATAATTTTTTATTGTTCCATGCTGTTATATTATCATTCTTGGATGTTTTACAATCATTTTATAGCAATTTTATATCATTTTTTGGGACTAACCTATTGACATAGTGCCCAGTGCCAGTTGTTGTTTTTTGCTTGTTTTTTACTTCCCAGAAAATCAATACCAAACCGAGTCCAAACGCAGCGAAACTTTTTGGTGATTTTTTCTGGACCAGAAGACACAAGTTGGGCCAAGGAAGTACCAGAGGGGGGCTCCGAGGGGAGCACAACCCACTTGGGCGCGCCTGGGGGCCTAGGCGCGCCCTGGTGGGTTGTGCCCACCTCGGCCGCCTCCCGCACCGCCTCTTTGCTCTATAAATACCCCAATATTCCAAAAACCCTAGGGGAGTCGACGAAACACAATTCCAGCCGGCGCAAGTTCCAGAAACCATAGATCCAATCTAGACACCATCACGGAGGGGTTCATCATCCTCATTGGTGCCTCTCCGATGATGCGTGAGTAGTTCATTGTAGACCTACGGGTCCGTAGTTAGTAGCTAGATGGCTTCCTCTCTCTCTTTTGGAGATCTATTTGATGTAACTCTTTTTGCGGTGTGTTTGTTGGGATCCGATAAACTTTGAATTTATGATCAGATCTATGTGTTTTATCCTTGAAAGTTATTTGAGTCTTTTGATCACTTATATGCATGATTACTTATAGCCTCGTATTTCTTCTTCGAATCTTTGGTTTAGTTAGGCCGACTAGATCGATTTTTCTTGCCATGGGAAGAGGTGCTTTGTGATGGGTTTGATCTTACGGTGCTCAATCCCAGTGACAGAAGGGGAAATGACACGTATGTATCGTTGCTATTAAGGATAACAAGATGGGGTCTATTCCTACAAGAATAGATCTTTTCTACATCATGTCATCGTTCTTATTGCATTACTCCGTTTCTCCATGAACTTAATACACTAGATGCATGCTGAATAGCGGTCGATGTGTGGAGTAATAGTAGTAGATGCAGGCAGGAGTCAGTCTACTAATCTTGGACGTGATGCCTATATAATGATCATTGCCTGGATATCGTCATAATTATTTGAAGTTCTATCAATTGCCTAACAGTAATTTGTTTACCCGCCGTATGCTATTTTTCTTGAGAGAAGCCACTAGTGAAATCTACGGCCCCCGGGTCTATTCTTTATCACATTTGCCTTTGAGATCTATTTTTATTTGATTTTATTTTCAGATCTATTAATCCAAAAACCCAAAAATACCTTGCTGCAATTTTTTGTTATTTATTTTATCTCGCGTTCCCGCAAGATCTATTTATCCAATCTACTACAATTTTATCTATCTTTTTACGCGGGAGGGATTGACAACCCCTCTTTTACGTCGGGTTGCAAGTATTTGTTCTTTGTGTGCAGGTACCGTTCACGTAGTGTTGCGTGGTTCTCCTACTGGTTCGATAACCTTGGTCTAATCACTGAGGGAAATACCTACCGTAGCTGTGCTGCATCATCCCTTCCTCTTTGGGAAAATACCGACGTAGTTCAAGCCGCATCAAAAGGAATTTCTGGCGCCGTTGCCGGGGAGGATCAAGTCAAGATAGTCTCCCGACAACTCGCCAATTTCTGGCACCGTTGCCGGGGAGACATCATCAACATCTATCAGGTTCCTAATCACAAATCTCATCTCCTTGCAATTTACATTATTTGCCATTTGCCTCTCATTTTCATCTCCCCCACTTCACAAAAATTTGCCGTTTTATTTGCCTTCTTTTCTGTTTGCCTTTTTCTCGTCAGATCTCTTGTTTGCTTGTGTTGCCATGTGTCTTCTATTTGCTTGCATCTTTGCTTGCTAAAAATCTATTGATATGGATCCTCATCCACTTGCTAATATTTTTAAAAGATCCAATTATGATGAACCAATTGTTAGTGAATTGAATTCACTAGATTATCTTTATGAAGTTTTGCTTGAGATTTATGAATCTGAAAATTGTGATGAAGTGTTAAACGAAGAAATTCATGAAGTGATTCATGATAGCTCCTTGAATGAAAAGCATGATTGCAATGACTTTACTATAAATTCTATTAATGTCAATTGTGTCAGTGATATGCAAAACCCCAAGCTTGGGGATGCTTGTTTTGATATGTCTACTACTTATTGTAATGATCATGATTGGGGAGATAATGTTTCTTATGATCTTGAAAATTTATTTAAGCCTCATGATGATTATGATATTGATAATAATGTTTGCATTAATATTGAAAGTGGGTTTGGAAGAGCGTCAACTTTAGATAAAAATAATCCCACATATTTGGAGAGTGTTCAATCTTATGAATTTTTTTATGAAAGTGGGTTTGGAGAGATCATGACTTTACTTGATGTTAATCCCACTATTTTGGAAGATTATAAAACTTTTATGCATGTGGATCATGAAGAGAAAATTTTATATGATAGCTATATTATTGAATTTGATTATGATCCTACATGTAATTATTATGAGAGATGGAAATATGGTTGTAGAAATTTTCATGTTACTAATTTACCTCTTGTTATGTTGAGATTGCTATTGTTTCTTTCTTCTTCCTTGCATATGCTATATATTTCTTGTCTTGATAATTTGTTTGCTTATAAAATCCCTATGCATTGGAAGTATGTTAGACTTAAATGTGTTTGTCACATGTATTATGATGCTCTCTTTGTGTTTCAATTCTTGTCTTTCATGCGAGCATCATCAAAATTATTATGCCTAGCTAGGGGCGTAAAACGATAGCGCTTGTTGGGAGGCAACACAATGAATAAAATTTATTTTTGCCTTTTTTTTCTATTCTTGAGTGTTTGCACAATTATGCCTCTGTTATGATTGTGTTTTTTATGTTTTAATTAGTGTTTGTGCCAAGTAAAGCCTTTGGGATAGCTTTGGTAATAGTTGATTTGATCTTGTTAGAAAACAGAAACTTTTGCATCCAGTAAAATAATTGTTTAAAATCACAGAAGCGACAAAAAATTCTGAATTTTTTACACAAGATTGATATACAAATTTCCTCTGTTGTCCTAAATTTCCGAAAATTTTGGATTTACAGAAGTATGAGAACAATTCACATATTTATAGACTGCTCTGTTTTTTACAGATTCTGTTTTGTTTGCATTGTGTGCTTATTTTGATGAATCTATGGTTTGTATCGGGGGTATAAGCTATGGTAAAGTTAGAATACAGTAGATATAATGCAATAACAAAATTTGAATGGGTTTTCTATAGTACTTAAAGTAAAGATTGGTTTTCTTATACTAACGGATCTCACGAAGGTTTTGTTGAGTTTTGTGTGATTGAAGTTTTCAAGTTTTGGGTGAGATCACGATGGATGAAGGAATAAGGAGTAAGAAGAGCTTAAGCTTGGGGATGCTACCGCACCCCAAGATAGTATTCAAAGATGAACAAGCAACTAAGCTTGGGGATGCCCCCGAGTGGCATCCCCTCTTTCTTCTAACGACCATCGGTATTTTACTTGGAACTATATTTTTATTCGTCACATATCATGAGTTTTGCTTGGAACGTCTTGTACGATATGAGTCTTTGCTTGTTTTGATTTTTAGTTTGTGTCAAGTATACTTGCTGAACACACCTATTTGAGAGAGCCAAAATTATGCTATGATTTGTTAGAATTGCTCTCTATGCTTCACTTTTTTTTGAGCTATGGAATTGCTCTAGTGCTTCACTTATATCTTTTTGAGCACGGTGTGCTTTAGTATTTTTTAATAAATTCTCTCATGCTTCACTTAAATTATTTTGAGAGAAGAAAATTTTTATGCTCATGTTCTTCACTTAGATTTGTTTGAGCTATCAAAAGCAACTTATGAAATTAGTCCCAAAGTGATAGATATTCAAGAGGGATATAATAAAAACTTTCATGAAGATCATTGGACAAAATAAACTTGATTCTTTGTAATAGTTTTGCGATATGATGATAGTGATATGTGAGTCATGTTGGTGAGTAAGTATGGGTTTAGTAAGAATATTGATGTTAAGGTTTGTGATTCCCTAAGCAAGCACGAAAGTCAATAGTTATGCAATGAAATTACATCCTACTTGTGGTGCATTATTCGGTGTTAGTTATGCTTAATGCTCGCTTATGAGATTTTTCGTTTCTTGGTTGGATGCTTCTCAATCTTTTGCTAGCCTTCACTTGTACTAAGTATGATTACTACTTGTGCATCCAAAATCCTTAAACTAGCTTTGCCATATGAGTCCAGTATACCTACCTATATGCGGTATTCTTTCGCCGTTCTAAGCAAATTTGTATGTGCCATCTCTAATCTTCAAAATAAATTTCCTTTTTGTGTGCTCGTACCGCTCATGAAATGGTAGGGGGTGGCTGATATTTTTCCATGCTAGATGTGTTATTCTCAAGATGAGTGTTTATTTTACTTGTCATTGCATGAGAGTACGGCAAAGGTATTAGGGATGCCCAGTCCCGAAATGAAAAATGAATTTACTTTATGTTGTCAAATAATAAATTCCTTGAAAAGTGTTGGTATGGACGGCACCCGTGGATTCGGTTAGCCGTGGAATGTGAAAGTATGGTGGAAAAAGGAATAAACTTTATTTTCTGTTTGGGAACCGCCTATGATATATCTTGCATGGAAAGTATTGGGAACTACTTGATCGTTTTCGTTGACAGGAAAAGCATGCCACCCAAAATGATTTTATCTCTATCTTTTTCGCTTTGAGCTCTGGCACCTCTACAAATCCCTACTTCCCTCTGCGAAGGGCCTTTCTATTTACTTTATGCAATTTTTATTTTTACTTGAGTCTCCATCTTCTCTTATAAAGCACCAACTAAGGGGCACTATGATCGTACTTGAGCATTGGGTGTAGCTAATATGTGAGTGTGTTTCATGAATGGATCAATGATTGAGCATGATGGGCTAGGGATAACTTGCTTTAGTATTGATATTTTGAAAGACATGGTTGCTTGTTGATATGCTTGAGTATTGAAATCTTCATGTCAAAACTAGACTATTGCTTTGAATCATATAAAAGTCCAAATGTCCATGCTACAAAGAAAAGAATATATGATGAACATGTTAGGCAGCATTCCACATCAAAAATTCTGTTTTTATCATTTACCTACTCGAGGACGAGCAGGAATTAAGCTTGGGGATGCTGATACGTCTCCAACGTATCTATAATTTTTGATTGTTCCATGCTGTTATATTATCATTCTTGGATGTTTTACAATCATTTTATAGCAACTTTATATCATTTTTTGGGACTAACCTACTGACATAGTGCCCAATGCCAGTTGCTGTTTTTTGCTTGTTTTTTACTTCACAGAAAATCAATACCAAACCGAGTCCAAACGCAGCGAAACTTTTTGGTGATTTTTTCTGGACCATAAGACACAAGTTGGGCTAAGGAAGTACCAGAGGGGGGCTCCGAGGGGAGCACAGCCCACCTGGGCGCGCCTGGGGGCCCAGGCGCGCCCTGGTGGGTTGTGCCCACCTCGGCCGCCTCCCGCACTGCCTCTTTGCTCTATAAATATCCCAATATTCCAAAAACCCTAGGGGAGTCGACGAAACACAATTCCAGCCGCCGCAAGTTCCAGAAACCACAGATCCAGTCTAGACACCATCACGGAGGGGTTCATCATCCTCATTGGTGCCTCTCCGATGATGCGTGAGTAGTTCATTATAGACCTACGGGTCCATAGTTAGTAGCTAGATGGCTTCATCTCTCTCTTTTGATTCTCAATACAATGGTCTCTTGGAGATCTATTTGATGTAACTCTTTCTGCGGTGTGTTTGTTGGGATCCGATGAACTTTGAGTTTATGATCAGATCTCTGTTTTTATCCATGAAAGTTATTTGAGTCTTTTGATCTCTTATATGCATGATTACGTATAGCCTCGTATTTCTTCTTTGAATCTTTGGTTTAGTTAGGCCGACTAGATCGATTTTTCTTGCCATGGGAAGAGGTGCTTTGTAATGGGTTTGATCTTACGATGCTCAATCCCAGTGACAGAAGGGGAAATGACACGTATGTATCGTTGCTATTAAGGATAACAAGATGGGGTCTATTCCTACATGAATAGATCTTTTCTACATCATGTCATCGTTCTTATTGCATTACTCCGTTTCTCCATGAACTTAATACACTAGATGCATGCTGGATAGCGGCCGATATGTGGAGTAATAGTAGTAGATGCAGGCAGGAGTCGGTCTACTAATCTTGGACGTGATGCCTATATAATGATCATTGCCTGGATATCGTCATAATTATTTGAAGTTCTATCAATTGACCAACAGTAATTTGTTTACCCGCCGTATGCTATTTTTCTCGAGAGAAGCCACTAGTGAAATCTACCGCCCCGGGTCTATTCTCTATCATATTTGCCTTTGAGATCTATTTTTATTTGATTTTATTTTCAGATCTATTAATCCAAAAACCCAAAAATACCTTGCTGTAATTTTTTGTTATTTATTTTATCTCGCGTTCCCGCGAGATCTATTTATCCAATCTACTACAATTTTATCTATCTTTTTACGCGGGAGGGATTGACAACCCCTCTTTTACGTCGGGTTGCAAGTATTTGTTCTTTGTGTGCAGGTACCGTTCATGTAGTGTTGCATGGTTCTCCTAATGGTTCGATAACCTTGGTCTCATCAATGTGGGAAATACCTACCGTAGCTGTGCTGCATCATCCCTTCCTCTTTGGGGAAATACCGACGTAGTTCAAGCCGCATCAGTGCTGAACGCGGAGGTGCCGTACGATCGGGACGGATCGTGAAGGTGTACGACTACATCAACCGCGTTGATAAATGCTTCCGCTTAGCGATCTTCAAGGGTATGAAGATGCTCTCCCCCTCTCGTAGCTATGCATCTCCATGGATAGATCTTGCGTGTGCGTAGAATTTTTTTTCCCATGCAACGTTCCCCAACAGGAGCTCTATAGCATTTTTAGTATTATATGTGGATGACATATTGCTGATTGGAAACAATATATAACTTTTGGAAAACGTGAAGCAATATTTGAACAAGAGTTTTTCAATGAAGGACCTAGGAGAAGCTGCTTTCATATTAGGCATCAAGATCTATAGAGATAGATCAAGACGCTTAATAGGACTTTCACAAAGCACATACCTTGATAAGATTTTGAAGAAGTTCAAAATGGATCAGTCCAAGAAGGGGTTCTTGCCTGTTTTGCAAGGTGTGAAGTTGAGTAAGACTCAATGCCCAGCGACTACAGAGGATAGAGAAAAGATGAGTGTCATCCCCTATGCTTCTGCCATAGGCTCTATCATGTATGTGATGCTGTGCACAAGACTAGATGTCAGCCTTGCCATAAGTATGGCCGGAAGGTTTCAAAGTGATCCAGGAGTGGAAAACTAGACATCGGTTAAGAATATCCTTAAGTACCTGAAAAGGACTAAGGAAATGTTTCTCGTTTATGGAGGTGATCAAGAGCTCGTCGTAAAGGGTTACGTCGATGCAAGCTTTGACACTGATCCGGATGACTCTAAATCTCAAATCGGATACGTATATATTCTAAATGGGGGCAGTAAGCTGGTGCAGTTCCAAGCAAAGCGTGGTAGCTGATTCTACATGCGAAGCGGAGTACATAGCTGCCTCGGAGGCAGCGAAGGAAGGTGTCTGGATGAAGCAGTTCATGACAGATCTTGGAGTTGTGCCCAGTGCACTGGACCCAATGATTGTTCTGTGACAACACTGGTGCCATTGCTCTGGCCAAGGAACCAAGGTTTCACAAGAGGACCAGACACATAAAGCGACGCTTTAACTCCATCCGCGATTACATCAAGGAGGAAGACATAGAACTTTGCAAAGTACATACAGATCTGAATGTGGCAGACCCGTTGACTAAACCTCTTCCACGGGCAAAACATGATCAACACCAGAACTCTATGGGTGTTAGATTCATTACCATGTAATGCTAGATTATTGACTCTAGTGCAAGTGGGAGACTGTTGGAAATTTTCCCTAGAGGCAATAATAAAGTGGTTATTATTATATTTCCTTGTTCATGATAATCGTTTATTATCCATGCTTTAATTGTATTGATTGGAAACTCAAATACATGTGTGGATGCATAGACAACAACATGTCCCTAGTGAGCCTCTACCGGACTAGCTCATTGATCAAAGATGGCTATATTTTCCTAGCCATAGACATGAGTTGTCATTTGATAATGGGATCACATCATTAGGAGAATGATGTGATGGACAAGACCCAAACTATAAGCGTAGCATATGATCGTATCAAGTTTATTGCTATCGTTTTCTACATGTCAAGTATCTGTTCCTATGACCATGAGATCATGCAACTCACTGACACCGGAGGAGTACCTTCTGTGTATCAAACGGCGCAACGTAACTGGGTGACTATAAAGATGCTCTACAGGTATCTCCGGATGTCTGTTGAGTTGGCATGGATCAAGATTGGGATTTGACACTCCGTATGACGGAGAGGTATCTCGGGGCCCACTCGGTAATACAGCATCACAATGAGCTTGCAAGCAATGTGATTAAGGAGTTAGTCATGTGATGTCATATTATGGAACGAGTAAATAGACTTTCCGGTAACGAGATTGAACTAGGTATGGAGATACCGACGATCGAATCTCGGGCAAGTAACATACCGATGGCCAAAGGGAACTGCATACGGGATTAGCTGAATCCTTGGCATCGTGGTTCAACCGATAAAAGATCTTCGTGGAATATGTAGGAACCAATATGGGCATCCAGGTTCCACTATTGGTTATTGACCGGAGAGGTGTCTCGGCCATGTCTACATTATTCTCGAACCCGTAGGGTCCGCACGCTTAACGTTCGGTGACGCTACAGTAGTATTGGGATATTCATGTTGGTGACCGAATGTTGTTCGGAGTCCCGCATGAGATCCCGGACGTCACGAGGAGCTCCGGAATGGTTCGGAGGTAAATATTTATATATGGGAAGTCATATTTTGGCTACCAGAAAAGTTTCGGGTTTTATCGGTATTGTACCGAGAAGCTTCCGGAAGGTTCTGGAAGGTTCCGGAGGGTTTCGGAGGAGTCCGGAAGGGTCCCTCCAGCACCTAGGGTGTGCATGGGCTGTAGGGAGGCGTCCTAGCCTTATTGGGCCAGGCGCACCAACCCCCTAAGGCCCATCCGCCTACGGGAAGGAAAACCCTAAGGGGGAGGGCCCTCCACTTGGCTTGGAGGGCACTCCTCCCCCTTTGGCCGCCTCCCCTCCTTGGAGGAGGGGCTAGGGCTGCACCCCCAGCCCTCCAACACCCCTATATATAGTGGAGAGGAGGCGCAAGGGCTGGACACAACAATTCCCACGCCCTACGGCCTCCTCTCTCTCCCGTTCTTCCTCGTTCGTAGTTCCGGAGGCGCTTGGCGAAGCCTTGCTGGGATTGCTCCACCACCATCTCTGCCACGCCGTTGTGCTGGTTGAGATCCCATCTACTTCTCCTCCCTCGCTTGCTGGATCAAGAAGGAGGAGACGTCATCGAGCCGTACGTGTGCTGAACGCGGAGGTGCCGTCCGTTCGGCACTTGATCGGGAGTTCGTGGGACGGATCGTGATTGGATCGCGAAGACGTTCGACTACATCAACCATGTTTCTTAACGCTTCCGCTTAGCGATCTACAAGGGCATGTAGATGTAATCTCTCCTCTTGTAGATGTTCATCTCCTAGATTGATCTTGGTGAGCGTAGGAAATTTTTGTTTCCCATGCAACGTTCCCCAACAGCATGTCTGTCGGTGGAACCGGTCTCTTGTGCGTGGACAAGTAAGGTTGGTCCGGTCCGTTTCATCCCACAATACCGCCGAATCCAAATAAGACAAGAGAGGTAAGCAATTTGAGCATCAACACCCACAACTATTTGTGTTCTACTCGTGCATATACATCTACGCATAGACCTAGCTCATGATGCCACTGATGGGGAACGAAGCATGAAAATCAAAAAAATTCCTACGAACACCCAAGATCTATCTAGGAGAAGCATAGCAACGATAAGGGAGAGTGTGTCTACCCTGGTTGACCGAAAACGGAAGCGTATATAACGCGGTTGATGTGGTCGTACTCTTGATGATCCGATCACGATCCAACCGATCTAGTGCCGAACGGACGGCACCACCTCCGAGTTTAGCACACGTGCGGCTCGATGACGTCTCATCCTCCTTGATCCAGCAAGATAAGGCGGAGAAGTATATGGGATCACAACCAGCACGATGGCGTGGTGGTGATGGTGGTGGTGGGGTCGGAATACCGGCAGGGCTTCGCTAAGCGAAAAACCGTGGACGAGAACTATGCCGGGAGGGAGAGACGGGGTAGAAGCCAAGGCCAATGTATTGGGGTCCCTTGTTGTGCCCCCTCCCCTATATTTATATGCGTGGGAGGGCTGAGAGTCCAGCCCTAATCCTAATAGGAGTTCGTGCCAAGGGGAAGAGGACTTGGACTACAAGTCCAATCCTAGCCGCATGGGCCTTTGGGGGCTTGCTGCGCCTGGCTAACAAGGCCAGGGTGCCTCCCCTCAGCCCATGCCAGCCCTTCGGACGTGGTGGAACCCTTGGTGGACTTCCGGACTCCTTCGGAAACCTCCGGAACCTTCTGGAAGCTTCCCGGTACAATATCGAAAAAACTGCACCTTTTTCCGGAATCCCAAAAACGACTTTCCATATATAAATCTTTACCTCTCAACCATTCCGAAACTCCTCGTGACGTCCGGGATCTCATCCGGGACTCCGAACAACATTCAGTTGCCAACATGCATATCTCAATATTACTCTAGCGTCATTGAACGTTTAGCATGCGACCCTACAGGTTCGGGAATCATGTAGTCATGACAGAGACACCTCTTCGGTCAATAACCAATAGCAGGACCTGGATGCCCATATTGGTTCCTACATATTCCACGAGGATCTTTTATCGGTTGAACCACGATGTCAAGGATTCGGTTAATCCCGTATGCAATTCCCTTTGTCCGGCGGTATGTTTTTTTTAACGAAAATAACTTTATTCCTCATATAATAGCCATGTCATTTACAATATGTGGAAGAATAAAGTCAGGGGGATTGGAGTCCCAAAATTTAGATAAACCAAGACTAAAGCAGTGCTTTGCTAAACAATCAGCAACAAGATTGGTTTCCCTTCCATAATGAACAAAGCTGACATTTGAAAAGTCCATCGCCAGCAGACTAGTCTCGGTGATGATTGGCACATCGGGACCCATGTAGGCATCAAGGTTTGAAACTGCCTCCAATGCATTTAAACTATCTAATTCAATGATTATATTGGAGCACCCAAAATTTGAAGCCAGAATAAGTCCATACCGAATAGCCCTTATCTCTGCCGAAACAACTGATGCTACCTGAACCAAAGGCCAGGTTGTCGTTGCGATAAAATTACCCCGATCATCTCTCGCCACAGCTCCGCAAGCTCCTGCCAAGGTCTCCGCATGAAATGACGCATCTACATTAATTTTCACACATCCCGTCTCAGGTTTCTTCCATGTTTGATTAGATTTTCGAACTGGCTGATTCGGAGTATTTGCATGGAATAAGTTCGTGGCCAATATCCGAATTGACACAGCCGTCTTATCAGGAGGTTGTCCGGCGATATGTTACTTGCCTGAGATTCGATCGTCGGTATCTCCATACCTAGTTCAATCTCGTTACCAGCAAGTCTCTTTACTCGTTCCGTAATACAAGATCTCATGACTAACTCATTAGCCACATTGCTTGCGAATTCTTTACGATGTTGTATTACCGAGAGGGCCAGAGATATCTCTCCGTCATACGGAGTGAAAAATCTCAGTCTTGATCCGTGCCAACCTAACAGACACCTTTGGAGATACATGTAGAGCATCTTTATGATCACCCAGTTACAAAGTGACGTTTGATAGCACACAAGGTATTCCTCCGGTATCCGGGAATTGCATGATCTCATGGTCTTAGGAATAGATACTTGACATTAAGAAAGCTATAGCAATAAACTCGAGTGATACGATCGAATGCTAAGCTTACGGTTGGGTCTTGTCCATCATATCATTCTTATAATGATGTGATCCCGTTATCAAATGACAACTCATGTCTATGGTTAGGAAACCTTAACCATCTTTGATCAACGAGCTAGTCTAGTAGAGGCTCACTAGGGACATAGTATTTGTTTATGTATTCACACATGTATTTAAGTTTCTGGTCAATACAATTCTAGCATGAATAATAAACCTTTATCATGAACAAGAAAATATGATAATAACCAATTTATTATTGCCTCTAGGGCATATTTCCAACAATTTTTGCGAGGTTTTGTGCGACGTGATTCTGGCACCGATGATTTCATGTCACTTGTTATTGGGCGAGCCATGGTACAAAGAGCATGTTGTTGCATATGATTGCAAAACACACAAATATATCGTCAAGAGGGGTAAGAAGTGCAGCCTCGTGCCAATGGGTGAGGAGCGTTTTATTTCTTTGAGGAAAGAACATCTTGAGAAGATAAAAGAGCAGACAGAAGAAGAGAAGAAGAAGGTCGAAGCTGCTGAAATTTCTACAGTGGCCATTCAGTCTGCAGATATAAATATTGTTGAAGAGATTGACTCAAAACCGAGGACAGTTTTGATTCAAGGGGAAGAGGATGATACAACCATGGAAATAACTATGGCGGTTGTAGCTCATGATACGGGGACGGCTAATACTACAAGTAATGATACGCCAGTCCTAGCTCCAGCCATATCGATGTTGCACTTTTCCAAGAGGTTATATTTTATGAATAGACATGATGTGTTTTTAGGGTAAATACCCGTATTGAGTTTTGGAGGAAAGTTGTCTAAAAATCTCCAAGTTTTGGAGGAAGCTTTAGAAAACCTCTGTGTTGAGATTTCTCTGCGAGGAAATTGTTTTGCGCGTGAGTACCATCGTCGAGATTGGTTTTCTCGTGCTGAGCCGCAAGGTTCAATCCCTCTAATTCGTGTACATCGCGTGCGCGGGCGAGAGGTTACTGCTGCTGAAGGTGGAGTGTCGTGAAAGGTCGGGCCGCAACAACAGATCGGATCTCGCCAACGAAGTTCGGTCTTTATTAACAGTGCCATGACAACTCTAGTAGGCAGTATTATGAAGACCACTCAAATCAACATGTTTTTTAAAGACACCCACTGTTAAAGAGCTTCAGGGGTCTAATATGTGCAGCAAGCAAATGAGATAGCAAACAAATAAACAATGACCACTGTTAAACAAGGCATTAAGCACTGACCACAATAAACAATGACTACCATCCACTGATGACAACACATGCCAGAACAAGCTAAACAAAGACCATGCACTTAACAAAGCTTAACAACTTGATAAACAAAGCATTAAGCACTGACCACATCAAACAATGTGGACCAAGCATTAACCAGAGGCAATGAGCACCTTCCATTATACAGGTTCTGTATCATACCTTCTTAGCACATCCAAGAAACCTCCTGCCGGTGTGCATCCCTTCAAATGCAACAAAGCGCTCGGCTGGCTCGCTGTGTTCGCACAAAACATTCACATCTGCGTCAATGCCGTTGAAATTCGGATCACGCATCGTAGTTGGAAGCTGCGGGAGCAAACAAAGAAAACCCTAGGTTCAGATCGAGCTCATTCACAAAATCCCCAGTTCACTAACCCTAACCCTAGCTCTAGCTCTCTAACAAACTGACCTTGATGATGCCATCGCAGGAGGAGACATTCATGACTGAATCCTCACTGGTGTCGCCGTCGTTCCACGACACCATGACACGGCGGAGCTGCAGGACGGCGGTGGGAGCGGCGGCGGGGGAGAAGAATAGAGAGTGAGGAGAGGGGAGCCAGATGCGAGAGGTTGAGGAGAGAGCCGGTTTTTACCCCCATGGCGCGTCTGATGTCATTGTAGCGCCGTTAGATGACGTCGCGGCCATCACGCCACGTCACCAAAACAAGGTCTCACGTGTCATAATAGTGCTTAGAATGCCCAAACACACAGTTCAGTGCTTTTTGCAAATGATTAGGCCTGAAATCAGTGTTTTCTGCAATAAATTCGTAGAAGAGTCCTTTCTGCAACCCTACGCTTCAATGTGGTGGTTTTTTACAATTCACTCAGTGACAAGCAACAAGAACACTGTGGAAGACGGCAATATAACCTTTGTTGGCCAATCGATAAGTTGTTTCAATAGCCTTTCCACAAACAAGTGCGTTTCAATTATACAAAGGAGATACCAAGTGTGGAGTACGTACAACATTAACAAGTCATTCGAAGGACAAAGAAACAGAAATGACAAGTTGCATATAAACTTGTTTAATAAGCTGCATAAATAGATCACAGGTACAAGTAGCACGCCCATCGCCCCGACCATCAAGTCATTCCGTTGCCTCACTGCATGCACGCTTCTCAGCCTCAGTGTTTGTGACCTCTATCCCAAGGGACAGCGTGCCTCCCGGACCCGCGAGGATTTGGTCGAATGGTTTCTGGTAAGCCGGCCGGGTTTACTGCAGGAATGGTAAAAGGAAATACTAGTTGATAAGCATTCAGTAAGAGGTCAGAACGGCGAATGTTCAAGAACGGGAAACATATGCTTCCCGTATCATAGCACTACATGCTTGCAATTTAGTTGCAGTTAGTAATGAGTTCAGGATACGATACTCACAATGTCCCCATTTATCAATGCTGGGCGGGTGGTAGTGTATCCTCACGCATGTAGTAGTGCCAAGACAAACCCCAACATCAAATTGTGCTGCGGTGGGGAGGACGAGGAGGCTGCCGCGGATCAAGAAAACCAGCAGAACGAGTTGGATTGTGAGCAGCTGAGTTGGTAGACGGAAAGTGCTCAGCCTCAGGGACATCTTCTTGCCAGAGCCTCAAGTCTTGCGCCCTTCGTGCGCAAAGAATTAGCAGGAGAAGCAAGTTGTAGAGCCCAGTGCTGCACTCGCCGATACTTGGCTTCTATACTGCCAAACCTCCAGTCAGAGACCGGGACTGCTTGGAAATTTTTGAGTCCCTCCAAAGTTGGATTAGTCTCTCCGCTACATTACTCATGAAGTCGAAAATCCGGAAAAAGAACAACCATATCTCTGGTGCTACTTTATGTCACCATCAGCCAGTCGCAGAAAACAGAAAAACCAAGAAATAAACTTCTAGGTGTAAAAATAAAAGGAAAATTAACACTCAGAGCCCATCGCAGGAATCTGATAACATATAAATTAGATATCATAACATGTTCGAAAATCCTACAGCAACTGAAAACACGAGAATGTGTGACGGATATTAATTGTTTAACCGTGCCACAGAAAAAACACAAGAATTCAGTGAAAATGGCAAGTCTTTTGCCTTGCTTAAAAAACAAAACCATATTGCCGTTGAAACAAAAAAAATCATAATAGCATTTTATTTTATTTTTTAGAAAACATGCACAGCTAGATGAAAAATTAGATGTTTTCCATAGTTTTCTTTCAACGTCAGCAATATTCGTTTAAAAACATGTAAAAAGCACAAGTTGTACTTGTAAATTCAGGATAACTGTTTTTTTTCATGTTCCAATTAAATTAGAGCGTGCACGGTTAATAGTATCAGGTAGATAAATGAGAACAGATGCAACACATTTTTTTTTTACTGAGAAATCCAATAGACCTATTCGTTGTGTTAAAATAAATCTCTAGGCCAAAAGGCAGACAACATGCTTTTCATTAGCATTAGAAGAAGTCATTACAGATCTAAAGACCTATCAAAAACCCTACCAAGACGATAGCAGGATAACAGGAAAGGAAGAGGAACACAGAAAGGAAAAAAAACATGTCATGTGTGAACGGCAGCAGTGATTCCTTGGTAGCAATAGATGTGTTTTTCCTTTCCTTCAAAAGATGGCAGAACATAGTTGAGACGGTTAAATCACTGTGCACGAGAAGACCAATCCACGTTCAAAGGGCTAGCGTGGAAGAAAGGAGGAAGCATGACCTAGTAATTTCTTTATTTTTTTTCTCTAGATCTTCCATAATGAGATGTTTGGATGAGAAGTGCAGAGAAGGCAGGCTTCCAAGCTAGCTCCCTTATAAATATGCACATGCTCACTGCTACCACCTAACCTGTACGACAACCGTGGTAGCACAAATATGGCTCCTGTAGCTGTAGGGACTCTCAGTTCATCACTCTTCACAGCCACCGTCCTCCTCACTTTCTTGACCTCTTTTGCCCCTGCTTCTTCATTAGATGGCACCATGCTGGGTGACAAATCCGGTAAGGACTTCCAGGCACTCCTTTGTCTCAAGAACCACCTTTCTAACAATACCGAAGCCCTCGCCTCGTGGAACAGTACCCTCCAGTATTGCAGTTGGCCTGGTGTCACCTGTGGCAAGAAGCATGCATCTCGCGTCACAGCACTTGACCTTGAATCGCGAGGCCTGAACGGCCATATACCACCCTGCATCGGTAATCTCACTTTCCTCGCAAGAATCAACCTATACAATAACCTGCTGAATGGTGGGATCCCGCCTGAGGTAGGTCATCTGCGTCACCTTGTGGAGCTTTCCCTTCCAAATAACAATCTTATTGGTGTAATACCCAACTCTTTATCTACCTGTTTTAGTCTTCAAAAAATTGATCTCGGAAGCAACTCCCTCCAGGGGGAGATACCCCTAGGTCTGACCAACTGTTTAAATCTCACAGTAATCTTACTCGAGAGCAACATGCTCCATGGAAGCATTCCGGATGGGTTCGGCATGCTTCCTAAGCTTTATGCTCTGTATCTTCCTGGCAACAAGTTGACGGGCAGTATTCCTCACTCACTTGGAAGCAGCCCATCAATCTGCTATGTCGTCCTGGCAAACAACAGCCTAACTGGAGGCATCCCGCCTCTCTTAGCAAATAGTTCATCACTTGGATGGCTGGACTTGGGAAGCAATGACCTCGATGGAGAGGTACCTCCTTCTCTCTTCAACAGCTCGTCTCTTGAAATCATACTTTAGGAAGGAAATAACTTCTCTGGGTCTATTCCACCTTTCTCACCCATCTCGCCATTGCAAACTCTGTCCCTATCCTTCAACAATCTCACAGGAAAAATACCTTCCTCCATAGGGAACTCTTCTTCCCTTCTTGAGCTTTTGCTTGCAGGGAATAACTTGCAAGGCAGCATTCCATGGAGTTTAAGTAAAGTCTCCAACTTGCAAAAATTAGATCTCAGTTATAACAACTTGACAGGAGCCGTTCCAAGCTCTCTCTACAATATATCGACACTCACAGACCTTGGCATGGGCATCAACAGCCTAACAGGAGAAATTCCAGAAAATATTGGCTGTACCCTTCGAAGCATCCGTAGATTTATTGTTCAAGGAAACAGATTCGGAGGTCGTATTCCCAATTCGATGGCCAAGGCCAGAAATCTTCAGAGAATTAATCTCCGTGACAATGCATTCCATGGTATTGTTCCTTACTTTGGGTCTTTGCCTAACTTGACTGTACTAGATCTAGGCAAGAACCAACTCGAAGCTGGAGACTGGACTTTCCTCAACTCGCTTGCCAGTTGTACAAAGCTGGTAAGTTTAAATTTAGACGCAAACAACCTACAAGGTGAACTGCCAAAGTCCATAGGCGATCTTCCAAAAAGCTTAGAATCTATGTTGTTGACAGCCAATAAAATATCTGGTGCCATACCACATGAGATAGGGAACCTTAGTAGCCTCAAACTTCTTTACATGGAGCACAATTTGCTTACTGGAACCCTTCCGGACTCACTTGGAAACCTTTCAAACTTGTTCGTTCTAAGCTTATCAGGAAACAAGCTATCTGGCCAAATCCCACTTTCAGTTCATAATCTTGGCCAATTAAGTGAGCTCTATTTGCAGCAAAATAATTTGAGTGGGTCCATCCCAGTAGCTTTAGCACAGTGCAATAAGTTACTCACCCTAAACCTCTCTAGCAACTCATTTGATGGAACAATACCAAAAGAACTCTTTACTATTTCCACACTTTCTGAAGGTCTTGATCTCTCTCGCAACAAACTCTCTGGGCATATACCAGTGGAGATTGGCGGATTAATCAACCTTTCCCCCCTCGACATTTCCAACAACCTGTTGACTGGAGAAATTCCCTCAACTCTAGGCGAGTGCCTCCATTTAGAGTCCCTCCGCCTGGAAGGTAATCTACTTGATGGGCGAATCCCTCGATCTTTCGCTGCACTGAAAGGCATCAGTGACATGGACCTTTCTCGAAACAACTTGTCTGGTCAAGTTCCAGACTTCTTTGAGGCTTTCAGCTCCCTGTCACTTCTCAATTTGTCATTCAACAACCTGGAGGGACCCATGCCAACTGGTGGGATCTTCCAAAATGCAAGCAAGGTGTTCGTCCAAGGGAACAAAGAGTTGTGTGCTGTCTCGCCACTATTGAGTTTGCCACTTTGCAACACAGCTGCCTCTCAACAAAGGCATAGATCCAACATTGCGAAGATAGTAGGATTTTCTGTTCTTGCCTTAGTGATGTTATCATGTTTTGGAGTCATTTTCTTGAAGAAGAGAAAGAAAGTCAAACAAGAAGATCATCCATCCTTTGAGGAGTTAAAGAAGTTCACATATGCTGACTTAGTGAAAGCAACAAATGGTTTCTCATTAGCCAACTTGGTTGGTTCAGGAAAGTATGGGTCCGTATACAAAGGTAGAATTGAGTCTGAAGAACATGCAGTTGCTATCAAAGTTTTCAAACTTGATCAGCCTGGGGCGACGGAAAGTTTTGTTGCTGAATGTCAGGCACTCAAAAACACTCGTCATCGTAATCTTGTAAGGGTGATCACTGTATGCTCGACAAGTGATCTGACAGGACATGAGTTCAAAGCTCTTCTCCTTGAATATATGGTTAATGGCAACCTTGAAAGTTGGCTCCATCCAACACTCCACGAGCAACATCTGAAAAAGCCCTTGTCTTTGAGTTCAAGAATAGCAATAGCAGTGGACATAGCAGCTGCTTTGGATTACCTGCATAACCATTGCATGCCTCCTATGACACACTGTGATCTGAAGCCAAGCAATGTCCTTCTGGATGATGTCATGGGCGCATGTGTTGGTGACTTCGGGTTGACTAAGTTCGTACACAGTTATACTTCAAGGATTGATGGTTCTACAAGCTTAGTTGGACCAAGAGGATCAGTTGGATACATTGCACCAGGTAACAATTCCTTTATATAGGATATATATTTTGGGAAAATATCTTAGAGGCTCTATGAAAAATTGACATTAGTTTCCCTAGAAATCTTTTGATTCTTGTGTTCGAGTTCTTTTGTGTTAATTAATGATTTCAACACTATATATGTTGCAGAATATGGCTTTGGGAGCAAAATCTCCACTGAGGGTGATGTTTACAGCTTTGGAATCATCGTCTTAGAAATGCTCACAGGGAAGCGTCCAACTGATGAGATGTTTAAAGATGGCCTGAGCCTTTACAATTTTGTGGAAAAATCATTTCCTGAAAAGATTGGCGAGATTCTAGATCCGAGAATCATTCCTTATTATGGGGACCAAAATGAAGAAGCAGCAAGTACTCCAAACCAAGAAAATCATCAGCAAATGGCTGGAATGAGCTGTATCATCGAGCTCGTTAAGATTGGCCTCATGTGCGCTGCGGAGACACCCAAATATCGCCCCTCGATGCAGGACGTTTACATTGAGGTCACCGCAATCAAAGAAGCATTTTCAGCACTGCAGGGTTGAGCAAAAGTAGAATCATTTTCTACTGCCCAGATGTTGCTGCTGCAGGATGACCTAAGACTAGTTTACTTCACATAATGCTATATTTTTCTCGATAGAAATCGTGTTATGTTGTGGATCGTCTTCCATTTTACAAGTAAATCTATGTTCGTCGTGTATGTAAACTGTGGTTCAACCTACTCCTATCTCAAATAAAAAGTTCAGCATAGGAACTTTTCTTTCGACTTGGGTCTTAATTTATATTTTTCTTTCTGAATTTCTAGTAGTAAACTGCAAGTAGTACTTAAGCCCAACTATCGACTAATCACACCCTTAACCAGACAAATTGTACAGTGGTACATTGAATTGTTAAATAAACTTGAAAGTTGAAACCCGTGTGCAAGGATATCGCATTTTCCTAGTACAAATTTATCAGAGAGCAACAAACCTCGCCCTTGACGGACGCCCCGACCACGCCTGCGCAATGGAGCACAGGGAGGTGTGCAGGGGATGCAGTGGATGGATTCCTGCTGCCACTGAATGCCTCGTGCGCCGGTCGGGTCGGCAGTGGGGCGGACGCGGGCGCGGAGGAGGATGCGCTTCCACAGCAACGCAGCGGTGTCCTGCAGGAGGTCGGTGTGTATGAGCAAGGTGTACCCCCATCACGTAGTTCGCCGCCGCCGCCTCTTCCTTTGAGCGAGCTTCTCCGGGCTGGGTGGAGGAGTCTGCCACGTCTACGAATCTCCTGGAATCACCCCAATCCTAGACCTTCGCTTCTTCCCAATCCTTTGCTGTTGCAGGGGCACAGGGGTGAAGGAGCCATAGATCCCAGCCAGATGACAGTGACCCCTCCGACGGATCGCCTTTCCCCCCTCCGCCGATAGGCAGGTCGCCCCCAACCCAACCGCGGCTGGAAGGGCAACAATATGCCGGCGGCGTCCCTACCAGACCTCGTCCGAGATGGATCCGACTCGCATTCGGTACCGGTAGCCCAGAGTGAACGGAAGGTCCGAGCAGTACCAGAGATTTACTAAGCGGGACTGTCTATTCAACGATCGACTGATTTGTACTTGGTTATCACTCAAATTCTCCAACCAATAAACTATTCACAGCTGTATGTCTGTTTTTCTTGAAGAAAACGGGTCGGGTTCTATATACGACCCATCAAGCGACTAACAGCGAGAAAAGGTTGAACCGGTCGCCCCTACTGTCCTTTCCTTGACCCGTCAAAAGCACCTGACAGGAAAAATCGTCAACTCCTCTGTTGCACTCTGCTTTTGGTCACCTCTGTTTTGAGAGACTACATTAGGTCCAGAATAGAAAACAAAGCAGAAAAGACATGTCACTAATTCGTCAGAGTACAAAAAGATCAGGGGATTGAACTTAGTGATGACATTAAATCAACGGTGAAAAACACTGGGGAGAAATAACTCAAGCATGCATGACATAGATAAAATCCCAACTGATGTACTGACATTACTGTCACTAGATAACACTAGAGCATGATCAGACAAGATGAACACTGTGGAGATAAATACTGCCATCATACCAAATTAAACAGTAGAGCAAGATCAGACAGGATGAACACTGCCACTGTTAGTTCAGACAACAATTCAGTAGATACAGAAAAGAACACATTTAGGGGAACACCAGAAAATTCAGGAGCACTGCCACTGTTGCTAAGAAAATTGTACAGTAATAATTTCCTTTTTTTGCAATTGTACTGACATTACTTCAAAACTCTAAATGGCAGGTGCAAAGCAAGCAGAAAGCAATGACTGAAGAAGATCTACTGTCAATGTCACAAGAAGATCTCATACTAAATGTGAGTTATAAAATGCCCATAAATAACAAACAAAAATACTGGGAAGATCTTTATATGCCTGAGAAGTTGATAAATTGAAATGAATTACTGCAGGAATCATTCTCATTTACTGCACTCCTACAATCGGACATCATATACAAGGTAACAAAAAAGAGCAACAAACTACTGAAAGTTGCTCTGGATAATACCTGAATTTGAAACAGCAAGAGGACAAAACTAAAACTATCTTGTTGCTTGCAGGTACATTCAGCAGGAGGACCTGCAAACATGAATCACCAAAATGATGGAATCTTCAGCAAACAAGCAGAAATCAGCTACAAACTCATTAGAAGACACAAGAGTAAGTGATCTGAAATAAATACGCAATTGAGGGTATCGAAAGATAAGAGAATAACAAAGTATATTTTGACTTAATCAACAGACATGGCAAGAAATGCATGAAGACGATCGAGCAGATCAAGAGGCAGCAGCGGAAGCTAATCCTTGGGAGGCGGCCCTGTTTGAGAACATGAACATACAACAGGTAAGCAAACTAAAAAAAATGATGTGATCCAAGTATACATATTGTATATTGGAAAATGTTGGAAAATTAAATCTCACTAACGGAGAGTAAAAATGCAGATGAATGATGATCCTGAACCTACAGCTACAGCAAGCACTGACAGGAACCAAAGCAATCAAGAAGAAAGGGGAGAAACAGAGGACTTGCGTCAACAACCTGAAAGCAATGCCTTCCTTGGAGAAGATGATTCATTTCTTGATGAAGATGACATTGAAAAGTTCCTACAAAATGAAGAAGACACAACATCAGAGGGTAATTTGAGGCACACTAGAAAGACAAAGGGGGATACCCCAGCAAAAATAACATCACACAATCAACCCGAAAAAATGAGAAAAGAAAGGGAAAATTACACTGAAAGAATTATGGGTACAATTACACTGTACAAATGCATAAGATTACACTGAGCAAATGCATAAGGGGGTAAAATTACAGAGTAAAATCGCATTGGATTACATTGGGACTAGCATATGAAATTACACAGTAATTAAGAGTAAAATTACAGTTTTAAAAGCAACAGATTACAATATACATTATGGGGAAAATTACACTGCAGAAAATGGAAACTAGGATTACAGTGTAACTACCATACAAATTACACATAAAATTATCAGTCAAATACAATATACACTACTGGAATCAGCTTCTTTGCCGTCCGCCATGACGGACGGCAAAGGCATGGATCACGGACGGCAAACATCTTTGCCGTCCGCCAGCAGACGGCAAACTTTCCGGCTGAAAGCATGCCAGCAAAGGCCTTCTTTGCCGTCCGCTTCTTAGAAACGGACGGCAAAGGATTACGCCGTCCGCCATCCGAGGCCAGCAGACGGCAAAGACAGCTGACGGCAGTGCGGTGGCGTGAGAGCCGTTAGGGGGTTAACGGCGCTCTTTGCCGTGTGCCAGCGGACGGCAAAGAGTCAAAGCTCTTTGCCGTCCACTGACAGACGGCAAACAGCTCAGCTAGGCAGTACTGGGAAGCTGACACGTGGCCAGCTATGCCGTCCGCTGGCAGACGGCAAAGTGATTTAAATCTTTGCCGTCCGCTGGCAGACGGCAAAGTGACCAAATAGGCAGCCAGTGTTCCCAGGTTTCACAGGTAGCTGCCACGTGTCCTCTTTGCCGTCCGCTAGCAGACGGCTAAGAGGCTATGTATCCCCTGTTTTTATTTGAATCCATTTAATTTGACAGGGTTTCAAACACAGATATACATATATATATTTTTTTCACAGGCACACACAGATATACATATATGATGTATTCAACACACAGATATACATATACATATCTATCTCCATCCATGACAACATACATATATACATAATAAACATAGTTCCATCCATATATACATATTACATATCACAATGTCCATCCAACACATTGTTCCATGCATCCATATAACAAGTTCATAGGTAAGGGAAACAAGCACTCCATGCATCCATGCAAGCTTCCATATAGTGAATTAAATCTGCAAAATGGAAACAAGAAAGTTAGAAGAAGAAGACTAGAATCAGAAGAAGAAGAAGAAAATAGAAAAAGCTTCTTTTCTTCTCCTTCTTTTTCTTCTTCTTCTTCTTCTTCTTCTTCTTCTTCTTCTTCTTCTTCTTCTTTTCTTCCTATTCCTTCTTTTCTTCCTCTTCCTTGATTTTCTTCATCTTATTATGTCATTTGTGGACTAAATAGGCTAAATTATGTCATAAATGGACTAAATAGGCTAAATAAGAAGAAAAATGCCATTTTTGAGCTTACCTAGCTAATTATGCCATTTTTGACCTAACTAAGCATATTATGAGATATACTTAGAGCTTACTTCATTTTGGAGAAGAAAAGAAGAAACTAGAAGAAGAAGAAGAAGAGAAGAAGAAGAAGAAAGAAAAGAAGAAGAAACTAGAAGAAGAAGAAGAAGAAGAAGAAGAAGAAGTTCTTCTTTTCGAACTTCTTCTTCTCTTCTTCTTCTTTTCTTCTTCTTCTTTCTTTCTTCCTATTCCTTCTTTCTTCTCTCTTCCTTATTTTCTTCATCTTATTATGTCATTTGTGGACTAAATAGGCTAAATAAGAAGAAAAATGTCATTTTTGAGCTTACCTAGCTAATTATGCCATTTTTGACCTAACTAAGCATATTATGCCATTTTTGATATAACTTAGAGCTAACTTCATTTTGGAGAAGAAGAAGAAGAAGAAGAAGAAAACTAGAAGAAGAAGAAGAAGAAGAAGAAGGAGGAGAAGAAGAAGAAGATGAAGCTTCATCTTCTTCTTCTTCTCCTCCTTCTTTGAAGCTTCATCTTCTTCTTCTTCTTCTCCTTCTTCTTCTTCTTCTTCTTCTTCTTCTTCTTCTTCTTATTTTCTTCCTATTCCTTCTTTCCTTCCTCTTCCTTGATTTTCTTCATCTTATTATGTCATTTGTGGACTAAATAGGCTAAATTATGTCATAAATGGACTAAACACGCTAATTAAGAAGAAAAATACCGTTATCACGGAGATGTAGGAATGGTCGGGGCTGCGCCAGTGCCAGACGGAGGTGAAGGACCGGTCGGGGTTCCGGCATTGGCAGAAGGAGTGGTCGATCCTTGTCGGGAGCCATGCTGCACCAAAGATCATTTCCCATAATGTCTCGTTAGCAAGTTCGCAAACTGAAATGTGAATAGTAGTAAGCAACGACCATTCAAATCAAACTCACCGTGGTCGCCGGAGCAATCTGGGGCATCGGCGGAGGGGCCTGACCATTTTTCTCGCACAAGCTCTGCACATTTGGTTGTCACGAGTCAGTCATATTAGATAGTAATGCGAACATTACGTGCATGATTGGGCTAATATGCACGAGAAACGTACCACGATGAGCTCGTATAGGGCCCGGTTAGCGCTGTCGTTCCGGTTCCTCTCCTCCTCCAACAGCTTAGCCGTCTTCTCATCCATCTCCCTCTCCCTCTCCGCCGCCTCCCTTTGTGCCTTCCTTTTTGCCTCCTCCAGAAGCTCCTTCGTCTTCAATCTCTCTTTCTCAACAATAGCCTGCAACACACCACTCCTCGTTAGCATTGTAATCATCGACGGACGCACACACAATGTAATGGAGGAAAGGTGAGAGAGTCCGTATAACTAACCGCCATGGCGATCTCGGCGGGCCGTGCACGAGGCGTTATCTCAGGATCAGAGCTACTCAGGCACTTCTTGATCTGCGGGAGAGTCTTAGGACAACTTATCAGTCCATCACCAATGGCTAGAGAGCCATGGGACCTCCCGCCACCAGATATCATCACCAGCTCTGTATCAAAAGGATCCTGGCTCGGGTTAAAGTCCTCCCCTTTCCTCGCCTTCCCCTCGTGTTGTACTTCACAAGCTTGTGGTGGGAGGTCTTGTTGGTGAAGTTCTCTGGATCATCTAGGTCAGACTCCGTGAATGGCTTGGCCTTCTTGTACGGGGCCATATGGGCCATGCCATAGAGGTCGAACAGACCTGGCACAAGCTTCTTGTGGTGGTGCGCCTAAGAGAGAGGAACAAAATATTAGTTAAGGGCTCAAGCTAGCATGAATAATGATATTGCTATGTAAATAGGTCATTTTGGAGCTAAGAAAGGTTATTATGTCATTTTCGAGGAAAATAAGCTAAGTTTAGGTCATTTTCGAGGTAACCAAGATTATTATGCCATTTTTGACCAAAGTATGCTAATTATGTCATTATTGAGCTATCTAAGGTTATTATGTCATTTTAGAGCTAATTATGTCATGAATGAACTAGCTAAGATTAGTTGAGGTCGTTATTGAGCTATCGAAGGTAGTTATGCCATTTTTTAACTGACTAAAGCATATTAAGTCATTTTATAGAGCTATCTAAGGTTATTATGTCATTTTAGAGCTAAATATGTCATAAATGAACTATCTAGCATGAAGAATGAATTGCATGAATCATAGCAAACCACATACCCAGTTATCCCCGTACTCAAACAGGTTGGAGCTCCCTTGATGGTGTGGCACACCTTCCATTTGGTCGCGCTTATCCTTGGCCCTTTGGTGTTCGACTTTCCATTGGGCAGAGCACCACGCATCCACCAACGCCTCCCAACAGTCCATCTTATCCACACACCATCTCGGGGGCACCTAAGTGAGTCAAGAGAAATTTCATCGCTACGCCTACGAATCAAATCAAGAAAACTAAGTTCAAGGCCTTAAGAATAGGTAATTACCTGCATGTACTTCTCCTTACTCAGAAACTTGCCGCGACACTTCTGCTTGCCCCTCCTAATACCCTTCGAGGCGTAGTAGTCTCGAACGGCCTGCACCCGAGCCTCGTGCCTTAAGTTCTGAAGTAGGCGCTTGCACTCGTTTTCGACAACCATACACGCGGCCTCCTGCTCTCCCTCTGAAACCCTGTAGAAGGTCTGCAATCAAACAAGACAACATTGATTAGTACAATCACTAGGTAGTGTTGATTTTTAATTCCGTAAAGGAGAAATTACCCAAAATCGACGGAACACAATGTTCGCCACCGTCTCGCACAAGACACCGTCGACCCTCTCCTCCGGCGGGGCCGGGGCAACCGAGTACAGCTCCCAGGTCAGTGCAAGCTGTGGAACCTGACCCTCACCGGGCAACGTGACCCACCCAGGGAAGTGCTGCCGGCAAAGCACACCAAGGACCTGGTTGGGCCTACGGGAACCACGAGGGCGTACCCAGCCCCTACAGTATGACAAGGCCAACGCATTAGATATTAATTTGAAGGAACATGAAGGCAAAAGGTTAAAAAAAAGTAAATGCACTTACTTCAACCCTTTAGGCGCAATCAACCACCTCTGGTCAGGGGTCGTCGGCACGGGCGGGAGCTTTGTACAGCCACGCTTGTAGACCTTCTTGCCGTTCTCAACCAGCTCGTCGTCGCTGTAGCTATCTTCTGAAAAGGTGTCCTCGCTACCATCCTCCGAGCCACTAGCCTCCGGAGTCTCGTGGGAAGAAGACTCCGGGATCGGAGTCTTCTGGGACGAAGACTCCGGGACCTGGGACGAAGACCCCGTGACCGGAGTCTTCTGGGACGAAGACTCTAGGACCGGACTCACGTGGGGCGAAGGGTCGGCGACCCGAGTCTGGTGGGGCGAAGGATCAGCGACCGGAGGCTCATGGACCGGAGTCCGAGGGTCCACGTAAGATGGAGCACTCCTGTGGTCGGGTGAATCAGCTGAGGGTGGCGGCGACGAAGGCGTAGCAGCCTTCCTACCTCTCCCACTGCCACGTCCACCTCTATCAGCCTTCTTCGTCCTCCCCCGACCTCTCCCAGCCGTAGAAGAAGCGCCCGCCGCAGCTGTCTGCATACCGTCCTACACCGCTCTTCGGAGGGGCTGCGCTGCAATAATGCAACCACCCCTCCCGGTAGCGCTCGCAGGAGGCTCGGGGCGCTCTGGACCCTTGCCCACCATCCTGTCAACACCTGCAATGACAAAAAGTAAACGAAATTAGTACAACATAAAAAATTTGGATACCTGACATGAACATAATAATATGTATACAATTTAAGTGTATCATAATCATGAACATAATATGTATACAATTTTCCTTTTCTTCTTCTCTTCTTCTTCTTCTTCTCCTCCTCTCCTCTTTCTTCTTCTTCTTCTTCTTCTTCCTCTTCTCCTCCTCTTCTCTTTCTTCTTCTTCTTCTTCTTCTTTTTCTTCTTCTTTCTTCTCCTCCTCTTCTTCTTCTTCTTCTTCTTCTTCTTCTTCTTCTTCTTCTCCTTTTTCCTCTTCTTAAACCTAGCACTAATTAACCTAAAACAAAACAGGAAAAAACTACACCTAAACCTAGCTATTCTTCTTCTCCTCCTCTTCTTCTAATTATTCTTAGTTTTTTTCATGACTAAACATAAACCTAAAAACTAAAACTAAAACCTAAGACCAAACTAAAAGTAATCTAACTAAAAAAAAAGAAACAAATAACAGTAATCTAAACTAAACTAAATCTAAAACAAAACTAAAAGTAATCTAAACTAAAAAAACAGAAAAACAAAAAAAAAGAGGAGGAAGAGGGGTGCGGCCGGGGCTCACCTGCGGGAGGCCCAGGGGCGCCGGGCGGCGGGCAGGGGAGTTGTTTGCTACGGCGGCGGCAGGTGCCCGAGAGGGAACGGCGAGGACGCTCCTATTGGCGCCCTGGAGGAAGGGAATCCGAGGGCTTCGAGGTTTCTGGTCTACGCCCTTATCCCCTCTCATGGCACCCGGTCTTTGATCCTCACGCTCTACGTCTCGCATTTTCTTCTCGTTTCCTTCTTAGCTCACGCCACCTCAGGGGTGAAGGTCGAATCTCCTGAATCTTGGAATCACGAAGAAGCCGGCTCGGGAGGTAGTTGACACGGAAGGGAGGGTGGGCGGGAGAGCCCGCGGAAGTGCGGAGGGACTTCCGCGTGGGATGACAGGGGATTGGCTCGCTCCGGCGTTTATCCTAAGTTGTGTTGGCCGGTGAGAAGATTCCGGGAAGAGAGGCGAAGGGCGGAGGAGGCGGCAAACATCGGGTCCGGGGCTGGGCGTACTGCGGCCTGGAGGAGTAGTGGGCGCGGCCCCTCCGTCTCAGGAGCGTGGGAGGAGGCGGCGAGGAGAGCGCGGGAAGGCGAGCGTCGAGGGTCAAGCGAGAAGGCGGCCCCGAGGGCGAGAGAGGGTGGGCCGGGTGGAGACGGGTGTCTCAACTGGATAAGCAAGGGGAGGAAGGCGGAGGAGGGGGGGGGAGGAGGAGGATCCCCCTTCCCGGTGGTCCGGGTGGGAGGCCGGCTGGTTGTTGGGACTTCCAACATGGGCGTGCTCGTATTCCGCAAAAGGTGGGGTGGCGGCAGTGTCCGGGCGGCGGCGGTGTTTGACGGCGGCGTTGCGGGCGCGGGCGCGGTTGAGTTGGGAGAGAGGGGAGAGAGATGGGCGGGTGGGGCCGGAGAGATAGAGAGCGAGCATAGGAGGGGGGAGACGGCCATTAGCTGGGCCATTTCTTTGTCGTCCGCTAGCGGACGGCAAAGGTTCAGAAGGCGACGGCAAAGACCAGGCAGACGGCAAAGAAGCTGACCTAGCCACGCCGTGCCCTGTGGGGGCCACCTGGCCCTTTGCCGTCTGCCTTCTAGCTCTTTGCCGTCAGCTGGCTGACGGCAAAGAAACAGCGGACGGCAAATAGACTTTTTGCCATCTGCACATTCTTTGCCGTCCGCTATGTGGAAGCGGACGGCAAAGAGGCTCTTTGCCGTCCGCTGGCCGACGGCAAAGAGGTGACAGACGGCAAATTACCAGATTCCAGTAGTGATAGACATGGGTAAAATTACACCGGGGGGAAATGGTATAGGATTACAGTGTAACTACCATACAAATTACACAGTAATTATCGGTCAACTTACTGTGTAAAAAAGGGCATCGGATTACAGTATAGATATGGGTAAAATTACACTGTAAAAAAGGTGTAGGGTTACAGTGTAACTACCATACAAATTACACAGTAATTATCAGTCAAATTACTGAGTAAAAAAAGGCATCGGATTACAGTGCAAATATGGGTAAATTTACACTGTAAAAGAGGTCTAGGATTACAGTGTAACTACCATACAAAATTACACAGTAATTATTAGTCAAATTACTATGTAAAAAAAAGAGGCATTCGGATTACAGTGTAGATATGGGTAAATTTACACTGTAAGAAAGGTGTAGGATTACAATGTAACTACCATACAAAATTACACAATGATATGGGTAAATTACTGTGTAAAAAAAAGGTATCGGATTACAGTGTAGATATGGGTAAATTTACACTGTAAAAAAGGTGTAGGATTACAGTGTAACTACCATACAAAATTACACAATGATTATAAGATTACAATGTAACTACCATACAAATTTCACAGTAATTATCACTCAGTAATAAGGGCATTCAGATTATAGTTCATATAGGGTAAAATTACACTGTAAAAAAGGGTGTAGGGTTACAGTGTAGCTACCATACAAATGACCCAATGATTAACGGAAGAGAAAAAAAAGACTTACAACATTCCTTCTGCCAGCAGATGATAATTTTCTCTTCAGGTACTTGACTTTCTGATAAAAAAAACATAAATCATCAAACCAACATATGAAAAAAAATATGGATTAAAAACATCAAACTCTTCATCATCACCAGAAACATGAAAAAATGGCTTACATTATTCACATAGAAATTATAAAGTGCTTTATCAAACTCTTCATCATCACCAGAACAACCCTGCAAAAGGAAAAAAAATCAGAAAACAAGAACAATAATTAATAGAAAATAGAAAATAGAAAAGAAAATGAAAATGAAAAGAAGATAAGAAGACAAATAATAACTACCAAAGACATAGCATTAGAACCATCATCAGCAAAATCATTAGGCACATAAGGGCCTTTCAAAGAATCAGCACTCTCGACTGAAGAAACTAGGGGAACATCCTTGCGACAGACTTTCCGCAGTCTACCCATTGAAATACTACCTGAAAAACAATAGAGAGAAATAAATGGGCCTCAAAATATAGAAATGCAAATAGCGAGCTGAGGGGAAAAATACACTGTAAGAAAAATGGGTAAAATTACAATGTACAAATGCATAAAGCACAGGGTGACTAGCATACAAATTGCACAATAAAATACGGGAGAAATTACAGTGTAAAAACGCATCAGATTACAGTGTAACTAGCATACAAATTACACAGTTATTATGGTAAAAAATACTGTGCAAAAGCGCAACAGATTACAGTGCAAAGGCAGCAGGCTTCCGAATTGGATGCGGGCGACAAAACAACCTTCAGCAGAAAACATGATGTAAAAGATATTTTACAAGCCTCACGTCACTAGATACAGCAGTGATGGTGATATTGAACAAACTAGGAAGAAAAAATCCCAGAGTTGTTAGCAGAACCAAAATTGACTGACAAATTTCCAAAGAACTTCTGAAGTAGTAGTTCACAGAAGCAAGAGCATTTGCTGCCAAACATATGACAAGTTTACTGAATCTTACTCGCAAATCAAGCATCTGCCACCACACATGAGTGGTCAAAAGCACCACAGGTTTCACAAAATCAAGACTGCACAATCTTATCCATCGATTGCTTGGTAAGGTTCAGAAAATAGACAAACAGAAGTCATGGGATCATTCAGATTTCAACAAAACATCAAGACTGCAGGGCTGCACAACAAACAGGGTGATCTGCGAGGCCACTCATGCATAAAGCACGGGGTGACTAGCATACAAATTACACAATAAAATACGGGAGAAATTACAGTGTAAAAACGCATCAGATTACAGTGTAACTAGCATACAAATTACACAGTTATTATGGGTAAAAAATACTGTGCAAAAAGCAACAGATTACAGTGTAAAATATGGGCAAAATTAAACTGTAAAAAGGGGCATCGGACTAAAGTGTAAACATCGGTCGAACTACACAGTAAATCATGGGATAGGATTACACTATAATTTCACAGAAATTATCGGTCAAAATACTATGTAATTTACAGTATAACTACCACCCAAACTACACAGTAATTATCGGTGAAAATACTGTGTGAAGCACAACAGGGTAGCTACATGAAGAGACTGTAGGGGAAAATGATAAAAAGACAAGCTATCCCCACGGTAATTAGAGGGAAAAAGATTACACAGTGATAAGGTTCAGGCTATAAAACGAGAAACACTGAAACACTTACAAGCAAAAACATGCTGCAGTGAGGCTCTACATAGGAGCTGTAGATCAACTCTGAAAAAATCTCAGTTACACTAATACTGAGCGCGAATCACTGAACTCGATCCATCAGCGTTCAACATCTACTGGATCCACCCCTCAAAACTAAACCCTACCACACCTGCCTCCACATCAACAGCAAGAGAAATCTAGCGTTCTACGCCTACCTCCACATCAAACAGCCACAACACTGCCTCCAAAAAAATGTCCTACAGGATCCTAACCGGGAGGGATTTGGCCTCCGTCCACAGCAGGAAAAGGAAGACACGGCGGACTACGCATGGCACGCTGCAACCTCCTACGGCACAACCACGGCGGACTACAAACACCACGGCAAACAAACTTCGCGGATCCACAAAATCCCCTAGATCTGAGACTACACGGCCACGAAACCACGGGCAAAGCGCGAGAGACAAAGACAACTAACCAGGGCAGCCGGCGGACGAAGAGAAGAGGGAGAAGAAATCAAAATCCTGCGGTGGATGAGCTCGGAATCGCCATGAACAGAAGAAATAGCCTCCGCCTCCTCCGTCGCTGGAGCTCTCTCCCTCTGCCTTATCGAAATGAGAAAGGGGAACGACACCCCGCTCCTACGTTCAAAAACGACAAAAGCCAACAGTAAACCGGCCGGGGAGGGCGGGGCCAAGGAAAACGGGCTAAAAGCAGAAAACAGCGCCCGGTAAGAAAACCAACCCGAAAACCAACACAAAGTAAGACAGGTCCGGGCGCGAATCTCAGCGCGAGATCGAACGGACACAAAATTGAATGAAGGCGAATTGAAAAACAGTCGACTGAAAAATAGCAAATCCGTTTACTAATTGCGAGCTTAGGCCATCTCCGACCGCAACCCGAAAAAAAAAACGCACACGTCCGCCGCAGACAGAGGAACTAGTGCGCGGACACAGATGCGGGAGATAGCCATCTAACCATAGCCACATACATTTTTACAACAACCGGACGATATTCATACAAACACGGCCGGAATTCATATAAAAATGCTGGATTTTCATATAAACATGATGGATTTCACTACATTTACATCAATAAGGGGTGCTAGTCTGGCTCTGCGGGTATAATAATACCTAATCTAAATCGTCGCCCGTGGATCCCTTTGTCTTTTTCATGTCCGGCAGTCCGATCACCGGACAGCTGGGAGCCCTGGAGGTATATGCTTCAGCGCAAAGGATGGCTCGCTTCCCCACCACTCATCGGAGGGGAATCCCCGGCTGATACTTCAGCGGGAGGGGAACGCAGCCGTCTCCGCTTCCCTGGAGCCCATGTGGAATCGACGGAGGTCCTCACAAGAGAAGAACCGGGCAATTCAACCGGTTGTGTAAGCCGGCGTCGCCTAGGTGGTGGCCTTCATGGGACCCAAGCGGCGATGGACTCCTGTGTTCTACTTCTCCTCGATGATGGCGGCGGACGCGGAGGCGCCGGCCACCGACTCGTCGCTCTCCGTGCACCCGGCTTCTATCTCTGCTTGCATGGCGCGGTCGCAGGCACGGGCGGCGTTGTATGACTCGGCCTTGTCGACGGCAGCGATAACGCCTGTGCCGACGTGCTTCCTGGCGTGCCGACGTGGAGCAACTCGCCACTCCTCATCGCGTTGGTATTGCCGGAGAACTGCTCTTCGGAAGCCATCGAAAGAGTGGTGAAGGAGGAGATGAGGGAAGCGGCGGAGGGGTGTGGTTCTGCCTGGCGTCTGGCCTCGTTTAAATAGAGGGCGGACGGTAGGAGCTCGGCCGGTGTTGCGTTTAATGCGGGCCTGCTCATGAACGGACGTGTCAACGGAGTAGGTTTCTCGGTTTCCACGTGGGGTTAATGGAGGCGTATGAATGCGGCGAGGAGGCGTGTTCAGCCGGGCGTGCAGCGGGCGGCGCCCTCCCTCGGCCGACGAGCCGCTTTAATGGTGGAGGGAGTGAGAAGTCGCGTCCGCCCTGAACCGCCTTCAATGCGGAGCGACGCGCTCTACAACGGCATGAATGCGGGCAGCTGGCGCCGGGCAGGATGCGCGCGTGGGAGGGGAGGCGTTTTTGGTGGGCCAGAGCGGTCAGAAGCGGGTTTGGGATTGATCCGGACTCCCACAAACCGCCCCCACTTTTGTCTCCGGTTTACGGAAAAAAATCACGTCCGAACCGTGCCACGGATCAATACAGGCCCGCGTTGGATGGCTTACGTGGTCCGAACAACGCGGTCCAGACGGATGCAGGTGGTTTGCGGGTCGCCTTGCAGATGCCATTGGGTTTCTCGTGGTCGAATTAGTCCACAAGAGTTTCAGGACATTAGTGCTTTGCATTTTTGTAAATTTATTTCAGGATTTTGGTAGGATCGAAAGTATGTCTAGAGGGGGGTGATTAGACTACTTGACCAAATAAAAATCTAGCCTTTTCCCAATTTTATGTCTTGGCTGATTTTAGCAACTTAACACAAGTCAAGCAATCAACCTACACATGCAATTCTAAGAGTATAGCAGCGGAATGTAAATCATTGCATATGAAGATAAAGGGGAGGAGTTTGGAGGGAGCAAACGCAATGTAGACACGGAGATTTTTGGCGTGGTTTCGATAGGTGGTGCTATCGTACGTCCACGTTGATTGAGACTTCAACCCACGAAGGGTAACGGTTGCGCGAGTCCACGGAGGGCTCCACCCATGAAGGGTCTACGAAGAAGCAACCTTGTCTATCCCACCATGGCCATCTCCCACGAAGGATTTGCCTCACTTGGGTAGATCTTCACGAAGTAGGCGATCTCCTTGCCCTTACAAACTCCTTGGTTCAACTCCACAATCTTGACGGAGGCTCCCAAGTGACACCTAACCAATCTAGGAGACACCACTCTCCAAAAGGTAATAAATAGTGTGTTGATGATGAACTCCTTGCTCTTGTGCTTCAAATGATAGTCTCCCCAACACTCAACTCTCTCTCATAGATTTGGATATGGTGGAAAGATGATTTGAGTGGAAAGCAACTTGGGGAAGGCTAAAGATCAAGATTCTTGTGGTTGGATTGGAATGTCTTGGTCTCAACACATGAGTAGGTGGTTCTCTCTCAGAAAATGAGTAGTGGAAGTGTAAGCACGTTCTGATGGCTCTCTCACAAATGGAGAAGGGGGTGGAGGGGTATTTATAGCCTCCACACAAAATCTAACCGTTACACACAATTTACCAAACTCGATGGGACCGAATAGTGAAACTCGGTGAGACCGACCTGGTTCAAAATGTGAACGTTAGGCTTTTCGGTGGGACTGACAATACCAACTCGGTGAGACCGATGTGCTAGGGTTAGGGCGAAACCTCATCTCGGTGAGACCGATCACATGAACTCGGTGAGACCGATTTCAGTAATAAGCAAACGAAGACTTGGTCAGGCAAACTCGGTGGGACCGATCGCTCATTTCGGTGAGACCGAAACGTTACGAAAAGGAAACAGAGAGTTTGCATTGCCAACTCGGTGGGACCGATCGCTCATCTCGGTTAGACCGAAACGTTACGAAGGGAAACAGAGAGTTTGCAATCCCATCTCGGTGAGACCGAGATCCCTATCGGTGAGATCGAACTGATTAGGGTTTCTGGCAATGGCTATGTCAAGTGAACTCGGTGGCACCGGATAGATCAAATCGGCGGGGCCGAGTTTGACTTTAGGTTTAGGACAAATGTGGAAATGAGAAAGTGATTGAGGGCTTTTGGAGCATATCACTAAGCATTTTGAGCAAGCAAGCCATTAAGCAACACCTCATCCCCTTTCAATAGTATTGGCTTTTCCTATGGACTCAATGTGATCTTGGATCACTAAAATGAAAATGTAGAGTCTTGAGCTTTTGCCAATATGTGTCCTTAGCATTTTGAGGGGTCCACATCTCTAGTCCATGCCATACCAATCATTGAACTTTCTGAAACATTAATCTTGAATGGATATTAGTTCAATGAGCTATATGTTGTTATGAATTACCAAAACCACCTGGGGATTAGTTGCACTTTCAATCTCTCCCTTTTTGGTAATTGATGACAACATATAGATCAAAGCTTCGACAAATGATAATATAAATGAAGTACACCATCGCTTTGAGAAGTATGTGATAAGCAAGAGCCCCCCCTAAATTTGTGCATTATTTAAAATTTGCTTTTGAATGCAAATGCACAATCGATTAGGATCATGGGTTACTCTTCCATGTCACATACATCTTGGTGGAGCGTTCAAAATGATAGAATATGAAATATGCACTCATTACCAAGACAAGATATGAATGATCATATATGATAGATAGAATATCATCATTCAAGAACAAACATTTAAGTATGATATGATCAAGCACATGATCATATAAGTATCTCACACACACATAAGTAGAGTATCAACCAAACGAGCAAGCAAATAAAGTAGCAAGAGAGGCAAAAGTAGCCGGACTAAACCTATGCCCCCAGGGGTCTTGGGCCATCGCCCCGGGAACTCCTGCACGTTGCAGGGCCACCGAGAGCAGACCTAGCAACCCATTCTATCAAGGTGGTTGCGTTACGCGGTCTAACTCGGCATGCGCCGCTCAGTCGCTGACGTCCATTAAGCTTCGGCTGATGCATACGACGCAGAGTGCCCATAACTGTCCCCACGTGATGGTTAGTGCTATCGGGCCAGAGGCCCACTTGGATCAAATATCCAAACCGTTAGTGTGTTGGTAGCATATGCGGTAACGAGCAGAGACTCACGATCGATGTGACCCCGGCGCCCCGTCTCGAGAACTTGCGGCAAGGGCTAAGAATGCCCGGCCACGCCTCGTAATTATCTCGCGGGTACTCTCTCTGGTCACCCGACTACACATCAATCTCATCACATGCTCGCGTGGGTACCCCTCAGGGCCGACCCGACTTTATCATGGTTCATGGTCAAAGTCATAGTAACTGTGTGTCCAAACACCAGGGGGAAAACTGAGGAATCACCCTCGATGGATTCCACCTGATGTAGTCGTCAAGGTGAACTTAGGAGGAATCACCCTCGAGGTTCACACTTGAGGTGTTGCACGACGACGTCGTTATCGGAAGTGGTGAAGGAGGAATCACCCTCGATGACCACGACCGAATAGCTACTCTGCAGAGTTAACATCAGAAGTGCTAAACGAGGTATCACCCTCGGCACTCGATAGTAACGCTGCAGTGTCGTACAACTAAGGGGGTGATGTGCGGTACTGGGGCCTGATTGTTGAGTCTTCTGATGATCCAGCGGGGCAACCGGGACAAGTGGGGTCACTGGGGTCTCTATCCAGCCTATACTAAGCAGTTTAGGATAAGCAGGTAAGGTATCAATAGCAGGATACAATAAACAGGCTATGCATCAGAATAGGTAAAGCAGTAGCAGCAGCAATTCTAATGCAAGCATAAGAAAGAAGAGAATAGGCGATATAGGCATGCTCAAGGGGGGGGGGGGTGCTTGCCTGGTTGCTCTGCGGCAAGGGCAAGGTCGTCAACGGTGTAGTCGGTCTCCTGAGCTGCGTCGGCGTCGGTCTCGGCGTCTATCGAGAGAGAAGGAGGTGGAAAGAAACAATAAATTCACGGCAAAAATGCAAACAATATGCATGACATGCCTAAATGATATGCAGAGGTGTTCTACTGCCTAACCAGATGATTTAGTTAAATTAGGAATTTGTTTGGATTTATTTTATTAAAGTTGAGCACTATTCATTTATCGAAATCAGTCTAAAAGTTTCATGTTCAGGTAGTTAGGGGCATCTGACAGCAAAACGAATGGCGTATTTCGATTCGTCTCGTCGTTCTGAGCAACTTTCATGTATAAAGTTTTTCGATCGGAGTTACGGTTTATTTTATATGATTTTTTAAAGATTTAAACATTTTCTGAATTATTTAATTATTTATTTAAATTTGAATTATCCAGAATAGTGATGATGACGTTAGCATGACGTAGGTGTGACGTCAGCAGGTCAAACCCAGCTGACCAAAGTCAAACCTGACAGGTGGGTCCAGTGGGACCCGCATGTCATTGACTGAGCTAACTAAACAGAGTTAATTTAACCTAACTAACCTAATTAGCGAGTGGGGCCCAACAGTCAGTGGGTGTTTAGTGACTTAATTAGCTAATTAACTAATTAACTAATTATTTATTTACTTAAATTCATTTAAATGGGCGGGACCCACATGTCATAGACACATGGCCAACCCAGTCAGCAGTTGACTGGGTCAACAGGTCAACGGGACCCACCCGTCAGCGACATAGGGGGTCCCACACGTCAGGCCACGTCAGCGCCGGCCGGAGACGCGCCGGAGTTGGCTCCGGTGAGCCAAACGCGGCTGCGTGCGTCGGGAGGAGCTCGGATTTCGCGCACAGGGCGTTTCCCGGGCTGTGGCTGGTGCGTTCGACGCGGCTCGGTGTCGCGCGTCGAATGGCGGCGGTGCGAGGGGCTGCGGTGGCCGGAGCTGAGCGCTACGAGCTCGCCGGCGGTGAGGTGCTTCGGGCGATCTACGGAAACGGCAAAACGGCGCGAGATCGAACGATCTAAAGAGCGAGGCAGGGCCTACGCAGTGCGGCGAGTGCAACGGTGGCACGCACGGGGCCCTATGGTCACCGTGGCCACGCCGGCGACGAGGCCAGGTGGCGGAGGGCTCGGGCTACGCCGGAGCAGAGGCTACGGGTGGCTAGAGGGGGCAGGGCAGGGCGCATTCGGCGCAAAAGCTCACCGCGGGAGCGTGGGGTCTATGCAGCGGGCTCGGGGAGGACCGGTGGTGCAGATCGACGGCGAGGCCGTGCGGTGGCCGTAGAGGAGGAAGAGGGAGACTGCGACGGCGGCGTTGCCTCCCGGTCCCGATCCGGTGTCGAGGAAGAAGAGGAGGACCACGCCGGAGCTCCTGGACTTGACGGAGCGGCGTATGGGTGACGGTGGCCGCGCAGCTCAGCCGCGGCTGTCCATGGCGGCGTCGGGTGAGGAAGAAGGAGGCGAGGGGAGGGGAGTTGTGGCGCTAGGGTTTGCCAGAGGGGTGCGGGGGATGCTCTTATCCACCAGGCGGGCGCGGGCGTGCGCTGTCGAGCAGCGGGAGGGGGGGGGCTAGCGCGGCGAGCGCGCGCGCGGCGACAGCGGCTCGGGGAGGAGCAGTGTGAGGTGGGAGACGGTGCAGGGCGGGCTGGGCCGGTGCTGTAGCCACTTAGGCCCATCCGCTGCGGCCTTTTTCTTTTACTTTGTTTTTGCTTTTCTGTTTTTCTTTTGTTTTACTGTTTTGCAAATTGTTTAGCTACTAAATGATTTTTTTCAAAATGTGGGACTTAGCTCATAAATTGCAGTGCATTATTCTCTATCACCAAAAACTAGTTTGGGTAAAATATAATTTCATATTTTATCTGGATTAAAGAAAAGGTTATTAAAGGTGGCTGTTTGCTACTGTTTAAAGTTGTTAGGGCCACTTAAATATTCCTAACAATGTTGCTGTTAATTTTATAAATGCCTCAAGATTATTTGTAACATGATGAACAATTTAGTTTCTAATTTTGGAACAACTTTTACTTTCACTTTAAATTAATTTGAAGTTTGAATTAGGAGTTTGAAATGCAATATGATGCAAATGATGATTAGGCACTGTTAAACTTGCTGACATGGCATTAACTAAGGATGATTACCGTGGTTAATTACATGGGGTGTTACACTACCAATCCTTAACTTTTCGAGGAATCCTTCATCAGTGTTGTGAATGACTGACTTTTTCAATCCTTTCGACCTTGGTTCCGTAGGAGCAAGTCAGAAAGGTTGAGAAACAGAACCATCTGATTTGATTCATTCCCAATTGCCATCATTCGAAAGAACTGGTCCTCTATCCTCTGCCAATACCGCTTGCCAGCTTGGCCAGTGCCGGTGCACGCATCAAGAGACACAGATTCCCAAGCCTTGATCAAGACTTGATCTTCCAATTGTGTGTAATTCTTCGATCTCGCGCGCACTTTTGCTTGCGCTTGGTCGAACACCCCCTGCCCAAATGTCCTCCACCTCATCTTCTTCCTCACCGTGACCGTCCACACCACCATCCCTCTCATTGTAGCCGTAATCACCGTTCGGGGCTTGATCAATGTTGACGGCGTTGTCGTCCAACATGTGCACAAACTCGGCAGTCGCATCATGCGAACCGGTGCTACAATTTCGCTCCACAAGTCACGAACAATCGCAATGGCGAAAAGTGAAAACAACTAGAAGAAAATCAAAGTTCCATACCTTGCGCCCATTCTGTCAAACACCTCGGGGCGGCGGCAGCAGCGTCGTCAGCGTGCGTCCTCGGGGAAGCTCTTGCGGTGGCGATCGGAGGAGGTGGTGGCGCGGTGCTCGCAATACCTTTTGTGGCCGCCTTCTTAAGTTTCACCCCCGCCACCTTGCGCATCTTCATCGGCGAGATGGGGACGGCCTGGACCAGATTCGCAGCGGCGGCGGCGGCAGGCGCACGTGCCTCCCTTGCGGCGGCTGCAGGAGCGCCGCTCTGGACGACAAAATTGCCCTGGCGCTTGCGGGGATGGGCGGTGGAGGCTTGAACGGTGACGGGCGCGACACGGCCGGCGACGAGATCTGCTTGAGGGGTTGGCGCATCGATGACTTCCACGGTGACGGGCGACGGTTGGGAGGCGTCCATGGCGGCGCTACAGAGCCGGGGAAGGTGGTCTGGAGCAGGCGGAGGAAGATTAATGACGGCGGAGGGAAGGGAGAGCGGGAACTGTTGCGTGGAAATGTCCCTTCCGCCAAATCTCGCTAGCGATAGGGGACACCCTCGGGTCGGCCTCCTACCCTGTGTTTCTAAAGGTTGAGGGGGAGAATTTGTCGCGCCCCACAAAAAAAAAAATTAAATGCCGCGGTCCGATACGGTATCTGTTCGGACCACCTTTTTCGCGTAAAACTGTAAACTGACGGTTATTTTGCAGTTCGGTGAGATATAAAGGGTCTGCTAGAGATGCTCTTATGGCAAGAGCGGAGTTTGCTGGAGTGTCTATTTTCTACGTCTGCATCCAACAACCCTTTGAGAGATCATAACAAGCGTTGTGATGTAGTTGGCTGAGACTTTCACATTTTATAAGTACGAAATGATTGAGGCCTTCATAAGTTCATATGTCTCTTACCATACGAATAAGAAATAAAAACAACTTTTGTAGAAGGATAAACATTCGAAAGTGATATTGTGAGCCCGAGCACCAGTGTGCTCGTTATCTATGCCGCCGGGATGTCTTGAGATGTACACTGCAGGAAGGTATAATTTATGTATTAGATATTTTATTATGGCCTATGGCCCACATCTATGATGCAGCCTCCGTTACCTCGTCAGTCTTGCATAGCTCGGCTCAGATGGATAGACGATATGGGCCGTCTCGTACTAGATTCTGGACTAACACCGTGACCCAGCACATTCATTGTGTCAAGCCGTTGCAGCTACCAGTCTTTTCCAACACGGCTCGTCTTCTTCAATCTTCATACATACTGCTAGTAGATGCATTCCACCCCCGTCCAGATCTGCCGCTGCATCCCATCCCATTGGAGCTAGTGCGACCACTCCCATCTCTTTTTCTCCATGTCTGCATCATCTTCGCCCGCTGTCCGGGAGGAGATATTGCCGCTCATCCCATGCCCCGACTGCGGCGAGCGGATCATCACCTAAGCTGCTCGTGCTGGAGCGAACGCTGGCCAACATGCCCTTCTTAAGCCGTTGAACTGCCTCCAGAAGGTACTACATGCTCGCACAAATTGAATTGTGAGATAGTCCCTGTGTTAGCAAGTGCACCCTAGTAGTCTATGGTGGCATAATCATGTTTTGTCGTTGGTGCCAGAACATGTACCATTACAAAAATAAAAAATGCAATTTGAAAGCAGTCCTTCTCAAGTTTGCTAGATGACTCTGATTTGTCTCGGAGAAGGAATTCCTCCGCAGCACGGAGGCTAGCACTCCCGTCTTGTCCATCCCAAGTGTACTCTTTATGAAATGGATTGCTTCAGGATTTACGAATCCATTTACGCCTAACACTGACCTTACTCATTGTCCAATCACTGAATTTTAGGTTCAGTTTATGGATCATGGGGAGCTGAAGCATACCACCCAATCCAATTTGTCAAACCAAGCACTTCTTGAAATCATCAAAAGACTCAACTACTTCTACTGCTTGCTTAACTGAGATTCGAGATGTCGGTGCCAGAGGCGCCTGTGCTTCATTGCCAAGAGATGAATGGTCCCGGTCCGGAACCGTAATTGCCTCACCAGCTGCAACTCCATCACAGCTGCCCGAGTCAGACATGTTCCCTACATGGAAGACAATGTGATTAGTTATCAATCCAGTCTATACTGTCTCGTTTAGATCCTCATGAATTATGCATACAACTAGATTGAGAAAATGATACTAGCAGTCCTGCAAATTGATTTGTTCCACATATGCAAAAGGTTTTGTTCCTAAAAATCAGATCGGCAACAAGACAGCTATTCCATGCACAAAATGTAGCAAACCATAAATTACCAGATCATGCGGATTCACAAAGGAAGTTTTCAGCCTCGTTGCAGACCAAAGTAAAACTAAAGAGATATGTCGACTCTGCAATCCATACCGAAACAAGTTCGGAAATGAAGTCGTGGTTTACCCCGCAGTTATGAATTTCAGATCAGGTCGGGATGTGCATGCAACCGCACTGGATTAACAACAAGAAAATGCACATGCAACAAAATGCGCATGCATCATTGCTTATCCAGTTTCATATAAAAAATAAGATGAGGATGCAGGTCGGAGAGGGGGGACGTGAGATAGCGCCTGTGAGCACCAGTTTCATCGCTGGACCGAACAAAATCAAAATAACAAATGTTAAAACTGGTGAATTTTCATTTGAATGCAAACATAATAGTGTTTACTGTAGTACCATGTGGATTTGGTCTCAGCTAGTGCTGGGAACTTCACACTCCAGCCTTCTTTGCTTGCTGGCCATCCGGCATAGTAGTCTGTTAGGCACTCGAACAAAGCATAATGTAGCTTTCATGCTAGGATCTCGTCTCATTGCTGAGTAGGTGGGTGTGGGCATTTCTCTGATCGATGACTGTCATCGACTGTGTAACAATGTCCCGAAATATGACCATCCAACCTTCAGGTTATAGGATAGGAGTGAAGAACTGAAATAACAAGTAATAACCACATGAATCTGACCCGCATCAGCATAACAAATTAATGTAAAGGGGAAAGCCTATACGACGTGCAAGAAGCTTGTATTTCCCATAGCAGTTGTGTTGATGTGATGTCATACTTCAGTGCATGAGCTACTAATTGGTTCTGAATCGACAAAGTGTGCACATAGTCGCAATCAGGTAACACAAGTGTCTGGTGGATAATGCATTGACGTCAGCAGCTAATCGAAAAATGTTAGCTATTTGTCAATATGTCGCCAGCAGAACTTTACTCACCGAGAATTCAGGTTCAAGTGGATGCCTCCAAGTTAGGTATGGCGATTCTTCATCTGCTTCCTTGTCAGACTGACAATACTGACGAAGAATAACTAACATCAGCTCGTGGTCGATTGGTGCATCGCCACCAAGCTGCTCATTCGACGTCACCCCTGTTATCCATACGAACCTTAGATTCTCATGCACAAGGAAATTCCTGCAAAAAAAGAAGTGTCAATTATCCCGGTTCCGGTACTAGTACACCGTATGCTCTGTTATGTCAGTTCCGGTACTAGTACTACCTCGAAAGCTCTTGTGTCGATGCCAGGCTGACCGAGCGACAATAACACAAATTCAAATATTTTGCCCCAAGCTTAATTTAGACATACACTTGCATGAAAAATATAGCCAACCATGGTAAATAACTCTCATTTTTACAAAAGTTTTCTGCCCACACTTGCTGAATCCCAGAGCCAGCTACTCTTTACTACTGGAAATTGCAACATTTAATTACCAACAAATCTTATTTCCCGCAGCAACCATGGTAAATGACTCATTTTTACAAATGTTTTCTGCCCACACTTGCTGAATCCCAGAGCCAGTTATTCTTTGTTACTACTCAAATTTGCGAGATATAATTACCAACAAATCTTATCTCTGGCCAATCTGCATACATTCGCATCCACCCAGGACTTTTTTGGGTCAATCTGATGTACGTACTGCTTAGATGCCTGTGCCTTTGTCTCCAGTCGCCGGCTCCGGAGCCGCGACCGCATAACAGATCTGGGGGTCCACAGTTGACGCCATCGTGGCCGGCAGCTCGCCCTCCGGCGACAACATCACCAGGTAGTGCAGGGGGTCCATAGGTATGTCGCTGTCGTTCACCTCCTCTAGCGGAGTTCTGCTCCATACCAACAAGGGTCAATTAGGTCTTCAGAAATCCCCAATTCAAACCCTGCGGAGTAACTCGAATCAAGGAACAAATCCGTACCTGTTAACCGGCTGCATCAAGAACTCCATGTACGCTGGAGCTGGCAGTCGCCTTGTCACAGACGGCAGCTCCACCGGCTCGCCGCTCTCACCAAAAGAAGATCCACGCTCGGGGAGGTAGGAGACAGGTGCTCCCAGCGACCCATGCCTGCATTTACTTCAGTCACTGCCGCCGTGACCGGAAAGCATCAAATCTGATCCACGGATCAGGACGGGAATTACGTCTCGAGCCACGGCCCTGTCCCATTCTGTCGACGGCGTCTCAACCTCCGTTGTACTCCTAATTCTTGGTGGACCCTGGCCCTGTCACGTGCATTCAATACCACGAATCACGAAGACGTAACCGACGGGACAGATAACGAGCGCCTGTGTGCTCGAGTTCACATACTCTGCGTCCATAAACATTTCGTTTCTACGTACAAATCATCCTTATAAACCATGGTCATCGCCATATGCTCCGATCGGAGTGAGCCCTGCTGCTATCCTCACTTGGACGATGTGGAGAATCTTCGCACGTCCCGTTATCAAGGAAAACAGGAGGCGCTTACCGTCGACCACAGTCAGGACAGTTTGGAGAGGGCAAATTTGAGCAGCCGGTTGGGTTCTCTGCGATGATGTTCAAGATACACATCAGGTCATTTGGAAATAGAGTATACTCCGCATTCTAAACTGAAAAGGCTGTCGGTATCCGGAAAACTGCACAAAGTCAATACCTATGCGCCTGTTCTGTTCTCAACACATGCATTTTTTTTTTTGAAACGGCAGCACATGCATTGCAAGTTAAAAGAAAAACGAAAAGAGCGAGCGGAAATCCTGAAAGGAAATTTTGATGAAATATGCTTGAGTGCGTGATGTCCGTGTCAAATTTCATCGTGTTTGAATATCTGAGTAGTTTGCAGCAAAAAAAATTAGGGTCTATGAGAAAGTTTGTTGTTTGTCGGGCCAATTTTGGCATTTTTTCTTCCCACAGCTTCTCAGATGTCTAAACAAACACGATAAAATTTGGTACGGACATCACGCACTTAAACATCTTTGATTAAAAATATCAGTTTAAAAAATCAAGTGTTTTTAAAAAGCTTTCTGTTTACCAGGAGCAGATGAGTTTGGGCAAGGAAATGAATATTGGAACGAAAACTTGCATTGTGTACTTACGAAAAGTATCGCAGCTTCGACCTTGACCATCGTGCATAGCAGTAGTAACGTGAGGACGGCAAGAAGCCGAGCAAGGAAGCGGCGAGAGTTGGGCAGCAGCATCTTCCCGGATAAGCGACGCTCTCCGTGAGTTGCTGAGGGAACAATTGCCATGCCTCAGTGCTTATATAGGTACTAGCAAACATGCCCGTGCGTTGTAATAGGAGATTATTTTTCTTTTCACAGACCCCTATCTCAATAAGCATTGCTTGAGAACGAAAAATAGCAGACAATAATGAAAATACGTTAGTGGACATGAACATGATCAAAAAGTGCATAATGATTTGTGACATGACCTCACTATTAATGATTTGTGACATGACGTCACTATTTATTGACATAGATTGTGGGCACAGAAACAGTAAAGACATTTTTATTCACTTCTAGAAATATAATAGTCAAATTGTTGGCATGAACATGATCAAACAAATTTTAAGAGAGTGGATCTTCTACTCTCGGGTGTACTACACCTTAGTTGTCAAAAATTGAAAACACGTTATCAAACAACTTTCAAAAAAATTAAAATTTTGCGACATCAAACACCGTCAAATGTTTGAGGATCTTACAAGATTTCATCCAAAATTAACGTTTGAGGAGCTCTAACCAAAAATAACAAAATCGCTGATCAAAAAGTGCACAAAACATTAAGCAGCGATTTTTGTTTTGTGAGAGCTCCTCAGATGTTATTTTTGGCTGAAATTTTGCAAGAACCAGAAACATTTTATAGAGTTTGATGTCACGAAATTTCAGATTTTTTGGATGTTGTTTGATAAAGTTTTTTCAATTTTTTTGATAAACTCGGGTGTAGTACATTCGAGAGTAGCCACTACTATTCGAAAATTTAACTCGATGCAAGGCACATCTCCACTGATGTATATGTGAAACAACACTCAATATCACAAATTAGTTAGCATGCCAAACGATCAAGAGCTAATACTACTGGAGTAAACCATATTGTAAACAATTATTCCCTAATTTTGGTTTTGTCTATTATCATCTCGATGAGCTATCCTATTCCACCAACTACACTGGTATAACACTAAAGCCATAACTTAGTTCTTATAGCCTGTAAAATAACTAAGAACAGTACCTATAATAAAAACCAAGAACAATCACCACATTACAGTGTAACTGCAAATTCGCATTTCTCTTAAAGCACCATTACACTGGCCCCCAACCGATGGTGCCCCATAGGTAAGAAAGTCGAGCTTCAGACAAATCGAGCCTTCCCACTGAGTTGTGCAATTAGATTTAAGGAAACAGGTACCAAGTTTGATCACAAAGTACACCAACTAACTTTTTATTTGTAGTCTTTGATCTGGTGTACATTACCGATAGTTCCAATGACGTGAAGGACAAAGGCAAACTCACACCAGACTTAGTAATCCAGTGCATCTAGGAACATCACAATGTCCCTTCTGAATAATGATTAGAACACTGCAAAAAAGGAACACTAAGGATCAATAAATATGTTGATCGCATAGCCTTTAGGGAAGATTGCGGAGGGCGGGAGGATACGGAGGGGCGCCTTTTAAAGAACAAATGCCAAGTGTACGTGAGCTAAATATACTTATACTGATGTAGGGGACACGATGGAACTATGCTTCCTAGCAAAGAAAGAAGTACATGATCGGCAATAGAAAAAGAAAATCTGCACATAGTAAATAACCTGATACAATATAGACTGTCTACTAAGGGAAGCTGCAACAAAACGATTCACAAAATGTACAAACTTTACTGTACAGACTGCGCGGGCTATAAAAACAGAACATATATACTCAGGTGTAGGTAAATTCAATTGGTTGCACCTGTACTCAAATCAAATACAAAGTAGTAGCTGCATTTGTTCAGAACAAAGAATGAAGCATTCCTAGCTTAGCTGCCCTTTGCTTCAGTTAAATAATAGGTGTTAGCTTGCTTGATGGATGTGCCCAAAAAATTCAGAGTGAACAACTCTGAACCTGACTTTGGCTAAAAGCACAAAATCATTGGCTTATGTGTCTGCATTATGGACACTGTGACATGAGTAGCAACTTGAGTAAAGATAACCTGAAAGAATAACATCACAGAGGACTCTCACCAAGGGCCCGGGATGCACCAAAGGCCTCCAGCTCATTCTCTCGTCCGTACAAAATTTTCCAATTAGAGCAACATCCAAAGCTTTGATGGTCTGAATCTGAAGGAAGTGTTACTGATCTGGTCTGAAGCAAGAAGATCTGTGGGATTAAAAGTTGGGAACACATCTTGACACAGCTTGAATCACGCCTTGAAATCATTCATTTATCAATTTAATTAGCGCATACAATGAAATCCCAAATCCCCCTCCTCTAATCCACCCAGCCGTCGGCCTCCTTTTCTTCTTCACCAGCTGTTGGACTCCTTCTGATCTCCAGCGAGACACAACCGCGACATGCAGAACTGGCTCCTCCATCACTCCTCTCCTCCCAAAAACACCTGCGGCCCACAGCTCCTCCTCTCCAGTCTCCACCGCTCCTCTGCTGCACATCACAACCCCCGCTACGGACAATGGCCACTCCTCCAGAGTCCAGACACAATGCTAGAGGGCAGCAACCCCCTCCTCGCTCCTCTCCTCCCCAGCCATGGCGTTTGTATCTATCGGCCTTGCCGTGTACGAAGTCGCGTGAGAGGACGCGCCCGCCATTCTCCTCGTCCAGACCTGAACCACCGCATGCCGCCTAGATGGTAACCTAACCGTGCCACCGACGCCGGTGGTCGACAGCTCCCTGTCGCCGACCCCGATGACAAATCGACAACCTGGCTGGGATGAGCCGCCTCGAGTGCGATCCTCCACACCACGAGCATAGCACATGGACACGCCGCCTCGAGTTCGGTTCTTCTCCACCATGAGCACAACACATGAACACGCTGTCTTCAGTGATTGCGTTCATCCTGCTGCAGACGACCAAATCGACGCGATCAACTGATCAAGGACTCGGTGGTGGCCTGGGTGTGCCGCACATGTTGTTGACTCGACGTTCATGGCCGCTCGACTCCCGCGTCCATCTCTCCAACCTCTCCACCCCGAGCTCCTCATCCTCCTCGCCGTCTTTGTCGGTCACAGCCTCGAGCAATTCCATCTCATGCTTCTTCCGCCGGAGATCCAACCCTAAGTGCGACACGTACACAACCCTGGCCTACAGCGTAGATATAGGTCAAAGAGGTTTGAAAGGAATCGTACTCGGTGAAGGATTCCAAGGCCTAATAAATTCCTCCTACGCTGGGGACGGTCCGTGGGCGATGTACCAAAACAGAAGCGGAGGCCCAACCGTGTGACACATTAGGCCTTATACATTGGTGGGTGCTTATGCCAGGTGCTTAAAGAAAAAAAACTAGCATTGCGTCGCAAATAAACATGGTCACGCAATGGGGAGGTGCTAATCAGAGATGCTTCAGTTGCTTTGACGTAGGCGTAGCACCTGGCCTGGCACCCGTTCTCTCCAATGCGGGATGCTACACAACTAAAATAACGCTCGCATGCTCAGCTCCCTCCACTAAAATAACGCTCACACGCTCAGCTCCCTCCTCGCGCTATCCTCTCATCTCCTCTGTATCCTGACCACACACAGTAATCCCCAAATCACGTCGGCGACAGCTCCGATTCCAAAGCACAGCGCCGCCCCTTCCTCCGCTGCTCCCATGGCGCGGCTTCTTCCTCAAGCTGCCCGGCGCTGCTTCGCCGGTGGCGCAGCCGCGGGAGTCGTTCGGGCGGGGGTCCAGGTGTTTCTCGAGGATGCAGCCGGTGTCGGGGAGGAGTCGCGCGGGGTCACGCCGGGGGTAAAGGACCTGGCCCAGGTGGTTCTCGACGAGCCGTGTGCATAGGGGAGCAGGATCCGTCTTCTAGCAGAGGTGAGTAGGTGAGGTTCGTTGATTCGCTCGAGCGTTCTTCCTGCAAGGATGTGACTGCTGGCTGCTGCCGGGTGTGGGTAGAAAAAACGAGAAGGGTGTGGAGAGCGAGGTCGCTGCCAGAGCTCTGCCGGAGCGAGGTCGATTTGGTGTTGCGTTTTCAGGTACTAGCTCGATTTGTGCATCTGCGCCTGCCACATGGAGAGGCTTCCCTTGCTGTTGTTCCGATTCTTGATGATTGTTCGGCCTAAACATCATCTTTTTTATTCGATCCTGTTTGCTTTCAGGTCCGGGGATTGGGTTGCTGGAGGAAGGGAGGAGGCGTTGGCAAAGTGCTGCAGGGTGAGTACTTGACCCTCCTAAACTGCTATATATTTCAGTATGGTGGTAAAAACTGGATTGCTTGACCATAGAGTTGATTATTTGATCATTCGTAGATTATATAGTTTTCTCTGCCTGCCTGTACTTAGTTCTCATGTCATATGCTGCATAATTTAGATCATCTGTTCATGTTCATCTCATCAGAAGCTACTAGAGCTTTTAGTACAGACTAGGATTTGTGAAGTGACATGTCTCATTGATATGATCTGATTCATACAGCTGATCTAATTTATTCGGACGTGTAGATACAAGAATAGGGTGATTTTGCTTATCTCATCTATCACTTCGCAAAAATAAAACATCGATGTCCTCACAAAAAAAACCTACTGATTCAAAAAAATGGTACCATTAACTAAACTACTGATTCAACCTTATTTGAACCTACAATCGCCTAGAATGATATCAAATCATGCATCATTGTCTTCTCACTGGAAGTTGATCCAGTTCCAGTGGGGCTCATTCCTTAGCACACTCCATGAGTTCAGATCTTTGAAGGACTTGTTTGTTTCTGACCTGTACATATCAAGTGCTCTAGACACTAATTCATCACTAGATCTGCCAGTAATGTACAAATCTCTCACCCTACGCCACATACTATGAAATAGGGCAATTCTATTATTCAGCTTATACCAGTGTCGCTTGCATTGGATTGACTGCCTCCGTCGTTCATGAAGACTATTTTCGTTGAAATCGTCAGCGATTTGGTTCCACAAATCCTCTAAATTTTCATCGATAGCCTGAATTGAGTTGTTTAACCACGCAAAGATCTGCATGTTGAACATACTATAGTAATTAACAACAATAATAGAAACCAACCGTTGAAGATAGTGAAAACAACCTCTTACCAGTCGCAGGTCTTCTTCTTCAGTCCATTGCAAGTGTATGCTTCCGTTGGCAATTGCACCTTCAGGATCCATTTTCTTGCATGAAAGTGGGTTGTGCTTGTACTGGTTAAATGCCATGCTATTTATAGAGTGTTGACAACTAGTATCTCAACCACCACGGTTGTTATGTTGCAGGTGCATGGACTTATTCCCTAGGTGATCTAGTCAGGCTATTGAATTGGTCCCTGGCCGTATAGCAAGATATTGCATGGCTGTTATCTTGCATGTGCATGGACTTATCCCCTTGGTCGAAGCATGCAGGTAGTTCTATAGACCATTTCACCCATGACCGAGATAATAGCATTCTACATGATATATTGAAACAAAGAAAAATATCCTTATTTTATTTCTTGAAATAACTTATTTCAGTGACTCGATAAAAATCAAAGCTTGAAAAGGTAACACATTACACAAAGATGACATAACTAAACTGTAAATTAAACACTCTTGCATCATATAGCTAATTGTTGTGCCGGTTCTCTTGAGATTTATCCCAAATATGCTGAATTAGATCACGCTTGAGACGTCGGTGAGTGGCTCTATCACGAACAGAATTATTCCTCTCTAGTAAATTGGCGAAACCATCAATAGGACCATGCTCGTGCTGTACCGGTGCTACAGGATGTTGTCCTTGGTCATAATTATAGTCATCGGCACCACTATAGTTACCTCTTTCGTCCTCTACTATCATGTTATGCAGTATAATACATGCATACATGATGTTGGCAAGGGTAGAGCGATGCCAATAATTGGCTGCATAACGTAGAATGGCAAATCGAGCTTGTAAAATCCCAAAAGCTCTTTCCACATCCTTTCTAGCTCCTTCTTGCTTCTTACTATATAATCTGTCCTTCTCACTTTGCGCTAGAGGATATTTTTCACAAATGCCGCCCATTCTGGATATATTCCGTCTACTAGGTAGTACCCCATGTTGTATTGCCGTTGGTTAACTGTGAACTGAACTGGTGGTGCTCGTCCTTCCAAAACCTCAGTGAACAGTGGTGACTGGTTCAAGACGTTTAGGTCATTGTTTGACCCAGCAACCCCAAAAAAAGAATGCCATATCCAGGTGTCTTGTGATGCAACAGCCTCAAGCATAACCGTAGAGACTCCATAATCTCCTCGAGTGAATTGACCCTTCCATGCAACTGGGCAATTCTTCCGTTCCCAGTGCATGCAGTCGAGGCTTCCCAACATTCCTGGAAAGCCATGCGCCTCCCCCATTTGGAGCAATCGTTGAATGTCCACTGGTGTAGGTCTCCGAAGATATTCTGCACCAAATACTTCTCTTATTCCTTGCACGAAGTTCTTTAGGCAATCTAATGCTGTTGATGCACCAATGCGGAATAAATCATCAACGCCATCAGCGGCGCATCCAGTCGCCAACATCCGAATAGCCACCGAGCACTTTTGCAGAGGGGAGAACCCTATGTGGCCTGCAGCATCACTTCTCTGCGTGAAAAATGGAGACCAATTTTCAAGAGCTTCCACGATGCGCCTAAATACATGCTTTCTCATTCGATTCCTGTGTTGACCCAATCAGTATTAGCAACCAATACATCAAGTTTAGTTGAGATGAGAACTAGACAGAAAGTAGTACCGGCGACGGAACATGGCTTCAGTGTACGTTGGTGCTTCTGAGAAGTAGTCTTTAATGAGACGAGCATTGCCTGCCACACGTTCTCGGTCAAGGTACCTCCTTTTACCGTTGCTCCGCCGGCGCCGGCGCCGCCGACTGGTGCCCAAAACTTGAGCTTCGATTTGAGCATCAATTGTGCGAGCAAAACGCTCATCAAAATCCTCATCCATCTGCTGCGCAATGGGATCTTCGAAGACGTCGTCATCAGATGCACTTTCGCTGGAGGAAGACATGTGTGTTTCAGACTTTGGAGGATTCGTATGAATGGATCTGATAAGATGTTGTTAGTCTGTTTCTCACGTATAGCTAGTTTGTTTGGCTGTTTCTCACGTATTGTTAGGTTGTTAGCCGTGTCCTAAAAAATCTCAACCTCTTTCTTACTTCAAAAAGTAAAATCTCAACTACTTCCTGAACCTGTACGTGAGTGGGAGTAGGAGTGCACGCATGTACAGGGAGATCCACAAGAAGTTTGTGTGCACAACACAATTAAAATTGCCAAAAATTCCTCAAGAAGGAATGGTAAAGTAAAAGAGACTTTATTCCTCATTGTTTTGTATTACAAAAATGATAATGAAAAACAATAATCTAATTACCCTGCCAAAAAGAACAATAATCTAATGACATTATTTGTCTTAATCTAAACAAAGAACAAAATAAATGATGACTACAGCTTAGCTGCTGTATCCTGAACCCATCATTTTATCGCGGAAAAATTCTAGGGCCCTCTCATGTTCCGCCCTTTGAAAGTTAGACATTACAGCTGTGTTGGCCATCAACAATTCCATGTACTTCTCCATACTGGCTTGGTCTCTGCTTATTATTGCTGTCCTCTCCCGTGCTTCGGCTGCAGCACGTTTATCCTTGTAGACCTGAAGCTGGGCATCGTGCATCTTCTCTTGTGTGGAGGCTCGTACGACATTTGTTTCATAGTACAATTGAATGTCATCATGAGAAAGACCTGAAGAAAATTCACATGAACTTTTACCTTTTCCATTCCTTTTGTCTTTCGCAATATTTCTCCCTGGTGGCCTTGTTTCTTCTTGAATCTCATTTACTACATCATCATCAGGTGTGCCCGTTTTCTCCTCTGCATATATCCTTGTCCACTTTGGGTGTTGCCGTAGCTCTCTCCATAGATTCCCCAATGTGAAAGTTTGCTTTTGCTCGGACTTGTACATGTCATGAGCTTTATTCATGAGTTGGTCATCAGATTGACCACTCAAGTACACTTCCTTGAGCCTACACCATATGCCGTTGAACAGCACAATCTTGCGGTTCATCTTTCCCCAATGGTCTTTGCAGTTGACGGCCTTCCTCCTCCGATCTGCAGGACTATTGTTGTTGTACTCTTTGGTTACATCTTTCCAATAAACTTCACCTTTCTTTGCATTTCCGTCGATTGAATCGACGAAGTTGTTTAACCAAGCACTAATCTACATGTTCAATGCACTACATTATAAACAATTGTAATGGACAAGTTAAAATAAAAATACTAGATAACATAAGGCAAATAGTTACCAATCGAATGTTATCCTCTTCGGTCCATGGTAGTCTCTTGCTACCCTTTTCTTCGTCGTTGTTGTCCTCCTGTTCATCTCCATCCCCTCCAACACCTAAACTATTGTAATTCCCACCATAGCCAGCCTCATATGCAGCTGACTCATCATTCATCAAATCCATGAAGGGGATCTGAGAATCCATGATCTTCTGCAAAGAGAGTGACTGCACAAAAAACTATGAGAAGTAGCCTATATATAAAGAGTCTGAACCAACACAACTTCTTCACAAGTTGCATGTAAAAATATTTGACCGCTTCAGTGCTGCATATCACAAGTCATGTGGCCAATATTAACTTGAAAAGGTCCTTTCCCTTGCAGCTTGGTCAATATTGATTCACTTCTCATGGCAACCACCACATGCAATGGTCTATGCCACTCCTGAGCGTATGGGATGCATCAATCGGTCAACAGGTAACTATTTTTAGTTCTTGACATGCAAACCATTTTGTTAGCTCAGTTTTTCATTCGCTAGTCCCTACAGGATTTATCTCTAAATTCTTTTTTAATAAATCCACAACCACCTCCAAAGAAAACTGCATGAATGGCCCCTTCTGGACGGAGAGATTCGTCACTGGATTTGACTAATTAACAATCTTCTTTTGGCAACCATGAGATGAATTTATTTTTGATACATGGCACATGCAGTTCCTCTCTTCTGCTATATAATCAGGGCAGCATACTGACTTTTGTTTATGTTGTCAGCTCTGTGTCGACAGTGGGAAGCTATGTACAGGGATCTGGATGAATAGTCAAGTGGCTAGACATAAAAGATTCCATCTGGCTACTTTGATGTCCCTGTTGATGACAGAGCTGGTCAGCTGCTCACGTGAAGAATCTGTGCTGCTCACATGGAGGCACTTTTTTTTTCTTTTGCCGATGGAGGCACCGGGGTGAAGCACCCGTGACTTTTCGGGAGCGGTTATTTCTTCGAAGCACCGGCTGGCACCGGAAGCAAATGTTTGCTTCTCCCCCCCTTTCTAAGCACCCGTGCAGTCCAATCTTGGAAAAAAAAACCAGGTTTTTTTCTCTGGCACCTGTCTAAGCACCTGCCGTTGTACAGGGCCTTAGACATGTTTTAGTCCTATGGAGATCGTATTAAATCTTAGCCGTTTATCTTTATGGTTAACACAAGATCGACGGATCTAAAGGGGTGACAGACGGAGAACTTTGAAAGCCTTCGTCCTTTATTATTAGATAAAGATATAGGCTGTCAAAAGAAAGAGTGAATTCCGGTTTTTACCCCCTATTTTGACATTTTTGACACTAATTACCCCATTTAGCGGGACTTCATTTGTTTTACCACATTTAGCAAAAGTGTTGCCACAAGTTACCCTATTTTAATTTTTGTGTGCGTTTTGACCAGCTGGCATTCCACGCCGACAGTTTTTTCCTGCCTATTTTTCTTCCTACTCAAGTCATTTCCGATTTGAACTATTATGATGGGACGACTATGCTTGATCAGCATGGCATATTACCGTTGAATAAATTATAGGAGAAATCGTTACTGATATAATTTGAAATCGTGTATGTTTTTCTTCATTTATCATATAGGGCCTTAAGTATGCATGGTTCTATGGATTAGATTAAAGTGGTGTAAATATAGAGAGTGGCGTTTTGACCGGACTAACTCTGATACACCTACATATCTGAATATCTAGGTAGCAAATATGTTGACCGGAAGAGTGTTAATACATGTATAAGTGATAGCATCTGTTGCTACTTGCTAGCTGTAAAGGAATTTTGCATCGTTGTATATTACAATGCATGCTGAAACATGTTTATTTACCTTATTAGAGTAGATTTTTTTTGAAACGGAGGCAAAAGATTTGCCTCATCCATTAATTAAGCTGAAGAGAATTGCCCGGTTAATTAACGGAGAACCGGACGAAAACCGTCACAAACCGCTGAGCGGCACACACAGACCGTGCCAGAACTCAGCCACCCGCGTCGAGGGCAGCGCAGCTCCGACTCTGAAGGAGAGATCCAAAGAAGAACTATGCCAGGCTGGCGCCGTGGAAGACCACCGAACGAACCACCTGCTGCATGTCATCGTTGCCACAGGGGCCCCGCAGCCGCAGCTCCGACTTCACCACAACAAACAAACCGAGGTAATCTCACGGACACGTCGGAGAAGAGCCGACTACAGCAACCACCGCAATGCCTCCGACTTCACTTGCCTCATCATCATTGCCACAGAAGCCTCGACGCCACATCAACGCCTTCCACCACCCAACCTCCCAACACACCCACTGGCCCCTCTGACCGGATTAACCTCCAAAATCGATGCCCTCAAGAGGGGAACGACGTCAACATGCCGCCAACGACCGACCCTCGGGTCTGGAGTTTCCCACGGAGTTGTCCCTCGCAGAGGAAGAGAGAGCATCCCGTCGACGCCTTCAGGAAGGTCACGGTGTCCACGGACGCCGCCGTCACAGGCTCCAGCCATGGCCAGAAACGGGTTTTCACCCAGCCCTCGAAATTCTCTAGTCGACAGCCAATCCGTCAGCCCACCTTCGGACCTTCCCTCGCTGAACCTCCACGCATCAGCCACCCCGGCAGCCAAATCATGCATCCCCATCGCCGCAGCAGGATGGGATGCCTCGTCGGTCGTCTCTCCTTCGCCCAGGCCAGAGCCTGAGCACCCATGCTGACTCCAGATCTGAGCGCCAAGCCCCACGACCCGCCGCGCTCTGGTCCGCAGCCAACACCACTGCGTCACCCAGCAGGAACGACGCCCAAGCTCCGGGGCCGCCGCCCCGGCGTCCAGCCTCACCCCCCTGCAGCACCACATCCATGCAGCCTCCAGCAGCACCTCATCCTCACCGCGTGCAGCCACCGACAGCCGCACACGCCGCGTCCCTGCCGTGCCCGCGCGGCCGCGTTGCTCGTGGTCGCCGCGAGCCCATCCCCGCGCCACCATGCCCCTTGATGCGCCAGATCCGTGCCCGGCTGCGCCAGCCTGCGCCGAAGCCGCGCACACGCGCTCTGGCCGCCCCCATCCGTTGGACCCCGACGAAGCCCGAGCCGCGCCCTCCGCATCCCGCAGCCGCCGGAACCCGACGACGCCCGAGACGCGCACCTCTGCTTGGCAGGGTCGGCCCCGCGCCGCCCACGCGCCTCGTGAGAGGGAAGAAGGGCCCCGCCGCCACCCACGCCGCATGAGCTTTGCCCGGCGGCGCCCTCCGGCGGCGGCGAGGGAGGGGAGGGATGGGGTGGGGGCTGGTGGCGGCGCCGCTAGGTTTTGCTCCCGGGCCGCTCACGGGAGCGACACGGGAGGTTCCGATATTAGAGTAGATTATGATTTATTATGATTGCAACCACTAATTCATTTTTATTTTTCTTGCACAAAGCATATGGCAACCAAGATGTGGAGTGTTAGGCATATTTTACATGTCCGTGGATACAAGAATCCAGAGCTAGAGATGATTGAGAGGGATTTCATTAGTTATTTTGATATAAAGGAGAAGATCAAGGAATTACGTTCCCACCTTTGGGACAACGTTTATTATCAGAAGAAGGTGGCCAATGAGAACTCCATGGTTGAGTTAACAGATGATGCAGGCATGATGAACATGCTAGAGGAATTTGATGCTTATACGAAAATCAGTTTGCATGTTTGATTGGGCGCGAGCAATGCAAACGAGAAGCCACGGGAGGCGAGCGTGGCGCGCGGCCGGCTTGGGCGTTGTGCGTTGGACGTGATGTGAGCGACCGCCATCGTGCCGAGCCGGTCGGGAGAAGCTGCGTGGCCCGTTTCAAAAGTGAGAAAAATAGCCAGGAAAGACCACTGATGTGGCATGCTCAAAAAATGCTCACAAAAATTGTGACCGACCGGTTAGATTGCTCACAAAATTTGGAACAGGGTAAATTGTGGCAACATTTTTGTTAAATGGGGTAAAATGGATGAAATCTCGCTAAATAAGGTAATTAGTGTCAAAAATATCAAAATAAAGGGTAAAAACCGAAATTCACTCCAAAAGAAACGACATAAGGGCCTGTTTTCACTGGAACCCGCGGAACACGAGGCTAAATATGCACGCGACCCCCGACTTCCTCGGTTCATCTCGCACATGGTGCGGAAAAGTCTGCATGACCTTACTTAGTCCAGTCCACATCATTCGTCATCATGGTACCAGCTGACAGCTGGCATGTTCACATTTAGCTTGTGTCATATTCTTTCAAGAGGTAGAAGTACTAGAGGTCATAGAACTTGTCCAAGATGATGGTTTAGCCCTATAAGACCTTGTACAATGCAAGATGCTCAGGGAAGATGCTTAGAGAAATAAATCATGCTTTTTTTAAACACCAGTGCTTATTTGTACAGAATAGACGTTTAACTAAGCGTTTCTCTTGTAGAAATAGGCACTGGTGCTTCAGAAAAATCTGGTTTATTTTTCTAAGCATCTCCATGAACATCTAACATTGTACAAGGCTTAACTTGCGAAAGTGAACTGATCAGTCCTACAACTTGTTTAAGATGTGCAGTTTAGTCCACAGCCACTCAGATGCAGCCAAGTGGCACCAGCTGGCCTGGTGTGACGCCCCCGACTTAATCGTGCACTAATCATACACGCAAATGCGCACGATCAACATCAGAGACTCACGGGAAGATATCACAACACAAATCTAGACACAAATGAAATAATACAAGCTTTATATTACAAGCCAGGGACCTCGAGGGCTCGAATACACAAGAGTCAGCGAAAGCAACAATATCTGACTACAGACATAAGTAAACAAGTCTGCCTTAAGAAGGCTAGCAAAACAAAGATAACTGGATCAAAGAGGCGCAGGCCTCCTGCCTGGGAGCCTCCTAACTACTCCTGGTCGTCGGCGGTCTCCACGTAGTAGTAGGCTCCGTCGGGGTAGTAGTAGTCGGCGGGATCAGCTGGCTCCTGGGCTCCATCATCTGATCGCAGCAATCGGGTAGAGGGGAAAAGAGGTAGCAAAGCAACTGTGAGTACTCATCCAAAATACTCGCAAGACTTACATCAGATCTATACTAAGTATGCATCGGTATCAAGTGGAGGGTTGTATCTGTGGACTATATTGCAGAATGACAGAATAGAAGGGAAGACCTAGCCTATCTAAGATTAGCATGTTGCAGCATTAGAAGAGTGTAGAATAGTATCATAAAGTAGTAAGTATGTTGTAACGCCCAGAGATCCTTCCTCGACTCCCTACGAGAAAGCGATCCCGCAGCCATCATATCCATTTAGTGTCTCATGTATTGAGTTCTAGTTGTAGTAGATCGGGATACAACTCCGAGCGTCCGTTACCGTGGGCACGGCTATTCAAATAGATATACTTCCCTACAGGGGTGCACAAACTTACCCAACACGCTCGATTAACACTGGCCGAACACACTTTTCTGGGCCATGCCCGGCCTCGGCTGATCGACACGCCGAAGTCCTACCTAGGCTCAACAGAGAGTCCAGCATGCCAGTCTACATCCTAAGCGCTCAGTGGTCTTGGGCCCATCGGCCTTTGCACTCCTGCGCGTTGCGTACGCGGCCTAGAGCAGAACCACCCCCTTATAAAAGCGCAGGTGGTTCCCGTCCAATCGGGCGCACGCCGCTCAATCACTGACGTCCGAAGAGCTTTCGGAGAATCGTACGACACCGAGTGCCCATACTTAGTCCCGCGTGGTGGTCAGTGCGAAAAGGCCAGAGGCCTACTCAGATCACATATCCAAACCTGTTAGTGTCTTCGGAGCGCGTGGTGATGATCAGTGATCCTGTTGCCCTATCTCGAGGACTTACGACAAGGGGCAGGCCCAGCCCTCTCTAGGGAGGTCTGCCTGCCCAGCCGTGCCTCGTAATTATCTCATGGGTACCCTCACGGTCAACCCGACTTCAGTAACTCTCGCGGGTACCCCTCAGGGCCGACCCGACTTCAACAAGGTTCTGATGTAAAGTTAAGGTAATCGTGTGTCGAAAACATCAAGGAGGAATCCGAGGAATCACCCTCGATGGATTCCCTCTCGATATAACCGTCAAGGTGAACTCGGAGGAATCACCCTCGATAGGTTCACACTTGAGGTGTTGCAAGATAGAGTCGTCATCGGGAGTGGTGAAGGAGGAATCACCCTCCGTAATCCACGACCGATTAGCTACACTACAGAATTATCATGAGGAGTGCATTACGAGGTATCACCCTCGGCACTCGATAATAGCTCTGCAAAGTCGTACAACTAGAGGGGGGTGTCGGTGATGTGTTGGTCTCTGCACATCGATCATGATGATCGAGTCCTCCGGTAATAAAGCGGGGAAACAGGGACAAGGTGAGGGGTCACTGATGGATCACTACTCAACCTATACTAAGCATATAGGATAACATGTAAGGTAACAATAGCATGTTACAAAAGCAGGCTATGCATCAGAATAGGAGCTATCGAGCAACAGTAGAAAAATCTAATGCAAGCTTGAGAGAGAAAGAATGGGCGATATAGGAATGATCAAGGGGGGTTTTGCTTGCCTGGAAGCTCTGCAGACATATACGGCCCCTCGACGGTGAAGTAGTCAATCACTGGATCAACAACGGTCTCAGGGTCTATTGAAAAAGAAGTCACGGAGGGGGGAACAAATAAATAACGGAGCAATCAAATGCAACACAAAGCATGATATGGCAATACGATGTGCTAGGGGTGACCTAAGGCAGTGCTACGTGTTACAGACGGAGTGGGAAAATATTTGTGGATATTTTCCCGGCTTTAGCCAGTTATCGGACAAACGAACTGGAGGGGAAGGTTCTATGTGTGCAGTGTTAGAGACATGTGACACATATGTGGATGGCATATTCGTGTTCGTCATATTTTTCTAATCATTTTTCATATATAAATTATTTTCATCCGAGTTACGATTATTTTTCTATGATTTTGCAAAGTTTTAAACATTTTCTGAAATTAATGGTTTAATTTAATTTGAGTTTAAACAGTAAAAACTTTTATTGCACATGGCAGAGCCAGCCACAGTTAATGACATGTGGGGCGAGTCAATGCCCATTCAGCAGTGAACAATGGTAGTTGACTGGTCAACTGACAAGTGGGACTCCGTGATATGTCTCTGTCGTATCTATAATTTTTTATTGGTTCATGCCAATATTCTACAACTTTTACATACTTTTGGCAACAATTTATATGATTTATTGGACTAACATATTGATCCAGTGCCCAGTGCTAGTTCCTGTTTGTTGCATGTTTTTTGTTTCGCAGAATATCCATATCAAATGAAGTCCAAACGCGATAAAAAATTACGGAGAATTATTTTAGAATATATGTGATTTTTGGGAGGTGGAATCAACACAAACGGAGGCCCACAGCCTCCACTAACCACCAGGCCGCGCCAGCACCCCCCCGACGCGCGGTGGTGCCTAGTGGGCACCCCGTAAGTCGGTTGTGGCTCTTCTTCGGGCGCAGGAAAGATAATTTATGAAAAAAAAATCTTGTTAACATTTCAGCGCAATCGGAGTTACGGATCTTCGGGAATTTAAGAAACAGTGAAGGGCCAAAAAATGGGAACGCAAAATAGAAGAGAACATAGAGGGAGATCCAATCTCGGAGGGGCTCTTGCCCCTCTGCCGCCATGGAGACCATGGACCAGAGGGGAAACCCTCCTCCCATCTAGGAGGGAGGCCAAGGAAGAAGAAGAAGAAGGAGGGGGGCTCTCTCCCCCTCTCTCCCGGTGGCGCCAGAGTGCCGCCGGGGCAAGGATCGTGACGGCGATCTACACCAACAACCTTGCTACCGTCAACACCAACTTTCTCCCCCTCTATGCAACGGTGTAGCCTCTCTATTCCCGCTGCAATTCTCTACTTAAACATGGTGCTCAACACTATATATTATTATCCAATGATATGTGGTTATCCTATGATGTTTGAGTAGATTTGTTTTGTCCTATGGGTTGATTGATGATCATGGTTGGTTTGAGTTGTATATTTTATTTTGGTGCTGTCCTATGGTGCCCTCCGTGTCGTGCAAACGTGAGGGATCCTCACTGTAGGGTGTTGCAATACGTTCATGATTCACTTATGGTGGGTGGCTAGAGTGACAGAAGCTTACGCCCGAGTAAGGGTGTTGTTGCGTATGGGATAAAGAGGACTTGATACTTAATGTTATGGTTGAGTTTTACCTTAATGATCTTTGGTAGTTGCAGATGCTTGCTAGAGTTCCAATCATAAGTGCATATGATCCAAGTATGGAAAGTATGTTAGCTCATGCCTCTCCCTCATATAAAATCACAATCATGATTACCGGTCTAGTTATCGATCACCTAGGGAAAAATAACTTTCTTGTGTGACAAAAACTTTTCTACTAAACAGCTAACTTTTATTATCTCGCAAAGTACTCATAGTTTTATTCATGCAAAGTAGTTCTAGCATCACACCTACAAAATAGTTTCATACTTGTTCTAGGTAAAGCAAAACGTTAAAGTGTGCGTAGAGTTGTATTGATGGTCGATAGAACTTGAGGGAATATTTTTTCTACCTTTAGCTCCTCGTTGGGTTCGACACTCTTATTTATCGAAAAAGGCTATAAACGATCCCCTATACTTGTAGGTTATCAAGACCTTTTTCTGGCGCCGTTACCGGGGAGCAATAGCGTGGGCTGAATATTCTCGTGTGTGCTTGTTTGCTTTATCACTAAGTAGTTTTTATTTCCTGTTCTAAGTTGTTCTCTATCTTTAGTTATGGATATGGAACACGAAATACCCAAAAAAAAGTTGTACTTGCTACTCATGGAGACGGGGAACCTCCTAAAACCCTCGATGCTCGTTATGCGAAAAATATTAAACACTACTTTGATAATCCTGAGAAAACCCCATTCAACTTGATAATGTTGGGAAACGTTGCATGGAAAACAAAAAAAAATCTACGCACACGCAAGATCTATCCATGGAGATGCATAGCAACGAGGGGAAGAGTGTGTATACGTACCCTTGTAGACCGTAAGCGGAAGCGTTTAGTAACGCGGTTGATGTAGTTGAACTTCTTCGCGATCCAACCGATCAAGTACCGAACGTACGGCACCTCCGCATTCAGCACACGTTCAGCTCGATGACGTCTTTGCCTTCTTGATCTAGCAAGACGGCAAAGTAGAGGATGAGTTCCGGCAGCACGACGGCGTGGTGACGGTGATGGTGATGCTATCTCCGCAGGGCTTCGCCTAAGCACTACGAAAATATGACCGAGGGACGAAACTGTGGAGAGGGGCGCCGCACACGGCTAAGAGATTGTCGTGGCTTTGTGTGGCACCCCTCCCACATATATATAGGTGGGGGGAAGGGAGCAGCCAAGGAGGTGCCCCAAGGAGGCCGAATCCTCCTTGGGATCCTTCCCTAGCCGCGCCCCCTACCATATTTGCCGGAGGGGGAAAGGAAAGGGGGGAGAGGGAAGGAAGGGGGAGGCCGAATCCCCCTCCTTCCTTTCTCCCACAGGCCGACTAACATAGGGGGGTGCGCCAGCCCCTTGTGGGCTGGTGTGCTCCCCTCTAATGGCCCAATATGCCCATCACCCTCCCGGGGGTGTCCGGAACCCCCTCCGATAATTCGATGACTACCAGGTGCACTCCGAAACTCTTCCGGTGTCCGAATATCATCGTCCTATATATCAATCTTTACCTCCGGACCATTCCGGAGCTCCTCGTCATGTCCGTGATCTTATCCGGGACTCCGAACGACATTCGGTCACCAAATCATATAACTCATATAACACTATATCGTCAACGAATGTTAAGCGTGCGGACCCTACGGGTTCGAGAACTATGTAGACATGACCAAGACACCTCTCCGGTCAATAACCAATAGCAGAACCTGGATGCCCATATTGGTTCCTACATATTCTACGAAGATCTTTATCGGTCGAACCGTTATGACAACAGACGTAATTCCCTTTGTCTGTCGGTATGTTACTTGCCCGAGATTGGATCGTCAGTATCTTCATACCTAGTTTAATCTCGTTACTGGCAAGTCTCATTACTCGTTCCATAATACATCATCTCGTAACTAACTCCTTAGTCATTTTTCTTGCAAGGCTTCTTATGATGTGTATTACCGAGAGGGCCCAGAGATACCTCTCCGATACACGGAGTGACAAATCCTAATCTCGATCCATGCCAACTCAACAGACACCTTCGGAGATACCTGTAGAGCATCCTTATGATCACCCAGTTACGTTGTGACGTTTGATAGCACACAAGGTATTCCTTCAGTATCCGGGAGTTGCATGATCTCATAGTTGAAGGAATATGTATTTGACATGAAGAAAGTAATAGCAATAAACTGAACGATCATATGCTAAGCTAACGGATGGGTCTTGTCCATCACATCATTCTCCTAATGATGTGATCCCGTTATCAAGTGACAACACATGTCTATGGTTAGGAAACCTTAACCATCTTTGATCAACGAGCTAGTCTAGTAGAGGCTTACTAGGGACATGGTATTTGTTTATGTATTCACACATGTATTTAAGTTTCAGATCAATACAATTCTAGCATGAATAATAAACCTTTATCATGAATAAGGAAATATAAAATAACAACTTTGTTATTGCCTCTAGGGAATATTTCCTTCAGTCTCCCACTTGCACTAGAGTCAATAATCTAGATTACATTGTAATGAATCTAACACCCATGGAGTCTTGGTGCTGATCATGTTTTGCTCGCGGAAGAGGCTTAGCCAATGGGTCTGCTACATTCAGATCCGTATGTATTTTGCAAATTTCTATGTCTCCATCCTTGACCTTTTCATGAATGGAGTTGAAGCGTCTCTTGATGTGTTTGGTTCTCTTGTGAAACCTGGATTCCTTCGCTAAGGCAATTGCTCCAGTGCTGTCACAAAAGATTTTCATTGGACCCAATGCACTGGGTATTACACCCAGATCGGATATGAACTCCTTCATCCAGACTCCTTCATGTGCTGCTTCCGAAGCAGCTATGTACTCCGCTTCACACGTAGATCCTGCCACGACGCTCTGCTTGGAACTGCACCAACTGACAGCTCCACCATTCAATATAAATACGTATCCGGTTTGTGAGTTAGAGTCATCCGGATCAGTGTCGAAGCTAGCATCAACGTAACCATTTACGACGAGCTCTTCGTCACCTCCATAAACGAGAAACATATCCTTGGTCCTTTTCAGGTACTTTAGGATGTTCTTGACCACTGTCCAGTGATTCACTCCTGGATTACTTTGGTACCTCCCTGCCAAACTTATGGCAAGGCACACAACAGGTCTGGTACACAATATAGCATACATGATAGAACCTATGACCGAGGCATAGGGAATGACTTTCATTTTCTCTCTATCTTCTGCAGTGGTCGGGCTTTGAGTCTGACTCAATTTCACACCTTGTAACACAGGCAAGAACCCTTTCTTTGACTAATCCATTTTGAACTTCGTCAAAACTTTGTCAAGGTATGTGCTTTGTGAAAGTCCTATTAAGCGTCTCGATCTATCCCTATAGATCTTGATGCCCAATATATAAGCAGCTTCACCGAGGTCTTTCATTGAAAAATTCTTATTCAAGTATCCTTTTATGCTATCCAGAAATTCTATATCATTTCCAATCAATAATATGTCATCCACATATAATATCAGAAATGCTAAAGAGCTCCCACTCACTTTCTTGTAAATACAGGCTTCACCGTAAGTCTGTATAAAAACATATGCTTTGATCACCTCATCAAAGCATATATTTCGACTCCGAGATGCTTGCACCAGTCCATAGATGGATCGCTGGAGCTTGCACAATTTGTTAGCACCTTTAGGATCGACAAAACCTTTTGGTTGCATCATATACAACTCTTCTTTAAGAAATCCATTAAGCAATGCAGTTTTGACGTCCATTTGCCATATTTCATAATCATAAAATGCGGCAATTGCTAACATGATTCGGACAGACTTAAGCATCGCTACGGGTGAGAAAGTCTCATCGTAGTCAACTCCTTGAACTTGTCAAAAACCTTTCGCGACAAGTCAAGCTTTGTAGACAGTAACATTACCATCAGCGTCAGTCTTCTTCTTGAAGATCCATTTATTCTCTATGGCTTGCCGATCATCGGGCAAGTCCACCAAAGTCCACACTTTGTTCTCATACATGGATCCTATCTTAGATTTCATGGCCTCAAGCCATTTATCGGAATCTGGGCCCATCATAGCTTCTTCATAGTTCGTAGGTTCGCCATGGTCTAATAACATAACTTCTAGGACAGGATTACCATACCACTCTGGTGCGGATCATGTTCTGGTCGACCTACGAGGTTCAGTAGTAACTTGATCTGAAGTTTCATGATCATTATCATTTGCTTCCTCTCTAGTTGGTGTCGGCATCACGGGAACTGTTTTCTGTGATGTGCTACTCTCCAATTCGACAGAAGGTACAATTACTTCATCAAGTTCTACTTTCCTCCCACTCACTTCTTTCGAGTGAAACTCCTTCTCTAGAAAGGATCCATTCTTTGCAACAAAGATCTTGCCTTCGGATCTATGGTAGAAAGTGTACCCAATAGTTTCTTTAGGGTATCCTATGAAGACGCACTTCTCCGATTTGGGTTCGAGCTTATCAGGCTTGAAGCCTTTTGACATAAGTGTCGCATCCCCAAACTTTAAGAAACGACAGTTTAGGTTTCTGGCCAAACCATAGTTCATACGGTGTCGTCTCAACGGATTTAGACGGTGCCCTATTTAACGTGAATGCGGCTGTCTCTAATGCACAACCCCAAAATGATAGTGGTAAATCGATAAGAGACATCATAGAACGCACCATATCTAATGAAGTATGGTTACGACGTTCGGACACACCATTACACTGTGGTGTTCCAAGTGGCATGAGTTGTGAAACAATTCCACATTGTTTTAAATGAAGGCCAAACTCGTAACTCAAATATTCGCCTCTGCAATCAGATCGTAGAAACTTTATTTTCTTGTTACGATGATTCTCCACTTCACTCTGAAATTCTTTGAACTTTTCAAATGTTTCAGACTGGTGTTTCATCAAGTAGATATACCCATACCTAATCAAATCATTTGTGAAGGTCAGAAAATAACGATACCCGCCGCGTGCTTCAACATTCATTGGACCGCATACATCGGTATGTATTATTTCCAATAAGTCATTAGCACGCTCCATTGTTCCGGAGAACGGAGTTTTAGTCATCTTGCCCACGAGGCATGGTTCGCAAGTATCAAATGATTCATAATCAAGTGACTCCAAAAGTCCATCCATAGGGAGTTTCTTCATGCGCTTTACACCAATATGACCTAAACGGCAGTTCCACAAGTATGTTGCACTATTATTATCAACTTTGCATCTTTTGGCATCAATATTATGAATATGTGTATCACTACGATTGAGATTCAACAAGAATAGACCATTCATCAAGGGTGCATGACCATAAAAGATATTACTCATGTAAATAGAACAACCATTATTCTCTGACTTAAATGAATAACCGTCTCGCAATAAACAAGATCCAGATATAATGTTCATGCTCAATGCTGGCACCAAATAACAATTATTGAGGTCTAAAACTAATCCCGAAGGTAGATGTAGAGGTAGCGTGCAGACGGCGATCACATCGACCTTGGAACCATTCCCGACGCACATCGTCACCTCGTCCTTAGCCAATCTTCGTTTATTCTGCAGCTCCTGTTTCGAGTTACAAATATGAGTAACCAAACCAGTATCAAATACCCAGGCGCTACTACGAGCATTAGTAAGGTACACATCAATAACATGTATATCAAATATACCTTTGTTCACTTTGCCATCCTTCTTATCCGCCAAGTATTTGGGGCGGTTCTGCTTCCAGTGACCATTCCCTTTGCAGTAGAAGCACTCAGTTTCAGGCTTGGGTACAGCTTTGGGCTTCTTCACGGGAGTAGCAACTTGCTTGCAATTCTTCTTGAAGTTCCCTTTCTTTCCCTTGCCCTTTTTCTTGAGACTAGTGGTCTTGTTAACCATCAACACTTGATGCTCCTTTTTATTTCTACCTTCGCGGCCTTAAGCATTGCGAAGAGCTTAGGAATCATTTTATTCATCCCTTGCATATTATAGTTCATCACGAAGCCTTTGTAGCTTGGTGGAAGTGATTGAAGAACTCTGTCAATAACACTATCAACTGGAAGATCAACTCCCAGCTGAGTCAAGTGGTTATGATACCCAGACATTTTGAGTATGTGTTCACTGACAGAACTATTCTCCTCCATCTTGCAGCTATAGAACTTGTTGGAGACTTCATATCTCTCAACTCGGGTATTTGCTTGAAATATTAACTTCAACTCTTGGAACATCTCATATGCTCCATGACGTTCAAAACGTCTTTGAAGTCCCGGTTCTAAGCCGTAAAGCATGGCACACTGAACTATTGAGTAGTCATCAGACCGCGTTTGCCAGGCGTTCACAACGTCTAGATTAGCGCGAGCGGGCTTGTCACCTAGCGGTGCATCAAGGACATAATTCTTCTGTGCATCAATGAGGATAATCCTCAAGTTACGGACCCAGTCCGTGTAGTTGCTATCATCATCTTTCAACTTATCTTTCTCTAGGAACGCATTAAAATTCAGGGGAACGGTAGCTCGGGCCATTGATCTACAACATAGATATGCAAAACTATTAAGACTAAGTTCATGATAAATTAAGTTCAGTTAATCAAATTACTAATGAACTCCCACTTAAATAAACATCCCTCAAGTTATCTAAGTGATACATGATCCAAATCAACTAACCCATGTCCGATAATCACGTGAGATGGGGTAGTCATCAATGGTGAACATCTCTATGTTGATCATATCTACTGTATGACTCATGTTCGACCTTTCGGTCTCCAGTGTTCCGAGACCATGTCTGTACATGCTAGGCTCGTCAAGTTTAACCCAAGTATTCTGCATGTGCAAAACTGTCTTACACCCGTTGTATGTGAACGTAGAGTCTATCACACCCGATCATCACGAGGTGCTTCGAAATGACGAACTTTGGCAATGGTGCATACTCGGGGAGAACACTTTTATCTTGAAATTTAGTGAAGGGATCATCTTATAATGCTACCGCCGTTCTAAGCAAAATAAGATGCATAAAGGATAAACATCACATGCAATCAAAATATGTGACATGATATGGCCATCATCATCTTGTGCTTTTGATCTCCATCTCCAAAGCATCGTCATGATCTCCATCGTCACCGGCTTGACACCTTGATCTCCATCGTTGTGTCGGGGTCGTCTCACCAACTATTGCTTCTACAACTATTGCTAATGCATAGCGATAAAGTAAAGCAATTACATGGCGATTGCATTTCATAAAATAATTAAGAGACAACCCTAAGGCTCCTGCCGGTTGTCGATATTACAGAACATGATCATCTCATACAACAACGTATATCACATCACGTCTTGACCATATCACATCACAACATGCCCTGCAAAAACAAGTTAGACGTCCTCTACTTTGTTGTTGCAAGTTTTACGTGGCTGCTACGGGCCTCTAGCAAGAACCGTTCTTAACTACGCAAAAACCACAAAAGTGATTTATCAAGTTTGCTGTTTTAACCTTCTTCAAGGACCGGCCGTAGTCAAATTCGATTCAACTAAAGTAGGAGAAACGGACACCCGCCAGCCACCTTTATGCAAAACAAGTTGCATGTCAGTCGGTGGAACCGGCACTGGTACAACGAGGTGCTATACAAACGGTTTTTAACCCCTTTCCGCGACGGCGTTCTGAACCGTCGCCTAGTGAGTGACTGCGATAGGGGGTCCTTCCCACACGACCCACAAACCTTCAGGGATAGGGAGCCTTGATGCATATAGTTGTCCCTATAAAACTGTTTCTGATATCTCGAATATCCCAAACGCTTCATTCTTGCTACTCGTTTGTGCTCGCATTGCCATCGCAGTCGGAGTTCTATGGTTTTACCTAAAACCAAGCGCAGCCAGGCACATTCCAGACACGGGATTTTTCCAGGCGCAGTCCAGGCACATTCCAGGCACATACCAAACTGGCTCTACGTTTACGATGCCTGGCACATCACAAACAATTCATCATTGTAAACCATGTACGATAGGGCGACAATCACACACATTTAGTTTTCCCGCACCATTTGTGATATTGTCTGACATCACACACGGTTTGCAAACGGCAACTGTGTGCATGGTTACACACGTTTCCTCTCCGTGAACCGTGTCAGATTATAATGTATATCGCACACACTGTGCTTTATAGACCGTGTGCGCCGTAATGACCCGCAGAGCGTAATTTCACCCTAATTTAATTGCTGCTATTTAAAAGTGTACCTGATTTGAATTTGAAAGTAGGCTATAGATTTATTCATATCCATCAGGTTCAAACAACCAATGCATTATTCGATTCACATGTACATATGTTCAAGAATTACATAAGCACCAAATAAAGAGTGATGAACCACAGTTGTATACTTGTACTATTACAGATGGTAAAAAAAGAGGCGAGAGACATTCTGGTTGCTGAACAAGGTGAAGCAGAATGGCCCTATTTTGCTCTCCTCGATGCAGAAGGCACGCACGACTCTAGTCCAACCCCTTGTGATGGCCGGCCGCCAATCATGTAGTTTGAGAGGTAATCTTGAGTAAAGTGCTTCAGGATCCACTGCAAAGGAAAAAGATTCAGACATTGTCATCTAACACAACTCATTACGGGCAGTAAAAAGAAGGCTACAGAGTTCTTACTTACCATCCTGCAGTTCACTATTGTCTTGTATAAAGTGTAAACAAATAGTTCGATTGACATCTTTTGACCCATTTTAATAACAATCTTTATCAGTTTCCTCACTTGATGCTGGTTCATGAATATCTTATTGCCCCATACGCAGAAAGGGTCGAAGTGTGGATCTTTGACAATGGCATATGTACCTAAAAGCACCAAGTCAATATTAGAACCTAAACAACAATTGCAAAATGATATAGTACAACACTCCCTCCATCCCATTATATAAGATCTTATTACATGTATATCTATACATCATCAGAACATTAAGGTAACACTCTTCCTTGTTTCTATGTAGCCTGGGATTGCATATTTAGTCATTCAGTACAATGCATGTTGCTATGTAGCCTCAGATATATTAAATATGCCCCTAGTTAACCTACCGATAAATGGGTTACAGATATATTCAGTGAAATGTCCGATTCGGCGATTAATACCTTATCAGCCCCCAGGCTATATGGTACTAGCTACCGATATCCTGAACAGTGAGTATATATAAGCAATGCGATGAAACTAACCTCGATGGTAAACAGCAGCTGTTCTCGATATTGTCCTGTATGAGTACATATAAAGGCATGTTAAGCACAACAAGCTAAACATCAACCAAATATATCCATGGTAGACAACATAATCTACAAATGATAGCTTCAGTATGCATGTTTAAGCATGCTAGGTAAGCAAAACAAGAAGTGGAAAGGTGTGTTAACTGCAACAGGCATAACATTTAAATACGAGCAAATATAGTCATTCAAACTGGTATTGTGCAGGTCTAAAGTACACTAGTTATTGTTAAAAAAATGAAAAGGCATGTTAACTGCAACATCCTTAACAGCAACCAAATATCGTAATTCATAGTGGTATTGTTGAAACTGTTATTGATGAAATTGAACTGCATGGTAAATAGTTGCACATATAGAGCATCACATTGTGAAGAACTGAAATAAACAAGGCATAAGGCTATCTCTAGCCGATCCTTTAAAAGTTAACGGGCTAAAACCCTTAGTGGATATATATATACTCCAGCAATTTTTTGGCCGTTTCTAGTCAATCCCCTAAACTTAATGTTGTAAACTTCAATTTGATCAAGTTCAAAGCAGGTTCAACTGAAAGTAGCATGCATTCAAACATAAACATAGATAGTTTTGCATAACCGAACATAAAACATAAATTTAAACTAAGCTAAACTACTTTCGGTCGAAGTGGAGGTCGAGCCAATCTTTCCTCGTCAGTTACGGTGTGCCGCGAGCCGGGTCTGGGCCGGTGCCGTCATCGGGGTCGTTGGGGAAGACACTACTCCACTCGTCGACGTCGATCTCCTCGTCCTTGCCGCCCACCTCGACGCCCTCCGCGCCGCCGTCCTCACCGCCTTCGACCTCGTCATCGGAGGACAGCACGATAACCTCGCCGCCCTCCGCGCCAGCAAAGATCACCCGCTCCGCCTCCACGAGCTCTAGGTGCTGCTGGTGGAGCTCTTTCATGTAGGCCTCGTCGGCGGCCTCAGCCTCGAGGCGCTCCCACGTCTCGCGGTCCTCCCGCGCCATAGCCGAGCTCACCACCCCTGGCTCCGGCAGAACGAGGTCGACCGAACGTGTGCCGAAGGGGAAATTGAGCCTAGCCGCCGTGCCGTGGTAGCGGACCTGCCAACGGTCGTACTCCATGGCCGCGAGCTCGGCCGTGTGGAAGCTACCGAGCCATCGGCGGGTGTGGGTCTCCCGATCCGTAATCTCAGCGACCCATATCCCCCACCGCCGCTGCCAGACCCCGAGGTAAGACCTCGTCGTCGACCAGGCCCGAGGGAGGACGGGGATGTCCTCGAACCGGCATAGGGACGCGGCGGCGGGCCGATCAGGAGACCGGCGATGGCGGATCGATAAAGAGCCCGCGGAGGACGACGGAGACACCTTGGCGGCCACCTCGCCGGCGTCGGGCAAAGAGGCTGCGACAAACCTCTTTTGGGCCATTGGCTCCTCGAGCTCCCCGGCACACAGGTAGAGGTTGAGGATGGAGGCGGCGGCGGCGGCGATGGCGGCGAACTACTGATGGTTTCGAGCGAGGGAGGGGTGGTGTGTGTCTGTGTGAGCGGAGGTTTTGGGGAGTGTGTGGTGTGTGTGGAGGGAGGGCGGGGGGGGGGGGCAAGGTGGTGTTTGAGGAAATACCACGGCAACTGAAAATTTTACTAGGCGGGAGTGAAATGCCGGGCTACTGAAAATTTGGATCAAGGGCGAGCAGATATTTTTGAGATTGCGAGGGATGTAGAGGCGGGAGTAACAAGGCGAGGCTACTAAAAATTTGAATCAAGGGCGAGCAGATATTTTTGAGATTACGAGGGATGCAGAGGCGGGAGTAACAAGGCGGGGCTACTGAAAATTTGAATCAAGGGCGAGCAGATATTTTTGAGATTGCGAGGGATGCAAAGGCGGGAGTAAAATGCCGGGGCTACTGAAAATTTGAATCAAGGGATTGAAACAGAGCGGGAGTAACAGACATCGCACACGGTCCTCACATACTAATCGTGTGCTATCAAACATAAAAACCTTCCAGGCGATAGATATTTTCGAGATTACGAGGCAGTAGATATTTTCGAGAGCGGGAGGCAAGCCTCGTGGAGCCCAATCTACTGTGCTGATGTGAGTGACTGCAGGGGCACGGGCGTGCCACACGGGTAGTCTGACCGAACCGTGTCTGTTGCGTACCCAATCGCAGACGGTTTCTGCATCCAACTCGTGTGCTGTTTATAAATTTGGCAAAAAGAATAACGCGGGAAAGGGCTAGAACACGAACACACTTGCATGTGGACCAAATATATGTATGAAAAGGGTGGTTTGATGTTCGAATACCCAATGCACAACTTTGATGTGGCACCTATCGCACAAAGCGCACAGTATTGCTAGTCAGCCACCCCCTACGAACCCCACTTCGTGTCGGCGGTAAGGGAATCCTAGCTACTAATGCATGCCCCAGATAGTTAGGTTTGAAATCTCACCCTACCATAACACAAAACATATAGGAGTGCATCATATATATGGCCAAACTTCCCCTTTCGCTTTCGGACAAAGGTGGACCGTGTAACGACCCACAAATGTGTGTTTGTGGTGGGAGATGGGTGAGACCACATACGAACCACCAGCGGGTGGCCCTATACTATATGTATGAAAAGGGTGTGGTGTGATATTTAACTACCATTCACAACTTTGATGTGGCACGTGTGCCTCGCAAAATAGCCGGACTTCCTCGACCCCACGGAGGTTGCGGGTAGTGCGAAGTAGCCCCCCCCCACACACGTGTTGGGGGGAGGGCATCTCACCAAGACGTACTGTAACACGGACCAAACAGAGTTCAACTTGATCATATAACCTCTCTCACTTGTTGTTGGTCAAAGCGATGGATGTCCACATGGCCCCGCAAAATGGGCTATCTTGTCGCCGATAAACTCGCGAGGGAGTACTGTCTGAAGACAAAACCCACTCTGTGCATGTGGCCCAATTATGTATATGGAAGTGGTGTGTGTGGTGTTTGAATACGCAATGTGCAAATTTAATGTGGCACCATGCTTTGGAACCATAAAATCTCCACACTGATCGTGGGTTCACGATGCGTAGCATTCATGCGCTCAAACTTAATTAGGCCTAGAATGATCGACCTACTATACGGTAACACGAACCAAAGAAGAAGAATCCACCCTGGTAACCTTTCTCGTCGTCGGTCGAAATGATGGACGTCCACGCGGGCCCACAAATATATATATATAGGACAGCACTATTCTAATCCCAGGATTAGAATAGTTATTTGGATCACAGCAGCCCCTATATAGGGCCCGACAGGGCCCTCCCGAACTTCTGAACTGCCGCCGGCCCGACAGGATCCACTGGATCCCGAGACCCCCCGACAGGATCCACCTGATCCCTATCCCGATCCCGAGCCGCCCCAGCCCCCCTCCTCCCCTCGATCCCCCGACCTCCCCCGTGGTCGCCGCCGATCTTTGCCGGATCCGCCGCCTCCCCCCGTCTACAGCTCCTGGTCGGCCGGATCCGCTGCCTCCCCTCCTTCCCCAGATCCTGGCCGGCCGGATCCACCGCCTCCCCTCCATCTCCAGCTCCTGGCCGACCACCTGCGCGGGCGAGCGAGCGACGGCGGACGCCGGCGCGAGGGAGCCCGCGTCGCCTAGACGCGGCGAAGCCGCCATGGACTTCCGGAAGCCGCATCCTCCTTCCATCAGCGCCTGACGCCTTGGCAGACCAGATGAGGGCCCCGACGCAAGCTACGGCGAATGGTGCGGCCAACGGAGCAACTGCGCAGCGGAGGCGACATCGGCGGCGCCTCTAGATCCACTAACGGTACATGGACTTCCTCCCTCTTGTTGCCTTCTTCTTCAATCTTGCCTTGCCTGACCTTCTTGCTTTGTGCAGATGAACTTCGCGCCCCCTGCAAGACATGGATTGCCATGGCATTCATCTCCTACCTCCCCGACGAATTGCTCTCAAGGTGGCCTATCAGCTGCTGGGAAAAGGTTGGCCGACCTTCTAGCCAGGGTATGGTTGAACTTCTTCCTTCTGTTTGTTATTTTCTTACAGTCATGTGAAGTTCAGGTGGTGTGTGAGCATCAGTCCAGGCTACAAAAAGCTTTTTTAAAATCTGCCTGCTTACAGCCATGTGAAGTTTAGGTGGTGTGTGAGCATCAGTCCAGGCTACAAACACTAGAAAATCTGCCTGCATTCACATTCACATGTGAAAAAGCCATGTGAAGTTCAACTAGTAAGTGTGTTAGAGTTCAGGTTGGTATGTATCTAGTTCTGTGCAAAAAAATAAAAGGAAAATAGAACATGCATGTGATCTCACATGAAGGTCAGGTTGGTATGCACTAGTAGTTCAACCATTCAAACTCATGAAGGTTCAGGTTTTTTAACTGTAGACAGTATTTCCCCTTTGCAAAACAAGAAGTTCAGGTTGTGGAGAGTGCTCAGTTCAGGTACATATAAGTAATCAAATAGTGTAGAATTAACAGGATGTGAGGTTCATTCTGTGAAGGGTGCTCAGTTCAGGTACAAAAGTATTGGCAGATGCTCAGCTCAGTGCATAGTGTGATGCCTGTCATAGGGGAAAAAATATGTACATGAACACCACTTTTATATGAGAAGTTCAGGCTATGAATAATGCTAAGTTCAGTTACAAAGGTATAGGCAGATGTAACTTGTGTTCTAATAGACATTTTTTTCTTTTATGTCAGCAAGACGAGAGACGCATGAAGAAGCTTAGAAGTTCCCAGCAGCAAGTACACAATCCAAAGCCTGTACGCGTTGCACCACCCCCTCAATGGGTCACACCTCAAACGCACCAACAGCATTACCAACCTGCTCCAGACCAAAAATGGATGACACCCGAAACACATGGAGACTTCCAAGATGCTGGGTCACAGCCCAATCCGCACAACCTTGCGCCTCCACCTAATTGGGTGACGCCAGAAATCCCCCGCGGATTCTTTGTATCCACCAGCAGACTCCCAAGCACGCCGATGGAGGAGGGGGTTAGCTCAAGTCCTGCGTGTAACTCTGGAGGTTATCCTGGTGTGCCTCATCAATGCCAAAGCGAAGCAACTAAACCGGATCCTAGGACAAATCCAACAGGAACACACACACGGAGGAGAGTGCTCTGCACACTACCACCGTTGGATCTTGCTGCTGCTGCTACAAGTCAGAATTGTACGGCACATAAGGTAGATGGATTGCTTCACAAAACAAAAGAGCAAACCAAGACCAGGATTGCAATACCTCCACAACCACCTCAAGCAAAAAGGACGCAAACAAGAGAGAGGCCATCTTCAGCCCTCCTTCCTCCTCGTGATCCACTGCTGCATCCTGCTATGATTACTCCGCCGTGCCCCATCCCAGAGGGACAGCAGCAGACTCCGGTGGAGTGGCGATCATACACGCACGTAAGTGAAACAAAAAATATTTATATATGCATCTTGTATTATCTGCAAATTTTCTGCTCCCTCCAGGATAACAAGTTCATAAACTGCATTTTAACGTGCCATTTGGATTATTTTTTCTTTTTCTGCAGACGCCGGATCTACCGGATTATCGAATACCAAGACAAAAGATGCGATTCCAAGATGTAGAGAAAGCAAGGGAATTTTATAACAGATACGCCAGACACGCTGGTTTTGGAATCAGGAAGACGGGGGGAAATGACAACCACAAGTATTTTGTTTGCGCCTTCCAAGGGATACACACATCTTCTGTTTCAGAGGCTAACAGGAAGCGAAACAAAACATCGCAGAGGACAGGCTGCAATGCAAGAATGAGGGTGAAGGTGCAGGAGGATAACACATGCGTGGCAGTGGACATTGAGTACAATCATAATCACAAACTCATGCAAACTGATGACATGCTGGTATTTTTGCACTCCCACAAGAATTATGACCCCACTATTTTGGAGTACGTAAAGCTCCTGCAGTACCATGATGTCAAGCACACAACAATCATGTCCATGCTATCTGAAAATGAAGATGGAAGCTACTTCCTAAGCATGACCGGACGAGACCTACTAAATAAGTATTCAAACATCCACATACTGCAATGTAAAATAGCATCCTAGGTCACAACCCTTTCTAGCAAAAATAACAAATGCATGTTTGCATGTAATTTGCAGGAAAGCCATGAATGCAAGGAAAGATGATTTGGATGATGTATTGAAACTTGTTTCATTCTTCAAAGACATGAAGGCAATCAATGATGAGTTTTTCTATGACATCCAAGTGGACAAGGACAAGTCAATTAAAAACATTTTCTGGTCCAATGCAAGCTGCCGAGGAGCCTATCAAGACTTTGGCGATTGCGTAACATTCGACACAACTTACAAGACCAACAGATTTCATATGCCTCTGGGAGTGTTTGTTGGAACAAACCATCACTTGCAGTCAACGATATTTGCTGTTGCCCTGATAAGAGACGAAGATGCAAAGTCATTCAAGTGGCTGTTCGATACATTTGTACGGTGCATGAACAACAAGCACCCAACTTGCATTCTAACAGGTGAGTTCAAAAAAAAACCTCTTCAAGTTTCATCATCTTTTCAGTCTATGGGTGTGTATTGGGTACATTGGTTTTATCTGAAAATAATGTAAAGAATGCAGTTCAACCACTGTTAGCACAGAAGTCCAACTAGCAGTACCAGAAAGCAAAATTATCTGTCACATGTTTAGAAAAAAATTAGTTATGAATGTGAAGTTCAAATACATGAATCTAGAAGTTCAAGGACAAATCTGTAAGAAAAATATATGTAACATGTTCAGAAAAATATAGTTATTTATGTGAAGTTCATGCACTGCTGCCACAGAAGTTCAACAACACTGCTTTAAGAAAAATTTTGAGTGTGACACTACTAGTTAGTCCTACTACTAACTGTGAAGTTCAAGCACTGGTACCACAGAAGTTCAGCAACACTGCTGTAAGAAAAAATACATGTGACATTCTTAGATAGCCATACTGCTAGAAGTGAAGTTCAAGTACTTGTGCAACATAAGTTCACCATCAGTGCAAAAAAGAATCAAGTTTCATTTTTTTTAATTCATGCAGACCAGTGCTCGTCGATGGCGAAAGCTATACCACAATCATTCCCAAACACCGTCCACAAGCTATGCCGTTGGCACATCCTGAAGAAGTACAGGGAATACCTCGTGTTGCTGTACAAAAAGTATAAAAAATTCAAAGAGGAGTTCACAACTATATTAAACTGGCCGCTGATGCCAATGGAGTTTGAAGATGCCTGGGCTGAACTCGTGCAGAAGTACAACCTGGAGAACGACCAGATGATGATGCAGCTCTGGAGTGATAGGAAGATGTGGATTTTAGCATATTACAAGAACATTTTCTGTGCTAGAATGACTTCCACACAACGAAGCGAGAGCATGAACCACGTGCTCAAGAAAGGGTTTGTCAAGGGGACCCAGAACCTACACAAGTTTGCTAGGCGGGTCAATGCTTGCATACAAACTCGGATGCAGAAGGAGAACGAGCAAACAATGACCAGCATGGTATGATGACAAAAAAAAACACCCCCATCATGTTGTGTTTACCTTCAACATGTGCACTTTGAATTTAAAAAAAATGAAACACATGACTCTGCTTCGACTAATATCTTATTTTTTGACATGTGCAGACCAATCCAGTGACAAAAACAACTTACGGCTACGAGGAAGACATGTCTATCAAGTACACGAGAGCCGTGTACACAGAGATGAGGACTAGGATGAGAAAAGCCATGCTGTTTCGCGCAAAGCGTACAACAGAGCCCACTAAGTACCTTGTGTACTACCACAACAAGCCTGGCCATGATGATGAAGAAAGATTTTCCTGGTCAAAGCATGAATTCCAGGTTGTAGCTGACCCAGAGAATGAAATATACGAGTGTGAATGCAAGCTCTGGACACACACAGGTGAGCGGAAAAACAAACTCATTAAATAGCTAAACTAGTAGTATCATATCAAAATTTATGAAACTCATTGCTGCCTCACAAACTATGTATTCTGCATTCATCACAAAATGCAGGCCTCTTCTGCCTTCACATCATGAACATACTCGACTACTTGAAGCCTGACAAATTTCCAAACAAGTATATCCTCAAACGGTACACAAAGACTGCAAAATCACAACCAACCTTTGATACAAGGGACTACAACACAACCGCATCGGATGGCAGCTCAAGACTATCGAAGCAAGACATCTTGCTGCAGCTAAATTTGATGGTTAACAAGAAAGCGATGAGATGTGACCAGCAATATGACAGAGCCTACTATGTTCTCAAGAGGCTCGTGGAAGAGCTTGATGCAATACATTCAGCAAATCAAGCAGATGCTGACGAAAGGATGGCTGAAGAGGACGCTGAAATTGAAGATGACCTTCATTATTATGCAGCTGAAATGCTCAACGCCGCCGCTGAAGCCAACCAATGCAAGCAGGGTGATGGCCAATCAATGGAGCAGCGACAGCAAGAGACGATGAAACTGCCGCTATATTCTGAAACAAAGGGTAGGAAGAAAATTTCTGCAGCAAAGAAAAGTGATAAGAGAGCTCAAATAAAGGCACCACCTGCAGGAAGAGTCGTCGTGCTCGATGAGAATGGAGTGCCACTTGGACACAGGCAATGCAGTGTGTGCAAAAAGGTTGCAGGACACAACAAGCTCACTTGTCCAACACTCTTAGAAAGAAACGATGCCGAGGAGGTCAAGCAACCCAAAGTTCAAAAACAGCAGCCCAAAGTTATAGAATAAAAGAAGGGGCCACACCCACAGAAAGCAAGCAGCAGACTTTGTAGCATATGCAAGGAGTATGAACCACATAATGCAAGAACATGCCCGAAGTGCGCAGATGCTGGAAAGACAAGCAAAAAGCCAGAGAAGAAACAGAAAGCAAAACCTAGAGCCAGCAACAAGAAAGTGGTGGAAGACGAAGAGGAAGACGAAGATGAAGACACCATTGAAGAAGAGGAAGACGAAGAGGAAGAATAAGAGGACGATGAAGAGGAAGAGGAAGAGGACGATGAAGAGGAAGAGAAAGAGGATGATGAAGAGGAAGAGGTACATGTCAAGCAAAAACCACTACCACCAAAGCCTAGGAGGAGCGCATGGCTCATGAACAGTTAGACTAGGTCAATTAAACAAACGCAAGCTTATGTCATGTCAATGTGCATAATGTTATTCCACTTTTGAAACAGTATTTTAGGAGAAGCTTATTTGAACTTCCATTGTTGAAGTTTCACAGAAATTATGCACTAGAAGTTCAAGTAAGCTTACTGCAGAAGTCCTGGTATAGTATGAGAGGAGGTGCTTGTGATGTATTGCATGAAAGAGCAAGTAGTAATAAAATGAAAAAAATATACATTGTGAAGTTCAAGTAATATTACTGCAGAAGTCCTGGTATATTATGAGAGGAAGTGCTGTGCTGGTGATGTATTCCATGCAAAGTGCAAGCAAGAACAAAAATGAAAAACATACACTATGAAGTTCAAGTAAGGTTACAGTGGAAGTTCTGGTATATTATGGCAGGAGGTGCTGGTGTTGTATTCCATAAAAGAGCAACCAGCAAATAAACATGCAGTTTTGAAGTTCAGGTCAGCTTACAGAAGAAGTTCTGGTATATAAAATTGATGTAGGAAAAAAATATGCTTTAAAAATAAAGTTTCGCCGTATGAACTAAGGTTAGCAAGCCTAAGACAACGCGTTCAAATGTGAAGTTCTGCTTGGATACGTGCAGAAGTTCATGTACAATGCCGACAAAAGATAAAGAAACGTCAAGAATATTTTTGCACAAAGTTACAACTGAAATACATTCGCACTTGAAAAAACACAAAAAAACAAATATAGATTCTATGCAAAAGGATACATATTGGTTGGGTTGAAAAATACCAATACATTACACAACACAGAATATCCTATCCATCTGAAACCAGCAGCCCAGCCACATTCTCAAAGCATAAGCTCAACTCTACGATCATATGTTGGGGCCCAAAAATAAACAACACAAAAAAAAACAAGCAGTTCAACCATAACCGAGGGAGAAGTTCAGGTACATCTGTTGGGGCAAAAACATACAACACATGAAATCTGAAAATGATGCAGTACATTGAAATTCACAAGCCAAATCATTCTTCACACCAAATACATTTGTCCACAAATATCATAAGTAATAGTGCTGCAGCTATACATACACAAATCACTAAAACATTCTTACAACCAAATCTTTACGGAATCGTTCCAATCATTATCAAACCTAAAAATCTGTACGAAATCAAATCTACAATGAAACTAATGCTTCGAATTCACGGGTCAAAGGACTGGATCTCTTTAGGGAGCTCTGCACGCACGACTTCATTCTTCTCGCTAAACATTAGAGTGTGCATGAACTCAGCCTTCCAGTCATCTGCAACAGCCTGCAAACAAAGAAAATGAAACAATGGTTTAGTAACGGATAACTAAAACCACAGCAGGAGCGTCTCAGCAAAAACACACAAGAAAAGTGAAAGGAATGATGAGACAAGAACAAGGACAAAACATACTTCCACATCACCAAAATCTTCAACAATCTCATCGCCATCATATGAAGAGCAGAACTTCACGGCAAAGAAACCACAATCATTATTCTTCTGCTTTGGAACATCGATAAAAGTCGGCCTCTTTGCAATAGTCACCCAGTTAGGCTGCTTGCTCGCTTTGTACGCAGCCTTGCCGTACACCTCCTCCAGCAACCCAACAAATCTCTTGATCTGCCAGAAATAACAAAATAAGATGAAGTCAAAAACATGTTAACCAAAATAGTTAAGTTCAGGTACATAAAAAGCCACACTTGCATAAGATCCAGCTAAACAAATAGCAGAAGTTCAACTTCCAAATCATAGTCAGTTCCAGCAGTATTACCAAAATAGAGACAGCAACATATTTTGTCAACACAAGGCATAATAAACTTTGTGTCAAACAAGAGAATATGAAAGGAGGTACAGGCTAAGAAACACTCACGATATTTTGACAGCCTCCGTGGAAACTCGTTCGTGACGTTTCCATATTAGCGTAAGGAAGTGAATCAAGGATGTCAATGCTCCCACGATATCTATTCACCACATACACACTGTAGTGCGCCATTGTGCCAATTGGCTTGAATAGTATCAAAAAAACCTGCCAAGAATGAAAGGACCGGTGAACACAAACTACAAAGCATATGTATTGAAGAACCGGCATGAACAAAAACTTCTTGACAAACTCAGCAAAAGGATGCACATGAAATTAAAAAAAGCAAGAGTTATGAAAACCTAACCAGCTTTGCATTAAGAAGGTCTTCTTCCTTGCGAACAAACATTGGGAGGAGTTTAACAGAATTTTTTACATCGAACTTTGGAACTGTTGGAGAGAAGAAATCATAATCCAGGCAGTACTGTGCATTCACAAAAACACAATTAAAACACCTCCCAAACGCCACTACATCAAAACTAAGGCAGAAAAAGGGAGATAGGGGTGCAAAGAAATAAAACCTGTATGAAGTAGGGACTGAGTACAACCCTGTCAGCACTAGAGAATATCTCAGAGGTCTCCGGATTATCCTTCCACAAATTTAGGAGATAATCCATTATGTCTCCTTCCATCTGCTGCCCTTCACCGAAAAGAGTATAAAGGACACGTCCTGTGAGGTCAATCACATTGCCAGGGATGCTAAACATGCAGTAGCTTGTCCTGCAGAATACAAAAGGATGGTAAAAATATATTAGAAGTTCAGATACAACAACAAAACAGAAGATCAGATACTATAACTCAAAGGCAAGGAGACAAAAAAACAGAAGTTCAGGTACTATAATAACAGAAGTTCAGACAATATAACAACAGAAGTTCAGACAGTATAACTCCAAGGCAAGGGAGAAATGAACAGAAGTCCACATACTATAACAACAGAAGTTCAGACACAGAGTAGCATCTCTGGCAGCAACAAAGTTAAGAAGAAGAAAACTCACTCAGAATACTTCTCCAGACCGTCTTTACTAAGCACATACTGTTTCAACTTCCGGGCCTCGGATAGATGAGGGTAACTGTATTTTTTTAGGGGAGCGACAGGAGAACGCCACTTCAAAGGCAATCTTGATGCTCTCTTGGAGGAAGTTATGTTGCCAGACTCAACTGCCGGTTTCCTCCTGGTGATGACAGCATTCTTCCCACCTCTACCAGCAATAGTACCAGCAGCGCATTTAACATTCTTCGGGTAAGCAATCTTCTCAAAATCATCCTCGGACGAAATCACTTCTGCTTCGGCTGCTTCGACTGCACCAACCTTCCTGGAGCAAGGGGTTTTTGGAGTACCACGAATACCGCCAGCCTGCTTCCCCAACTTGGAAGGAATAAGGGTTCGAGGTCTATCATCTTCTATCGGAGCTGTACTCATCGATTCCTCCCTAGGCTGGTATTCCTGTGACCCGAGGAATGAGTAGTGGTAATCGGTCAAGTCCAACGGATCCACTGTCAAAAGAAAAGGAAGAGAAAACATCACCATTAAATATAACTGAAGTTCAGGAACAGCACAATGTGCAGTCCAACTAATAATGATGACATGGTTACTACTCAAGCTGACCTAAAAAAAATAGTTGCATTAAAAAACTAAATGAAGTTCAGGCACAACCAAAGGCACAGTTCAAGATAAATCGATGAACTGGAAAACATTCAACTACAGCTAACAAAACCATAGAAAGGCATCATCTCTGAAGTTCAAGCAGAAAGAAATGCTCATGTCCAAGTAAGCAATGGAAGGAAAGAAATTACTGAAACAAATCACACAAGCAAAATAAAAAAGATAGAAATGAAGTTCATGTACAAGAAAATGCTCCTCTCCTTCTGAAACCAGCAGCCCAGCCAGATCTCAAGCAAAAGTCCAACTTCAGTGAAAAATATGAAGTTCAGGTAGAATAAAAGATGCAGTGCAGGTAAGAAGTCCAAGTTCCAATACTTACATGTGTAGTAGCCAAACAGAGCTTGGAAGTCTGTCTCAAACAGGTTAGAAGAAGCGATTGAGTACAGCCACGTCTTCCTTATATCCGCGATATTTTCATGGGAATAATTTGCAAGAACCCCATCATGATACGAATTAACATTCGTAAGCATGAAGAATCCGCAGTCGATACTGCCATCAAACGCAGTAAAAGAACAGTGTTAGAACAGAAAAAGAAAGCCAACGAATAAAACACGTCGCAGCTTAAGTACAACTACAGATAAACAGAAGCGATAAAGAGAAAAAGTGGAACTCATACTTGTTTTGCTGCTGGGGCACATCAATCCAATCCATAGGGAAATGGTCGATGGTAAGAGGACTGAAGGGTGTCTCCCTGTCGTTGCTGGCATCGCTCCAAAGCTTCTTGATGTTATCGGTCATCCGCTGAAACAGGCGTACCGCACATTCATCTTCTGGTCGATAATAGGAGTCGAGAAGCTGGAACCTTGAATTCTTCACGTCAAGAAATATCGAAACCCAATGACCAACACCACCCATGGAAGCAGGAATCTCAGGCGGGTCAAAAGTGGGGAAAACAACCTGAAGCAACATAAACACACGAATCATTAAAAACTGAGAATTAATATGAAATGGTACAAAGAAAAATGAAACAATATTAACACAGTGGATCTCAGTGCAAAACTAATACAGAGGCAAAGAACAAGATATTGCACACCGAATCATGTGCATCCATGCTATCTGGACCACTCGCCAAGAAGTACTTCCTCACACGGGAATCAAATTGACCTCTGAAATCTTGTCCTAAAATAATGCAGACAACACCAACATATGAAAAATACATAAATGAGACAAACAAGTTTTAACTAAAATGGTAATGAACAAAACGGAAAAGAAATCACTATATGGTTGACTTACACAAACCCAATACAGCAGGATGAGTTTATCCGATCCCTGGTACTTCGCACGTAGACAGTAGAGTGCACACTCAGCCACATTGGATGTAAGCATTCCGCGAGGACCAAAAGATATTGCGACTTCTTGAACAGAAGCTTCACACTCCTTGTTTTGGAACATAATCATTGATCTAAAAGCCAGCAATAGAAAGAAAAACAAGTTCAGCATCAGGAACTCAGGAGGTTCATAACACATACAAGCATAGAAGTTCAGCTATATCACAACAGGCAGTGCAGTACAAAAAGGCCAGAAGCTCAGCACCAGAGAAGTAAATAAGAAGTCCAGGTACATATAGTAAAGAAGTTCAGGTATGAAACCACAGGCAGTTCACAGGGGGTACATGGATGATGTAAATATTGACCAGCTGCACTCACCTCTTGGAACGATTATTCTTAAGCCTAGTTACACTGTAATAAAAGTCATCAACCTTCTTTCGGACAACAGCAAGGTCGCTATCTGCTCACCAAAAGAAATAGAAATTAAGAGCAACACTCAAGCACATAGATTCACGACAGTTTCAATTAAGAGCAACATTCAAGCACAACATTCAAACACAAGCACATCTTAGCTGCTACACCAAAAAAGATAAAACCACAGGATCATAAACATCACAACCCATGCATTACAAACCTTCACCCCACATAGAAAATAGGTTCACTTAACTTTATTTACAACCCACACGACAAAGCACAAACCCAGAAGTTCAACTTAGACCACACAGGCAGTTCACAGGGGATATCATGGACTAAACCAAACAACAAAAGGGAGGGGGTGGGGAAAGAAGAGAGAAGCATGCTCCTCTCTTCATGGATCCTTGCCTAGACCAGTGGCAGCACTGGAATGATCAACCTCCTCTCCATAGCTATCGCTTTCAGTCTCATCATCGTCATCTCCAGTAGACATTGCAGCGTCGTCGGGAAGGACAGCAGCAGCAGCTGGGGCAGCTGGAGAATCTGAAACAACAAAAACAGTTGGTTGTGTTTGAACATCATCAACAACAACTAATGGCTCTGCTACAGGAGACTTCTCCGGGCTTGCAGCAGCACTACCACCAGTCTCAACAGCAGACTCAACAGGATCTTTCTCCAAAATGATGTCTCCAGTTGTCTTGCCCTGCTCAGCATCAGAAACCTCAGCGCCAATGGACGACTGAGGTTCAGTCAGGTCCACCCCGTCGGAGCAGCCGGTGCCTGAGACGGACTTGTCTGCAACCTTATCTGGAGGAACACTAACATCATCATTCTGCGGCAAAAGAACAGAAAGTCATTACAAAGGGCCACATAGTGATAAAATGCACAAACAAGTAAAATAAAAAATGAGACAAATGGACAAGAAAAATGGTACCTTATTTTCACTGCCATGAACCTCATCAATTAATACATCACTAGCGGGAGCAGGTTCATGCACAGGGGCAGCTTCATGCGCAGGTAAAACATCCTCCTCAACCCTAGCACCATCATCAACAGCCTACAAAAAAAATCATGTAGAAAACAAATACCTAATCAGCAGAAGTTCACATTGCATAATCAGAGAAGGTCAGCTATCACAACCGACACATAATGGAAGTCCAAATACAGTAAACATAGCAGGTCAGATATCAAACTACTCTAAGATACAAAAGGGAACAAAAAGGGCCAGTCATCGAAGTCATGGAAGTTCAGGTGCTGTAGCACTTGAAGTTCAGGTTCTATAAATAGGGAAGGTCACCTAGGAAACACTAGTACTAAAAAGAAACAGTTTACGACACATGAAATCAATAACGGTCGCCTATGACTACAAACAGTAATAACTGAAAGCTAACAATGAACATTAGTGCAAAGAAATATCAAAAGCCAACATAAACATACCTCTTTGGTATGCTCCACGTGGCCTCCTTCACGACCCAAACGAACAGAATCCTGCCTCTGAATCTCTCTCACAACAACACTTGCCTCATCTTCAAAAGGCTTGCAACGAGCATCCTGCATTTCCTTGAACAGCCCAAAGCTAGCACGGAGGTGGGAAGTGCTCTGACGAAGCTCTTCAAGAAATCTAGCTTCCATTGACAAGACCTCCTTCGAAGAATCAGCATCAAAACCGTGTCCAGGAGGAAGAATCCCATCAATGCGACTAAGATGATCAACAGTTGACAGAACACGGGCCAACTCCCCACAAACGGTTTCAAGAAGACCGTCAATCCTAACCAGCGAAACATTGGCAGCTTCAAACAAATTCTCGGAAGACACGCCACCTGCAGCACTCACACGGGCAGAAGAACCTCCTGGATCTACGGGGGGGGGGGGCACCAGTATTAACATCCCGGGAGAATTCAAATCTTGGGGAAGTTCCACTCCCTAGGCCGGCGGCACGAGGCATAGTTAGAACAGGACGTTCAATAACCCTAAAGAACACAACCTCAGCCTGTGTCTTCCACTGCATACAAAAACAAAAGTCAATGCGTCAGAAAACAAACGAAGGAACATGGGAACAAAAATATAGAAAGCAGTACCAGAAGTTCAAGTTAAACTACTCAGGAAAGAATGATGCATAGAAACACTCACAGGCAATCTCCCAAACACCCAGTTGGCTGGGTCATCATCACCCTTCTTGACCAAGTCAGCCGCAGCAAGCTCAAGAAGCTTGACCTGATCCATGAAATTGATGCGAGGGGTCCTCAAGTCAATATTAGGCGTCTTGCCAATGATAAGGCAGTCCAGATACATAAGAAGCGGCGCGATGGCACAGCCTGTGATAGCTTTTCCTCTGCTAGTACCTTGCTGATACCTAACAACAGCACTCCGAATATCGTCAACAACCAACTGGCAGTAGTCCATATCTGTCATATCCTCAAACACAAGATTCTCAGCCATTGCTGCCTCCCTGGACACTCGTGTAGACGTTCTAGGGATAACCACCTTCATGAAAACAATCAGGTAAAACACCTGCAGAGCAAGATCATCCTTCGTCTCATCCTTCACAAGTTCCGCGAGGATATTCCGCAGATCCTTTGTCTTGATGTCATCACTCCTAGCGTACCCAAGCTTGCCCTTCAACCTCATAACAGCATCATCGAACCCATCATTCGAGGGCCTAGGAGGGGTACGATTACCTTGAGGGAATCCAAATAGATGGTGAATAGCATCACTTGTAATACGCAGAACCTTGTTCGCCTCACCCATGTCCAGGATCATCGTTTTAGGGTCAATCCTCGTGTAGATGTTGCCCATCAAAGGACGAGAAATGTTGGAATCAACCTTCAAGTCAAACACACAACCAAAACTAGCCTTGATAACCCTCGTCTTGTGCCTAGTTTGTAGCATTTTCGCACACGTCTTGACCTCTCCTAGTGAGCAGCGAACCGTCTTGTTAAAACGTTTCGCCTCACCTCCTCCTTGGCCACCTTCTTCGAGCGCTTTGCCTCCTCTCTTCCTCCTCTCAGGCCGCTTCACAAGCTGATACTAAAAAAAATGCAATGACAAGGAAAAAAGGCAGAACAATGAGTTACACAAGCTTCACCAAAATTCCACTAATGCCTACATACGCAGTACATTTCAGAAGTCCAACTATGTCTACACAGGCAGTACAACCATGCATGACCATAAGTAAAGATGCTTTCAACAATGTTGGAAATTTACAAAGCAGAAGTTCAACCATGTACAACAAGGCAGTAATACAACATGTATACCAACAAGTTAAGCTAATTTCTTCATGTATATATCCAGAAGTCCAACTATGTACTCAAAGGCAGTAATACCATAAAAGCAAAGCAGATCAGCTAATTTATTGGTCTATATGGAGCAGAAGGTCAGCTATGTACGCCAAGGCAGTGCTAAAAACACAAAAACTACGGCAATAGCGACAAATGCTCTAAAAACCGGTAAACATGAGACATTCATACCTGATTAGCGGCAGCATCATCATCGTCGTCGTCCTCGTCATCAGCATTGAAATCAGCATCATCCTTGTCCTCTGGATTAACACGAGAACGCTTCTTCACACCCTTGTTGACCTTTGCAGGTGCAACCTTGCGCTTGACGCCGCATTTCTTCCCCTTACCAGATGCACCAGCACCAAGCAAAGAAGGTGTAGGCGCGGCAGCGGCAAGCACACGAGGACAACGGCGTGGCGTACCACCAAGGCCTAGCCTTCCTCTTCAGCAACTTCTGCAGGCCTTGAAACACGTGGGCTCCTCCGAGGAGTAACTTCACCAACTACTAGCTTCCTCGCAGCGGTCTTCTTGATTTTCTTCTTAAAAGGGACAACCGTGCCATCACTGCCACACGGCACGTCTTCCTCAACCGTGAGCTCAGCTGCATGAACAGATCCAGGAACATCAGAACCTTTCTCAAGGCGGGCCGCCCTCTTCTTGTCAAAATCTTCTTGCTTCTTCCTCTTACGTTGGTCCTCCAGGAGAAGCTGAAGAGGCACATCCTCAGGTTGCGTGACAGGTTAAGTGCCATCAACAGACTGCGACTGCATCTCTGACATCTGAAGAGAGCACAAAGGATCCGGAACGGAATCACAACCTTTGACTGACGGAGCCCCCTCCTCAGCAGCAGCAGGGGTTTCTGATAAACCCAACTCAGATAAAACATCGTTGATGGTGTTCACAGCTTCCTCCTCTGTGGACACATCTGCAAAGAACACAAAAAATCAAAGCAAAAAATAAAAAAAAGTCAGGAACAAAAACAAAAACAACCGACATGAACAAGCTAAAAAAACATGGCTCAAGAATTTAAAATGAAAAGAAAAAGGGGTTTCACATACTAGGTGAAGCAAGAGCTGCAGAAGCAAGATCCTCGAGGCTTGAAATATTCTCAAGGCTCGAAGCAACCTCAGCAATCACACTCAAAGGGATTATGGGTGATTTAGCCGCATCAGATATTGGAGCATCAGTATTAACTTCTGAAGCTCCATCTTGATCGCAGGCATTTTTTCAGAACTATTCAACTCATCACCAACTACAAAAAATGCAAGTAAAAAGGCAGCTGAGTTCTAATCCGCAATCCTACACCAAAGGGACTTCTACTTTTACAACAATGTCCAATACCCAGAAGTTCAACAATACCTAACAAAGCAGTAAACACAACCAACAAACTAAAATGTACATACTAAATATAAAAACAATCTACACCAGAGGGGCTACTACATATAACATGAATGTCCAGAACTTCAACGATATATAACAAAGCAGTAAAACAAAATGTGCATAACAGAAGTTCAACCAAATTTCATTATAAACAAACAATAATTAAAACCAGAAGTTCAACTATGTGACCCAAGCAAGTACCACACAAAAAAGATGTAGCATGACCACAAATACTATTTCACAGGCAAACTAAATATCAATACCATGAGCATGATAACAAAAAAAAACCAAAGATATACACTATAAATATGAATCATTTGGGAAGTCCAACAACACTTGGCGACATAGTTTCACGTGCAAATCATCAACTAAAAAGTAAGCAACACTCTACTAACTCAAACTAAGGGTAAAAAGCATACACATAATCTTTCTTAGAAGTTCACACTAATAAGAATGGCAGTCCAACAAGAAAACTAAGTGAAGATATGGGCAGACATATATAAGAATACTGCTATTTAAAATACAAGATCCAACTACATTAAGATACCTGGAGAAGGTTTGGAAGCCATGACAACACAACCCCCTTGATGAATGAAACTCCAAACCCTAGAACAACCTACTAAAAATAGGGGATAGATTGCATATAGTTAGCAGGTAGAAAATCATACAACAAATACAAAAAACAACTAAATGAAACCCTAGGATGAAACAACTAGAACATATCAACAAGTATGAAAACATGAACAGTAGCACATATAGGCAAGCACAAACAAAAAAAGAATCCATAAACTAACTACATGTGATAGACACAATCTAGACTTCGAAATCAACAATACTAAGACAATTAGATACATCAGATTCACCATCAACCATCACACCACACCCTCTCTTACATGCATCTGAATGCTGAAATCACCAAAGGGGAAATGAAATCCACTCAACTCTGAACGGAGAAATAGCACACACAAGCATCTCATAGTACTATAGGACTATGGGGGAATGGAATCCACCCACCACACGCACAAGAACCCTACCTAATCTCCAACCAAACCATCAGAAGAAGGGGGTAGGACGCGGACGCGAGAGCACACAGGAGGCGGACTTGACAGATCTGGCGAAACTAGAAGCAAGCATTAGGGCGGGGCAGCACTTGTACCTCTCCAGACGACCCCCGCACGCACGAATCTGCGCCGGTTCTTCCACTCCCCATGACGCCACGCGCACCTTGCAACCGCGCAGGCAGTTGCCGCCCTCGCTTCAGAGCAGAAGAGAGCGGGCTGGGCGAGGGAGAGCGGGGCATGGGGGAGAAATAGGAGCGGGGGCGTGCGCCGGTTACTCCAGCACGAGGGCAGGGGACAGGGTCGGAGAAATCGGGGGGAGTTGGAGGCGAGGAAGGCAGCGGAGCGACGGAGAGGGGGGAGAGAGCGAGCGACAGGGGGAGAGGGGTTTTCTGACAGGTGGTGGCGATGGAAGATGCTCACTTAATGCCTCTCTGTCGTGGGAATTGCAGCGCCACTGAATTTACAGTTTTACCCCCCAACAGCTAAAAAAGTAAATACATGTGTAGATAAATGAATGCACCATTTGAATGCATCTACTATAATGAGATAAGATCACACAACAGCACTGCTGATATCCTTAAAAACAAAAAATTGATGGCAAATACACTACCAAGGGAAGAAAAATACATACACAAAGTATGCACCTAAAAATACAAGAGAAAAGAAGTTCAAAAAATAAAGAACAGAAGTTCAAGTACTGTAATAAAAGAAGTAAAGGCATATGAATAAATAAACACTAAGAAACAAAAAGAAGAAGTTCAAGTACAAAAACAGATGAAGTTCATATCTAACTAAAGCACGCACCCTAAACCCTAAACCCTAAGATAGATAGTGGGGTCACGGATGTGACGGACTCGCCTCCGCATGCGACGACGCGGCACGCCACGTCGTCGCCTGCTCCGGCTCGTTCCTGTCTCGGCCTCGCAGGGGGGAGGAGGGTCCCGACCCCCCTCCCCCCCTGCTCGGCCTCGCGCTACCACATTGCTGCGCGCTAGGTTTTGACAGGACACAATGCGGTTATTCTGTTTCCACCCCCACTGCACGCACCCTAAACCCTAAACCCTAAGATAGATAGTGGGGTCACGGATGTGACGGACTCACCTCCGCATGCGACGACGCGGCACGCCGTGTCGTCGCCTGCTCCGGCTCGTTCCTGTCTCGGCCTCGCAGGGGGGAGGGGAGGGGGGGTCCCGACCCCCCCTCCCCCCCCTGCTTGGCCTCGCGCTACCGCATTTGTCAATACACGCAATGCCGATTTCAATGTCTACAAATATTTAAATACAAAAAATAACTAACAAAATTATAAATAAGAAGTTCAAGTAGTGAAGATATAGAAGTTCAAGGTTTTGTAAAACCCCAAATTAACATGTTAAAAAACGATTATCATACAGAAGTTCAGGATAGTTATTCAGTGAAGACCAACAACTATTATAAGTACAAAAACATACTAGAAAAAATAAAAAAAATATGCATATCCGTCGGCCAATTCCATGGCTGCTCATGGGACTAAGTCAAAAAAATCCAAACCAATGCAAAGAATGAAAAATAACATAAAAGAAGAAAGAAATACAGAGGACTTGCTGCATTACCTTGCAAAGAAGTAAAAGCAGAAGTTCACGTATGAACAACATAGAAAGTCCAGCTTCTACGACGACCCTTAGATTATCTGGAAAAAGTGCATGCATACTTGGGCTAATCCCATGATTTCTCACGAGACAAAAGTCTAAAAAGAACATCTGAAGAATTAAAATTACAAAGAAAACCAAACAAAGAAAATATAGAGCACCATGCACCTTCGCCTTGCAAATGTGGAATGCAATCTGGAAAACCAGAAGTTCAACCATTAATAAAAAAGAAGTCCAGATCCTACTGAAGATAGTGGATGATCAAAAAACTATACCAAAACATAGACTAAGGGAAAAGAGGAAGCATGTGCCTGTGGTCCAGCTCCACACTTACACACTAGCTACAACAAATTGCAGAAGAAATCTAGTAAGGGTTTTTGATTCCTGGAATGTAATTTGTCCTGGAATATCAATGTCAAAAAGATGGACCTGCATTCATGAAAAGTTTCATTGCTGTGACATAAAAAACCAAGAAAGAAACACCTTAGGAATAATAATGTTTAGTGTCGAAGAAACAAAATGCACAAGGCGTAAGTTAACTAATCAAATGTTCTAAATAAGGTAAGTTCAAGTTGTAAAAACACAGAAGTTCGATGTTTTGAAAAAACATCAAATGAACATGTAGAAAAACAAATTACACAGAAGCAAAAATCTTGTAAGTTCACATTAAACACATACTGAAGTTCTACCACTGTTCGAAGTATGCAAACATGTTACAAAAAAATAAGTAAGGTATGCATGCATATTTGGGAATAATCCCATAGTTGCCCACGGAACAAACTCAAACCCAAACTAGAAAATTGAAAATTACAAAAAAAACAAAAAGAAAAAAGAAAAAATAGAGCGCGATGCTGCACCGCGTTGCAATGTGGAAACCAGGAAGTTCAATCACTGGTACCATAGAAGTCCAACTACTACCACAGAATGTGGATGATCCAAAAAACTAATCCCGAAGACAGAATAAATATAAAAAAGATGATTTGTGTGTCTATGGACCAGCTCCACATTTACGTATATGAGTACTCTGAAAAACAAAAAAACGTACACAATTTTTTTATAACAACACCAACCAAACAGATCGTATTGCAGCATCACCCAAAAAACATGCATTAAAACGAGGGAAGTTCAAGCACAGAAGGTGCAGAAGTCCAACTCTGTAACACAGACAGTAGAATCACTGAAAAATACACATTATCGAATTTGGTTTTCAGATTTAATCACTTGGGTGACTACACCTTCTCAGTCCGCGACCTCGAACGATATCCTATTGCGCCCTAACATCAAAATGATAAATTCACCAAGCTGTCTCAACGAAGAACCAAAACCAACACGGGACGACACGAGATCCAATCGCCCGATTTCAGGGGTGTATTCGCCTGCCCGATCAAATTAACAACGCATGAACGGTCCAATCTCACTACTGCAATCAAATCCGCCCTCTATATTCAAATAAAAACAACAAATCCACAGAAGCCGCGGAACTACTCCCGCGGACGAAGAACACAGAACCCGAAATCAAATCCGTTGAAATTAACGACAAATTGTCCACGAAACTCGTACCTACACCAAATTCCCATCATGTTAGAGGATCTAGAACATCCAGTGAATGCATTAAACTTGTAAACAGACACAAGTTCATCCGCCCCGAGAGTGAATCCGCCAAAATGCAAAATTACGAATCAAAATGAGCATTTAGATGCAGGTATGGGTATCTGGATTACAGTCACATCCCAGAAAACACTATCGACCGGAATAATTCGCGGGGGAAGCCACGGTTGCGAAGATAGCCAGAAGTTCGGGTTCGTACATAGGGAAGTTCAGGCGCGTTACTCGGGAAGTTCAGGTTGTGGTCAGAATATTATTCTGATCCCATGATCAGAATAGTGTTTATGTATGTGTGTATATATATATAGGCTTGCCGCCCATAACCAAGCGAGTGAGAGTGTCCAAAGACAACCATTGCATGCATGTGTCCCAAACATATTTATGGAGGTGCGTGATGCATGCATATGTGTTGAATACCTAATGCACAACATTGATGTGGTGCATGCGTTCAAAATCGCACAGGTCCCCACACAAAGCAAGAGGTTCATGACGTGTCGTGTGCTCACCCCCCCCCCTTCGATCCAGTGGGATGGATTTCATGTGTACACATGCGCTATTATAGATGTAATCTCACATCATGACCTATATCGCGAGACAAACAAAAAATTAATCCCCTCCTAAGTCAAAATAACTAACCTCTCTCGTTGTCGGTGAAAGTGATGGACCAAGCGGGCCGACAGATGGAAGCATCGCCGATAACCACGTGGGTGAGTGCCACAGGACAACCACCATCGCTTGCATGTGTGCCAAAACATATATATGGAGAGGTGTGTGGTTGTGATGTTTTGAATACCTAATGCACAACCTTTGATGTGGCATTTGCCTCAAAAACCGCAAAGTCCCCACACAGAGTGAGGTTCATGTGTGACACCTAGTATATGTTGGTCCCATCCCCACTTCGACACGTACTATATATATACTCCTACCCTAACACAGCCCCAAAAGAATTAATCCTCCTTGTTCGTCAAATGTGCCTCTCTCTCGTTGGGTCAAAGTGATGGAGGACGACCTCGCGGGCCCACAGATGGAAGCGCCGCACGCGAGTGAGTTCCTATAGGGCAACCACCGCCTGCATGGTATTGCGTGATGTTTGAATACCAATGCACAACTTTGATGTGGCACCTGCCTCAGGAACCGGAAAGTCCCCACATGGAGCGAGGTTATGACACACACACACACACATATATATATAGAGAGAGTATACATGTTGCCCCCTCTTTGACATGTACTACATACTCCTACCGTGCATATACGTAACACAAACAAAAAAAGAACCATCCTTGTTGGTCAAATTAACCTCTCTCTCGTTGTACGTTCAATTGATCGACGAAGACCTCGCGGGCCCATAGAGAGTCACACGCGAGCGAGTGTCATAGGACAACCAACGCATGCATGTTGTCATGTGTTGTGTGATGTTTGAATACCCAATGCACAACTTTGACGTGGCACATGCTTCGCAGACCGGAAACGCATGCACTACACAGAGGTTCACGATGCGTAGCCCCCTCACTTCGAGCCGGTGGGAGGGACTCATGTGTACGCACGTGCCCGAACTTTGATATGGAATCTCACCATGATCCACATAACACACATGGCAAAGATGAATCCACCTTCGGTCCGATGCCTCTCGTTGTCGGTGGAAACTGAAAACCTTTGCGGGCTAACGAATGGGCACGTCGACGTCGCTGCTAACTGCATGAGGGAGTGTCCGAGAGGACCACCAATGCATGCATGTGGCCCGAACATGTATGTATGAAAGGGTGGTGTAATGCTTTAAATAACCAATTCAGGACTTTGGTGTGGCATATATACATGACTCACAAAATGATCAATAATCCCAGGAGGCTCGCGACTAGTAGTGTACTGATGGACCCCCCCCCCACACACACAGAGACACACATCCCGCACCACCACCTCCACTCTGAGGACATGATACGTCTCCAACGTATCTATAATTTTTTGATTGTTCCATGCTATTATATTATCTGTTTTGGGTGTTTTATATGCATTAATATGCTATTTTATATTATTTTTGGGACTAACCTATTAACCTAGAGCTCAGTGCCAGTTTCTGTTTTTTCCTTGTTTTTTAGCCTCGCAGAAAAGGAATACCAAACGAAATAAAACTTCACGGTGATTTTTTTGGACCAGAAGACACCCAGGGGACTTGGAGTCCAAGTCAGAAGAGCCACAAGGCGGCGACAAGGGTGGAGGGCGCGTCCTAGGGGGGGGGCGCCCCCCTACCTTGTGGGCCCTTCGTGACTCCCCAGACCTAGCTCTTCCTCCTATATATTCACATATATTCCAGAACCACCAGAGGCTTCCACGAAAACACTTTTCCACCGCCGCAACCTTCTGTTCCCGTGAGATCCCATCTTGGGGCCTTTTCTGGCATCCGGCCGGAGGGGGAATCGATCACGGAGGGCTTCTACATCAACACCATTGCCCTTTCGATGAAACATGAGTAGTTTACCTCAGACCTATGGGTCCATAGCTAGTAGCTCGATGGCTTCTTCTCTCTCTTTGATTCTCAATACAACATTCTCCTTGATGTTCTTGGAGATCTATCCGATGTAATCTTCTTTTGCGGTGTGTTTGTCGAGATCCGATGAATTGTGGATTTATGATCAGCTTATCTATGAATATTATTTGAATCTTCTCTGAATTCTTTTATGCATGATTTAATATCTTTGTATTTCTCTCCGAATGATCGGTTTGGTTTAGCCAACTAGATTGGTTTTTCTTGCAATTGGAGAGGTGCTTAGCTTTGGGTTCAATCTTGCGGTGTCCTCACCCAGTGACAAAGTAGGGGTAGTGAGGCACGTATTGTATTGTTGCCATCGAGGATAAAAAGATGGGGTTTTCATCATATTGCTTGAGTTAATTCCTCTACATCATGTCATCTTACTTAAGGCGTTACTCCGTTCTTTATGAACTTAATACTCTAGATGCATGCTGGATAGCGGTCGATGTGTGGAGTAATAGTAGTAGATGCAGGCAGGAGTCGGTCTACTTGACATGGACGTGATGCCTATATGCATAATCATTGCCTTGGATATCGTCATAACTTTGCGCTTTTCTATCAATTGCTCGACAGTAATTTGTTCACCCACTATATTATTTGCCTTCATGAGGGAAGCCTCTAGTGAAACCTACGGCCCCCGGGTCTATTTTCCATCATATTACTTTCCGATCTACTATTTTGCAATCTTTTATTTTCAGATCTATATATCAAAAACCCAAAAATATTTTATCTTTTATTTATCTATCTCTATCAGATCTCACCTTTGCAAGTGACCGTGAAGGGATTGACAACCCCTTTATCGCGTTGGGTGCAAGTGTTTGATTGTTTGTGCAGGTGTTGGTGATTTGTGCGTTCTTCTCCTACTGGATTGATACCTTGGTTCTTAACTGAGGGAAATACTTACCTCTACTATGCTGCATCACCCTTTCCTCTTCAAGGGAAAAACCAACGCAAGCTCAGGAAGTAGCAGGACACATGTCAAACTTTTTCTGCAGTGAACATACGACCAAAGGAGTGTCATATTAAAGTTTAAAAAAAACAGAGATCATTCGACCCGTTTTATACATTGATTGATTTCCTAGGGATTTAATGTGCAAAAATCAAATTTGAGCTACATGTGCACCAAAATGGATTGCAAAATCATATATGTGTCCCTGGGTGCATGTTTCCCCGTGAAAGAAATTTCAAAACATTGAGAATGTTGATTTTTAAAATTCAGTAAATCCAAAACTTAGTTGAAATTGATGAAACTTATCATGGTGTCATATATGGACACCAGTAGACTGTGATATTGTATTTTTTTTGTCAAATTTGAGACAAGTTTTGATATAATCTACTTACAAACGGGAGATTGTTAATAACTGGCAACCAATATCTCATACGGAATATTTATTCGGACCGTGTGCATTAGACTGTGCCATGCTTCGGTTAACCAGTAAAGCGGCAGAATGAATCATCAAAAAACAGAAAAAATATGCGTGCCGCCACGCGCCCCGTGTGGCGTGGGAGCAGGCGTGAGTTGACGGGACGCATGCGAGCAGTCCGCCGCGCAGGCAGCCCGGGAGGCGTGCGTGCAGGTGTGTGAATTGACGGGAGGCGTTTTCGCTGCGCAGTGTCACCGGGTGGCGTGCGAGTAGCTGTGTGAAATGATGGTATAGGAATGCCAGAAGTTCGCCGCGCAGGCTCACCGGGAGGCGAGACAGCCTTTGACCGCCGCCCGCCTCGCTCCCACTGGTCCGTATTAATTGCGCGCCTTAGCCGCTGGCCATAATAGGCGGCCGCTCCCCCGGTCCACAGTGGTCACCAATGTCTGGACTCTGGAGTGTATGAGGATGCCGCCGAAGCGCACCATCGGAGGGAGTGGCGACGCCAGGGCTGGTGAAGCACCCGCGCAACGCGTGAAGCTGGGCATAGAGGTTGCCGTCACCGCCGACGAGGTCTCGCGCGGGCAGCAGCACGACCTTGACTTCGTCGACGCCGTCGTGCCCCCCCAGCCGGAGCCGGAGGTCAACAGCAACTCCGGCAATGACTGCGACTCCGACGGAAAACCAGTTAGTCATCTATATACCCATTTGTGCGGTAAACATATCATGTGTTTTCTCTGGTTACTCCCCCCTCCCTAATTTTTTTTGGAATACAAATCGTATGGTTATGTTCTCTCACTCCATGAAATCAGAGTAATTAAGCTCCGTTAGATGCACGTAGTGTATTAATTGTTTGAATGGCATCTGTATAGGGTTAGTGATTAATTGTTTGTTCTCTACAAATGATTTTTGCTAATAATTCGACTAGGGTTAGCGTGCGTGCTAATAATTCGTGGCCAGATCTTGAGAATTGATTTTGAATGTCCTACATATATGTTTGTGCCTTTTTTTCTTCTAGATCTTGAGAATTGATTTTGAATGTCCTACATGTATGTTTCTGCCATTTTTTTCTTTCAGATTGGTATGTACACAGATGAGGCTCCGGCCAGCGCCGCCGCCGGATGTAGATCTTGGACCCGGCAGCGCGGCCAGAAGCGGCCACGCCCCCTGGACCTGAGGAACCAGTAGAATCTCCGACGGACCGCATCAGCGATCTCCTGGACGCCATCCTTGGGGAGATCATCTCCCTTCTCCCCACCAAGGATGGCTGCCGCACACAAGTCCTCGCATCTCGGTAGCGCACTCAGTGGCACGCCGCACCTCTTAATCTCGACTGCCGTCAGCTATCTGTCGATGATGATTCTGAACTCCCCGGAGCCATCATCTCCTCCCATCTGGGCTCCGTTCAACGCATCTGCATCCCGGCATGCTACCTGCTGGACATACCCTGCATGGTGGCCGCCTGGCTGACATCCCGTCAATTCAATAAACTCCAGCAGCTTGAGTTCTACCATTACTACAACGATGGGTTACCACCCAGAGCTGCATTTGTGCCCTCACCACCGATGCCCATCTCATGGTTTTCCTCCTCTCTCCACACCGCCACCTTGACCCGGTGCCATCTAGCAGACAATCTGGTATAAATGCTTCGACTCCCACTGCTGAAAAAACTTGCGCTTGTGTTGGTTGATCTGTCGGTGGCCTCACTGCACAACATCATCCACTCCAGCTGCCCTGCACTGGAGCGTTTGGTGCTTGTTTTTGGAATAGGAATCCATATCCCTTGTCTCAAAATAAAGTCGCCTCACCTTGTAAGCATTGGAATTCATTTTGAAGGACATGAGTTCATCATCGAAGATGCCCCTTCACTTCAATATTTGCTCCTTGATTGTTGTTATAAACCTCCGCAAATAACTGTGGTCTCTGCGCCTAAACTGGAGACCTTGGGTGCAATTCGTGATCCAATTCGTGATCCGTTTAAATGGTTCGAGATGGTGTTTGCCTCCACACCTATTGAGGTAATGTATATTATTCACGTACACTTTTGTAATTTGCATTTTTCATTTGTGCGCATAAGTTAAGTATCATCTTGGAGTACACTTTCAGTGCTAATATTATGTTCTATGCTCAAGGAAGAGCTTGTCCATCCTATCAGTGGTGGTGGATTCTGTCAAGACCTTATATATCAGTATGTGGTGTTTTGATCTCAACATCATTATTGCCTTGCTGCAATGCTTTCCATGTCTGGAGAATTTCTATATAAAGGTGCTGATTTCACGCACATTGAAAGCCCATATATAATGTACTATAATTAATCGTTCAGCTATCGCTCTTTCAACATAATCTTTTTTAGACATTAACTGTTTTCAATCTTCATCTCTATTTAGGCACTAACACATGGAGAAAAAGGTATAACCAATCGATGGTTCAAGAAGCACCGGGATTTTCTCAGATCTCATGACATTCGTTTGAAGACAGTAACGCTGGAAGGATATGCATCCAACAATGCAAACACTAGCTTTGCCACATTCTTCATGTTGAATGCGAGGGCACTAATGTCCGTGAGGATTAAGTTTTCCGACAAGAAATTTCTCATGGCTGCAAGTGTTGAACAGCATAAAAAGAAGTTTCAGGTGGACCTAAGGGCTTCTGATCGTGCTCGGCTTCTATTTACAATAGCTTGTCGTCATCATGGAGCAATAGAATTTTTGTACTGGGATCTTGATTTTATGGATCAGACCGATCCATTTGATTGTGACTGCCAAAAACTTTGGTTGAGTTAGATGTCATTGTCCTGTTCAATCTAGATTTTGTCTAAACCTGATGAGCAATTAATCCTCGTTCTTTTGTACTGTTTGTAAGCTGGAGTTAGATATTTTTGCCCTTTTCAACTCGGCTTTGACCCATATTTTATTTCATACTGGGCCAATGGCTTGCCATTTTTTTAATTAAGACATAAATATTATAAGCATTCACAACATAGGGAAAGAACATCACTCTCGCGGGATCCTTGAGATCTTTGTTCATTACAGAACCCACAAGTTCTTAGCGCCCACCAGCACCCACAAACTTATTTTTAGCTAGCACACCAAATGGGCTGTAATTCTTAATAAGAAAAGCTGCATGGTAGTGACAGATTTGGATTTGTCATTTGGGACCCATCAGGAAAAAGCCTATCCAGGGCGGTGCCGACTCGATAGTAAACATTGAGAAACCTGGTTTTAAAATTACTGTAAATCCAAAACTTGCCTCAAAATCATGAAACTTGGCATGGTGTTATGACATGGCACCAACATGCCATGGTAAAAAATTAGTCCAATTTGGGACAAGTTTTGGTATAAACTTCTTACAAACCGGAGCTTCTCTAAAAAAGGTTCATGGTTCCGAGAGGGAACTTGTCACCTATGTGTGCGAAACGACATACGTTGTCTCTTCCCGCCTTGATTTATTTTACAGAGGCAACATGCAACTATAGGAGCGTCATCCTAAAAATATGAAATTATTCAGGGTTCGTTTTGCCTTTTTATACATTATTTGAGTTTTCTAGGCATTTTGGAACATACTTTGGTGTGTGCAAAGGTCATGTGTGTACTAGCCACCTATGTAATTGGATGTTCAATCTGTTTATGGAATCAAGTCCTTATAAGTTATAAGTACATATGTTGTTGTTCTGTGTGCAATGACATCACACACGGACCATACTAGGGAACCCGTCGGTGATGATTTCATAAATCGCTGACAATTGTATACCAGCAAGCGTTTACCCACAACACACACGGCTTATTAGCAGCAATCGTCTGTATTATTATCGGTCTTCGCACACATTTCTGATTACAGACCTGTTTGCCGCGTATCACACACATCTTGTTAAATTGAACCGTTTCTGTTCTCTTGGCTCAAAGCAAACAGTTCATCCGAGTGAACTGTATGCCGTATATCGCACACACCTTGATATGGCTGACCGTTTCTTTTGTGTTGCCTAATCACAAATAGTTCATCCGAGTGAACTGTATGCCGTATATTGCACACGCCTTCATCTGGCTGCCCATTTCTGTTGTTCTGCCTCATCGCAAACAGTTCATTGAACTGAACCGTATGCTTCGCATCGCACACGCAACTAAAATCTGAACCGTGTTTGATGTATCCGCCATCACAAACATTTTGCACCTTTTTTGATGGTTTTTTTACATCACCGTTTGCGATTAATGCATTGCACACAGTTTCGTTGAAGGGTCTCTGATTGTAGTGTCGCGTTAGCAGCATCCTGCAGTAGTGCGGTCTCATGTGCGTGGACATGTAAGGTTGGTCCAGGCCGCTTCATCCCACAATACCGCCGAATCAAAATAAGACGTTGGTGGTAAGCAGTATGACTATCACCGCCCACAACTCTTTGTGTTCTACTCGTGCATATCATCTACGCATAGACCTGGCTCATGATGCCACTGTTGGGAAACGTTGCATGGAAAACAAAAAAAATTCTACGGACACGCAAGATCTACCCATGGAGATGCATAGCAACGAGGAGAAGAGTGTGTCTACGTACCCTTGTAGACCGTAAGTGGAAGCGTTTAGTAACGCGGTTGATGTAGTCGAACTTCTTCGCGATCCAACCGATCAAGTACCGAACTTACGGCACCTCCGCGTTCAGCACATGTTCAGCTTGGTGACGTCTTCGCCTTCTTGATCTAGCAAGACAACGAAGTAGTGGATGAGTTCTGGCAGCACGACGGCATGGTGACGGTGATGGTGATGCTATCTCCGCAGGGCTTCGCCTAAGCACTACAAAAATATGACCGGGGGACGAAACTGTGGAGAGGGGCGCCGCACACGGCTAAGATTGTCGTGGCTTTGTGTGGCGCCCCCTCCCACATATATATAGGTGGGGGGGAAGGGAGCAGCCAGGGAGGCACCCCAAGGAGGCCGAATCCTCCTTAGGATCCTTCCCTAGCCGCGCCCCCCTTACCATATTTGCCGGAGGGGGAAAGGAAAGGGGGGAGAGGGAAGGAAGGGGGAGGCCGAATCCCCCTCCTTCCTTTCTCCCACAAGCCGGCTGCCATAGGGGGGTGCGCCAGCCCCTTGTGGGCTGGTGTGCTCCCCTCTAATGGCCAAATAGGCCCATCACCCTCCCGGGGGTGTCCGGAACCCCCTCCGGTAATCCGATGAATACCTGATGCACTCCGAAACTCTTCCGGTGTCCGAATATCATCGTCCTATATATCAATCTTTACCTCCGGACCATTCTGGAGCTCCTCTTCATGTCCGTGGTCTTATCTGGGACTCCGAACAACATTCGTTCACCAAATCATATAACACTATATCGTCAATGAACATTAAGCGTGCGGACCCTACGGGTTCGAGAACTATGTAGACATGACCGAGACACCTCTCCGGTCAATAACCAATAGCGGAACCTGGATGGCCATATTGGTTCCTACATATTCTATGAAGATCTTTATAGGTCGAACTGTTATGACAACATACGTAATTCCCTTTGTCTGTTGGTATGTTACTTGCCCGAGATTCGATCGTCGGTATCTTCATACCTAGTTCAATCTCGTTACCGGCAAGTCTCTTTACTCGTTCTATAATACATCATCTCGTAACTAACTCCTTAGTCATTTTGCTTACAAGGATTCTTATGATGTGTATTACCGACAGGGTCCAGAGATACCTCTCCGATACACGGAGTGACAAATCCTAATCTCGATCCATGCCAACTCAACAAACACCTTCGGAGATACCTGTAGAGCATCTTTATGATCACCCAGTTACGTTGTGACGTTTGATAGCACACAAGGTATTTCTCCGGTATCCCGGAGTTGCATGATCTCATAGTCGAAGGAATATGTATTTGACATGAAGAAAGCAATAGCAATAAACTGAACGATCATATGCTAAGCTAACGGATGGGTCTTGTCCATCACATCATTATCCTAATGATGTGATCCCATTATCAAGTGACAACACATGTCTATGGTTAGAAAACCTTAACCATCTTTGATCAACGAGCTAGTCTAGTAGAGGCTTACTAGGGACACGGTATTTGTTTATTATTCACACATGTATTTAAGTTTCCGATCAATACAATTCTAGCATGAATAATAAACCTTTATCATGAATGAGGTAATATAAAATAACAACTTTATTATTGCCTCTAGGGCATATTTCCTTCAGATAATGGGAGACACGTTGGATCAACGTGAATACTTTAGGGATTATCGCTTGACTCAAAAAGGAAAACTCTTATGGGATCAAATTGATTATTTGCAATGGTATGCTCGAGATTTATGCTGGAGATATGATTATACTTGTTGCTCTAGGATGAAGGCTCCACACCTTTCCTTTTCATGTGAATTTAGTGATAATGAAACCTTGGCTTCTTATGCTAATGGTAGATATGATTACTATGATGTGGAACGAATAGAAGAATTTGTTGCTTTTAAGGGTGCTTATGAAATTGAATCTTTATTTGAAAAGTATGAAGATTATGATGATGCTGTTTATAGACCTGAAAACTTTGCTATACTTAAATATTGCTATGAGAATTATAAATACAATTCTGATATTGATGTATTTATTGAGAAAGTCTCCGTTGTCCAAGAAGAGAATAATATTTTGCAAGAATCTATGGAATAAGAAATTAATGAAACTGTGAGCTCATTGGATAAAAAAGATGAGGAGGAGAGCGAAGAACAAAAGGAGGAAGAGCGGATTAGCTACCTGTGCCCACCTTCTAATCAGAGTAACTCTTCAACTCATACATTATTTAATTTCCCTTCGTGCTTACCGAAGGATGAATGCTATGATGACTACTATGATCCCTTGGATTCTTTTGAAATATCCCTTTTTGATGAACTTGATGCTTGTGGCCAAGATGCCAATTTGAATTATGCTTATGGAGATGAACTTGCTATAGTTCCTTATGTTAAGAATGAAATTGTTGCTATTGCACCCACACATGATAGTCCTATTATCTTTTTGAATTCTCCCAACTACACTATATCGGAGAAGTTTGCACTTATTAAGGATTACATTGATGGGTTGCCTTTTACCGTTGCATATGATGATTTTGATGAATATAATATGCATGTGCTTGCTGCTCCTACATGCAATTAATATGAGAGAGGAACTACATCTCCACCTTTCTATGTTTCCAACACGATAAAATTGCAAGAAACTGCTTATGCTATGTATTGGCCTTTACTTGATGTGCATGAATTGTTCTTTTATGACATGCTGATGCATAGAAAGAGAGTTAGACTTCGTCATTGCATGATATATGTTGCTTTGTGCTCACTACTAAAATACAAATAATTGTTAATTAAAATTGGCTTTGATATACCTTGGGATCCGGGTGGATCGATTACTTGAGCACTTTATGCCTAGCTTAATGGCTTTAAAGAAAGCGTTGCCAGGGAGACAACCCGGAAGTTTTAGAGAGTCATTTTATTCTGTTGTGTTCTTTTGTAAAGTTTAAAAACAAAAAAATATAGAGGGGAACCTAAAACTTTTTCAAAAAGAAAAGTGAAAGTGAGAGAGACGAGCATTGTTAAAGTGGGAGATAGCCTTGAACTTTGTTCATGCCCATGGAAACTTTGTGAATCTTAATTACAGAAACTTTTCAACAAAAATAATTATCCCCTTGTACAAATCCATTGTATTATAAAAATAATGTTCCAAGATTTGCCTTTACGATGTTTAGATTGATTGTTTGTTATGTGCGGTGCAAAAACAGAAACTTTGGCTGTAGTGCGTGAATTCACATTTTTACTGGAACATCAAAAGTTTCTGAAATTTTTACACAGTATTGCTACGCAAAATTTTTTCCACTAATTTTTCAGAATTTTTAGAGTTACAGAAGTATGGTCAAAGTTCAGATTTCTATAGACTGACCTGTTTTTGACAGATTCTGTTTTTGATGCATTGTTTTGGTTGTTTTGATGGAAATATGGATCTTAGCGAGGTATAAGCCATGGAGAAGTTATAATACATTAGGGATAATGCAAAAATAAAATATGAATGGGTTTGGAATAGTACTTAAAGTAGTGATTTGCTTTATTATACTAATGGATCTCACGAGGGTTTTGTTAAGTTTTGTGTGGATGAAGTGTTCGAAGATCGAGGAGGTCTCGATATGAGGAGAAGGAGGAGAGGCAAGAGTTAAAGCTTGGGGATGCCCAAGGCACCCCAAGTAAATATTCAAGGAGACTCAAGCGTCAAAGCTTGGGGATGCCCCGGAAGGCATCCCATCTTTCTTCAACAAGTATCGGTGTGTCTCGGTTTTTGTTTTGTTCACGTGATATGCGTAAATCTTAGAGCGTCGTGTGCCTTTTATTTTTATTTTATTAATGCACCATGCTGGTATGAGATAGTCCTTGGTTGATTATAGAATGCTCTTTGCGCTTCACTTATATCTTTTGAGTATGGCTTTATAGAATGCTTCATGTGCTTCACTTATATCATTTGAAGTTTGGATTGCCTATTTCTCTTCATATAGAAAACCGTTATTCGTAGAATGCTCTTTTGCTTCACTTATATTTATTAGAGCGTGAGCATGACCTTTTGTAGAAAGAATTAATCTGTCATGCTTCACTTATATCTATTTAGAGAGTCAACAGGAATTGGTCATTCACATGTTTAGTCATAAAATCCTACATAAAACTTGTGGATCACTGAATATGATATGTTTGATTCCTTGCAATAGTTTTGTGATATAGAGATGATAATATGTGGGAGGTACTAGTAAATGGTTGTGGTTAGTAAGAATATCGGTGTTAAGGTTTGTGATTCCCGAAGCATGCACGTACAGTCTCTCGTTATGCTATGAAGTTGAAGCATGATTTATTATTGATTGTCTTCCTTATGAGTGGCGATCGGGGACGAGCGATGGTCTTTTCCTACCAATCTATCCCCCTAGGGGCATACGTAGTAGTACTTTGCTTCGAGGGCTAATAAACTTTCGCAATAGGTATGTGAGTTCTTTATGACTAATGTGAGTCCATGGATTATACGCACTCTTACCTTTTCGTAATTTACTAGCCTCTTCGGTACTGTGCATTGCCCTTTCTCACCTCGAGATGTGGTGCAAACTTCGCCGGTGCATCCAAACCCCGTGATATGATACGCTCTATCACACATAAGCCTCCTTATATCTTTCTCAAAACAACCACCATATCTACCTATTATGGCATTTCCATAGCCATTTCGAGATATACTGCCATGCAACTTCCATCATCATTATATACATGACTTGAGCATTCATTGTCATATTGCTTTGCATGATCGTAAGATAGTGATTGCCTGTATCTGCGTTGGTATTTCCCCGAAGAGGAGAGGATGATGCAGCATAGCAACGGTAAGTATTTCCCTCAGTTATGAAACCAAGGTATCAATCCAGTAGGAAAACAAGCAATACTATGTAAACGATAACTGCACACAAATAACAAATACTTGCAACCCAACACGTAAAAGGGGTTGTCAATCCCTCCACGGTATTGAGATAGATTAAATTGTATGAGATTGGATAAATAGATCTTGCAAAAACAAAAAATAAAATAAAGAAAGAAAAAGTGCAGCAAGGTATTTTTGGGTTTTGGAATGATAGATCGGAAAATAATATGATAGGAAATAGACCCGGGGGCCGTAGATTTCACTAGTGGCTTCTCCCGAGAAGATAGCATGCAGTGGGTAAACAAATTACTGTTGGGTAACTGATAGAAGAGCAAATAATTATGACGATATCCAAGGCAATGATCATGTATATGGGCATCACATCCAAGATTAGTTGTCCGACTCCCGCCAGCATCTACCACTATTACTCCACACATCGACCGCTATCCAGCATGCATCTAGTGTATTAAGTTCATGGAGAAACGGAGTAATGCAATAAGAATGATGACATGATGTAGACAAGATCTATTCATGTAGGAATATACCCCATCTTTTTATCCTTAATAGCAATGATACATGCATGTCACTTCTCCTTCTGTCATTGAGATTGAGCACCGCAAGATCGAACCCATCACAAAGCACCTCTTCCCATTGCAAGAAAAATCAATCTAGTTGGCCAAACCTACATTGGTCCTTTCCCCATTCTCGAAAGACGTGGAAAAGTGGCATACCAATTGGAACTGCCGTCGAACCTTTCTCAGGTTCACGATGTCTTCCATGTGTCACAGCTTCGCTGCTACTTCAAGGACCCCATCCGAGCAGTGGACCATGAAGTGCTTGAATTGCAATAAGACCTCTCTTATAAAGAGCACCCAGTCCGCACTCTTGATCAAGCTGAACGTCACACCCGTCAGAAGGCAATCAAATTCCTTAAAGTTCAGTGGTCAAACCATTCTGAAGATGAAGCCACTTGGGAACGCTAGGATCGTCTTCGTGATGAATATCCCGCCTTGTTTCCGTCTACCTCCTAAATCTCGGGACGAGATTTCTTTTAGTGGAGGAGATTTGTGACACCCCTGTAATTAAGCTACAGTGATCTCTGACTAATGATGCCAAGTCACCCCCTTTTTATTAAGCTTAATTGACTCTTATTGAAAAACAATTCAAATTCAAATTCAAATTCAAATGCAACTTGAATAATTAAAATTTTCAAAAGGTAAAATAAAAATGTAGGTTGGGTTACAAATATTCACTAACTAATTGTCATGTGAGAAACAACATTTTATAGAATATTAAAATGCCCCTAAGCTATTTATAACTGACCCAGGCTTTTAGTTGAGCCAATTTAAATTAAATAAATATGTAGACATTTCAAAATAAAATAAAACTTGGTGAGCTAGTTCTAAATGTCACCTATTAATTATATGCCACATTTCATAAGCAACAAAAATATCTTGGTATTGAAGTAAAATAGAAAACATAAAAGAAATAAAGAAACAGAAAAAAGAAGGGAAAGTGGCACTGTGCCACGGCCCAGCCGCGCCAGAGTGCCTACCCAGCCCAACACCCCCCTTCCATCCCCTTCCTCTGTTCATGGCGCACCCCGTGGACGCAGGGCGCCCGTCCACAGCGCCGATGGCCACGGGGCGGTGATCCGGTGCCCCCAGTGCCTACTAGGTTGCCCTCGACCCCGACGACGAACCCTAGCTACCCCACCCCCCCCCCACGCGCCGCTCTCTTCCTCTCCGCCATGGCTGCACCTGTCGTCGCCTCCGCCCGCTTGCCCGCGTAGCCACCGGCCTCTCCTCGACATGCCACCGTGTCCAGCCGCACCGTCGACGTCCACTACTTTGACCCCGACCACCAGCGCGACCCAGGAGCCACCACCGCGGAGGGATTGAGCCGTCTTCCTCCTCTGCATCCGCCAGAGCTCGACGTCGAGTTCATCGCCATCAAGCCGTCTCCGACCGCTGGTCCCCGCTGCTACCCGGCCGGCCAGCCGCGGCCGATCCCGAGGTCGTGTGCGCGCACACGCCTCTGTGAGGCCGGCCTGTGCCACTGCTAGAGCCCGGCCTAAGCTAATTAGGGCCTAACCCCCCTCCACCGTTAGTGTTAAACCACCCACCTAGTTCTTCCACTGCCAATGATGTGTGGGCCCCCGTTCTGTTAAGTAAATTGTTATATTAACTCTAAATTTGTAAATTGAGTCAATGACAGTCGGGGCCCACCAATATTGTTCATATAGATAAGGTTTGACCAGTCAACTACTGACTGGGTAGTTGACTGGCCCCACCAGTCAGCCTCTCGGTGGGTGTACTTCTGGGTACACTTAGCAATTTCAGTGATTAATTTCGAATTAATAATAAAAACCAGGAAATTCAGAAAATCATTTAAACTTTGAAATTCATATAAATTAATCTGTAACTCGTATGAAAATAATTTATATATGAAAAATGGTCAAAAAAATATAACGAATGTGATTATGCTATCCACATACCTGCCAAACCCCTCTAACATACCAAACATTGACATTTTGCCCCTGGACCAATATACCAAAAAAACACCTGGAGCTGGAAAAACATTTCCGGATGTTTCCCCTCTTTTCTTAAAATGCCTATGGTTGCATTAGAGCATTTCATCATCACATATTGCCATGACATTCTTGGTGCTGCATTTGTCTGCTCTGTTATTTAACTGTTTCCCCCTCTTCCCTGTTCTTTCGGTAGATCCCGCGTCTGTCGGTGACGCTTAGTATGACTACGACGTCGACGACCCGTCCTTCTCGTCAGAGCTTCTAGGCAAGCAAAACCCCTTGATCATTCCGATACCGCCCATTCTTTCCCTCTACTGCCTGCATTAGAGTAGTGTTACTGTCACTGCCTTATCGGTTGATCCTATACTGCTGCATAGCATGTCCTTGCTACTACTGTTGATACTTACCTGTTATCCTATATGCTTAGTATAGGTATGCTAGTATTCCATCAGTGGCCCTACATTCTTGTCCGTCTGCCATGCTATACTATCGGACCATGATCCCTTCGGGCCGTGATCACGGATATATATATATATACTAGGGGCTGAAAGGACATTTTTCCCAACGCCCCCCTGAGTGATTATTTGTGGCGGAGTGACATGGCAGGTTGAGACCACCTAGGAGAGAGGTGGGCCTGGTCCCTGGTCGGAGTCCGCGGTGACTTCATCATAAGACGTTTAACGAGATTGGATATTTGATCTGAGTTGGCCACTGGCCTTTTCGCACTAACCGCCAGGCGGGATGAGTTATGGGCACTCGGCATCATACGTTTCTTCCGAAAGCGATCCATAAGTCACAGTTCAGAGATGCGGGCTGAATGTTGGGGTGGTCCGCGTAAGCACCTGCTTTGTATAAAGAGGTAGCCAGGTCTGGTCCCCGGCCAGTCACGCAACATGCAGGAGTGCAAAGGGTGATGGGCCCAAGACCCCTAAGCACTTAGGATGTAGACCGGCGTGCTGACCTCTCTGGAGAGCCTAGGTAGGACTACGACGTGTTGATCTTCCGAGGTCGGGCATTACCCAAGAAAGTGTGTCCGTCCAGAGGTGATTGAGTGTATCGGGTAATGTGGTGCAACCCTGCAGGGAAGTTTATCTATTGGAATAGTCGTGTCCATGGTAACAGGACGACTTGGAGTTGTATTCCGACCTCTTGCAACTAAAACCAGATACTTGATAAAATACACCCAGATAAGTGACAGATACAACCCGGTGATCGCTCTCTCACAGGGAGACAAGGAGAGGATCTCCGGGTAGGTTTATTGCTATACGTTGACACAAGTTACCATACAAGCTACTCTCTTCTACTGCTTCAAGATGGTGGCTACAAAAGATGTAGTCTTCGATAGGATTAGCTTCTCCCCCTTTATTCTGGCATTCTGCAGTTTAGTGCACAAATACTACCCCATTCCTTCGATACCGATGCATATGTAGTGTAGATTTGATGTAAGTCTTGCGAGTACTTTGGATGAGTACTCATGGTTGCTTTGCTAGACCTTTTCCTTCGACCCGGTTGTTGCAACAGATGATGGTGCCGCAGATGGAGGTCCCCCCAGTGGAGCGTACTACATGGAGACCGACAATCAGGAGTAGTCCGGAGGTCCCAGGCAGGAGGCCTCGCCTTTCTATCTAGTGGTGTTGTTTTGCTCAGCCTTCTTAAGGCAAAACTTGTCTAACTATGTTTGTACTCAGATAATATTTTTTTGATGACTTATGTATTCGGGTCTTCGTGGCCCCTGCCTTGTAATATAAAGATTTATGTTTATCTTTTGTGTCGTAGAGTTGTGTTGTGATATCTTCCCGTGAGTCTCTGATCTTGATCGTGCCGTTTGTGTGTATGATTAGTGCACGATTGAATCGGGGGCGTCACACCGAGCATTTGGCGTAGTTCGTGTGAAGACCGGATGCCGCCCCAAAGGTGTGAAGGATGGCCCGAACGGTGGTGAGCTCGCGCACGTCTGGGTGGCAGAACATGACAACGTTGTCCGCAAAAAGTGAGATACTCGATGCAATGCGTCTAGTGGTGAGCCGACGAAGGACCCCAACACTAAACGCCCACTGCATGAGCGTGTTCAGCGCGTCGATGATGAGGACGAAGAGCATCGGGAAATGGGTTCGGCATGACGCAGTCCCTTCGCATGAAGAACCAGTGGGTCTGGTCTTCCATTGACGAGAACTCATGCTTTGGTGGTGGATAAGAGGATGGAGATCCACCCGCACCATCCGGGCACGAAGCCAAGGTGTTGCAAGGTCTGCAGCAGGAACGCCCAGGAGACGGAGTCAAAGGCTTTGGCGATATCAAGCTTGAGCGTAGCTCGCGGGACGCGCAGCTAGTGGAGGTAGCGCGCTGTCTGCTGCACGAGGAGGAAGTTAAGTTGTCGTGCACAGAGCGTCCGGCCACAAACGCGCTCTGGTTTGTGAAAACAAGCTCGCCAAGGTCCACCCACAAAGAGCTCAATCTATTAATTAAGAAGAAAATAGTTGCCCGGTTAATTTACAAAATGCCGTAACAACACGCCCCACTCATAGGGCACCTGCCGGCCTGGCTACAAACACACACTACACACATTGTCGAGAGGAAGACCATCGTCGAGGCAGTCCGCAAGAGTCATCGTCATTACTTCTCCCCGAGCAAGCGACTCCAACTTCACCTCATCATACCATCCACGAGGTCACCACCGAAACAGCTGCCCGAATCACATGCCGACCTATGCCAAACAGCCAATCACAAGCGCCAGTAGCAGGCAGCTCTGATTTTGGAAGGCGAGCAACGAAGGGGAAATATGCCAGGGTTGCGCCGCATAAGATCCTCGAAGGGGAAACATCCTCGAAGCCGGAAGCCGGAAGCCCATCACATGTCTTATATATTCAGCTATGCTTGTTTTCCTTAACATTCTGTAAGTAAATGATTGTGATCATGATAAATCTCTCTTATAACACGAGAAATATAATACAAGACATACTAAAAGACCATCGTCGACGACATATGCTTGGGAGTGAGCTCCGCTGCTATCCACAGCCTGGACAGTTCGGAGAGGGCAAACGTGAGCAGCCGGCTGGGTTCTCTGCGATGATGTTCAAAGTACATATCAGGCCATTTGGAAACAGAGTACACTCGGCACGTATTCTAGACTGAAATGTGAACACATGCATGGGAACTTGAAGAAAAACGAAACATGCATGGGTACTTACGACCAGTGCAGTTTCCAGGTGGACCAGACCTTCCACCACGACCTGCATGGCCACCGACGATTAACAGCAGTAACGTGAAGATGGCAAGAAGCCGAGCAAGGAGGCGGCGACAGTTGGGTACCAGCATCTTCCCGGATTCGCAGCGCGCTCCATGCGCGGCAGTCCGGCAAACCTATATATACACAGAAAGGGAACGATTGCCATTCCGCCACTCTTCAGCACCTATATGTACAGATCCAAAATTATGCATTTCTTCCTTGAAGAGAAAGACCGAAATAAACATTGTTGACTGGGGCTGTTAAGATAAAAGAAAAGAAAAGAACAAGGCCTGTGTTGACTGGAACCTGCCGAAGATGAGACTTTCTCAGTTCTTCTCGCACATGGTGCGGAAAAGTCTGCAATGACTTGTGGCTAAGCTAAGACTTAACTTATGTTGATTATTGTCCAGTACCCCAGTCCATATCGTTCGTCGATGATACGCGGGCGTGTTTCGCCAAATGTCTCTTGTCCTGTGTCATCTATTCGTTCCAAGTCTCAGAAGCATGCCATGGTACCAGTTGTCATCTTGACATTGATGGAAGTTTTTTTTTTTTTAGAAAAGGGGGAGATCCCCGGCCTCTGCATCAGAGAGATGCATACGGCCACATTTATTAAAAAGCAAATAAATTCGATAGAGGTCTTGAGGTCTCAAACAAAAGAAAAAAGATGCTCACACAGAGCAGAAAAGTAAAAGTTAAGCCACAACCGGCTGGCAAAATAAAGATAGGAAAACTAATTGCCTATCCTATTACATGACCGCCATCCAAATCGGTTGAAAATAGCCCGTGCTACCATCTCCCATCGGATAGATCCAATAACCAAAAGCTTCATGGCCTCCGTCGGAGTGAGTAACGACCACATACGGATCAACGCAGTGGCTCGGAAGATAACCTGCAAAAAATGAGTATTTGTTGTTCTGTTAAAGACCAAGTCATTTCTGCAGTTCCAAACTGCCCATAATAAAGCACATACTCCTACACGAATATGTTTCGCCGTTTCGGAATCTATCCCGTCAAGCCACGTCCCAAATAATGTGTTGATATTATCGGAGGAGTAATATTAAAGGCTATGTGAACTGTCCGCCATAAATTTTTTGCCAATGGGCAATCAAGAAAGAGGTGTTTGATGGATTCATCCCGATCACAAAAACTACATCTAGTAGATCCAATCCAGTTGCGTTTTGCCAAGTTGTCCTTAGTTAAAATGACTTGTTTGTGTACAAACCACATAAACACTTTAACTCTCAAAGGTACTTTGACATGCCAAACATGTTTTGAACTAGGAATAGAGCTAGAGTTGATAACATCCAGATACATGGATTTAACCGTAAACTCTCCATTCCTAGTTAGCTTCCAGCACAACTGATCGGGACGTTGAGAGAGCTGGACATCCATCAGTCGTCTCACAAGATGGAGCCAAGCTTCCCAACGGTTTCCGGCTAGTGTTCTCCTGAAGTGAATATTGAGAGGTGTGGACTGAAGTACTGTCACAACAGATGCGTCTCTCCGTTGAACAATGCTATAGAGAGAAGGATATTGAAGCGCGAGGGGTGCGTCCCCTAGCCATGTATCCTCCCAGAATCTCGTAGAGGTACCGTTACCGACAACAAACTTTGTCCTATTGAAAAAAACTGATTTAACTCTCATCAGTCCTTTCCAAAAAGGCGAATCCGTCGGCCTCACTGTCACCTGGGACAAAGTTTTGGAGTGAAGGTACTTATTACGCAGAATCTGTGCCCAAGTGGCCTCCGTCTCTATGGATAGCTTATACAGCCACTTGCTGAGAAGACATCTGTTCTTCACCTCAAGATTTTCGATACCTAGACCCCCTTGGTCTTTCGGTCGACAAATAATATCCCATTTAGCGAGTCTATATTTTCTCTTCAGATCATCACTTTGCCAGAAGAAGCGAGAACGATAGAAATCTAGTCTTTTTCGAACTCCAACTGGTACCTCGAAAAAAGAAAAAAGAAACATAGGCATACTCGTGAGAACCGAATTAATAAGAATTAATCGGCCCCCGTATGACATCAGCTTGCCCTTCCAGCAGCTTAGTTTCCTCTCAAATCGATCCTCAATGCTCTTCCATTCTCTGTTCGTTAGCTTACGATGGTGAATTGGTATACCCAAATACATGAAAGGTAAGGCCCCCAATCCACACCCGAACAATTGTTTATACGCCTCTTGTTCTTCATTGGCTCTTCCAAAACAGAACAATTCGCTTTTGTGGAAGTTAATCTTTAACCCGGTCAATTGTTCGAATAAGCATAACACCAGCTTCATGTTTCTCGCTTTTGCCAAGTCATGCTCCATAAAGATGATAGTGTCATCAGCGTACTGTAGGATAGACACACCTCCATCAACTAGATGAGGTACCAGGCCACCTACTTGACCAGCATCCTTTGCCCTTCCTATTAGAATCGTCAACATGTCGACTACAATGTTGAACAGAATAGGTGACATCGGATCTCCTTGTCTCAGACCCTTATGTGTTTGGAAGTAGTGACCTATGTCGTCATTCACTTTAATTCCAACACTCCCTTTTTGCGTGAAGGATTCTACCTAGTGTGTCCAGGCCTGATCAAAACCTTTCATACGCAAGGCCTGTTGAAGAAATGGCCATTTGACTTTATCGTACGCTTTTTCGAAATCCACTTTGAAAACAACCCCGTCCAGTTTTTTCGTGTGGATTTCATGGAGCGTTTCATGGAGGACTACAACCCCTTGTAGGATGTTTCTGTCCGGCATGAAAGCAGTTTGGGACGGCTACACCACAGAGTGTGCAATCTGCGTGAGTCTGTTAGTCCCAACCTTGGTGAAAATTTTGAAACTTACGTTAAGAAGACAGATCGGCCTGAACTGCTCAATTCTCACAGCCTCTGTTTTCTTAGGAAGCAAAGTTATTGTTCCAAAATTCAGATGAAACAACTGAAGCTGTCCAGAGAATAGATCATGGAACATCGGAATCAAATCCCCTTTAATAATATGCCAGCATTTTTTATAAAACTCCGCCGGAAATCCATCCGGCCCCGGAGCTTTATTATTCTTCATCTGTGAAATAGCTTCAAACACCTCTTTCTCCGAAAATGGGGCGGTCAAAATATCATTCTCTTCTGCAGCAAGTTGAGGAACATCCTCAATCCTCGCCTCATCCAAGGACACGAAATTATCCTCCGGAGGCCCAAAAAGCTGCTTGTAGTAATTGGTTATGTATAATTTTAGGTTTTCCTGTCCTAAAATCGTCCCTTCGTCTTGCTCAAGCTGAAAGATTCTCTTCTTTCTATCCTTGCCATTGGCGATCATATGAAAGAATTGAGTGTTGGCGTCCCCTTGGACAACTTTGCGAACCTTAGCCCGCAATGCCCACTTCAATTTCTCCTCTCGCAGGAGTTCTTTCAATCTCATCTCCACATCTACTTTGGCATGAAGTTCTGTGGTTTCTAGAATTGTGGACTTGGCTTTTAAATCTAGGGATTGAATAAGTGTAAGGAGCCTTTCCTTTTCCGCCTTATAAATCCCACTGAGATGCTTAGCCCACCCACGCAAGAAACTTCTCAAGTGCCTAATCTTATTCTGCCATCTCTCAACAGAAGTCCGCCCTCCTGCATCTTTAGCCCATTCCCTGGCTATCAGATCCAAAAAACCTTCTCTTTCAAACCACGCTAATTCGAAAGAAAAGGTAATTTTATTCTCCACATGCGTTGCCTCACCAAAGTCAACGAGCAAAGGGGTGTGGTCTGAGATTCCGCGCGATAACGCTTGGACTGTTACTAGAGGAAATTTCTGCTCCCAGTCGACGCTCGCGAGGACTCGATCGAGCTTCTCGAACGTCAGGTTTGGCAAGGTATTAGCCCAGGTGAATTTTCTACCTGAAAGCTCTATCTCTCTCAGATCCAAGCTTTCAATAATGGTATTAAACATAAACGACCACCTGCCGTCAAAGTTATCATTGTTCTTTTCCTCTCTCCTTCTAATAATGTTAAAGTCACCCCCAACCAAGATTGAAAGCTGCTCAGATCCGCAAATACGGACAAGGTCCGCCAGAAAGTCTGGTTTGAGTTCTGGCTGTGCGGCACCATATACCGCCACCAGTGCCCAATTAAACCCATCTGCCTTCGATCTAACCCGAAACTTGACGGCGAAATCTCCCATCACCACGCTTCGGACTTCCAACGTCTCGCATCTAACCCCAAGTAAGATCCCACCTGATCTTCCTCTCCGGGGAAGGCAATGCCAATCAAAATCGACACCTCCCGATAAAGTGCTTAGAAACTGGGGGGAGAAATTGCCCCTTCCTGTTTCAGAGAGGGCGATAAAATCCAACCTATGTTCGATAGAAGCATCTGCTAGAAATCTTCTTTTAGCCAAGTCTGTCAGACCTCTGCTATTCCAAAAAATTCCTCTCATAATTCATCATGAAATTTTTTAGTAGTACGGTTCCTAGCACTTCTACGCACCGCCGAGGCTGGATAAATCTTTCACCTCCACTTTCGTTTAGGTTTATTTTGATCCTCCATCCGATCCTCACAACCGGGCTCCGTGGATCGAACATCCCGATCCTCGATCGGGGCAATATCCCCAAGGGGAATAGAACCGTCATCCTCCTCTGTCCCAGGGAGGGATGGGGCAAGATCCGCACAAAAAGGATCTAGCACCCTGACCCCCAACGCATCTATGTCGGAATCGTTCATAGGTTTGACCGCTGCTAAGTTGCGAATCAGTTCTAAAGCGCATTCCGCTTCAAGATCCAGGATATCATTAACGGATTTAGAAATTTCACTATCATTACTACCTAGTGAAACTCCTAACTGATTTGCATTATGAATAATCTCATCATTAGAAAAATGCAGAATGGAATTGGAAGTATTGACCGACATACCAGTAGTGACCTCAATGTCACGAAACTTGGCCGCCCGCATGGCGCACCTCAGCTGCATGTCATCAACATCCGACTGGTCCTGGATGCGGCAACTCATCCGTCGCCCCTCAGAACAGGATCCGGAATGCCTCCAAAAGCGATGACCTCCTCCCGCGTGGCCCCGTTTGGGGTAAGGCCTCCAGCCCCACCCCCAACACACGGCCAGGCTGCACCACCCGGAAAGGCCCCAAGATCCGCCGCAAGCACCGGCGGGGTCCCCAGTGCCCCCGGCGAGCGCGGAGGAGGTGAGAGCTGAGCCACCTGCCCATGCTCCCCACCTGGCCCGGCCCTCAGACTGGAGGGCGACGCGGCCCGCACGGCCGGCGTCCCCTCCAAAAACGCGCGAGGAGAAGTGGGTGCGGGAGTCGCCTGCCCCCGCTCCCCACCCGACCCGGCCCGCTGGCTGGAAGGTGCCTCGACCCCCCCGGTCGGCGACCACTGGATCATCCCCTGCATCTGAGCAGGTGTCAGCCGGCTGCCGGGGTTCGTGGACGCCGCAGGCGCGGCAGCCCCAACCGTTGTAGGAGAGGAAGGAACCGAGGCCACCTGCCCGGGTCCCCCTCCCAAACCGGTCTCGTCACCGAACAGCAACAAAGTCACATCCGTCGGAGTCCTCACTTGCGGCGAAATAGCAGAAGGAGTGGGAGAACGGGGGGCCACCTGCCCATGATCCTCCCCCCCTCGGCTGCAGTCATCACATTGATAGTCACCTCCAGGCACCCATGCAGAGAGCCAACTGCCTCAGCAAAGTCTAGGGGAGGGAGCGTGCGTTCTAGCACATCCTCAGACTCCACCCGATCGCTCCACAACCTAGGCGGAGCAGAAGCAGGTTCAAAAGAACCAAATCTCAGCGTGTTCATCGGCACCGAAGCTGAAGGTGCAGCCCCATTCCCGGGCGTCTGTGAGGCGGACCCCGGGCCGTTGGACAACTCTCGCCCAACATCCTCCCCTCGTGCTTTCGTATTACCCGAACCATCATCCTTATCCTGCATATCCACATTAGTCTCCGCCATAGCCTCAGCAAAAAGCTCGGTGTCCTCGAACTCAATCTCAAGGTTATACACCTGGCCCCTATGTGTCCACTTAACCACGTCAGGCACAAACTCTATGTCCAGGACACTCACCAGCAGTCGGGCCACCCCATTGGCTCGGGTAAAGGCCATGTCCACCCTCTCGGTCTTCCCGACCAGTATCCCCAAGCTAGCAGCAACCCGAGCATCCTGAAGCGGCTTCGAGGGAGCCCCCGAGAAATGTAACCAGACCTGAGTGAGAGGCTTGCCCTGTGGCTCTACCCTCTTCCACTCATGAAACTCGAGGATGCACTCAGTGCCAGGTACTCTGCACAACCCAAAACTCAGAAGACGCTCCAAGTCCTCTGTTGTAGGGAAGTCAACCTTATACATATTGGCCTCGAGTCGAATAAGCTCCCACTGAAAATTACCTGGAGCTAACTCACTGAGCCTCTGCATAATCTGAGCCTCAGACACATCACCTTTTGTGACTTTGACAATCCCCGTGGTGGTGCTCTGGGGCTCCTCTGGGATCTCCCTCGCACTAGGAGACTCAAAAAACATCAACTTGGCACAATAAACTCCATAAATGGTAATACTCGGCATCTGATCACGCAGTATCGGGCACTCCCCCGTGTCATGCGCTAGCTTGAGGCAAGTATCACATAACTCAATCACACATTCAGCTATAAAGTGGCCCCTCTCACCACAACGATAACACAACATCTTCTCCTTTTTACGAGCCCACTTTGAAGCTCTATCTGCATCTGTCTTGTCGGCGGCCCCGATAGCACCCGTCACCAAGGGCTCAGTCACAGGCACCGGCACCACAGCATTAGCCAGCGCCGTCACCGCGTCCACAATCTGACCGGGCAATTCCGGCGTCTGTCCGGAAGCAGGCACCTCCGAAGATGCCGTCGGTTCCACCACGACAGGCGGTGGAGGTTGGCGGTAGCGGTTCCTACCACCACGACCCCCACGATGACCTCGGTATCCACCTCTCTGCCGGTAATCTGGGCCAGATGCCCCTTCAACAAAGCCTCCCGGGAGGCCGTAAAAAGGTCGTTCTGCAGTACCATCACTCTGCCAAGCATAGCCATGCCCGCCGCTCGCCGACGACGAGCCACGGTGTTGACCATCACCATAAGCATCGTAACCATCGTCACCCCATTGTCCCCGAGGTGGTCCATTACCCCCGCGGTTAACCGGTAGACGAGCATGTCCCGCGCCTCCATCGCCCGCATGCATAGGATGAGGCGATGGTGCGTGCGTCTGCACCGGCCCAGCCCTTTTTTGCGGCGGCCTTGCAATGAAGTGTGGCGGCGGTGCAGCCCGCGGCTGCTGTCCATGCACCTGCGCCTGTTTGCGGGGTGCCGCCCCGGCAGCTCCGAGCGGCGGCGGCCTCGGCCCCTGCGTGTTGCCGCGGCCCGCAACGGCAAGCGCGGGCGCCGGAACGACCGGCCCAGACGCCGACGGCCTAGGCCCTGGAGGACCACCGCCTCGACCCGCAGCAGCCTGTACAGACCCCGCGGCCACCGAAGCCTTCAGAACTGGCTGAACACCACCACCACGGCCGGCCGGCACAGTCCCGGCGGCCACCGGCGGTTTCGGACCCGGCGGAGCAGCCCCACCCCGTCCAGCCATGGCTGCTAGGGGAGGAATTCGCGTCGCTCGCCCGGGACCGCACGCAGCGAAGCCAGGTATCGCAAAGCGCCGATGAACCCTAGGAGGCAGTGAGAACGAGCAGTGTGATCGACGATCGATCGAACGCATGCACGGGCCGGCGCTCTCAACAGATGTGGCGTCCGGTTTAGCCTGGGCCTCATACCCAGCTAACGCCGGCCCACTCTGTATCGGCAAATGCTGGGCCTCACACCCATCAGCAAACCGGCCCCCAGCCACAGCATCCGCATCAGGCCCACCAGAGCCCAGCAGGAAATTCAAACGCTAGATCCGAGCATCGCGGATCTCAGCCGACCTGCCGGCCGCCGGCGCCAGCACCGCCGCCGCCGGCGCTAGCTTCTTCTTCTTCTTTCTCTGAACCAACTTCCACGCTCCCGCCTCGAAATAATCTGACAAGGTAGGTTTGGGGAGACTCACCTTGGGTAGAGGACCTCGCCAAGGCCGGACCGCCGATGCCGCCGTACGACGATGGACGACACGACGGACTATCTCAACGGTGTCATCCTCCTTCAGTCCCAGCCTAGCCGGATCATCGCGGGGGATCGCCAAGTCGACGAGCAGCGCCACCTCCTTCTCGAAGTAACCAACCCTGAACGTCTCGCAAATCGCGTCCGACGGCGTCGGAGAACTCGCCGGCGACTCCTCGCCGTCAGAATCACCGTCCTCGTCATCCGCGTCTCCGGCGGCGTCGCACAGCGCCCAGAACCGGCCTCCTACCCACCGTTCCCCGGCGGGTGAGACCGCCCGTGGCGTCGCCCGCAGAGTCGCCCCGCCCATCAAAGGTACCCCCAAGGTATTTCCCTAAAATTTGCACTTGGGTTCCACGTGTGCCGACCAATTCTTCTCCGGAGTGAAGCGGGAGTCGAATCCCTATAATTGCATGGCATAGGCAGACGTAGAAGTGTAGATGTCGTGACATTGATGGAAGTGGGTGGGAAGGATGCATGCACAAGGAGACTGGCCTAGTTCAAGGCTCGGTCTTCCTTTGAACAAGTCAGTCTCTTCAAATTCCTATACTCCCTCTATATATGGCCTAATGTGTTTTTCGAGGCCGACTTTGACCACATGTTAAAGCAATAACATATGACATGCAAGTTACACAAGACATACCATAAAATTCGTACGTGAATGATGCTTCTAATGATATAATTTTCACACTATACATCTCATCTACTATTAAGTTATACATCTACGGGCTCCATAAATGGGGCAAATGTGAGCACATTCTGAAAGGCCGTCTCTGAGCCAGTGGGCAAGCTTCTGATGGTCAACCTGGACACCCTGGAGGGGGATGATTCGGCTCGCATCGAGGTCCTATGCCAAACTCGTGACGACATTGACAGCCTATCTCTAGTCTTCTACTCCTACTTCGGCAAGACTAGAGGGGCCCACCTCACCTATGAGGAGGACCCATGTGGGGGGGGGGAGGGCGGGAGCCGTTCCGCCACCGGTGCCGCCCGCGTCTGGACAGGATGGGGGGACGGCCTGTCTGAGGATAGCTCCACGGACTCGGGCGGTAGGCGCTCCTCGCTGGCACCAGCCCCGGCCCCTCGACGACCGGGAAGGCGTCGTCCCCCTCCGAGGCGCCGGCATCTTCGCCGGAGTCTGTGTGTGCAGAGGACTCCCTGAGTGTGGGGATGGACGTCCGCCCTCTGTCGTCACCGCATTCGCCTGGGGTGGTGTGCTACACCCGCTCACCTGGGACCCCACCCCCTTCAGCCTTGGGGTCCCCGGCACTTGTGCGCACCTCGTCTCCGTCGTCGGCCATGGATGTGGCACGACCTACCTCGACTCTCCCGTGGCCTGCCCCATGGCCGACTTGGTCGCTTCCCCTTCGGTGGCGGCCAGGCAGAGTGCCGAGTCAGTCATGGACCCTCCGGGACGGTCTGGTCCCAACGATCCCAGAGAAGGCGGCTATGCGCATGGCGGCTCGTTACCTCACTCCAGGTATGATTCCGTCTCACTCTGGTCCATCTTGCTCTATTTCCCGTTTCGCAGTCCTTGGTTCGGTTCCACTTGCCCACCTTGGTGACGTAGCCTTAGATTGCAACATTGTGTTTCGAGAAGAGAAGGGACCTTGTTTGGAGCAGATTTCTACCATCTGCGCCAAGGAGGGGTTGGATGGGGCACTGGCAGAGGCATGTGCTCGAGCGAAGCATGTGACTTTGGGCGCCCCGACCCCCACCACCCCTAGGCATAGAGATCCTGGGGATGTGGCGAGGCCCAGCCGGCTGCCCACTGGGCCTGACACCCTTGGGTGCCCTTCAGTTGGTAGGGCTCTAAGGGGAAGGCCGCCTACACGCCTCCATCCCTCTGAGCAGCGGATGGTGGTTCGTCGTGCTAGTGTCGGGCTCCCCTCTGGGGAGGACACAACCGTCGATGACCCCGGTAAGAGGGGGTGTCGTGGTCGGCCGGCAAAACTGGTGCCCCGTCCCGCAATTGGTGGTCAGGCCAGTTCGGCCCACCTGAGGGGCCTAGTACTACAACCGAGGTTACCATATGAAGCTCCTATGCTGGAATATTAGGGGCTTTGGCAACTTGGGCTGGCGGCGCCAGCTGATCGATTACATTAGGCAGGAGGATATCGATATAGTGGGTTTGTAAGAAACGATTCGTCAGGACTTCTCCATCCAGAAACTCCAAGGGTTGTCCCGTCACCCGTTCGCCTGGCAATGGCTCGCTGGTGGCTGGTCTATTTGGGGGCATCTTGTCGGGGGTCAGGGAAGACTTCTTCTTGGCTGAGGATATGGACCAAGGGGAATTCTTCCTTAGTATGTTCGTTTCTGACCGATGTGTGAACCTCAGTTGAGAAGTGATCATTGTCTATGGCCCGGTTGATCACGGGCGGTCAGCGGACTTCTTGGCAGAGCTAAGGGATAAGGTTGAGCACTGCACTACTCCAGTTGTAGTGGCTGATGACTTCAACCTTATTAGACAAGAGGCTGACAAGAGTTGTCTCAATGTCGACCGACTGCGCGCGCGTATGTTCAACGGCTGCATTGCTAATATGGCGCTACGTGAGATAGCCCGTGTAGGGGCTAGGTTCATGTGGACTAATAAACGGGTGGATCCTATCCATATTGTGCTGGATAGGGTCCTGGTGTCCGTCCAGTGGGAGATTATGTTCCCATTATGCTCCCTTAGGGCGGTCACTCGGATTGGCTCTGATCATGTCCCCTTATTGTTCTCGTCTGGGGAATGGTCCCCGCCGAGGTCGAGGCGCTTTCACTTCGAACCATCGTGGTTGCTTTAGCCGGGATTCTTTGAGATGGTGCGAGATCGATGGGTGGAGGCTGCAGCCAACCCGCCGCGGACCTTCTGTGCGACTAATACCTGGCACCATTGCTCCAAGCTCGCCCGCCAGTTTATGCGGGGATGGGGTGCCAACCTGGGGGCTGAACTCAGGGCAAGAAAAGGGTCCCTATTCGATCAGATTAAGGCGCTCGATGAGACAGCTGATTCGGTCGGTCTTTCGACCGACGATTTAGGCAGTACTCCCTTGAAGCCTCGCGGATGGAGATATTTAAGGGAGAAGAACTGTTCTGGCAACGTTGGGGAGGCCAGAAGTGGCTCCTCCGGGGCGATGCCAATACCACCTACTTCCAGGCGATCGCCAATGGGCGCCGTCGAAAATGCTCTATCCCGTGTCTTTGGGAGGGCGACAACCTCCTGGAACACCCGGATGAGATTAGAAACCACATATACTCCTTCTTTAAGGGGCTCTTTACGGCAGAACCCCGCGGTGGGGTTTCTTTGGCAGAAAACTTCTGGCCACTGGCAGACCGAGTTTCTGACATGGAAAATGCGGAATTAGCATGTCCATTCTCGCCGGAAGAGGTGGGTAGGGCTATCGCCTCTATGAAGGCAGGGTCGGCATTGGGGCCTGACGGGTTGCCGGTGTCATTCTTCCAAAAATTCTGTAATGTACTAAAGCCATTTATAATGCCAATGTTCCATGAATTCTATATTGGGACTTTTGACATGTCCCTAATAAATTTTGGTGTCATCACCTTGATCCCTAAAGTTGTTGGGGTGACGGACATTAGATAATTCAGACCCATCACTGTGATCAACATGCTGGAACGCATCTTCTCCAAGGTCTGTGTGACTAGACTAGCCCCTGTAGCTGAGCGACTAGATCATCCTCTCCAAACGGCATTCCTGAAGGGTCGACGGATTCATGACTGGATCCTGGCCCTTCATGAAATTGTTCATGAGGTTAGGACGCGCGGACATAAGGGCATGTTCCTCAAGTTGGATTTCTAGAAGGCCTATGACCGGCTTGATTGCTCCTTCTTGCGGCTCGTCCTTCAACATTGGGGCTTCGATGACAGATGGTGCTCTTGGATCATGCAGCTGGTTCGGTCAGGTAGAACGTCGATTAACATTAATGGCGAGGTGGGGCCTTTCTTTCCAGCCATTGCGGGAGTGAAGCAAGGGGATCCGGTTTCCCCGCTTCTCTTCAACCTCACTGTTGATGCCTTGACAGGCATCCTGGATAAAGCTAGGAGGGCTAGCCACCTCTCGGGGGTAGTTGGGCACTTGATCCCTGGCGGAGGGGTTACGCATTTGCAGTATGCCGACAACACCATGATAATGGCGGAGGGGTCAGACTTGGACATCATAAATCTCAAGTTCCTTCTACTATGTTTTCAGGCTATGTCAGTTCTAAAGATTAACTTTGATAAGAGTGAGGTCGTCGTGTTGGGATTCTCAGCAGAGGAACAACAACGGATTGCGGATAACCTCAACTGCAAACTAGCCTCATTTCCCATTACTTATCTAGGAATGCCGATGGCCGACTCGAAGATCCTGGCGAGTGCTTTTGACCCGTTGGTGGGACGCGTGGCATCTCGAGATGAGCCCTGGCGAGGACGGTTCACCTCCAAGGGGAGCAAATCGGTCCTGATTAGTGCTAACCTAGCAAGCCTCCCCATGTATATGATGTGTATATCCTACAGGAGGGCATCCATGGCTCCTTTGACAAGGAGCTTGCTAGGTTCTTTTGGCAGGCCGCCGATGGGCACCAGAAATATCACATGGTCAAGTGGGCGGACATTTGTATGCCCAAGTGTCGGTGTCAAAACCGGCGGATCTCGGGTAGGGGGTCCCGAGCTGTGGATCTAGGATCAATGTGGAACAAGGGATGAAGAACACGGTGTTTACCCAGGTTCGGGCCCTCTCGAAGAGGTAAAACCCTACGTCCTGCTTGATTGTATTTGATGTGTATGATATGGTTACAAAGTCGATCTACCTCGAGATCAGGCGAGCTAAACCCTAGGTTGATGGAGTAATGGATGTTGCTCTAGGCCTCAAGACTAAAACCCTTCAGTTTATATAGACACCGATAGGGTTAGGGTTACATGCGATCGGTTACAATGAAGGAAAGATCACGCTAACCCTTTACTTGGAGGGCACACCACATCTCCAAAGATCTCTTATCCGGCCACGGATCCGCGCCCTAGCTTGGCCCCATAGTGGCCCATCAGTCCGGCCAATATGTAGTAGGCCGACATCCCAAGGACCCCTTAACCCAGGACTCCCTCGGTAGCCTCCGAACTAGCCTCCAACACCAGGGCTTGTGTCCGGCATCCGCACATCTCACGGTCTTCGACTTGCGAGGCGAGTTCTTCATCTTGTTTCGTGCGTGCTCGGAGTTGAGTGGTGTCGGACTCAGGAGCGTTTACTTTACTTAGCCTCGAAGGCCAAAGTGCTCAAGTGTGAACAGTGCACACGTCTGACATCTTTTAGCGAAGGGTCGCGGTCGGTCTTAACATCGAACGGCTGGCAGTTCTCGATGCGCGGCTCGAGGCCGCCCCTTATTGGCACATCTCATCAAGACAGAGATCGTGCCCTATTTTTTAGGGGATATGATCAATGATTTTGATTCCCCCACCTGCACAGAACGTCACGAGCGTATCGGGAAGTGGAGAAGTCCGCGGTGTGAAAAGGGGAATCCTTGGCTCCTTCGCGGCCTATAACAAGGGGAACAACTACAGTTATCCTCTTGCACCTTCTTCCACCTCCTGCTATTGCCTTTCCAATCTCCAGAGCTCCAGGGCCCTGCCTTATTTCTCCATGGCTAATCCCTTCCAGCTCCTCCCTAGCTCCAGCCATGGCCGGAACTGCGCAAATGGCAAGTGGGACGCCTCTATCGTCACAAACAATGACATCGAAGAGCTAAAGTGGGCCGGCTACTTATCGGCTGATATCGCTCACCGCACCCCCAAGGAAGGTCAGGTCATCCCCATGCCCAGGCCAGGCGAGAGGGTAGTATTCCTTCCCCACTTTATCCGGGGGCTGGGATTTCCTCTGCACCCCTTTGTGAGGGGGCTAATGTTCTTTTATGGGCTGGATTTTCATGATCTAGCCCCCAACTCCCTCCTCCACATTTCGGCCTTCATCATCGTCTGCAAGGCCCTCCTGCAAGTTCAGCCGCACTTTGGCCTATGGCTGAAAGTGTTCAATGTCAAGCCGAAGGTGGTCGGCGGCGCCCAGGCGGACTGCGGTGGAGCGATGATCAGCAAGCTCACCCGAATTCAATGGCCGGAGGGCAGATTCATTGACACCGTCAAGGTTTGGCAGAAGGAGTGGTTCTACATTACGGAACCAAGGGATGCGGCCTGGATGGCGGCCCCCGAGTTCAGATCTGGCCCCCGAGCGAGATTGACCTCGTGGACCAAAAAGGTTCCTAACTGGGGGTCCGCCAATGAGGTGAAGATGCTGGAAAAACACATCTCCAACGTGATGGAGACCAGCGCCAAGGTGACCAATGTGGTCCAGATAATGCTCCGACACCGGCTCCTTCCTTGCCAACAAAGGGCCTGTCCGATGTGGACTTACAAGCCCGACGATCCGGCCACCATGCAATACCTCTTTGGCATGACCCACGATAAGGTGTGGAGTCTGCTGTTCAAGCCCCAGAAGGAGTGGCCAGCCGAGGAGGAAGATATTGGCCTCGACGCCGCTCATCCCTCGAAGGAGGTAATTGATTTTCTGCCCGATTTATATTCGGACTGTCCACAGTTCAGTCTAAGTTTCTTTTTGTTGCCTTCGTAGGGCTGGCTTGAGAAGGCCAAGAAGATCAGTAGTCCAGCTCCGCTGCTCGAAGGGCCTCAATCAGCTCAACTGGCAGAACTGCTGGTCATGGCGCCTTACAAGGCGCCATAGAAGAAAGGGAAGAAGAAGAAGAAGGATCTGCCAGAGGCCAGGGGAGGCCTCCGCTTGAGAGACCGTCCGGATACCAAGTCCGGAGATACTGCGGCCCGTCTGTCCCAGATGGGGAGGAGGAGGAAGATGAGGAGGAGAGCGCCTCCTCCCATTCCAAGTAGAGGGCGTCGTTCGAGGACGTCGATGATGTGCAACCTTCTCGGGCCCAGAAGAGGCAGTGCAGATCCAAGTTGGTCTTGCCCGATAGTTCGGACTCCGATGAGGAGTCCGCGGCTTCCGAAAGGGTTCTGGAGCGGGAACCCAGGGTCAAGCCCCCAGCCATGAGGTATGAACTTCAATATTTCTTGCTTACTTTGTTCTAGCAGTCCCTTACTGATGGAAACTGATTGGGCGGTATCATAGCCCCCCGCACGGTCACCCAGCCGAGCAGACCTCGGTGGGGACCTCTCCGCCCGCCGAATTGGCGGACAACGGATCAGCGTCACGCTCCGCACCTCCCCTGGTCCCCGAAGAGGTCGGGGAGGTGCTGTCTTGAAGGACCCCTCCCCGTCCGAGCACGGGGGAGGTGGGCGACTCCATCATGGCCGAGGCTGATGCCTCGGTCACCGAAGACCAGGAGGGTGTATCCCTCCTGGCGAATACGGGAGGAAAGTCCAGACCATTCGGACCTTCCCAGCCGGCCGCACCTGAGCCCCCAAGGCCCTCAAAGGTGCTGGTCCCGCCTTCGGGCGGAGGAGGGGTTGAGGTCCCCCCGCCCACGCCGAACAACAACAACTAGGCGGCGGCGGGCTGGCCAGACGCGATGGAGGGGTTGGTGAACAACTCTGTCATCGTTAACGAGCACCGTGCCCTTATGGGTGCGGTTCTACAGGGTGTTCGGTCCGTCCATACCGGACTGAACGATGCCGTCCAGGGCCTTTTAATAGGCTTCGAGGTGAGTCAAGTAATGTTCTTTCCCCGCAAAATGGTTTTAACTTTTTTAGCCAAAGTTTGAGCATGCCGTATATATAATAGCCCCCGAGACTCTGTGAGGATTGCAAAAATCTTACAGAGGGTCAAATATCCGTAGGCCAGTATTTGAAGTATCATGATTGATTTGATATCGCAAGCATCATCCTTGGCCGCGGCTGCTAATGCCGCTGCACTGGAGGAGATGGATCTGTTGACGCTCAAAAGTGGCACAATCATAAAGAGTAGCTTGAAATTATATCAAGACTAATTTAAACTTATGATTGGAGGTCTCCTCCGGATGGCTCTCTTTAAGAAGATCGAGATGGATATGAACATGGTCTAAAACAGAGCTCTTATGCAATGGTTATGACAAGTTCAGAGATGCTCATGTTGACACCAGATTAAAGAATGGCATGAAACTCAATTTATATGGCCTCTAATGGAAAACGTTTCAGCACAAAAGTTGTGCATCTCGTCGAAACGGTCGATTTTGATATAAAATTCGTCTCATTCCGAGTTTGTATGCAAATGTTAGAGCCATCTGAATGCAGCCCTGCCAGGAGGCAAAATATGGCGCGCCCCACCAGACACGTGTCTGATGGGTAGCGCCACCAATCGGCTGTTTTGCGTGAGAGATTCGGCCCTCAAGATGGCTTCAAATGGAAAAACGTTCAACATGAAAGGTGTTCGTCTCATCAAAGCGGTCAAATTTGCTTTTGGGCTCATCTTCATCCGAGGTCGTTTGTCCTGTGGTACCTAAAAACCGAACTGTTGTCCCAGACTTACCTAAATCCGAGTTTGGTTAATTTTGGAAAGATTTGGACATGATTTGGAGTCCTTTTCTTGTACGGGAAGTCCAGCCGCCTCATAAATAGATGAGAGGTGATGGCCGATTGAACAACACACAATCGAACAAACACATCTACTACTTTTTTGTGTTCATCTATCTTTATCCCCCTCCCTTGTATCTTGCTTCTCGTTCTTTGTCGTTCTTCAGCAATGGAGGGCTGCGAATCCACGAGGCTCTAGGGGCGGTCAGGTCAACCTAGGGCAGCCCATAGCCGTTGCGCGCCCAGATGGTGTCCCTCCCGGGCGTGTGGGGTTTCGGGTCTACAAAAGCGCCCGCCGGATTGCTTGCGTACCGCGCTTCCGGCCGGGTCTCCTTCAACGTGAACTACGGTGCATCACCCCCGGCGTCGAGGGTACACGGTGATGTGTTCATGTGCGAACACACTTTTTGGCGACTCTGTTGGGGACGAAGTTTTGAACGGTCTCCAGCCCGTTCTTGCTACGAAGAGATTGTCATCTAGGGTTTGCAATCTACAAAGGTAATATGAATACCCAATTCACTTATGTAGATGCAAATAATGCATATGTGTTGCTAGATCATTTAATGAGCATAATGGGTCGGCTAGCCCTAGTTTTATCAATTATGCATCTAATTATGCGCAACAGCCGATTCAGAATAATCTTCATGCTTCAACTTCATATAATTTTAGCAACATGCAACATATGTATCCCAACTCCCATGCATCGGCAACCCCACAAATCTATATGCCGATGAACAACATGATGAGTTCGGCAACCCCACAAATTCCAATAGTATGCAACAAAGTGTTTCAACTTTTTATTCATTGGCAAATAACTTGCAGTATGTTAATCCAAACGTGCCGGTGGATAGGGGAATTGGCCATGCTACTACTTGTTATTCGGCCAATTACCCTCAAACATCATATGGTACACCTCATGCTACTAATTTTTTGGCACCATACGCAACTGTTGATGTCCATAATTCGGCTCCGCACCTTCATGGTCATGGCCGAATAAGTGAAACTTCTACAGGAGCACAAATGCCTTCACCTACTACCGTGGCATATCATGTCCCCTCTACACAATTACGAAATTTTGGCAGCATCTCATTGCCGAAAGAGTCTAAAAGCATCGGTGGGAACCATATCCAGAGTGGGTAATTGAGAACAAGCTTACATTCTCTTGGGATTTGTGCAACTCCATTCGACAGGAACTAATAGAAGGCGGGAAGCCTCATGATTTTGCTGCTGTAAAAGGTAGAGTTGTGCAAATGATGCATTCGCCTAGTGTTGTACCATCCAGTGTACCCCCTAAACAATTGCAAAGTTTCGGCACCTCATTGCCGGAAGAGTCTCAAAGTATTGGGGGCAATCTCATGAGGAGTGGATGGAAATTGAGATGAAAAAGTTTAAAGCTCGCCAAGCTGAGATGTGGGCTAAAATTAGACAAGAGCGAGAAGCCTTGCAAATTCAAAAAGATAAAAGTATTGATTCAGGTAAGAAAGAAAATTTGGTTACTAAGAAAGCCGAATAATAGTATGTGTACCGAATCTATTGAAGAAAAAGAGGATGACAAGGCATCGGAGAGTCATTCAAAAGTGGAGCAAAGTATTATTCAAGTGATACAACCATCATGCTCTCCTAGCGTGTATGAAGAGGTATGTCTAGCAAGTGATTTACCTATTTTCAGATTTGGTCACAACTTTATTGTTGATGCATCTATTAGGAAAAATCTTATAAGTAATTTTGAAAGACCAATGATGAAGGGCAATTTACTTGTTAGCAAAAAAAAATGTTACTAAGCATATCGGTCAATATATTGTACCATTCAAAGAGACCGATAGTGACTTATTACTGCAACCAAAACTTTTCACATTGCTTTATTTAAAGTTCATATCTAATTGGGTAGCTTTGCTTGCTTCATACTTGGCTTACGCATGGTCTCAATTGAGACATGTATGTTCTAACTACTTTGATTTCAGAAATTTAAAGCCAAGGTTATACTCTGTTGAGAAAACCGATGAAAGTATAATTTCCTTTTCAAAGACATCGGAGATAGAGTGTAAAACACAATGCATAGCCGAATGGGGTAATGCAAAATCTGAACCATTCGTTTGCTTAACTCCAAAGCCGTTTTCACAGCAAGATCGGCTAGAGAATAAAAAGTTTACCTTCAATTCAAGCATGTGTGATCAAATATTTGATTTGCTGCTGAAAAATAATTACATAAGAATTCTTGATCACCATGTCAAGCCATCAATTCAAGGACGAATGTATTGTAGGTTGCATCATTCGTTCAAACATAATTTTGAGGATTGCAATATGTTTCGTCAAATAGTTAAATCGGCCATTCATAAAGGACGATTGAAATTTGTTGAGACACCAAGAGATGACCAGTTTATCCCGATTGGTCCTGATGGCAAATAATTTTTGCATCGGCTCCTTCAAGCCGATCCATCTAAACACGAGAAGGTAAAAACTGTAGATATTGGGATCAAGCTTACAAGTAAGGAAGTTGTTCAAGAGCACAATGATAATATTCTTGAGGGCAAAAATTCCATCAAAGTTGCAATGAAGACGCCAAGTACTGGGGGCAACAAGAAAATCCAAAGATCGATGCAAGCAAAGGCCGAGGTAAGCACAAAGGTAAAAAGCCGAAAGTTACTTTCGTGCAACTATTGGAAAAATATCAGAAGATAAGTGAGGAGAAAATTGCTTATCGTCCAAGTAATGCAAAAGCATCAAGATCACCCCCTAGGCGCAAATCCAAGGATCGATATTTGCAAGAAGAGAATTTGAATGCAACATATTCATATCCATATTTTGGGCCGCCAATGCCAATGCCATGGATACCTTCCTATAATCATGTAAGTCCATATCCATCGTGGGACAGGTATGATACAAGGGCGCATTCTTCATCTTATTTTAGACCATCTCACAAACATTATGCAGCTCCAAAAAGATCAACATTTGAACAATCACATGTGAAAGACCGTTTCAATCATAAGGAATCGGTCCGGAGCTCAAGGAACAAGAAAGAGGTGGTCAAGCAAGTTTACCGTGTTAAAAAAGATGGTCGTAAGAGTGCTACTTCAAATTTGATCTCAAATGAAAAAGAGCCAATTAAAGTGTTGACATTGGCTACCAAAGGCAATGAGGCAAGTCAATCAAGTGCGAAATCTGAAGAGAAGAAGTTGAGAGTGCACAAGGTAAAACAAGAATTGCCATTGCTTCAAACAAAATCACAGCCGGGGTGCTCACTCAGCTTATCATATTGGCAAAAGAAGAAATTACAAAAACTTAGTGCACAAGAACTTGAAGAAAGGAACATGGCATGGGTTCCCAAAGAAAGTACTCAAAATAAGAATTATGTGCAAGCTTCCATTACAAGAAGTGCGGCAAAGGTGAAGAAGGAAAAGAGTGAAAACTATGAAAGACCAAGCCGAAGGTTTCAACATCTTCGGTCCACATATTATCCATATTCTTCAACTATACCGTTGATGCCTATGCCATGGAATTCATCATCAGGTATGATTGGTTACCCTCAATGGGCTTATTTTAATCCATGGATGCAATATAATTTCTTACATCATGAAACGGTATTATCAAATCATCGTACATTCGATTAGCTTCACTTTTGTTGCTAATCTAAATGGCTGATATATAATTATCATCCTAAGCACGTACAAAATGGCCGATGGAGTGTTGACATCACGCTTAGAACAAACTTCGTGCAAGTTATTTTTCGGCACACAAGCTTTGCCGAAAAATAGGGGGGCATGTGTTGACACCAGATTTTGGCATGGTACGAAATGCAATTAAGATGGTCTCAAATGGAGAAGTGATATACATGAAAAAGTTCCGTATTGTCGACATGAACATCTTTGAAGTTTGGGCCATCGCCATCCGATCTCATCTCGAAGGCCGAAGTTGTGTTCGAAATACTGAGATTTTGTATCCAGAGCACTGTTCTGTCGATTGCACCTCAAGGGCAGCCTCAAATGAGAAAACTTTCTACACGAATTGTCTTCGTCTCGTCGAAACAGTTGATTCTGATATAAAAATCATCTCAATCCGAGATCATATATAAAAGTTTGAGCCACCTGAGTGTGGCCCTGTCACGAGCCGAAAGTGGCGCGCCCCATCAGACATGATGTCTGATGGGTAGCGCGAGTAATAGTCTGTTTTGCATGAGAGATTTGGCCCTGGCCTCGAATCGAAAAATGTTCAACATAAAAGTTGTTCGTCTCGTCGAAACGGTTAAATTTTCTTTTGGGCGCATCTTCATCCGAGGTCATTTGTGGCCTCTGAGAGTCAAAAACCGAACCGATGTCTCAGACTTGCCTAAATCCGAGGTCGGTTAATTCTGGAAAGATTTGGACGGGATTTGGAGTCCTTTTCTTGTACGGGAAGTCCAGCCAGCTCATAAATAGATGAGAGGGGATGGCCAATTGAACAACACACAATCGAACAAACACATCTACTACTTTTTCGTGTTCATCTATCCCCCACCCTTGTATCTTTCTTCTCATTCTTTCTTCATTCTTCTTCATTGCAGGGCAGCGAACCTCGAGGCCCTAGGGGCAATCAGGTCGACCTAGGGCAGCCCGTAGCCTCTGCGTGTCCAGACGGGGTCCCTCCCAGGCGTGTGGGGTTTCGAGTCATCAAAAGCACCCGCCGGATTGCCTGCGTACCGCGCTTCCGGCCGGGTCTCCTTCGACGTGAGCTGCGGTACACATCATCGTGTACCCTCGACGCCGGGGGTGATGCACCACAGCTCACGCCGAATGAGACTCGTCCGGAAGTGCGGTACGCAAGCAGTTCGGCGGGCGCTTTTGTAGACCCGAAACCCCACACGCCCGGGAGGGACCCCGTCAGGGTGCGCGGTGGCTATGCACTGCCCTAGGTCGATCTGATCGCCTCTAGGGCCTCGAGGTTCGCCGCCCTGCAACAAAAAGAACGAACGAAGAACGAGGAAGAAGAAGAACAAGGGAGAGAGATAAAAGTAAAGGTTAAAGTGGTAGATGATTGTTCGATTGTGTGTTGTTCAATCGGTCATCACCTCTCAACTATTTATGAGGTGGCTGGACTTTCCGTACAAGAAAAGGACTCCAAATCACATCCAAATCTTTCCAAAATTAACCGAACTCGGATTTAGGTAAGTCTGTGATAGCAGTTCGGTTTTTAGGTCCCACAGGCCACAAACGACCTCGGATGAAGATGAGCCCAAAAGCAAATTTGACCGTTTCGACGAGACGAACAAATTTCATGTTGAACATTTTTTCATTCGAAGCCATCCTGAGGGCCTAATCTCTCACGTAAAACAGCCGATTGGTGGCGACCCATCAGACACATGTCTGGTGGGGCGCGCTATATTTTGCCTCCTGGCAGGGCTGCATTCCAATGTCTCTAACTTTTGCATACAAACTCGTATTGGAATAATTTTTATATCAAAATCGATTGTTTCAACGAGACACATAACTTTCATGTTACAACATTTTCCATCAGAGGCCATATTAATTGAGTTTCATGCCATTCTTTAATCTGGTGTCAACATGAGCATCTCTGAACTTATCATAATTATTGCATAAGAGCTCCGTTTTAGACCATGTTCATATCCATCTCGATTTTCTTAAAGAGAGGCATCCAGAGGTGACCTCCAATCATAAGTTTGAGTTAGTCTTGATATAACTTCAAGCTACTCTTTACGATTGTGCCACTTTTGAGCGTCAACACATGCCCCACCTGTTTTTCGGCAAAGCTAGCGTGCCAAAAAATAACTTCTACCATGCTGGTTCTAAGGACGATGTCAACACTCCATCGGCCATTTATATGCTTAGGGCGATAATTATATATCGGCCATGTTTATGCTTAGGGCGATCATTCTATATCGGCAATTTGAAACAAAAGTGCAGCTAATCAAACGCATGATGATGTGGTAATACCCTTGCATGATGTAAGAAATTGCATTGCATCCACGGATTAAAATATGCCCATTGAGGGTAACCAATCATACCTGATGACGAAGTCCATTGCATAGGCATCAACGGCATAGTTGAAGAATATGGATAATGTGTGGACCGAAGATGTTGAAACCTTCGGCTTGGTCCTTCATAATTTTCACTCTTTTCCTTCTTCACCTTTGTCGCACTTCTTGTAATGGAAGCTTGCACATAATTCTTATTTTGAGTACTTTCTTTGGGAACCCATGCCATGTTCCTTTCCTCAACTTCTTGTGCACTAAGTTTTTGTAATTTCTTCTTTTGCCAATATGATAAGCCGAGTGAGCACCCCGGCTGTGTTTTTGTTTGAACTAATGATATTTCTTGTTTTACCTTGTGCACTTTCAACTTCTTTTCTACATATTTGGCACAATGATTCTCGACAATTGATTGCTTCATCTCTTTGCCTTTAGTAGCCAATGTCAACACTTTAATTGGCTCTTTATCCTTTAAGATCAAATCTGAATTGACACTCTTTTCGACCATCTTTTTTAACTCGATATACTTGTTTGATCACCTATTTCTTTTTTCTTGAACTCTTTATTAAAATGGTCTTGAACATATGACTGCTCACTGAACATTGATCTTCTTGGAGATGCATAATAATGGTGAGATGGTCTAAAATATGATGGAGAATGTGCCTTTGTATCATACCTGTCCCATGATGAATATCGATCTACATGAGCATAGGGAGGCATCCACGGCATTGGCGACCCAAAAGAAGGGTATGAATATGTTGCATTGAAATTGACACTCTTCCGCGAGCAAAACATGATCAGCACCAAGACTCCATGGGTGTTAGATTCATTACTATGTAACCTAGATTATTGACTCTAGTGCAAGTGGGAGACTGAAGGAAATAAGCCCTAGAGGCAATAATAAAGTTGTTATTTTATATTTCCTTATTCATGATAAAGGTTTATTATTCATGCTAGAATTGTATTGATCGGAAACATAAATACATATGTGGATACATAAACAAATACCGTGTCCCTAGCAAGCCTCTACTAGACTAGCTCATTGATCAAAGATGGTTAAGGTTTCCTAACCATAGACATGTGTTGTCATTTGATAACGGGATCACATCATTAGGAGAATGATGTGATGGACAAGACCCATCCGTTAGCTTAGCATAATGATCGTTCAGTTTATTGCTATTGCTTTCTTCATGTCAAATACATATCCCTTCGACTATGAGATTATGCAACTCCCGGATACCGGAGGAATACCTTGTGTGCTATCAAACGTCACAACGTAACTAGGTAATCATAAAGATGCTCTATAGGTATCTCCGAAGGTGTTTGTTGATTTGGCATAGATCGAGATTGGGATTTGTCACTCCGAGTATCGGAGAGGTATCTCTGGGCCCTCTTGGTAATACACATCATAAGCTTGCAAGCAAATGACTAAGGATTTAGTTACGAGGTGATGTATTATGGAACGAGTAAAGAGACTTGCCGGTAATGAGATTGAACTAGGTATGAAGATACCGACGATCGAATCTCGGGCAAGTAACATACCGATGGACAAAGGGAATTACGTATGTTGTCATAACGGTTTGACCGATAAAGATCTTCATAGAATATGTAGGAGAAAATATGGGCATCCAGCTTCTGCTATTGGTTATTATTGACCGGAGAGGTGTCTCGGTCATGTCTACATAGTTATCGAACCCATAGGGCCAGCACGCTTAACGTTCGTTGACGATATAGTGTTATATGAGTTATATGATTTGGTGACCGAATGTTGTTCGGAGTCCCGGATGAGATCACGGACATGATGAGGAGTCTCGAAATGGTAGAGAGGTAAATATTGATATATAGGACGATGGTATTCGGACACCGGAGTAGTTTCGGAGTACACCGGGTAGTCATCGGATCACCGGAAGAGGTTCCGGGAGGCCCCGGGAGGTCTATGGGCCTAATGGGCCAAGGAGAGGCACACATCAGCACACAGAGGGGCTGGCACACCCTCTCCCTAGCCTCCAGCCCTAGAAGAAGGAAAGGGGGCGCCACCTCCTCCTGCCTTTCCCCCCTTGTGGGAGAAAGGAAGGGGGCGCCACCTCCTCCTTCCTTCCCCTTGGCGCCAAAAGAAGGAAAGGGGGGTGGCCTAGGGCAAGCCCAAGTAGGATTCGGACCTACTTGGGGCGCCCCTTGGCCTCTCCCCTCTCCCTCCCACCTATATATATATATATATATATATGTATGTGGGAGGGGGGCGCCTAGCACACAAAGAACAATTGCTTAGCCATGTGCGGCGCCCCCCTCCACTGTTTACACCCCCGGTCATGTTTTCGTAGTGCTTAGGCGAAGCCCTACGGAGATCACTTCACCATCACCATCACCACGCCGTCGTGCTGCCGGAACTCATCCACTACCTCACCGTCTTGCTGGATCAAGAAGGCGGAGGACGTCACCGAGCTGAACGTGTGCTGAACGCGGAGGTGCCGTACGTTCGGTACTCGATCGGTTGGATCGCGAAGAAAGTTCAACTACATCAACTGTGTTAACAAACGCTTCCGCTTACGGTCTATGAGGGTACGTAGACACACTCTCCCCTCTCTTTGCTATGCATCTCCTTGATAGATCTTGCGTGTGCGTAGAATATATTTTTTTCCATGCAACGTTTCCCAACAGTGGCATCCGAGCCAGGTCTATGCGTAGATGATTTGAACGAGTAGAACACAAAGAATTGTGGGCGGTGATAGTCATACTGCTTACCACCAACGTCTTATTTTGATTCGACGGTATTGTGGGATGAAGCAGCCCTGACCAACCTTACATGTCCACGCACATGAGACCGGTTCCACTGACAGACATGCAACTAGTTTTGCATAAAGGTGGCTGGCGGGTGTCTGTTTCTCCTACTTTAGTTGAATCAAATTTGACTGCGGCCGGTCCTTGAAGAAGGTTAAAACAGCAAACTTGATAAATCATCATTGTGGTTTTTGCCGTAGGTAAGAACGGTTCTTGCTAGAAGCCCGTAGCAGCCACGTAAAACTTGCAACAACAAAGTAGAGGACGTCTAACTTGTTTTTGCAGGGCATGTTGTGATGTGATATGGTCAAGACGTGATGTGTTATACGTTGTTGTATGAGATGATCATGTTTTGTAATATCGACAACCAGCAGGAGCCTTTGGGTTGTCTCTTGATTATTGTATGAAATGCAAACACCATGTAATTGCTTTACTTTATCACTATGCATTAGCAATAGTTGTAGAAGCAATAGTTGGCGAGACGACCCCGACGCAACAATGGAGATCAAGGTGTCGAGCCGGTGACGATGGAGATCATGACGATGCTTTGGAGATGGAGATCAAAAGCACAAGATGATGATGGCCATATCATGTCACATATTTTGACTGCATGTGATGTTTATCCTTTATGCATCATATTTTGCTTAGAACGGCGGTAGCATTATAAGATGATCCCTTCACTAAATTTAAAGATAAAAGTATTCTCCCTGAGTATGCACCGTTGCCAAAGTTTGTCGTTTCGAAGCACCTCATGATGATCGGTGTGATAGACTCTATGTTCACATACAATGGGTGTAAGATAGTTTTGCACATGCAGAATACTTGGGTTAAACTTGACGAGCCTAGCATGTACAGACATGGTCTCGGAACACTAGAGACCGAAAGGTCAAACGTGATTCATATAGTAGATATGATCAACATAGAGATGTTCACCATTGATAACTACCCCATCTCACGTGATGATCAGACATGGGTTAGTTGATTTGGATCACGTATCACTTAGATAACTTGAGGATTTTCCTCATTGCTTCACAGAAGAATTATGTCCTTGATGCACCGCTAGGTGACAGGCCTGCTGCAGGAGCTGATGCAGATGTTATGAACGTCTGGCAAGCTCGATCTGATGACTACTCAATAGTTCAGTGTGCCATGCTTTACGGCTTAGAACCGGGACTTCAAAGACGTTTTGAACGTCATGGAGCATATGAGATGTTCCAGGAGTTGAAGTTAATATTTCAAGCAAATGCTCGGGTTGAGAGATATGAAGTCTCCAACAAGTTCTATAGCTGCTAGATGGAGGAGAACAGTTCTGTCAGTGAACACATACTCAAAATGTCTGGGTATTATAATCACTTGACTCAGCTGGGAGTTGATCTTCCAGTTGATTGTGTTATTGACAGAGTTCTTCAATCACTACCACCAAGCTACAAAGGCTTCGTGATGAACTATAATATGCAAGGGATGAACAAAACAATTCCCGAGCTCTTCGCAATGCTTAAGGCCGCGGAGGTAGAAATCAAGAAGGAGCATCAAGTGTTGATGGTTAACAAGACCACTAGTTTCAAGAAAAAGGGCAAGGGAAAGAAAGGGAACTTCAAGAAGAATGGCAAGCAAGTTGCCACTCCCAGGAAGAAACCCAAAGCTGGACCCAAGCCTGAAACTAAGTGCTTCTACTGCAAAGGGAGTGGTCGCTAGAAGCAGAACTGCCCAAATACTTGGCGGATAAGAAGGATGGAAAAGTGAACAAAGGTATATTTGATATACATGTTATTGATGTGTACCTTACTAATGCTCGTAGCAGCGCCTGGGTATTTGATACTGGTTCGGTTGCTCATATTTGTAACTCGAAACAGGAGCTATGGAATAAACGAAGATTGGCTAAGGACGAGGTGACGATGCGCGTCGGGAATGGTTCCAAGGTCGATGTGATCGCCGTTGGCACGCTACCTCTACATCTACCTTCGGGATTAGTTTTAGACCTCAATAATTGTTATTTGGTGCCCGCGTTGAGCATGAACATTATATCTGGATCTTGTTTATTGTGAGACGGTTATTCATTTAAGTCAAAGAATAATGGTTGTTCTATTTATATGAATAATATCTTTTATGGTCATGCACCCTTGAAGAGTGGTCTATTCTTGTTGAATCTCGATAGTAGTGATACACATATTCATAATATTGATGCCAAAAGATGCAAAGTTGATAATGATAGTGCAACATACTTGTGGCACTGCCGTTTAGATCATATTGGTGTAAAGCGCATGAAGAAACTCCATATAGATGGACTTTTGGAATCACTTGATTATGAATCATTTGATACTTGCGAACCATGCCTCATGGGCAAGATGACTAAAACCCCGTTCTCCGGAACAATGGAGCGAGCTAATGACTTATTGGAAATAATACATACCGATGTATGCGGTCCGATGAGTGTTGAACCACGCGGCGGGTATCATTATTTTCTGACCTTCACAGATGATTTGAGTTGGTATGGGTATATCTACTTGATGAAACACAAGTCTAAAACATTTGAAAAGTTCAAAGAATTTTAGAGTGAAATGGAGAATCATTGTAACAAGAAAATAAAGTTTTTACGATCTGATCGCGGAGGCGAATATTTGAGTTACGAGTTTGGCCTTCATTTAAAACAATGTGGAATTTTTTCACAACTCACGCCACCTGGAACACCACAGCGTAATGGTGTGTCTGAACATCGCAACCGTACTTTATTAGATATGGTGCGCTCTATGATGTCTCTTACCAATTTACCACTATCATTTTGGGGTTATGCATTAGAGACAGCTGCATTCACGTTAAATAGGGCACCGTCTAAATCCGTTGAGACGACACCGTATGAACTGTGGTTTGGCAAGAAACCTAAACTGTCGTTTCTTAAAGTTTGGGGATGCGACGCTTATGTCAAAAGGCTTCAGCCTGATAAGCTCGAACCTAAATCGGAGAAGTGCGTCTTCATAGGATACCCAAAGGAAACAATTGGGTACACCTTCTACCACAGATCCGAAGGCATGATCTTTGTTGCTAAGAATGGATCCTTTCTAGAGAAAGAGTTTCTCTCGAAAGAAGTGAGTGGGAGGAAAGTAGAACTTGATGAGGTAATTGTACCTTCTCTCGAATTGGAAAGTAGTACATCAGAGAAAACTGTTCCCGTTATGCCTACACCAACTAGAGAGGAAGCTAATGATGATGATCATGAAACTCCAGATCAAGTTACTACTGAACTTCGTAGGTCGACCAGAGCACGATCCGCACCAGAGTGGTACGGTAATCCTGTCCTGGAAGTCATGTTACTAGACCAAGGCGAACCTACGAACTATGAAGAAGCTATGATAAGCCCAGATTCCAACAGATGGCTTGAGGCCATGAAATCTGAGATAGGATCCATGTATGAGAACAAAGTGTGGACTTTGGTGGACTTGCCCGATGATCGGCAAGCCATAGAGAATAAATGGATCTTCAAGAAGAAGACTGACGGTGATGGTAATGTTACTGTCTACAAAGCACGACTTGTCGCAAAAGGTTTTCGACAAGTTCAAGGGGTTGACTGCGATGGGACTTTCTCACCCGTAGCGATGCTTAAGTCTGTCCGAATCATGTTAGTAATTGCCACATTTTATGATTATGAAATCTGCCAAATGGATGTCAAAACTACATTCCTTAATGGATATCTTAAAGAAGAGTTGTATATGATGCAACCACAAGGTTTTGTTGATCCTAAAGGTGCTAACAAAGTGTGCAAGCTCCAGCGATCCATCTATGGACTGGTGCAAGCATCTCAGAGTTGGAATATACGCTTTGATGAGGTGATCAAAGCATATGGTTTTATACAGACTTACGGTGAAGCCTGTATTTACAAGAAAGTGAGTGGGAGCTCTGTAGCATTTCTGATATTATATGTGGATGACATATTGTTGATTGGAAAAGATATAGAATTTTTGGATAGCATAAAAGGATACTTGAATAAGAATTTTTCAATGAAAGACCTCGGTGAAGCTGCTTATATATTGGGCATCAAGATCTATAGAGATAGATCGAGACGCTTAATAGGACTTTCACAAAGCACATACCTTGATAATGCTTTGAAGAAGTTCAAAATGGATCAGTCAAAGAAAGGGTTCTTGCATGTGTTACAAGGTGTGAAATTGAGTCAGACTCAAAGCCCGACCACTACAGAAGATAGAGAGAGAATGAAAGTCATTCCCTACGCCTCAGCCATTGGTTCTATCATGTATGCTATGTTGTGTACCAGACCTGATGTGTGCCTTGCCATAAGTCTGGCAGGGAGGTACCAAAGTAATCCAGGAGTGGATCACTGGACAGCGGTCAAGAACATCCTGAAGTACCTGAAAAGGACCAAGGATATGTTTCTCGTTTATGGAGGTGATGAAGAGCTCATCATAAATGGTTATGTTGATGCTAGCTTCGACACTGATCCGGATGACTCTAAGTCACAAATCGGATACGTATTTATATTGAATGGTGGAGCTGACAGTTGGTGCAGTTCCAAGCAGAGCATCGTGGCGGGATCTACGTGTGAAGCGGAGTACATAGCTGCTTCGGAAGCAGCGCATGAAGGAGTCTGGATGAAGGAGTTCGTATCCGATCTAGGTGTAATACCTAGTGCATCGGGTATAATGAAAATCTTTTGTGACAACACTGGAGCAATTGCCTTGGCGAAGGAATCCAGGTTTCACAAGAGAACCAAACACATCAAGAGACGCTTCAACTCCATTCGTGAAAAGGTCAAGGATGGAGACATAGAGATTTGCAAAATACATATGGATCTGAATGTGGCAGACCCATCGACTAAGCCTCTTCCGCGAGCAAAACATGATCAGCACCAAGACTCCATGGGTGTTAGATTCATTACTATGTAATCTAGATTATTGACTCTAGTGCAAGTGGGAGACTGAAGGAAATATGCCCTAGAGGCAATAATAAAGTTGTTATTTTATATTTCCTTATTCATGATAAAGGTTTATTATTCATGCTAGAACTGTATTGACCGGAAACTTAAATACATGTGTGGATACATAAACAAATACCGTGTCCCTAGTAAGCCTCTACTAGACTAGCTCGTTGATCAAGGATGGTTAAGGTTTACTAACCATAGACATGTGTTGTCATTTGATAACGGGATCACATCATTAGGAGAATGATGTGATGGACAAAACCCATCCGTTAGCTTAGCATAATGATCGCTCAGTTTATTGCTATTGCTTTCTTCATGTCAAATACATATTCCTTCGACTATGAGATTATGCAACTCCCAGATACCGGAGGAATACCTTGTGTGCTATCAAACATCACAACATAACTGGGTGATCATAAAGATGCTCTACAGGTATCTCTGAATGTGTTTGTTGAGTTGGCATAGATCGAGATTAGGATTTGTCACTCCGAGTATCGGAGAGGTATCTCTGGGCCCTCTCGGTAATACACATCATAAGCTTGCAAGCAAATGACTAAGGAGTTAGTTACAAGGTGATGTATTACGGAACGAGTAAAGAGACTTGCCGGTAACAAGATTGAACTAGGTATGAAGATACCGATGATCGAATCTCGGGCAAGTAATATACCGATGGACAAAGGGAATTACGTATGTTGTCATAACGGTTCGACCGATAAAGATCTTGGTAGAATATGTAGGAGCCAATATGGGCATCCAGGTTGCACTATTGGTTATTGACTGGAGAGGTATCTCGGTCATGTCTACATAGTTCTCGAACTCATAGGTTCCGCACGCTTAACGTTCGTTGACGATATAGTGTTATATGAGTTATATGATTTGGTGACCGAATGTTGTTCGAAGTTCCGGATGAGATCACGGACATGACGAGGAATCTTGAAATGGTTAAGAGGTAAAGATTGATATATAGGATGATGGTATTCGGACACCGGAATAGTTTTGGAATACACCGGGTACTCATAGGATCACCGAAAGAGGTTCCGGGAGGCCCCGGGAGGTCTATGGGCCTAATGGGCCAAGGAGAGGCACGCGCCAGCCCACAGAGGGGCTGGCGCGCCGTCTCCCTAGCCGCCGGCCCTAGAAGAAGGAAAGGGGGGGCGCCACCTCCTCCTGCCTTTCCCCCCTTGTGGGAGAAAGGAAAGGGGGGCGCCACCTCCTCCTTCCTTCCCCTTGGCGCCAAAAGAAGGAAAGGGGGCATAGGGCAAGCCTAAGTAGGATGCAGACCTACTTGGGGCGCCCGTTGGCTTCTCCCCTCTCCCTCCCACCTATATATATGTGGGAGGGGGACGCCTAGCACACCAAGAACAATTGCTTAGCCGCGTGCGACGCCCCCCCCCCCCCTCCACCGTTTACACCCCCGGTCATATTTTCGTAGTGCTTAGGCGAAGCCCTGCGGAGATCACTTCACCATCACCGTCACCACACCGTCGTGCTGCCGGAACTCATCCACTACCTCGCCGTCTTGCTGGATCAAGAAGGCGGAGGACATCACCGAGCTAAACGTGTCCTGAACGCGGAGGTGTCGTACGTTCGGTACTCGATCGGTTGGATCGCGAAGAAAGTTCGACTACATCAACCGCGTTAACAAACGCTTCCGCTTACGGTCTACAAGGGTACGTAGACACACTCTCCCCTCTCGTTGCTATGCATCTTCTTGATAGATCCTGCGTGTGCATAGAATTTTTTTGTTTTCCATGCAACGTTTCCCAACAATAAGCACTTTTCTCTTCACTCTTCTTTTGATATTTTTCCAAAAGCTGCGCGAAAGTGACTTTTGGCTTTTTACCTTTGTGCTTACCTCGGCCTTTGCTTTCTTTGCTTGTGCTTGCATCGATCTTTGGATTTTCGTGTTGCCCCCAGCGCTTAGCGTCTTCAGTGCAATTTTGATGGAATTTTCGCCCTCAAGAATATTATCATTGTGCTCTTGAACAACTTTCTTACTTCAAAGCTTGATCCCATCACTTGCAGTTTTTACCTTCTCTTTAAATGGATCGGCTTGAAGCAGGCGATGCAAAAAGTTTTTGCCATCAAGACCAATCGGAATAGACTGGTCATCCTTTGGTGTTTCAACAAATCTTAATCGTCCTTTATCAATGGCCGATTTGATGAAACATATTGCAATCCTCATAATTGTGTTTGAACGAAGGAAGCAACCTACAATACATTTGTCTTTGGATAGATGGCTCGACATGGTGATCAAGAATTTTAATATAATTATTTCTCAACAACAAATCAAATATTTGATCACACATGGTTGAGTTGAAGGTAATTTTTTTATTTTCTAGCCGATCTTGCTGTGAGAACGGCTTTGGAGTTAAGCAAATGAATGGTTCAGATTTTGTATCACCCCATTCGGCTATGAATTTTATTTTGCATTCTTTTACCGATGTCATTGTATAAGATATTATACTAGCATCGGTTTTCTAAAAAGAATCTAACCTTGGCTTTAAGTTTCTGAAACAAAAATAGTTAGAACATGCATCCCTAAATTGAGACCAAGAGTAAGCCTAGTATGAAACAAGCAAAGCTACCCATGTAGATATAAACTTTGAAAACAACAGGGAAAGCTTTGATTGTAATAATTTTTCACTATCGGTCTTTATAAATGGCGCAATGGGTTAACCGATATTCTCTAGAACAATTTTATTGCTAACAAGTAAATTACACCCCTTCATTGGTCTTTCAAAATTACTTATGAGAATTTTTCTAATAGATGCATCAACTATGAAGTTGCGACCAAATCTGGAAATAGGTAAATTACTTGCTAGGCTTACCTCTTCAAATATATTGGGAGAGCATGATGGTGGTGTGACTTGAACAATATCTTTCTCCATCTTTGGATGGCTCCCCAACACCTTGTCATCATCTTTTTCTTGATTTCGTGCATCATTACTTTGAAGATCCTTGTCAGCCGAACTGCTCTTGTCCTTGAGGCTTGTCAATTTCTACGGCACAGAACTCATAGGGCAGGAAGTAGGTTCCTTTAACTTCAGAAAAATCAAGCATGGCTCTTTTCCTATGCTTTCCATGCCCTTTCTCAATGATGCTTGCCTCTTTGGATTTGATGGATTCGAAATATATACTACTTATTCGGCTTTTTCAACCGAAGCACTTTCATGTTCCGAATCATCCTTCTTTTCATTGATTCTACAAATTGGCAAGGCTTGTTTTCTTTGAGCCAACTCCCTATTAATTATCTCTTGGCGAAGTACTTGCACCCTATCACGCAAAGCTTTAACTCCCCTCTCAATTTCAACCCGCTCTAGAACAGTTTGCCCCCCAATGCTTTTAGGATCTTTCAGCAATGAATTGTTAGTGTTGCCGAAATTTTGCAATTGTGTAGGGGGTGTATAATATGTTGCAGTACAAGGTGGAGGTGTATGCACTACTGTATAACCATATGTTCTTTCGCCAATTGTATCAATTGATGAAGTTTCATCTTCTCGCAAAACTCTAGCCTTTATTGCAGCATAATCAGGAAACAACCCCTTTTCATATTGTTCAAGGCAAAGAGCACTAATCTTCTTGTTTTGTGCCAAGCTCTTTTCTAATGCAGCCACAACCGCTTCTAGAAGGAATTGATCCATAATACTTTCAGATTCTTTCGGCGACGATTCGTGAGTGTTGCCGAAATTTTTGAATTGTGTAGAGCATGCATTATATGCTACAGTGTTAGATGATGGCATGTGTGTTCCTGCAAATTTTTCACTTATTCGGCTATGACCATGAAGGTGCGGGGCCGAATTATGAACATCTACAGTTGCGTACGGTGCTAAAAAATTACAAACAAGAGGTGTAGCATATGATGGTTGAGAGTAACTAGCCAAATAGCTAGTAGTAGCATGGCCAATTCTCCCATCCATCAGCAAGGTTGTATTCACATATTGCAAATTAGTTGCCGATGAATAAAAGGGTGAAACACTTTCTTGTATGATATTGCAAATTTTAACATGAGGTGTTTCAAATTGATTAACCAAACCCATCATGTTGCTCATCGGCATAAAGATTTCAGGGGTTGCCGATGCATGAGAGTTGGAGTACATATGGTGCATGTTACTAGTATCATAAGAAATTGAAGCATGTAAATTACTTTGAATCGGCCTATGCATGTAATTAGATGCATGATTGAAAAAACTAGGGCTGGCTGATAGAGTATACTCATTGAACGATCTAGTAACACCATATGAATTATTTGCATCTACTCTAGGGGACTGGGTATTCATATTACCTTTGTAGATTGCAACCACTAGATGCCGATCTCATCGTAGCAAGAGCCAGAGACCGTTCAAAGGTTCGCCCCTAGCGGAGTCGCCAAAAAGTGTGTTCGCACACGAACACGTCACCATGTACCCTCGATGCCGGTGGTGATACACCGCAGCTCATGTCGAAGGAGACCCGACCGGAAGCGCGATACGCAAGCAATCCGGCGGGCGCTTTTATAGACCCAAAACCCCACACGCCCGGGAGGGACCCCGTCAGGGCGCGCGGCGGCTATGGGCGGCCCTAGGTCTGCCTGACCGCCCCTAGGGCAACGAGGTTCGTCGCCCTGCAACAAGAAGAATGAACGAAGAACGAGGAAGAAGAAGAACTAGGGTTAATGAGAAAGATAAAAAGAGAAAAAGTCACATTCGCGCAGCTTTTGAAAAAATATCAAAAGAAGAGTGAAGAGAAAAGTGCTTATCGGTTAAGTAATTCAAAAGCATCAAGATCACCCCCTAGGCACAAATCTGAGGATCGGTATTGGCAAAGTGAGAATTTCAATGCAACATATTCATATCCTTCTTTTGGGCCGCCAATGCCGTGGATGCCTCCCTATGCTCATGTAGATCGATATTCATCATGGGACAGGTATGATACAAAGGCACATTCTCCATCATATTTTAGACCATCTCACTATTATTATGCATCTCCAAGAAGATCAACGTTCAGTAAGCAGTCATATGTTCGAGACCGTTTTAATAAGAAAGAATCGGTCCGGAGTTTAATAAAAAAGAAAGAGGTGATCAAACAAGTATATCAAGTTAAAAAAGATGGTCACAAGAGTGTCAATTCAGATTTGATCTTAAAGGATAAAGAGCCAATTAAAGTGCTGACATTGGCTACTAAAGGCAAAGAGATGAAGCAATCAATTGTTGAGAATCAAAGTGCCAAATATGTAGAAAAGAAGTTGAAGGTGCACAAGGTAAAACAAGAAATGTCATTAGTTCAAACAAAAACACAGCCGGGGTGCTCACTCGGCTTATCATATTGGCAAAAGAAGAATTTACAAAAACTTAGTGCACAAGAACTTGAAGAAAGGAACATGGCTTGGGTTCCCAAGAGGAACAGTCAAAATAAAAATGATGCCTGTCCTTCTATTGCATTAAGTGTTACAAAAGTGAAGAAAGGGGAGGATGGAAGCAGAAAACAATTAAGCCGAAGGTGTGCATCACCCCATGAAAATCTTCGGTTAGCATATCATCCATATTCGACAAACATGTCATTGATGTCTTTGCCATGGAATTCATCCCCAGGTATGATTGGTTACCCTCCATGGGCTTATTTTGATCCATGGATGCAATATAATTTTTTATGTCATGAAAGGGTATTACCAAATCACTATACATTTGATTAGCTACAAGTTTGTTGCTGATCCAGAGGGCCGAAATACTTGATTTGTTATTTCATTTGTTTATTCTTGGCTATACGTGCTTTGGTGGATGAGGTTTACATGGACCTTATGTTAATGGCCGATACTTAACTATCACCCTAAGAAACTATCTAATCATGGACGGTGTGTAATTCTAACATCGTCCTTAGTTCGATTGAAGAGCGAGACAAGTACTATTTTGATGGTTGAATTCATAACTGAAAGATCGAGGATGTCGCCTAGAGTGGGGGGGTGAATAGGCGCTTTAAAATAATTACGGTTTAGGCTTGAACAAATGCGGAATAAACCTAGCGGTTAATTTGACAAGCACAAAACCTACAACAACTAGGCTCACCTATGTGCACCAACAACTTATGCTAAGCAAGATAAACAACTAAGTGATAGCAAGATATATGACAAGAAACAATATGGCTATCACAAAGTAAAGTGCATAAGTAAAGGGCTCGGGTAAGAGATAACCGAGGCACGCGGAGACGACGATGTATCCCGAAGTTCACACCCTTGCGGATGCTAATCTCCGTTTGGAGCGGTGTGGAGGCACAATGCTCCCCAAGAAGCCACTAGGGCCACCGTAATCTCCTCACGCCCTCGCACAATGCAAGATGCCGTGATTCCACTAAGGGACCCTTGAGGGCGGTTACCGATCCCATACAAATGGCAACCCTTGGGGGCGGTCACCGAACCCGTACACTTTGGCAACCCTTGGGGGCGGTCACCGGTACCCGTCAAATTGCTCGGGGCGATCTCCACAACCTAATTGGAGACCCCGACGCTTGCCCGGAGCTTTACACCACAATGATTGAGCTCCGAACACCACCAACCGTCTAGGCCGCCAAGGCACCCAAGAGGAACAAGCTCTAGGGTGCCCAAACACCCAAGAGTAATAAGCTTCTCAAACTTCACTTCCACGTATCACTGTGGAGAACTCAAACCGATGCACCAAATGCAATGGCAAGGGCACACGGAGTGCCCAAGTCCTTCTCTCTCAAATCCCACCGAAGCAACTAATGCTAGGGAGAAAAATGAGAGGAAGAACGAAAGAAGAACACGAAGAACTCCAAGATCTAGATCCAAGGGGCTCCCCTCACTTAGAGGAGAAAGTGATTGGTGGAAACGTGGATCTAGATCTCCTCTCTCTTTTCCCCCAAAAACTAGCAAGAATCCATGGAGGGATTGAGAGATAAGCAAGCTCAAGAGAGTCAACAATGGAGGAGAGAGAGAAGTGCTCAAGAACTTGCAAGAAGATAACACCCAAGGGGGAAGAAGACCCCCTTTTATAGGAGGGGAAAAAACCAACCGTTATCCTCACAGCCCGCACAGAGAGGTACTACCGCTCCAAGGAGCGGTACTACCGCTAGGGCGGTAGTAGCCCTTTGGAAAACAACAGCGAGGAGGCAAAAGGCCGGTAGAACCGCCGGAGCGGTACTACCGCTAGTCCTCACGGTACTACCGCTAGGGATAGCGGTACTACCGCAAAGGGTAGCGGTACTACTGCTAGCGAGCGGTACTAAAAAAATACATCCGTGCCTACCACCGCTGGACCTAATTTACAGCGGTAGTACCGCTCTGGAGCGGTAGTAAAAAATTACATCCGCTCCAATCCACGGTAGTACCGCTGCAGCCTTTTCAGAACACCAAAACTGCCACAACTTCTGCAAACGGACTCCGAATTCAACAAAACCAAGTTTGTTGGAAAGCTAACGACATGGGCTAACACAATCTTGGTAGAAATATCAATAAGAAGCAAATTAGAAAAGTCCCATGAGAAAATGGTGAGAACCCTTCCTCGAAAAAGACCGGTAAAACCTCCAACACTGAAAACGTGATAGAAGAAGCATATGAAATCCGTTTTTGATGTACTAGAGCTTGTTACGAAGATAACCACAAGATCTAAAACCTCAAAATAAAATACAAATAAGAATCAAGAAAGATGATGCAAGGATGCAATGGTTTGAGCTCTCGACGAACGATACGATCAAGCTACTCACTTGAGAGCCCCCCTTGATAGTACGGCTATCGATCCTATAACCCGGTCTCCAAACAATCACCATGAGACGGGTAAAATATAAAACCTATCAAGGGCAAACCTTTGCCTTGCATGAAGTCCACTTGAGCGAGATGATGACGATGTTGACTCCCTCCAGTTGGACCACCTTTCTTGATTGCGTTCGCTCAATGAAGACTAGTTGATTGCTCCCCCATACTCCACTATGGGTGAGCCACTCTTTGGCACATTTTCACAAGTCCATTGTCACCACAATGGACGGCAAGCTTCAAGCATGTGATCTCTTCGTGATGATCCACTTGAACTTGCACACCGCAACCTAACCCCACAAAGAACTCTCACGAAGACCATGGGTTAGTACACAAAGCGTAATTGACAATGCTTACCATACCATGGGATCGCTTGGTCCCCCTCGGTACATCTTCTACGCTTTGTGTGTTGATCAACTTGATTCACTCTTTGACTTAGTCTTGATCAACCTCTCACATGACCAATCTTTAGGTAATTCCTTGAATAGCATCTTGGTCATCACAAACTCTCCTTGAAACCAACAAATGGACTCCAAGAAAAGCCTATGGACAAATCCTTCAAATATAACTCAAGGCAACCATTAGTCCATAGAGATTGTCATCAATTACCAAAACCAAACATGGGGGCACCACATGTTCTTTCAATCTCCCCCATTTTGGTAATTGATGACAATCACTTTCAAGAGAGTTTATACAAGGAATTGTGCATCACCATGCAATGCACCAACCAATAATGCATGCGTATGAGATGCAAATGCTTAGGAACAAGACCAAAGCACGAAGATGCGTATGAGATGCAAATGCTTAGGAACAAAACCAAAGCACGAAGATGCGTATGAGATGCAAATGCTTAGGAACAAAACCAAAGCACGAAGAAGCTCTCTAAACATCTCCCCACAAAACTCTCTGAAACTTCTCCCCCATTGGCATCGATTGCCAAAATGGGCGAAAAGCTTAGAAGGCCAATATAAATTGTGTTCCTCCATAAATTGTGTATTTCTCAATAAGAGAGTGGAATGCACTACACATATCCAAAGGTAAATACTTGGAGGAAGACAAAATATATTGAGGCTCAAAGATTTCCAAAGAATGATATGCCACAAAGACATAACAAAGAGAGAAACAAGCAATCAGGCAATCAAAAGATACCAATTGAAACAAGCTATCAAAAGATACCAATTGAACTAACAAGACCAATGCTCCTATGAGCCACATGAAAAAGATATTATGATATGATCAAAGGAGTGTTCTAAAGAAACTAGAGAAGCTCCCCATGATTTGTGCACACATAAGAATATTTGTATTTTGATACAAAGTGCACAAAATAGGATCATAGCTCCCCCAAAATCAATAGAAACTCACAACAAGAGCAAGTGAGCATATAGGAAACTAAGCCTATCACTTGCAACAAACACATGGTTGAGCAACATGTAAAAGAGGCAACTTAAGAATAGGCTCAACCAAAACCGATGTGTGTGAGTCATGGCAAAGCACTTGAGAAGACTAATATAAGGATGAGCATTAAGCATCAACATAGTCTTGGATAAATGAGATACAAGGTGCCAGACATGTCCTTCCCACACACACACACAACAAGCAAATGGATACACAAGCTTACTAAAAAGCGAAATAACAACCAAGCTTGTGACAACCCATGGTGAAGATAGAAAGTGAAAGCCTCATCAAGACGAGGGATACCAATTAAGATGGCAAAAAGCCTCGTCAAGACAAGCATGAGGAAAATGATCTTCACCACACAAGAGTGCAGCAAGATGCAACGAGATATGACCCGCACTCAAGGCACACACTTTCACGGAGCCACCAAAGAAATAAAACAAGAAGGAAAAGGTGGACGTGAAAGAAAGGGATATCAACTAGATATGCAACTTCTCTCAAGTGTATAAGATTCTAGGTAGATGAAGATCATGATGATATCGATCCACAAAGAAGGATGTACACACGAAATGGTTACACAAGGAAAGAACAAGATATCCACAAGGAAGTCATAAATATACCACTAAGATATTTGCTTGAAAGCATAGCACATGGCTAGATATGGTCTTATAGTATATAAATGAACTCCTACCACACAATCATCAAAGACATCTACTACCCCTATAAAAGCACGAAGTGCGGAGATCCAATATCATTTAAACCGTCCATACAGTAGATCCTACGGTCCAAGATCCTTCAATCTTTAGTGCTAATTGCAATTAGTGCCGTGCCAAACGCCCCTCCCCACTCATCATCCCCGCCGCCAACCGCCCCTCCCGACTCCACCACTCCGCCAACCGATGCACCCACATCTGCATCGCCGCGCTTCGCTAGCCAACAGCCGCACAACGCCCTCCTCAGCGCGCTCTTCGCCGGAGCGGCCCGAAGCAGCGTGCGCTGGAAGCCGGACCCGGGAAGGAGTGCGGCCACCAGCAAGAGACAAGGGGAGGCGTCGCCGTGCTCTCTCTGGTCGGCGATACCCGCCGCAGCTTCGGCGATGGCGCCCCTCACATCTCGGTGCCGCCCCCACCCATCGCCTCGCCTCATGTGGCCTCGGCCGTCGGGGACGCCGCCCGGGGATTGCTGGCTACCGATTGTCGGTGCCCCCGTCATGGTCTCTCCCCGTCCTCAACTTGTCTGCTGACGCGGCATCACGGATCTGCCGTCTCCCGGCCGTCCTGACGCGGCGGCCCATGGGGCGCGAGCGACGAAGGGGCCTCGCCATGGCCTTCGTTTTCCTCTTGTTTATCCTCTCCCATGGCAACTAGATCTTCTTGTCCTCAAGCTCCACCACCTACAGGATCCAGGCGAGCGAGGAGCCGCCACGGCTGATCCTGCAGCATCCCATCACGCGTGTAGCCGCCGTCCACCGGCACAACCATCTGATGTGCAGGTACGGCGAACAACCCCAATACCCCATCTCCCTCCTAATCCTTTTTTTCTTCCCTCACATGGATGCGCAAAGGTAGAGATTAGAGAGCGTGCACTTGCAAACCTTTCGTCAAGAAAACATGTCTCAGAATCAACTCATTCGTGGTGTTATTGTCTGTTTAGACATCTACATATTACTGTTGTCACTGAAACTCACACTCTTTGATTCAATGCGGCACGCGGGTGCTGCCGCCCCCGCCGGGGACATGGACGTACGTAGCGCACCCGCTGGCGAACGATGCCGTACGTGCCATCGCGCCTCCGCACCGCGGGCGCACAGGGGACCAGCCATATCAGTTGTACGATCGCTTCGAACTATAAGTTGTACTAAATTTTTCTATATTCAAACTGAATTGGTCATTTAGCAGCTTTGCATGAGCGGCCGTTCTCTGTACTGATGTGTGTTTGCTTAATTTAGTGAGGCTCATTAATCGGTAGATGCAAAATTCAGCAAAGTATACTTTCCGTAGGACTTACCGAGGTAGGGTGACTTAGGTTGGCCCCATTGATGTAAAGGTAATGTACCATACATCTCAGTATGCATGTGTTACTTGGGATTTACTAGATTGTGCAGTACAAGGATTGGATTATTTCATAGACTTATTTGAGGACATGATTTAGACGCTATTTGTGTCACCCCCTCGGCTCTCACTACGGTGACACCGGACATCGAGTCGCAGGTCCACACGTCACCGACAAATGGACGCTTGAAAGAAGCTGGGCCTACCGGTCAGGATGACAACGTGAGGAGGAATTGATAGTGTGACGTGCTGGGGTCCCACCCATAAGGGCGTGAGCGTGTGTTTACAGTTTTCTGTAGTATATTGTGAAAACCACAATGTGTTTTACAATCACACAGTATTTGCCATGGTACTTGGTGATCCAGTCATCAATATGTTAGTTCATGTTTTACCACATGCCCTCTCGACTGGCACTGTCAGCGACAGCGGGCAAATAGTCACACACGTCATCATAGACGAGGACTGCTCGTGGCTATATGCAAATGTGGTCGCCGACACCCGGGCAGGCTCAATGTATGCTATGCACACACAGGCTCTTTTCTTTATACTATGCATCCTGAATTCTGTGAGATATACACAGAAATTGCTCCCAAGTCATATAGAGGTTAGTGCCCAATGCTTTATTTTGTTTTTAGAAAACTGTATTATTTTCTGGAGATTTGATATTGCCTGACCATGAATTTGGCTTCAAATGCTCCTGATGAGACTTGAAAGTTCTTGAAGTGTGGTAAGGCCCACTTTCACATTCAGATTTATTCACCATTAAATTTCTATAAAGGGGCTTGCCAATCCACCTTACACATTGTACCAAAAATAGTGTTTCAAGAGAGCATGACACCTGAAATGCATTTCCCCCCTAATTTTAACCTTTGGGCAGGGGAACTTTGTCAAACACGACATAGTGATGAAAATGTCTTCTTAGAAAATGAATTTATAATGAGAAGATATGTTCTAATTTTCTCTAGCTTCAGAAATATTGAAGATGGATTAAGAGTTGTGTCTTTTTAATTAGCATAATTTATATAGCAGGCTGGCTACGAACTGAAATTATGCCCTCTTGTTCACTGATTATCTATGAAAACTGGAGATACCCTCCTGTACTACATTGGTCTTTCATATGCTGGTTGTGCACACATGGCATTAGCTTCTCCTTTATTACTTCATTTCTTCAGTTTACTGGAAGTAGAAATATCAAACTTCTATGTCTGTGGCACCTTCAATCTTCAGTTCATTGGTCTTTCATGTGCTTGTGATAGAGGCGAATCGTATTGAGGTGAAAGTCGTAAATTATTCATTCATCTGGAAGAAAGTTTCACCAGTTGCAATTCATTCATTCTCCATGAGAGGAGTGGCAAAGTGTATTATTATTAGCAATATGTATTCTCCCATTCAAGTGGCACTACATAAATTTCATTCTTGTCTTCATAGTCTTTATTTTGTCTGCCTTGCTACTCTGAACTGGAGTGATGTTTGTTTATTGGTTTCTATGCAAACAAAAAGATGATAGTACATCAAATGTCTTAATATGAATAATGCGACTAATGAACTTTTGCTTTTCCCGAAACTCTGAGAGGTGTCGCATGCAAGATTTATAAAATGGTTTGGGATTTCAGTGTTGGTCTGTGCATTGGAGTGTAACTGCAGCTGGAGTGACCATACGCCGATGCCTTTAAGACCTCGAAACAATGGCGTAGCAAGTTCTTCTCCTCATATCAGCTTCTGTACAACTTCTTTTGTGCTAAAGACACTACATGTTCCTGTAGGCTCTTTTGTTCAGTGTTGCACACCTCAAGCGTCTATCATAAAGAAAGAAACTTTAGTTTCTAGAAGATCCTTTTAGTTTCTAAAAGAAACAATTTTTGTTCAGTATTGTACATTCTTGAAGCAGCTTTAGTTTCTAGAAGTTCTAGAAGATACATGTACATTCTTTATTATTTTGGCAAGTTTAGGTTATTTTTTGCAAGTTGTGATCTTATTTTACTTTTTGCAATTTGTGATCTTATTTTACATGAAGTTGTGATTATTTTCACAATTGTTAAACAACTTTATTGCCTTGCTAATACTTTTGTTCATTTTATTGATATATTTTCTTCCTAGGACGAATGATAAAACAAACTACTCCCTCCGTCCCAAAATTCTTGTCTTACATTTGTCTAAATACGGATGTATTAAATCACGTTTTAGTATTAGATACATCCGTATCTAGACAAATTTAAGACAAGAATTTTGGGATGGAGGGAGTACATGGTAATACGTGCGTTGCACGTGCACGTTTACTAGTCACAACTAGCAACACGAGATCATCGTTGGGATGCTTTGAGAAAGGAAACAAGTATCATAAGAACAAATCAAGAATTACATGCCATGATACAACCTACACAAGGTTGATGCAAGAAATGTGTGCATGAAGTAGATGATGATACTTGTTACCGAGATACCATTGTACGGATGTAGTAGATACCAATTGAAGGTAGATAGTAGTTCATTGATCATCCTAGCTTGACTCCAATAAGCACATGGTGACAACACCTTCCTTGTGAGTGAGCCGAGCATCCAATGCATCTCCAATTGTTCCTAGAACAACAACACAAACAAAATGGTACCCAAACTCATTGGGACCAAAGAGTTAGAAACACCAATACATAGGACAAACTCCACAAACATATGTGCATATAGAAATGGAAATGAATTTCATGCACATCTCATCCAAATTGAGACTTGGTGGAGTTTCCCCTATATATTGGATCAAAGAAAGAAAACATGCCAAATAAAATACACGAAGTGACTATGCATGCCCAAGACTTTCAAGAAGCGATACCAAATGAGAAAGAAATACCAAGAGAAAATAGATTACCAAATGGAGAAATCATCACTTGGAAGATATCATTAAACGATACATCAAGGAATGAGATATCCATTGGCACACTCAAAATGAAAGAAATCAAACTCCCAAAAGAGAGGATGGTTCCAAACAAACCATGCCCTCTACAAAGTTTCATGATGGCACAAAGTACCAAAAAGAAACGGCTTGCCTTCCACCAAAACACACTTGATAAGGATCACAAGAAGAGTGTTCTAAAGAAAATAGGATAGCTCCCCCATGAGTTGTGCATTATAGAGAATTTGCATTTGAATACAAAATGCACAAGGTGGGATCACCACTTTCACTATATCTAGAAAACACTAGACAAGAACAAGAAATTAACAAGATCCACAAGTGGTATGGAAGACAACGGGAGTGGACACAATCCTTGGCAAGAGATAAGGCAAATAAAAATAAAAGCCAATGTAAAGATGATCAATAAATTCTACCACACATAAGTGAGTTCCAATTGTCAAAAGACAAGAAGTATTTGGAAATAATTCCCGGTGGTAGATAACAAGGATATCCAACATCATCTTCACAACAAACACAAGCAAATTGCAACTTGTAGAGCTAACATGTCACCTAGGAACAAGATAATTAATAATATCAACTCTAAGTGACAATATCTCAAATGTACACATTTTCTAGGCTTGTAATATGCACATAGCATATTACTCCCCCATAATGTGATACCAATGAAAACTTAACAAGAGGCAATAAGAGAATCCAACAAGAGATAATTAATGGACTTTTTAGAATTTGAATTTCTCATGAGAGACATACCACCTAGCGACTAGATAATCTTGTAATATCAATACTAGATGGTATTCCTCATGTACACACATTTATAGGATTGTGAGGTGCACAAAGCACATCACGCCCCCAAAATGGGATGTTCCATTAATCTCTCACATGAGCCAACTAGGATACAAATAAGAAGCATAAAGGCTCAACGCACGACACACACGTACATGCTGTGCAAACCAACACACACATACTTGATTGCTCAAGATAAGCAAGTTGGAAGCACAACATATACAAACACATGCATGGTACAAAACCAAAACATGCAAAAGGAGCAAGTAACTCTCAATGTAAACAATTTAAGCACGACTTACCGCAAGGAGGAACATTGGATATAAGATAGAAATTTGATAATCCGAATGACTTGGCTTGAGACAATATGAATGATGAAGACCCCTTAACTCTTCATAATGTAGCCAAGTCTCCAATGCCCTCCAACAACACCTATTGATCAAGTTTGAGCTTGTTGGTCCCCAACCAAGTTGGGTCCTAAGAGGTTAGTCACAATAGGCTTGGCAACCCAAATGGTTCTTTGCTTGAAACCACTTTGATTACCAACAAACTTGGCAAACACATTGCCAACCTTATCCTTCCCAAGAGAATAGATATCATCAATAATAATTGGGTTGGATAAGTTACCACTAGTGCATGAAGAAGCGACGTGACCTTTCTCACGACATAAGTAGCAACGTCTACTCTTCACTTTCTTCTCACTTGATTTCTCAACTTGAGAAGCATTAGCTTGAGTCTTCTCGGGAAGAGGCCTTTCTTCAACTTGAGGTTGAGCATGAGAATGAACTTGTGGCCGCTTCCCTTGTTGCTTGTCATTAATGGGCTTCTTCTTCAATGGGCAAGATCTAACATGATGCCCTTCAATTTTGCACTTGAAGCAAATAATCTTGGCCGAATTCTTGACTTGTTCTTGGCCCTTCTTCTTGATTCTCTTGGACTTCTTCTTCTTATTGGAGTTGAATCCAAGTCCACCTTTGTCATTGGGGGATTTTGCACACTCAAGATATTGTTGAGTGTGGACTTCCCTTCATGACTCTTTTCCAAGTCTTTCTTCAAATAATTGACTTGGGCCTTGAGCTCTTTGATTTCCTCTACATGGTTAGTATCAACACAAGTACTAGAGGAAGTATACGCTTCATCGTTGGAGCAACAAGGCAAGGAAAGCAATTCATCACAAGATGTAGCAACATTATGGGTAGAGAAATTGCGAGGACTAGCACATGGAAATAAGGCATTTTGACTAGAAGTAGAGCTAGTATCCACATGAGGCTCACTAGATGTTACCTTAGTAATCATAGCCTCATGAGCTATCTTTAGCACATTTTGGGATACTAGAAGATCATCATGAGAGCTTGTGAGCTTTACATGATTTTCTTACAATTTCCCAAAATTGCTAGATAGCAACTCAAGTTGAGCTCGTAGCTCAACATTCTCCTTCAAAATGGATGCTTCACAAGAAGTAGAGTTAGTAGCACAAGCATCATCATTAACAACAAGAGGAGAAGGCAACTTGGCAAGCTCTTTTGAATAAGAAGCTTTAAGTTGAGCATGAGACTCGGTGAGTTCGATGAGCTCACTCTTAATGACCCTTGAGCCATTTTTGAGGTGCTCAAAATCCTCAAGGAGTCTAGCATGAGCAACTTCAAGCTTAGCATTTTTAGTTTTGAAATCATTGGCCACCTCAAGTGCTCTATCATGAGATTCCTTTATTCTAGATAATTCTAGAGCAAAGGTCTCCTCAAGAGATTCCTTGGTGGTTTGTTCAAGTTCAAGAGCTTGAGAGAGGTCCGTGATCTCATTAGCGTAATCACGCTCATGACCTTCCATTTTCTCAATGGTGACCTCATGCTCCTCAAGACGAGATTCCAACTCATCAATATATTTCTTGCCCTCAATGGCAATGGACATGATTTCCATGAAGTTGGAACGAGCAATTTTATTTTTATGAAGAGCTTTAAAAATCATTTCCCCCTTAGTTTTTAAGGAGGCAACATTATCATTCTCTTCATCATTATCCTCATCATCATTAGCATCAACATCATCATCAAGAGACATATTGGGGTTCAAGGTAGGAGATACCTTTGAAACCTTGGCCATAAGGCAAAACGCAATAGATGATAATGTAGGATCCCTTGAAGCACCATTAAAAACCACATCTTGTTCCATGGAGTGTTGGGTTTCCTCTACATTGTTAGCACAACAATTCGAGGAAATAGATGCATTTTTATCATCGCAACAAGACATAGCAAGCATATCATCATGAGATTTAGTCAAGCAATTTCTACAAGATATGCACGGACTATCAACACAAGCATGTGAAACATTTGGAGTGCTCGAAGTGTTGGAGTCCAAAGATGGAGCATTGCAATAAGATAGAGATGAGGGATCATCAACGATAAGCACACTATCATCATTGCAATGAACACCACTACTCACCATATCATTACCTTGTGGCAATCCACATGTAGGTGAAGTAGAAGAAGTTGAGAAAGCAACACGGCCGGAGGTGGAGGGAGAACAATCATCCCCACAAAACTTGGACACGCCATATTTATCTTGAAGCTTTGTCCACAACTCATGAGCATCCCGAAACGGCATGAGTTGAAATATAACTACATTGCTCAAAGCATCGAAAAGCACATTAGAACCTTGAGCATTGAGATAAGAGTTTTTCTCATCCTCTAAAGATAATCTTTGGGATCCTTTGGAGGAGAAAAACCCATATCTACAATTCGCTCTAAATTTGGGTCCATGACCCTAAAGAGATTAAGCATGCGAATTACCCAAACATCAAAATTTGTGCCATCGAAACTAAGAGTGTCAGAGAATCCTAAGCCCCTAGTCGACATCCTTACTCTCTAGGCGGTTAAGCCCTAAAAAGAGAGACGAGGCTCTGATATCAATTGAAAGATCGAGGATGTCGCCTAGAAGGGGGGGTGAATAGGCGTTTTAAAATAATTACGGTTTAGGCTTGAACAAATGCGGAATAAACCTAGCGGTTAATTTGACAAGCACAAAACCTACAAAAACTAGGCTCACCTATGTGCACCAACAACTTATGCTAAGCAAGATAAACAACTAAGTGATAGCAAGATATATGACAAGAAACAATATGGCTATCACAAAGTAAAGTGCATAAGTAAAGGGCTCGGGTAAGAGATAACCGAGGCACGCGGAGACGACGATGTATCCCGAAGTTCACACCCTTGTGGATGCTAATCTCCGTTTGGAGCGGTGTGGAGGCACAATGCTCCCCAAGAAGCCACTAGGGCCACCGTAATCTCCTCACACCCTCGCACAATGCAAGATGCCGTGATTCCACTAAGGGACCCTTGAGGGCGGTCACCGATCCCATACAAATGGCAACCCTTGGGGGCGGTCACCGAACCCATACACTTTGGCAACCCTTGGGGGCGGTCATCGGTACCCGTCAAATTGCTCGGCGCGATCTCCACAACCTAATTGGAGACCCCGACGCTTGCCCGGAGCTTTACACCACAATGATTGAGCTCCGAACACCACCAACCGTCTAGGGCGCCAAGGCACCCAAGAGGAACAAGCTTTAGGGTGCCCAAACACCCAAGAGTAATAAGCTTCTCAAACTTCACTTCCACGTATCACCGTGGAGAACTCAAACCGATGCACCAAATGCAATGGCAAGGGCACACGGAGTGCCCAAGTCCTTCTCTCTCAAATCCCACCGAAGCAACTAATGCTAGGGAGGAAAATGAGAGGAAGAACGAAAGAAGAACACGAAGAACTCCAAGATCTAGATCCAAGGGGCTCCCCTCACTTAGAGGAGAAAGTGATTGGTGGAAACATGGATCTAGATCTCCTCTCTCTTTTCCCCCAAAAACTAGCAAGAATCCATGGAGGGATTGAGAGATAAGCAAGCTCAAGAGAGTCAACAATGGAGGAGAGAGAAGTGCTCAAGAACTTGCAAGAAGATAACACCCAAGGGGGAAGAAGACCCCCTTTTATAGGAGGGGAAAAAACCAACTGTTATCCTCACAGCCCGCACAGAGCGGTACTACCACTCCAAGGAGCGGTACTACCGCTAGGGCGGTAGTAGCCCTTTGAAAAACAACAGCGAGGAGGCAAAAGGCCGGTAGAACCGCCGGAGCGGTACTACCGCTAGTCCTCACGGTACTACCGCTAGGGATAGCGGTACTACCGCAAAGGGTAGCGGTACTACTGCTAGCGAGCGGTACTAAAAAAATACATCCGTGCCTACCACTGCTGGACCTAATACGAGATTTTGGTCCGGAGCGGTACTACCACTGTAGTAGCCGCGGTAGTACCGCTCTGGAGTGGTAGTAAAAAATTACATCCGCTCCAATCCGTGGTAGTACCGCTGCAGCCTTTTCAGAACACCAAAACTGCCACAACTTCTGCAAACGGACTCCGAATTCAACGAAACCAAGTTTGTTGGAAAGCTAACGACATGGGCTAACACAATCTTGGTAGAAATATCAATAAGAAGCAAATTAGAAAAGTCCCATGAGAAAATGGTGAGAACCCTTCCTCGAAAAAGACCGGTAAAACCTCCAACACTGAAAACGCGATAGAAGAAGCATATGAAATCCGTTTTCGATGTACTAGAGCTTGTCACGAAGATAACCACAAGATCTAAAACCTCAAAATAAAATACAAATAAGAATCAAGAAAGATGATGCAAGGATGCAATGGTTTGAGCTCTCGACGAACGATACGATCAAGCTACTCACTTGAGAGCCCCCCTTGATAGTACGGCTATCGATCCTATAACCCGGTCTCCAAACTATCACCATGAGACCGGTAAAATATAAAACCTATCAAGGGCAAACCTTTTCCTTGCACGAAGTCCACTTGAGCTAGATGATGACGATCTTGACTCCCTCCAGTTGGACCACCTTTCTTGATTGCGTTCGCTCGATGAAGACTAGTTGATTGCTCCCCCATACTCCACTATGGGTGAGCCACTCTTTGGCACATTTTCACAAGTCCATTGTCACCACAATGGACGGCAAGCTTCAAGCATGTGATCTCTTCGTGATGATCCACTTGAACTTGCACACCGCAACCTAACCCCACAAAGAACTCTCACGAAGACCATGGGTTAGTACACAAAGCGTAATTGACAATGCTTACCATACCATGGGATCGCTTGGTCCCCCTCGGTACATCTTCTACACTTTGTGTGTTGATCAACTTGATTCACTCTTTGACTTAGTCTTGATCAAACTCTCACATGACTAATCTTTAGGTAATTCCTTGAATAGCATCTTGGTCATCACAAACTCTCCTTGAAACCAACAAATGGACTCCAAGAAAAGCCTATGGACAAATCCTTCAAATATAACTCAAGGCAACCATTAGTCCATAGAGATTGTCATCAATTACCAAAACCAAACATGGGGGCACCGCATGTTCTTTCAATAACAATGGCCACGGAGTTGGTGTTATTTATATATCTCCATATAGTGTTGTTCTGTGAAGCCTCGTATGCCTCTTAAAATATTTATTGCACAATAATCAACGCCGAATATGCAATGTTATTCGGTTTGGAGCTTTTGGTTGCCATAGGTGCTACACATATTGAGGCTTTCGGTTATTCATTATGAATAGTGCAACAAATATCAAAAGTTATCAATGTCTCAATGAATCACTTATAGTTTATCTTGAGGCATGTTTAGATGTAATATTCTCCTTGGGTGGCTTTCAAATTGTTCATATATCTAGACATGACAATTGGAAATAATTGACACGGCGGGCATTTGGCTACCATGTTGATCATGGTGTATTGCATATCTATCAATAGCCAATGCTTAGTCTCATCGAAATAGGTAAGGCCGAACTGAAGCCCACCGCTTCGGCCACTAATGAAACTTTTATGCAGGCGAATCAAGGATTGGAGAAAGTTCATTTGTGATTATCTGCAAAATCCTAGCAAAAGGGTGAACAATATGGTTCGGAGGATGGCTTTGAGATACATATCTATGGAACTTTATCACCCGATTGTTATAGAAGTTGAGAATTTTTCACCCAAGTTTGCATCAAGGATTCAAACAAGTAATGGTCCATATATACTTATCGCCTTAAGCACATGCAAAATGGATGATGGAGTGTTGACATCATCCTTAGAACCAACATGGAAGAAGTTATTTTTCGGCACACTAGCTTTGCCAAAAAACAGGGGGGCATGTGTTGACGCTCAAAAGTGGCACAATCATAGAGAGTAGCTTTAAGTATTACAAGACTAATTCAAACTTATGATTGGAGGTCACCTCCGGATGGCTCTCTTTAAGAAGATCGAGATGGATATGAACATGGTCTAAAACGGAGCTCTTATGCAATAGTTATGACAAGTTCAGAGATGCTCATGTTGACACCAGATTAAATAATGGCACGAAACTCAATTAATATGGCCTATGATGGAAAATGTTTCAAAACGAAAATTGTGCGTCTCATCGAAACAGTCAATTTTGATATAAAAATCGTCCCAATCTGAGTTCGTATGCAAAAGTTAGAGCCATCGGAATGCAGCCCTGCCAGGAGGCAAAATATGGCACGCCCCACCAGACACGTGTTTGATGGGTAGCGCCACCAATCGGCTGTTTTGCGTGAGAGATTCGGCCCTCAAGATGGCTTCTAATCGGAAAACTTTCAACACGAAAGTTGTTCGTCTTGTCGAAACGGTCAAATTTGCTTCTGAGCTCATCTTCATCTGAGATTGTTTGTGGCCTGTGGGACCTAAAAACCAAACTGATGTTCTAGACTTACCTAAATCCGAGTTCGGTTAATTTTGGAAAGATTTGGACGTGATTTGGAGTCCTTTTCTTGTACGGGAAGTCCATCCACCTCCTATATACCTAAGGGGTGACGCCGATTGAACAACACACAATCGAACAAACAAATCTACTAGTTTTTTGTGTTCATCTATCTTTACCCCCCTCCCTTGTATCTTGCTTCTCGTTCTTCGTTCGTTCTTCTTCATTGCAGGGTGGCGAACCTCGAGGCCCTAGGGGCGATCAGGTCGACCTAGGGCAGCCCATAGCCGCCGCACGTCCAAACGGGGTCCCTCCCGGGCGTGTGGGGTATCGGGTCCTCAAAATCGCCCGCCGGATTGCCTGCGCATCGCGCTTCCGGCTGGGTCTCCTTCGATGTGAGCTGCGGTGTATCACCCCCAACATCGAGGGTACACGATGACGTGTTCGTGTGTGGCGACTCTGCACATGAACACGTCATCGTGTACCCTCGACGCCGGGGGTGATGCACCACAGCTCACGTCGAAGGAGACCCGGCCGGAAACGCGGTGCGTAGGCAATCCGGCGGGCGGTTTTGAGGACCCGAAACCCCACACACCCGGGAGGGACCCCATTTGGACACGCGGCGGCTATGGGCCTCCCTAGGTCGACCTAATCGCCCCTAGGGCCTCGAGGTTCGCCGCCCTCCAATGAAGAAGAACGAACGAAGAACGAGAAAAAAGATATAAGGGAGGGGGATAGATGAATACGAAAAAGTAGTAGATGTGTTTGTTCGATTGTGTGTTGTTCAATCGGCCATCACCTCTCATCTATTTATGAGGCGTCTGGACTTCCTGTATAAGAAAAGGATTCCAAATCGAGTCCAAATCTTTCCAAAATTAACCGAACTCGGATTTAGGCAAGTCTGGGACATCAGTTCGGTTTTTAGGTCCCATAGGACACAAACGACCTCGGATGAAGATGAGCCCAAAAGCAAATTTGACCGCTTTGACGAGACGAACAACTTTTATGTTGAACTCTCTTCCATTCAAAGCAATCTTGAGGGCCGAATCTCTCACGTAAAACAGACAATTGGTGGTGCTACCCATCAGACACGTGCCTGGCGGGGGGCGCCATATTTTGCCTCCTGGCAGGGCTGCATTCAGATGGCTATAACTTTTGCATACGAACTCGGAATGGGACGACTTTTAAATCAAAATCGACCATTTCGACGAGACGCGCAACTTTTGTGTTGAAACATTTTCCATTAGAGGACATCTAAATTGAGTTTCATACCATTTTTTAATCTGGTGTCAACATGAGCATCTTTGAACTTGTCATAACCATTGCATAAAAGCTCTGTTTTAGACCATGTTCATATCCATCTCGATCTTCTTAAAGAGAGCCATCCGGAGGTGACCTCCAATCATAAGTTTGAATTAGTCTTGATATAACTTCAAGCTACTCTTTACGATTGTGCCACTTTTGAGCGTCAACACATGCCCCCCCTGTTTTTCGGCAAAGCTAGCGTGCCAAAAAATAACTTCTACCATGCTGGTCCTAAGGACAATGTCAACACTCCATCGGCCATTTGTACTCTTAGGGCGATAATTGTGTATCGACCATTGCTTGTTTGAATCTCTTGATGCAAACTTCGGTGAAAACTTCTCAACTTCTATAACAATCCGGTGATAAAGTTCCATACATATGTATCTCAAAACCATCCTCCGAACCATAATGTTCACCCTTTTGCTAGGATTTTGCAGATAATCATGAATGAACTTCTTCCAATCCTTGCTTCTCCTGCATAAAAGTTTCATTAGTGGCCGAAGCGATGAGCTCCAATTCGGCCTAACCTACGTTGGCGAGAATAAGCATCGGCTATTGATAGATATATGCAATACACCATGATCAACATAGTAGCTGGATGCTTGCTGTGCCAACTCATTTGCTCTTCAATTGTCATGTCTAGATATATGAGCAGTATTAAAACAACCCAAGGTAAATTTTACATCTAGACATACCTCAAAATAAATTATAAGTGATTCATCAAAACATTGATAACCCTTGGATATTTGTTGCGCTTCTCATAATGAATCACCTAACGCCTTAATATGTGTAGCACCTATGGGAACCAAAGGCTTGTCTCGCTTTCCAATCGAACTAAGGACGATGTTCGGATACTACACCGTCCATGCTTTGACATATTCTTAGGATGATAGGTAAATATCAGCCATTAACATAAGGTCCATGTAAACTTCATCCACCAAAGCAAGTATAGCCGAAATAAACAAATAAACTAACAATCAAATATTTCAGCTCTTTTGGATTAGCTACAAAATGCAACTAACCAAATGTATAGTGATTTGGTAATACCCTCTCATGATGTAGAAAATTATTTTGCGTCCATGGATGAAAATAAACCCATGGAGGGTAATTGATCATACCTGAGGATGAATTCCATGGCAAAGGCATCAATGGCATGGTTGAAGAACATGTATGATGTGCTAACCAAAGATTTTGATAGGGTGATGGAAACTTTTGGCTGAATTGTTTACTGCTTTCATTCTTTTCCTTCTTCACTTTAGTTGTACTTGTTGCAATAGAAGCTTGCACATCATTTTGGTTTCGATTGCCCCCCTTGGGAGCCCATGCCATGTTCTTCTTTCTCAGCTCTTGTGCACTAAGCTTTTGTAATTCCTTCTTTTGCCAATACGATCAGCCGAGTGGGCACCTCGGCCGTGATTCTGTTTCAACCAATGGAAACTCTTTTTTGGCCTTATGCACCCTCAACTTCTTTTCTTTAGATTTGGCACTTTGAATCTCACCTATTGATTGCTTCATCTCATTGCCTTTAGTAGCCAATGTCAACACTTTCATTGGCTCTTTTTCACTTGAGATCAAATCTGAAGTAGCACTCTTACGACCATCTCTTTTAACGTGGTAAACTTGTTTGACCACCTCTTTCTTCTTCATTGAGCTCTGGACTGATTCCTTATGATTGAAATGGTCTTTAACATGTGATTATTCAAATGTTGATCTTCTCGGAGCTGCATAATATTGGTGAGATGGTCTAAAATAAGATGGAGAATGTGCCATTGTATCATACCTGTCCCATGATGGATATGGATCTACATGAGCATAGGGAGGCATCCACGGCATTGGCATTGGTGGCCCAAAATAAGGATATGAATATGTTGCATTAAAATTCTCACTTTGCCAATACCGATCTATTTGCGCCTTGGGGTGATCTTGGTTTCTTTGCATGATTTGGCCGATAAGCATTCTTCTCTTCACTCTTATTTTGATATTTATCCAATAGTTCGGTGAAGGTGATTTTTGATCTCTTAAACTTGCGCTTATTTTGGCCTTTGTTCTCTTTTGGTTTGCTTTCATCGATCATTGGATTTGCTTGTTGCCCCCCAGTCCTTGGCGTCTTCATTGTAGCCTCGATGGAATTCTCGCCCTCAAGATTATGTTCATTATGCTCTTCAACAACTTCTTTACTTGAAAGCTTGATCCCGTCACATGTAGGTTTTACCTTCTCTTTAAATGGATCGGCTTGAAGCAGCCGATGCAAAAACTTTTTGCCATCAGGACCAATCGAAATAGACTGGTCATCTCTTGGTGTTTCAACAAATTTCAATCATCCTTTTTCAATGGACGATTTAACTATTTGACGAAACATGTTGCAATCCTCAAAATTATGCTTGAACGAATCATGCAACTTACAATACATTCGTCCTTGGATAGATGGCTCAACATGGTGATCAAGCATTCTAATATAATTATTTGTCAACAACAAATCAAAGATTTGATCACACATGTTTGAATTGAAGGTATAATTTTTATTTTCTAGTCGATCTTGTTGTGAGAATGGCTTTGGAGTTAAGCAAACGAATGGTTCAGATTTTGCATCACCTCATTCGGCTATGCATTGTGTTTTGCACTCTATCTCCGATGTCTTTGAATAAGAAACTATACTGACATCTGTTTGCTCAAAAGATTTTAACCTTGGCTTTAAATTTATGAAATGAAAATAATTAGAACACATATGTCTCAATTGAGACCAAGTGTAAGCCAAGTAAGAAACAAGCAAAGCTACCCACTTAAATAGGAACTTTAAATAAAGCAATGGGAAAATCTTTGGCTGCAATAATAAGTCACTATCGGTCTCTTTGAATGGTACAATGTATTGACTGATATGCTTTGTAACAATTTTATTGCTAACAAGTAAATTACCCTTCTTCATTGGTCTTTCAAAATTACTTATGAGGATTTTTCTAATAGATGCATCAACAATAAAGTTGTGACCAAATCTGAAAATAGGTAAATTACTTGCTAAACATACCTCTTCAAATATGTTGGGAGAGCATGATGGTGGTGTGACTTGAACAATATCTTGCTCCGACATTGGATGGCTCCCCAACGCCTCTTCATCATCCTTTGCTTGATTCCGTGCATCATTACATTGAAGATTTTTGTCGGCCGAACTTTGTTCGGCTACTTGTTCTTGTCCTTGAGGCTTGTCAATTTCTGTGGCACAGAACTCATAGGGCAGGAAGTAGGTTCCATTAACTTTAGAAAAATCAAGTATGGTCATTTTGCTATGCTTGCCATGCCCATTCTCAATAATGCTTGCCTCTCTGGATTTGATGGACTCGGAGTATATACTACTTGATTCGGCTTTTTCAACCGAAGCACTTTCATGTTCCGAATCACCCTTCTTTTCATTGATACTACCAATTGGCAATACTTCTTTTATCTGAGTCAATTCTTTTGCTATTTGTTTCTAGCGGCGAGCGGCAAAATTGGCTTTAAGATTTTTCTCAATTTTAGCCCACTCCGGATATGATTGCCCCCCAATGCTTTTAGATTCTTTCAGCAATGAAACATGGGTGTTGCCGAAACTTTGCAATTGTGTAGGGGGTGTATAATATGATGTAGTACTAGGTGAAGGCATATGCATTGTTGTAAAACCATATTTTTGCTCGCCAATTTTACCAATTGGCAAAGATTCATCTTCTTGCAAAACTCTAGCTTTTATTGCATTATAATCAGGAACTAGCCCCTTATCATGTTCTTCAAGGCAAATAGCACTAATCTTATTATTTCGGGCTATATCCCTTTTTAATTTAGTCACTTCCCATTCTGTAAGGTATTGCTCCACAATACTTTTAGATTCTTTCGGCATTAAGGTGTTGCCGAAATTATGCAATTACGTAGAGGATGCATTATATGCTACAATATTAGATGATGGCATGTGCACTCCTGCAAAATTTTCACTTATTCGGCTATGACCGTAAAGGTGCAGAGCCGAATTATGAGCATCTATAGTTGTATACGGTACCGAAAAATTACTAACATGATGTGTAGCATATGACGATTGAGAATAACTGGCCGAATAGCTAGTAGTAGCATGGCCAATTCTCCCATCCATCGGCATGGTTGATCCAGTATATTGCAAATTAATTGACGGTGAATAAAAAGGTGAAACACTTTGTTGCATGCTATTGGAAGTTCCTACACGAGGTGTTTCAACTTGATTGACCAAACTCATCATGTTGTTCATCGGCATAACGATTTCTGGGGTTGCCGATGCATGAGAGTTGGAGTACATATGGTGCATGTTACTAGTATCATAAGAAACTGAATCATGTAAATTACTTTGAATCGGCCTATGCACGTAATTAGATGCATGATTGAAAAAATTAGGGCTGGCCGATAGAGTATACTCATTGAACGATCTAGTAACACCATATGAATTATTTGCATCTACTTTAGGGGACTGAATATTCATATTACCTTTGTAGATTGCAAACCCTAGATGACTATCTCTTCGTAGCAAGAACAGGCCGGAGACCATTCAAAGCTTCATCCTCAGCGGAGTCGCCAAAAAGTGTGTTCGCACACGAACACATCACCGTCTACCCTCAACGCCAGGGGTGATCCACCGCAGCTCACATCGAAGGAGGTCCGGCCGGAAGCGCGGTACACAGGCAATCCGACGGGTGCTTTTGAGGACCCGAAACCCCACACACCCGGGAGGGACCCCGTCTGGATGCGCGGCAGCTATGGGCTGCCCTAGGTCGACTTGATCGCCCCTAGGGCCTCGAGGTTCGCCGCCCTGCAATGAAGAAGAACGAACGAAGAACGAGAAGAAAGATACAAGGGCGGGGATAGATGAACACGAAAAAGTAGTAGATGTGTTTGTTCGATTGTGTGTTGTTCAATCGGCCGTCACCTCTCAACTATTTATGAGGCGGCTGGACTTTCCGTACAAGAAAATGACTCGAAATCACGTCCAAATCTTTCCAAAATTAACCGAACTCAGATTTAGGTAAGTCTGGGACAACAGTTCGGCTTTTAGGACCCACAGGCCACAAACGACCTCGGATGAAGATGGTCTCAAAAGAAAATTTAAACGTTTCGACGAGACGAACAACTTTCATGTTGAACGTTTTTCCATTTGAAGCCATCTTGAGGGCTAAATCTCTCACGCAAAACAGCTGATTGGTGGCGCTATATTTTGCCTCCTGACAGGGCTGCATTTCGATGGCTCTAACTTTTGCATACGAACACGGATTGGGACGATTTTTATATCAAAATCGACCATTTCAACAAGACGCATAACTTTCATGTTAAAATGTTTTCCATCAGAGGCCATATTAATTGAGTTTCATGCCATTCTTTAATCTGGTGTCAACATGAGCATCTCTGAACTTGTCATAACTATTGCATAAGAGCTCCGTTTTAGACCATGTTCATATCCATCTCGATCTTCTTAAATAGAGCCATCCGGAGGTGACCTCCAATCATAAGTTTGAATTAGTCTTGATATAACTTCAAGCTACTCTTTACGATTGTGCCACTTTTGAGCGTCAACACATGCCACCCTGTTTTTCGGCAAAGCTAGCGTGCCGAAAATTAACTTCTACCGTGCTAGTTCTAAGGACGATGCCAACACTCCATCGGACATTTATATGCTTAGGGAAATAATTATATATCGGCCATGTTTATGCTTAGGGCGATCATTCTATATCAGCCATTTGCAACAAAAGTGCAGCTAATCAAACGCATGATGATTTGGTAATACCCTTGCATGATGTAAGAAATTGCATTGCATCCATGGATTAAAATATGCCCATTGAGGGTAACCAATCATACCTGATGACGAAGTCCATGGCATAGGCATCAATGGCATAGTTGAAGAATATGGATAATGTGTGGACCGAAGATGTTGAAACCTTCGGCTTGGTCCTTCATAATTTTTGCTATTTTCCTTCTTCACCTTTGCCGCACTTCTGGTAATGGAAGCTTGCACATAATTCTTATTTTGAGTATTTTCTTTGCGAACCCATGCCATGTTCCTTTCTTCAAGTTCTTGTGCACTAAGTTTTTGTAATTTTTTCTTTTGCCAATATGATAAGCCGAGTGAGCACCCCGGCTGTGTTTTTGTTTGAACTAATGACATTTCTTGTTTTACCTTGTGCATTTCAACTTCTTTTCTACATATTTGGCACTTTGAATCTCAATAATTGATTGCTTCATCTCTTTGCCTTTAGTAGCCAATGTCAACACTTTAATTCACTACAGGAATCAGCTTCTTTGCCATCTGCCATGGCAGACGGCAAAGGACCGGAAAGCGGACGGCAAAGGGCTTTGCCGTTTGCCACGGACGGCAAACATGCCCGGCAAAGATAGCTAATGTAAACAGCTCGTTTGCCATCTGCTTTTGTCCAGCGGACGGCAAAGACCACTTTGCCGTTTGTGGCAGACAGCAAAGATCGTTGACAGCAAAGAATAGACGTTAGCCACATTAGGTGGCTAACGGGAGGCTTTGCCGTCCGCCGGCTGACGGTAAATATGCCCTCCCCTTTGTCGTCTGCCTTGTGACATCAGCAGACGCGTCATGCCCTCCCGCTCTTTGCCGTCTACCATGGACGGCAAACTGCACAAGCCTTTGTCGTCTGCCACGGACGGCAATGTGACCAAATGGGTCAGCTCCCAGGTTGCATAGGTTACTGCCACGTGGCCACTTTGCCGTCTGTGGCAGACGGCAAAGACCCCTTTGCCATCGGTGGCAGACGGCAAAGTGCCTGTATTGTTTCTGTTTTTTCTGTTTTCTGTTATATCCCTGCATTTTCAAAAGATATATATGATATATATAGTTTCAACCTCAAACATAGCCCATGTATCAAACATCTAGCAGTCCATCAATGCAACAGAACACATAGGGTATTAAAAGATCCAATACATACATAGTTTCACGGAGTTCATCCATATATACATACATAGTTTCACATTGTTCATCAATACAAATGAAAACTAGAACTAAACATAGCAGTCCATCAATGCTGCTTCCATGAAGTGAATCAAACCTGCCAAAAAAAATGGGAGTAAGAAAGTTTAGAAGAAGAAGAAGACTAGAAGAAGGAAGAAGAAGAAGAAAAAGAATAGAGAAGAAGATCTTTCTTCTTCTCCTCTATCTTTTTATCCTTTTCCTTCTCATTCTCATTCTTCTTCTTTTATTCTTTCTTTTTCTTCTCTTTCTTCTTCTATTCTTCTTTTCTCTCTTCCTTGTTTTCTTCTTTTATTCCTTATTTGTGTCATTTTAGAGCAACTTAGGTAATTATGCCATTTTTTAGTAACTACTTATTATGTTAATTGGAGGAAAATAAGGTAGTATAGGTCATTTTTGTGCTAACCTAGGTGATGATGCCATTTTTGAGCCAACTTAGGTAAGTATAGCTCATTTTTTATCTAACTTAGGTAATTATGCCATTTTTGAGGAAAATAAACTAAGTATATGACATTTATGAGAGAACCAAGGTTATTATGCCATTTTGAAATGAATAAGCTAATTATGTATAAATGAACTAAATAAGCTAATTATGTCATTTTTGAGGATAATTAGCTAAGTAAATCTTTTTGGGGAAAATAAGCTAAGTATGTGGCATAATAGGGCTAACAAGCATGTACGAAGCTAAGTATGCATTTGTTAAGCAAAACACTAGAGAAAACTTACCCTCATCACAACAAATGCGATCAAGATCGCAACTAAGGTAACAATTGATCCAACGGCATAATGATACCAAGCCTCATTATCAATGGCATATTTTCTAATCTTCTAATCTTCAAGCGCATTGCATCCATCTTCATCTTGTGATCATCGACGACATCAGCAAAATACAACTCCAATTTCATCTTCTCTTCTCAATTCTTTTCATTTTTTCTTTCAAATATCATTTTCTTTTTCAACTAAATTAACTTCTCGAAAAGAGGGTCGGTTGCAATTTCCGGTTCACATACCTCCGAGATAAAAATATCTCTATGTCAACTTGATGGCCATAATTGTCATAAATGCGAAATGCAACAAATAGTTATAAAAGAGAATATACCACATCCGAATCATAAACCGGGCGAGGGCGACGGGGACGAATATCAAGACCATGGCACTATGTATAACAAACAATATACGAAGTAAGAAAATTATACAAAGTAACTATATAAATCATCAATCATACAGTAACTATATAAATCAAGGTACAACATAAAAAATTGAATACCTGACATGAACTAATAATAATCTTGATCGCCGGGTTCAATAAATGCTCCGGGGTGAATAAATGCATCATCATCACTATCATGAATGACGTCCTCATCGGGTTCAGCGGCATCAACATGTGGAAGGATACCTTTATGTAATCGGTCAAGCATTGACAAGTCATGCCGCAGCAGTAACCTCTTCTTATTCAGGCTCTTCTTGTTCCAGCTCAGGGGTGAAGTCGGATTCATGTCGTTGTTACTTCAATGTTCTGGGGTGAAGTAGAGCGTTTCTTGAAGCATTTTTTGGAAAGACGTGTTTCTTGAAAGAATTCACCTTCATATGGTCTGGGTTAATGAGGTTCATAATCCTCTTCATGGGGGGAGGTGGTCTAACATGTGGTGGCACTTCATAAACGACATCCCAACCATTCAGATTTGGATCAGTTTGGCAGGCCCACGGTAGATAGAAAAATTGGGTCGCCTGTTGAGCCGTAATATAGACATCGGGAACATCTAAATGGTGCTTTGTTTGATTTCGACTAGCCCTATATGTTATAAGTCCTTCTAGTCTCCTTCGGCTGGAACCAATAACATTTGAAGACTACGACGTTCGGTGGGTTTTCACCCCTAGAATAGAATTTCATAAATTGCTTCAACTCTCCCATAATAGTCGGTACCTCCATCGCCGATGCAGAGACACAACAATTTGTAGAATTTCCGTCGGCCATAGATAGCTCTTTGCGTAGGGACGAAAGTGATACCCGTTGATGTCGTATTTGTCAAATGAAGGTCTTATAGTCAAAACCATTAGCGACTTGTCTCAATTCGGCGTCCATAGACTCTGAATTAGCCACAAGTTTAATATGAAACGATTGTTGCATTAGCCGCAAATTAGACGAAGAAATGAGAATGGTCTAATGGAAATTACGTTTGTTTGAACCAAGAGATGAAACCGGGAAAGCCGCCTCCTTGCTTTGCCAGAAGCTCATACTCTTCGATGGATCCTTTTCGATCTCCGCTCCATCCGAGAATTTGGCGACGTATCGATTGTATCAAATATCCGGGAATAAGAGAATTTCAAAGGAATTAGAAGTTGTGGAAACAATGTACCGCGATAACTTACTCGATGTACGGCCTCACTTATGTTAGGTTGTTGAAGAATACAATGAAATGGTCCGCCATTCTTCAACATCCAACGATATTGGTTTAGAAGCACGGCTGGTGCGAATTCCCTTTGAATAGCGTGAGGTTGGATCCACCTTTTTTAGGGTCGCCAGCATTTTACGACGGCTTCGGATTATGCAAATGACGATTTTTGGCTTCGTAGTGTGCTGTCACGAAGTTTGCTGCTCCTCAGTAATGAATGCCTGGCCATCGATGCTTCAATTCTACATTATTTTTACATTTTGCTCGGAGCGTCTTCTGCATCCTCTCAGTTGTGTAGCACCAACGATTTTGCACGGGCCCCCCCAATCTTGCCTCGGTCGGGAGATGCAAAATCAATCAAGTGTTGCATTGGATTAAAGAAGCCCGGCGGAAAGATCTTCTCTAACTTGCAGATCAACTCCGGGCCAACTCTTCCATTTCTTCTAGCACGTCCAGGCGAAGTTCTTTCGCACAAGAACATGGAAGAAATAGCTCAGCTTGCCAGTACTTAGCCATTCATCCTCAGGGATAAAGCCACGCAACATCACCGGCATTACCCGCTCAATCCATATGTGCCAATCATGACTCTTGAGACCAAATATTTTCAATTTTTCAAGACTCGCTCCCCTCTTAGATTCGCTGCATACCCATCGGGGAACATCAACTGCATTTCACCACAAGATAATTCCCTCATAGCTGGCCTTCCAAGATTGAACCATGCCTTTGGCTTCGTCCAGTTCTGCTTTCCTTTCGGTTCTTTCATGTTTTGTAACGATCTATCACATAGCGCCTCTTGATCGACTCTAGCCTTAGTATTATCCTTGACTTCCCCTCTATGCCGAACAATGTACCAAATAGGGCTCAGCGATATTGTTTTCAGTGTGCATCACGTCGATGTTGTGTGGGCAAGGAGGTCTTTGAAGTAAGGCAGATCCACAAGCATGTCTTGTGATTCCAGGTGTGTTTGAATTATACCCCTTGAAATACCTGGACGCTCTGGATCTGGCTCGAGAGCATTTAACTGATCCAGGGTCTCTTGGCCTGTCAACGTAGGTGGTGCAGAGTTTTTGACAACTCTACTTTGATGAAGTTCTTTTGTCTTTCCTGAACTTATGGCGAGGATCCAGGAACTGTCTATGCAAGTCAAAGCAAGAAAACTTGCGACCGCTGCAACCAACGAAACTCAAGAGCTGCCTTGCATGTGGGCACGGGAACCTTGCACACACCAGCCAACGAATAGCGCATACACCGGCAAGTCATGCATCGAGTACATGTACCAAACACGCATTATGAAGTTCTGTTTGCTAGCGGCGTCGTATCTCTTGAACCCCATTATCCCAAGCTTCTTGCAATTCATCCTTGAGCGGCTGCATGTACACATTCATATTCTTCCCCGGATAGTTGGGCCCTGGAATTATCAATGTCAGGAAAATGTTCTTTCTTTGCTAATCTATCCGGGGGGAGTTGAGTGGAATGACAAATACGGGCCAACAACTATATTGGGTTGCGTCAGACCAAACACACTGAACCCATCCGTGTTGATGGCGACTCGAGGATGCCTTGGATCTGCCATTTTGCTCATGTAATGCATCGAAGCGCTTCCACGCAGAACCATCATGTAGTGTGTGTACCATCATCAGATTCCCATCTGCATCTAATTCGGTTCTTTTGCCCATTTTGTGCCATGTCATCTGTCTTGCCGTCTCTTCGACCATGAAAAGATGTTGAAGTCTTGGTACGATTGGCAAATACGGTAGAACATTAACAGGGATTTTGGTCTGGTCTTCTCACCCATACCGTTGTCTACCACAACATACCTGGAAGACTTGAAATGGGACAATATGTTCAATTCCGCATACTCAAGCTTAAATAAGGCACATCCTTTCTCACAGGCATGTATCTTCTCATAGGGCATCTTAAGTGCACGGAGGATTTTGTCCGACTGGTACAGGTTTGCAGGCATTACATGGCCTTTGGGTAGAAAGCGTCCAAATACTGTCATCATCGTGTCGTAGCATCTCTGCCCAAGTTGAATTGAGCCTTCAGAGCCATTACTTGTGAGATGGCATCCAGCTGACAACAGTGTGTCGGGGAACTTGAGACGTTTTGAGATGAGTCTCCATACGTAGGATGAAGTATGATGAAGCTCATATGACTGAGTCTGAATTGCATTTCAAGTCCGAATCCGAGCATCATCAAAGTCTTGACCATGTCTTGCATCCGGTACCATGCGTTGGTGGACGACGAATCGCCTCAGCTCTGGCACGTTGGGCAGACTCACCATGAAATGGCGACACGTATAACCGAGCGTAAAACCACTCTTCTGCAGGTGTTTGCCCATTTCATCCTCTGTCCTCTTTCCAATTGCCGCACCGGACACAGGGGCACCAGGTTTTCCTCTGGCCATTTGCAAATGTGGCTTTCACAAACCCCTTGGTTTTTGTTAACCATTCAGGTCATCGTTTCTGACTAGTGTGACGGTGTACATCCATGCACGATCACTCATCTTGCCTACCTAACTCTAATACGTAAAGATAGGTCATCAGCATGTATATTATCAGTTAATCTAGTTTGTCAATTTTATTACGTCCATGCAACTACACTCTAATAGGTAAGAATAGGTCCTAATCCCACCCAAGTATGTGTAGATTGAGTGTTCTCCGTGCTTACCCCTTCCGAGACAAAATTTTGCAGCACCTCCCCGTTGTTCTCAAATACAGTTCGGCAAAAAGCCGGGAGAGAAGTGCATCCGGAGAACAACAGGGAGGCGCTGCCGAAATTTTGTCTCGGAATGGGGTAGAGCATGGAGAACGTACCCAATCTACACATACTCGGGTTGTCCGTGGAAATCGCTGGACAATCCGAATGAGTTACGGTGATAAATATGCAACTGAATGCATATTTATTGATGCAACCCTTTCGGACAGGAGACGCATACTGGTTACGCGACTTAGCATGAAAATGAAATCTATTGACATGATTAAAAGAGCGTAGGAGGTGAAGGTGGATTCGTAGCTCACCCTCGGCTGTAGAGGAAGTAGTCGAACAACGGCAGGATCACGAACCAAAACTTCTACCATGATGACTCCAAGGAGATGAAATAGCACCAAGCCTGCAAATTTTACATGATCGAGTCAAGAAAATTTAGGACATCACATCACATAAAGCATTGACACTTCAAACTATGAAAAAAACTTTGACCCCTCGGCGATCCTGACCCTCGACCCCTCGGCGACCCTCACCCCTCGGAGTCCTCGACCTCGACCCCTCGACCTTCTTTTCTTTCTTTTTTTTCATCTTTTTCTTCCTTCTTTTCATCTTAGCCTTCTTGCTGCTCGTCTCTGCTTCTTCTTCTTTTTTCTTCTTCTCTGTCTTCTTCTTTGTTTCCTCTTTCTTCTTCTTTTCTTCTTCTTCTTCTTATTTTCTTCTTATCATCCTCCCACGCTATTATTATTATTATTTTCTTCTCCCTCCCGTTTCTGTCTTTTCTCCTCCTCCTCCTCCTCTTCTTCTTCTTATTCTTCTTCTTTTCTTCTCCTAATAATTTTTTCTAGAACTAACCTAGAACTAACCTAACTAACCTAGAACTAATCTAACTAACCTAACTAAAACTAGTAACTAACCTAACTAACAGTAGAAAAAATAAGAGGGGAGAGGCTCACCAGAGTGGGGCTGGGGGGGGTGCGGGGGCGGGGCGCGGCAGGGCGGGTGAGGGGGGGCGCGCTGTCGGGGGGCGGGGGGGTGGGTCAGGGAGAGGGAGGGGGCGTGGGGGGGGATGGGGGGCATGGGTGCGGGGACGGAGGGCGGGGGAGGTGGGGGGTAGGGGGAGAGGGGGATGGGGGGGGGTAGGGGGAGGAGAGGCAGGGTGGGTGGGTGAGGAATGGGGAGGGGCGGTGGGGGTCAGGGCAGCGACGGGGGGTGGTGGGTGGGATGGTGCGGCGACGGGGTGGTGGGGTGGTGCGGCGGGTCGGCGGGGTGGTGGGGTAGTGCGGCGGGGCGGTGTTGCGGGCAGATTGGGGACAGAGAGGGGAGAGAGAGGGGTGGGTCCGAGGAGAGAGAGAGGCCGTTAGTTTGGATGGGGCACGGTCTTTGCCGTCCGCTAGGGGATGGCAAAGAGTGGGGGGGTGGGCCGTTAGAGCGTTGCCCTAAAATGGACCCACCCAAACTCTTTGCGTCTGTAGCGACGGCAAAGATTTGGTGACGGCAATTTCATCTTTGCCATCAGCTAGTTCGTTGCGTCTGCTTTTTGTACGCTGACGGCAAAGACCTTCTTTGCCGTCAGCTAGCAGACGGCAAAAAAGTGGAGACGGCAAATTCTCTGATTCCAGTAGTGATTGGCTCTTTATCGTTTAAGATCATATCTGAATTGAACACTTGCGACCATCTTTTTTAACTCAATATACTTGTTGATCACCTCTTTCTTTTTTCTTGAACTCCGGACCTACTCTTTTTTATTAAAACGGTCTTGAACATATGAACTGCTCACTGAACGTTGATCTTCTTGGAGATGCATAATAATGGTGAGATGGTCTAAAATATGATGGAGAATGTGCCTTTGTATCATACCTGTCCCATGATGAATATCGATTACATGAGCATAGGGAGGCATCCACGACATTGGCGGCCCCAAAAGAAGGATATGAATATGTTGCATTGAAATTCTCACTTTGCAATAACGATCTCAGATTTGCGTAGGGGCTGATCTTGATGCTTTTGAATTACTTAACCGATAAGCACTTTTCTTCCACTCTTCTTTGATATTTTTCCAAAATCTGCGCGAAAGTGACTTTTGGCTTTTACCTTTGTGCTTACACCTGGCCTTTGCTTTCTTGCTTGTGCTTGCATCGATCTTTGGATTTCGTGTTGCCCCAGCACACTTAGCGTCTTCATTGCAACTTTGATGGATTTTCAACTCAGAATATTATCATTGTGTTTTGAACGACTTTCTTACTTGAAAGCTTGATCCATACTTGGAGTTTTAACCTTCTTTAAATGGATCGGCTTGAAGCAGGCGATGCAAAAAGTTTTGCCATAAGACCAATCGGAATAGACTGGTCATCCTTTGGTGTTTCAACAAAATCAATCGTCCTTTATCATGGCCGTTTTGACTATTTGACGAAACTATTGCAATCCTCAAAATTATGTTTGAATGAATGATGCAACTACAATACATTGTCTTTGGATAGATGGCTCGACATGGTGATCAAGAATTTAAATAATTATTTCTTACAACAAATCAAAGATTCACACATGGTTGAATTGAAGGTAATTTTTTATTTTCTAGCGAATTGCTGTGAGAACGGCTTTGGAGGTAAGCATATATATAGTTTCAACCTCAAACATAGCCCACGTATCCAACATCTAGCAGTCCATCAATGCAACAGAACACATAGGGTATTAAAAGATCCAATACATACATAGTTTCACGGAGTTCATCCATATATACATACATAGTTTCACATTGTTCATCAATACAAATGAAAACTAGAACTAGATTCAAACAAGTAATGGTCCATATATACTTATCGCCTTAAGCACATGCAAAATGGATGATGGAGTGTTGACATCATCCTTAGACCAACATGGAAGAAGTTATTTTTCGGCACACAGCTAGCTTTGCCAAAAACAGGGGGGCATGTGTTGACGCTCCAAAGTGGCACAATCATAGAGAGTAGCTTTAAGTATTAACAAGACTAATTCAAACTTATGATTGGAGGTCACCTCCGGATGGCTCTCTTAAGAAGATCGAGATGGATATGAACATGGTCTAAAACGGAGCTCTTATGCAATAGTTATGACAAGTTCAGAGATGCTCATGTTGACACCAGATTAAATAATGGCACGAACTCAATTAATATGGCCTATGATGGAAAATGTTTCAAAACGAAATTGTGCGTCTCATCGAAACTCAATTTTTGAATAAAAAATCGTCCCAATCTGAGTTCGTATGCAAAAGTTAGAGCCATCGGAATGCAGCCCTGCCAGGAGGCAAAATATGGCACGCCCCACCAGACACGTGTTTGATGGGTAGCGCCACCAATCGGCTGTTGCGTGAGAGATTCGGCCCTCAAGATGGCTTCTAATCGAAAACTTTCAACACGAAAGTTGTTCGTCTTGTCGAAACGGTCAAATTTGCTTCTGAGCTCATCTTCATCTGAATTGTTTTGGCCTGTGGGACCTAAAAACCAAACTGATGTTCTAGACTTACCTAAATCCGAGTTCGGTTAATTTTGGAAAGATTTGGACGTGATTTGGAGTCCTTTTCTTGTACGGGAAGTCCATCCACCTCCTATATACCTAAGGGGTGACGCCGATTGAACAACACACAATCGAACAAACAAATCTACTAGTTTTTTGTGTTCATCTATCTTTACCCCCCCCCTCCCTTGTATCTTGCTTCTCGTTCTTCGTTCGTTTCTTCTCATTGCAGGGTGGCGAACCTCGGGCCCTAGGGGCGATCAGGTCGACCTAGGGCAGCCCATAGCCGCCGCACGTCCAAACGGGGTCCCTCCCGGGCGTGTGGGGTATCGGGTCCTCAAAATCGCCCGCCGTTGCCTGCGCATCGCGCTTCCGGCTGGGTCTCCTTCGATGTGAGCTCGGTGTATCACCCCCAACATCGGGGTACACGATGACGTGTTCGTGTGTGGCGACTCTGCACATGAACACGTCATCGTGTACCCTCGACGCCGGGGTGATGCACCACAGCTCACGTCGAAGGAGACCCGCCGGAAACGCGGTGCGTAGGCATCCGGCGGGCGGTTTTGAGGACCCGAAACCCACACACCCGGGAGGGACCCCATTTGGACACGCGGCGGCTATGGGCCTCCCTAGGTCGACCTAATCGCCCCTAGGGCCTCGAGGTTCGCCGCCCTCCATGAAGAAGAACGAACGAAGAACGAGAAAAAAGATATAAGGGAGGGGATAGATGAATACGAAAAAGTAGTAGATGTGTTTGTTCGATTGTGTGTTGTTCAATCGGCCATCACCTCTCATCTATTTATGAGGCGTCTGGACTTCCTGTATAAAAAGGATTCCAAATCGAGTCCAAATCTTTCCAAAATTAACCGAACTCGGATTTAGGCAAGTCTGGGACATCAGTTCGGTTTTTAGGTCCCATAGGACACAAACCCCTCGGATGAAGATGAGCCCAAAAGCAAATTTGACCGCTTTGACGAGACGAACAACTTTTATGTTGAACTCTCTTCCATTCAAAGCATCTTGAGGGCCGAATCTCTCACGTAAAACAGACAATTGGTGGTGCTACCCATCAGACACGTGCCTGGCGGGGGGGCCCATATTTTGCCTCCTGGCAGGGCTGCATTCAGATGGCTATAACTTTTGCATACGAACTCGAATGGGACGACTTTTAAATCAAAATCGACCATTTCGACGAGACGCGCAACTTTTGTGTTGAAACATTTTCCATTAGAGGACATCTAAATTGATTTTCATACCATTTTTTAATCTGGTGTCAACATGAGCATCTTTGAACTTGTCATAACCATTGCATAAAAGCTCTGTTTTAGACCATGTTCATATCCATCTCGATCTTCTTAAGAGAGCCATCCGGGGTGACCTCCAATCATAAGTTGAATTAGTCTTGATATACTTCAAGCTACTCTTTACGATTGTGCCACTTTTGAGCGTCAACACATGCCCCCCCTTTTTTTCGGCAAAGCTAGCGTGCCAAAAATAACTTCTACCATGCTGGTCCTAAGGACATGTCAACACTCCATCGGCCATTTGACTCTTAGGGCGATAATTGTGTATCGACCATTGCTTGTTGAATCTCTTGATGCAAACTTCGGTGAAAACTTCTCAACTTCTATAACAATCCGGTGATAAAGTTCCATACATATGTATCTCAAAACCATCCCCGAACCATAATGTTCACCCTTTTGCTAGGATTTTGCAGATAATCATGAATGAACTTCTTCCAATCCTTGCTTCTCCTGCATAAAAGTTCATTAGTGGCCGAAGCGATGAGCTCCAATTCGGCCTAACCTACGTTGGCGAGAATAAGCATCGGCTATTGATAGATATATGCAATACACCATGATCACATAGTAGCTGGATGCTTGCTGTGCCAACTCATTTGCTCTTCAATTGTCATGTCTAGATTATGAGCAGTATTAAAAAACCCAAGGTAATTTTACATCTAGACATACCTCAAAATAAATTATAGTGATTCATCAAAACATTGATAACCCTTGGATATTTGTTGCGCTTCTCATAATGAATCACCTAACGCCTTAATATGTGTAGCACCTATGGGAACCAAGGCTTGTCTCGCTTTCCAATCGAACTAAGGACGATGTTCGGATACTACACCGTCCATGCTTTGACATATTCTTAGGATGATAGGTAAATATCGCCATTAACATAAGGTCCAGTAAACTTCATCCACCAAAGCAAGTATAGCCGAAATAACAAATAAACTAACAATCAATATTTCAGCTCTTTTGGATTAGCTACAAAATGCAACTAACCAAATGTATAGTGATTTGGTATACACCTCTCATGATGTGAAAATTATTTTGCGTCCATGGATGAAAATAAACCCATGGAGGGTAATTGATCATACCTGAGGATGAATCCCTGGCAAAGGCATCAATGGCATGGTTGAAGAACATGTATGATGTGCTAACCAAAGATTTTGATAGGGTGATGGAAACTTTTGGCTGAATTGTTTACTGCTTTCATTCTTTTCCTTCTTCACTTTAGTTGTACTTGTTGCAATAGAAGCTTGCACATCATTTTGGTTTCGATTGCCCCCCTGGGAGCCCATGCCATGTTCTTCTTCTCAGCTCTTGTGCACTAAGCTTTTGTAATTCCTTCTTTTGCCAATACGATCAGCCGAGTGGGCACCTCGGCCGTGATTCTGTTTCAACCAATGGAAACTCTTTTTTGGCCTATGCACCCTCAACTTCTTTTCTTTAGATTTGGCACTTTGAATCTCACCTATTGATTGCTTCATCTCATTGCCTTAGTAGCCAATGTCAACACTTTCATTGGCTCTTTTTCACTTGAGATCAAATCTGAAGTAGCACTCTTACGACCATCTCTTTTAACGTGGTAAACTTGTTTGACCCCTTTTCTTCTTCATTGAGCTCTGGACTGATTCCTTATGATTGAAATGGTCTTTAACATGTGATTATTCAAATGTTGATCTTCTCGGAGCTGCATAATATTGGTGAGATGGTCTAAATAAGATGGAGAATGTGCCATTGTATCATACCTGTCCCATGATGGATATGGATCTACATGAGCATAGGGAGGCATCCACGGCATTGGCATTGGTGGCCCAAAATAAGGATATGTATGTTGCATTAAAATTCTCACTTTGCCAATACCGATCTATTTGCGCCTTGGGGTGATCTTGGTTTCTTTGCATGATTTGGCCGATAAGCATTCTTCTCTTCACTCTTATTTTTAATTTTATCCATATTTTCGTGAGGTGTTTTTGATCTCTTAAACTTGCGCTTATTTTGGCCTTTGTTCTCTTTGTGTTGGCTTTCATCATCATCATTTATTTGTTGTGCCCCCCAGTCCTTGGCGTCTTCATTGTAGCCTCGATGGAATTCTCGCCCTCAAGTAATGTTCATTATGCTCTTCAACAACTTCTTTACTTAACTTATCCCTTCACATGTAGTTTTACCTTCTCTTTAAATGGATCGGCTTGAAGCAGCCGATGCAAAAACTTTTTGCCATCAGGACCAATCGAAATAGACTGGTCATCTCTTGGTGTTTCAACAAATTTCAATCATCCTTTTTCAATGGACGATTTAACTATTTGACAAAACATGTTGCAATCCTCAAAATTATGCTTGAACGAATCATGCAACTTACAATACATTCGTCCTTGGATAGATGGCTCAACATGGTGATCAAGCATTCTAATATAATTATTTGTCAACAACAAATCAAAGATTTGATCACACATGTTTGAATTGAAGGTATAATTTTTATTTTCTATTCATCTTGTTGTGAGAATGGCTTTGGAGTTAAGCAACGAATGGTTCAGATTTTGCATCACCTCATTCGGCTATGCATTGGTTTTTTGCACTCTATCTCCGATGTCTTTGAATAGAAACTATACTGACATCTGTTTGCTCAAAAGATTTTAACCTTGGCTTTAAATTTATGAAATGAAAATAATTAGAACACATATGTCTCAATTGAGACCAAGTGTAAGCCAAGTAAGAAACAAGCAAAGCTACCCACTTAAATAGGAACTTTAAATAAAGCAATGGGAAAATCTTTGGCTGCAATAATAAGTCACTATCGTTCTCTTTGAATGGTACATGTATTGACTGATTATCTTGTAACAATTTTATTGCTAACAAGTAAATTACCCTTCTTCATTGGTCTTTCAAAATTACTTATGAGGATTTTTTCTAATAGATACAACAATAAAGTTGTGACCAAATCTGAAAATAGGTAAATTACTTGCTAAACATACCTCTTCAAATATGTTGGGGAGCATGATGGTGGTGTGACTTGAACAATATCTTGCTCCGACATTGGATGGCTCCCCAACGCCTCTTCATCATCCTTTGCTTGATTCCGTGCATCATTACATTGAAGATTTTTGTCGGCCGAACTTTGTTCGGCTACTTGTTCTTGTCCTTGAGGCTTGTCAATTTCTGTGGCACAGAACTCATAGGGCAGGAAGTAGGTTCCATTAACTTTAGAAAATCAAGTATGGTCATTTGGCTATGCTTGCCATGCCCATTCTCAATAATGCTTGCCTCTCTGGATTTGATGGACTCGGAGTATATACTACTTGATTCGGCTTTTTCAACCGAAGCACTTTCATGTTCCGAATCACCCTTCTTTTCATTGATACTACCAATTGAAATACTTCTTTTATCTGAGTCAATTCTTTTGCTATTTGTTTCTAGCGCGAGCGGCAAAATTGGCTTAAGATTTTTTCCAATTTTAGCCCACTCCGGATATGATTGCCCCCAATGCTTTTAGATTCTTTCAGCAATGAACATGGGTGTTGCCGAAACTTTGCAATTGTGTAGGGGGTGTATAATGATGTAGTACTAGTGAAGGCATATGCATTGTTGTAAAACCATATTTTTGCTCGCCAATTTTACCAATTGGCAAAGATTTCATCTTCTTGCAAAACTCTAGCTTTTATTGCATTATAATCAGGAACTACCCTTATCATGTTCTTCAAGGCAAATAGCACTAATCTTATTATTTCGGCTATATCCCTTTTTAATTTAGTCACTTCCCATTCTGTAAGGTATTGCTCCACAATCTTTTAGATTCTTTCGGCATTAAGGTGTTGCCGAAATTATGCAATTACGTAGAGGATGCATTATATGCTACAATATTAGATGATGGCATGTGCACTCCTCAAAATTTTCACTTATTCGGCTATGACCGTAAAGGTGCAGAGCCGAATTATGAGCATCTATAGTTGTATACGGTACCGAAAAATTACTAACATGATGTGTAGCATATGACGATTGAGAATAACTGGCCGAATAGCTAGTAGTAGCATGGCCAATTCTCCCATCCATCGGCATGGTTGATCCAGTATATTGCAAATTAATTGACGGTGAATAAAAAGGTGAAACACTTTGTTGCATGCTATTGGAAGTTCCTACACGAGGTGTTTCAACTTGATTGACCAAACTCTCATGTTGTTCATCGGCATAACATTTCTGGGGTTGCCGATGCATGAGAGTTGGAGTACATATGGTGCATGTTACTAGATCATAAGAAACTGAATCATGTAAATTACTTGAATCGCGCCTATGCACGTAATTAGATGCATGATTGAAAAAATTAGGGCTGGCCGATAGAGTATACTCATTGAACGATCTAGTAACACCATATGAATTATTTGCATCTACTTTAGGGGACTGAATATTCATATTACCTTTGTAGATTGCAAACCCTAGATGACTATCTCTTCGTAGCAAGAAACAGGCCGGAGACCATTCAAAGCTTCATCCTCAGCGGAGTCGCCAAAAAGTGTTTCGCACACAACACATCACCGTCTACCCTCAACGCCAGGGGTGATCCACCGCAGCTCACACGAAGGAGGTCCGGCCGGAACGCGGTACACAGCATCCGACGGGTGCTTTTGAGGACCCGAAACCCCACACACCCGGGAGGGACCCCGTCTGGATGCGCGGCAGCTATGGGCTGCCCTAGGTCGACTTGATCGCCCCTAGGGCCTCGAGGTTCGCCGCCCTGCAATGAAGAAGAACGAACGAAGAACGAGAAGAAAGATACAAGGGCGGGATAGATGAACACGAAAAAGTAGTAGATGTGTTTGTTCGATTGTGGTTGTTCAATCGGCCGTCACCTCTCAACTATTTATGAGGCGGCTGGACTTTCCGTACAAGAAAATGACTCGAAATCACGTCCAAATCTTTCCAAAATTAACCGAACTCAGATTTAGGTAAGTCTGGACAACAGTTCGGCTTTTAGGACCCAGGCACAAAACGACCTCGGATGAAGATGGTCTCAAAGAAAAATTTAAACGTTTCGACGAGACGAACAACTTTCATGTTGAACGTTTTCCATTTGAAGCCATCTTGAGGGCAAATCTCTCACGCAAAACAGCTGATTGGTGGCGCTATATTTTGCCTCCTGACAGGGCTGCATTTCGATGGCTCTAACTTTTGCATACGAACACGGATTGGGACGATTTTTATATCAAAATCGACCATTTCAACAAGACGCATAACTTTCATGTTAAAATGTTTTCCATCAGAGGCCATATAATTGAGTTTCATGCCATTCTTTAATCTGGTCCAACATGAGCATCTCTGAACTTGTCATAACTATTGCATAGAGCTCGTTTTAGACCATGTTCATATCCATCTCGATCTTCTTAAATAGAGCCATCCGGAGGTGACCTCCAATCATAAGTTTGAATTAGTCTTGATATAACTTCAAGCTACTCTTTACGATTGTGCCACTTTTGAGCGTCAACACATGCCACCCTGTTTTTCGGCAAAGCTAGCGTGCCGAAATTAACTTCTACCGTGCTAGTTCTAAGACGATGCCAACACTCCATCGGACATTTATAGCTTAGGGAAATAATTATATATCGGCCATGTTTATGCTTAGGGCGATCATTCTATATCAGCCATTTGCAACAAAAGTGCAGCTAATCAAACGCATGATGATTTGGTAATACCCTTGCATGATGTAAAAATTGCATTGCATCCATGGATTAAAATATGCCCATTGAGGGTAACCAATCTACCTGATGACGAAGTCCATGGCATAGGCTCAATGGCATAGTTGAAGAATATGGATAATGTGTGGACCGAAGATGTTGAAACCTTCGGCTTGGTCCTTCATATTTTTGCTATTTTCCTTCTTCACCTTTGCCGCACTTCTGGTAATGAAGCTTGCAACTAATTCTTTTTTGAGTATTTTCTTTGCGAACCCAGCCATGTTCCTTTCTTCTATTTCTTTCTAAGTTTTTTTTTTTTTTTTTGCCAATATGATAAGCCGAGTGAGCACCCCGGCTGTGTTTTTGTTTGAACTAATGACATTTCTTGTTTTACCTTGTGCATTTCAACTTCTTTTCTACATATTTGGCACTTTGAATCTCAATAATTGATTGCTTCATCTCTTTGCCTTTAGTAGCCAATGTCAACACTTTAATTCACTACAGGAATCAGCTTCTTTGCATTGCCATGGCAGACGGCAAAGGACGGAAAGCGGACGGCAAAGGGCTTTGCCGTTTGCCACGGACGGCAAAATGCCCGGCAAAGATAGCTAATGTAAACAGCTCGTTTGCCATCTGCTTTTGTCCAGCGGACGGCAAAGACCACTTTGCCGTTGTGGCAGACAGCAAAGATCGTTGACAGCAAAGAATAGACGTTAGCCACATTAGTGGCTAACGGGAGGCTTTGCGTCCGCCGGCTGACGGTAATAGCCCTCCCCTTGTCGTCTGCCTTGTGACATCAGCAACTGCGATGCATCCCTCCCCTCTTTGCCGTCTACCATGGACGGCAAACTGCACAAGCCTTTGTCGTCTGCCACGGACGGCAATGTGACCAAATGGGTCAGCTCCCAGGTTGCATAGGTTACTGCCACGTGGCCACTTTGCCGTCTGTGGCAGACGGCAAAGACCCCTTTGCCATCGGTGGCAGACGGCAAAGTGCCTGTATTGTTTCTGTTTTTTCTTTTTTCTGTTATATCCCTGCATTTTCAAAAGATATATATGATATATATAGTTTCAACCTCAAACATAGCCCATGTATCAACATCTAGCAGTCCATCAATGCAACAGAACACTAGGGTATTAAAAGATCCAATACATACATAGTTTCACGGAGTTCATCCATATATACATACATAGTTTCACATTGTTCATCAATACAAATGAAAACTAGAACTAAACACTAGCAGTCCATCAATGCTGCTTCCATGAAGTGAATCAAACCTGCAAAAATGGAGTAGAGAAGTTAGAAGAAGAAGAGACTAGAAGAAGAAGAAGACTAGAAGAAGAAAAAAAGAATAGAAGAAGAGCGGGATTCTTAGCTCTAGTCGGGGGATACGTGTCAGTCGCAGGATCAGGAGTCGGGGGAGGGAGGGGGTCGTTTGCTTAGATGGCGGCTTCAGGCGGGCGGGGGAGAGCGGCCGGGGGGGAGTCTTATTATTGCCTTAGTTGAATTAACCGCGTTTGTGTCATTTTAGAGCTAAACTTAGGTAATTATGCCATTTTTAGCTAACTAAGCTTATTATGTAATTGGAGGAAAATAAGGTAAGTATAGGTCATTTTTGTGCTAACCTAGGTGATGATGCCATTTTTGAGCCAACTTAGGTAAGTATAGCTCATTTTTTATCTAACTTAGGTAATTATGCCATTTTTGAGGAAAATAAACTAAGTATATGACATTTATGAGAGAACCAAGGTTATTATGCCATTTTTGAAATGAATAAGCTAATTATGTCATAAATGAACTAAATAAGCTAATTATGTCATTTTGGAGGATAATTAGCTAAGTACATCTTTTTTGGGGAAAATAAGCTAAGTATGTGGCATAATAGGGCTAACAAGCATGTACGAAGCTAAGTATGCATTTGTTAAGCAAAACACTAGAGAAAACTTACCCTCATCACAACAAATGCGATCAAGATCGCAACTAAGGTAACAATTGATCCAACGGCATAATGATACCAAGCCTCATTATCAATGGCATATTTTCTAATCTTCTTAATCTTCAAGCGCATTGCATCCATCTTCATCTTGTGATCATCGACGACATCAGCAACATACAACTCCAATTTCATCTTCTCTTCTTCAATTCTTTTCATTTTTTCTTTCAAATACTCATTTTCTTTTTCAACTAAATTTAACTTCTCGACAAGAGGGTCGGTTGCAATTTCCGGTTCACATACCTCCGAGATAAAAATATCTCTATGTCAACTTGATGGCCATAATTGTCATAAATGCGAAATGCAACAAATAGTTATAAAAGAGAATATACCACATCCGAATCATAAACCGGGCGAGGGCCGACGGGGACGAATATCAAGACCATGGCACTATGTATAACAAACAATCATACGAAGTAAGAAAATTATACAAGTAACTATATAAATCATACAATCATACAAGTAACTATATAAATCAAGTACAACATAAAAAATTGAATACCTGACATGAACTAATAATAATCTTGATCGCCGGGTTCAATAAATGCTCCGGGGTGAATAAATGCATCATCATCACTATCATGAATGACGTCCTCATCGGGTTCAGCGGCATCAACATGTGGAAGGATACCTTTATGTAATCGGTCAAGCATTGACAAGTCATCCGCAGCAGTAACCTCTTCTTATTCAGGCTCTTCTTGTTCCAGCTCAGGGGTGAAGTCGGATTCACTGTCGTTGTCTACTTCAATGTTCTGGGGTGAAGTAGAGCGTTTCTTGAAGCATTTTTTGGAAAGACGTGTTTCTTGAAAGAATTCACCTTCATATGTGTCTGGGTTAATGTGAGGTTCATAATCCTCTTCATTGGGGGGAGGTGGTCTAACATGTGGTGGCACTTCATAAACGACATCCCAACCATTCAGATTTGGATCAGTTTGGCAGGCCCACGGTAGATAGAAAACTTGGGTCGCCTGTTGAGCCGTAATATAGACATCGGGAACATCTAAATGGGTGCTTTGTTTGATTTCGACTAGCCCTATATGTTCATAAGTCCTTCTAGTCTCCTTCGGCTGGAACCAATAACATTTGAAGACTACGACGTTCGGTGGGTTTTCACCATAGAATAGAATTTCATAAATTGCTTCAACTCTCCCATAATAGTCGGTACCTCCATCGCCGATAGCAGAGACACAACAATTTGTAGACTTTCAGTCGGCCATAGATAGCTCTTTGCCGTAGGTACGAAAGTGATACCCGTTGATGTCGTATTTGTCAAATGAATGGTCCTTATAGTCAAAACCATTAGCGACTTGTCTCAATTCGGCGTCCATAGACTCTGAATTAGCCTACAAGTTTAATATGAAACGATTGTTGCATTAGCCGCAAATTAGACGAAGAAATGAGAATGGTCTAATGGAAATTACCGTTTGTTTGAACCAAGAGATGAAACCGGGAAAGCCGCCTCCTTGCTTTGCCAGAAGCTCATACTCTTCGATGGATTCCTTTTCGATCTCCGCTCCATCCGAGAATTTGGCGACGTATCGATTGTATCAAATATCCGGGAATAAGAGAATTTCAAAGGAATTAGAAGTTGTGAAACAATGTACCGCGATAACTTACTCGATGTACGGCCTCACTTATGTTAGGTTGTTGAAGATATACAATGAAATGGTCCGCCATTCTTCAACATCCAACGATATTGGTTTAGAAGCACCGGCTGGTGCGAGATTCCCTTTGAATAGGCTGAGGTTGGATCCACCTTTTTTAGGGTCGCCAGCATTGTACCGAGGCTTCGGATTATGCAAATGACGATTTTTGGCTTCGTAGTGTGCTGTCACGAAGTTTGCTGCCTCCTCAGTAATGAATGCCTCGGCCATCGATGCTTCAATTCTACATTTATTTTTACATTTTGCTCGGAGCGTCTTCTGCATCCTCTCAGTTGTGTAGCACCAACGATTTTGCACGGGCCCCCCCAATCTTGCCTCGGTCGGGAGATGCAAAATCAAGTGTTGCATTGGATTAAAGAAGCCCGGCGGAAAGATCTTCTCTAACTTGCAGATCAACTCCGGCGCCAACTCTTCCATTTCTTCTAGCACGTCAGGCGATAGTTCTTTCGCACAAAGAACATGGAAGAAATAGCTCAGCTCTGCCAGTACTAGCCATTCATCCTCAGGGATAAAGCCACGCAACATCACCGGCATTACCCGCTCAATCCATATGTGCCAATCATGACTCTTGAGACCAAATATTTTCAATTTTTCAAGACTCGCTCCCCTCTTTAGATTCGCTGCATACCCATCGGGGAACATCAACTGCATTTTCACCCACAAGATAATTTCCCTCATAGCTGGCCTTCCAAGATTGAACCATGCCTTTGGCTTCGTCCAGTTCTGCTTTCCTTTCGGTTCTTTCATGTTTTGTAACGATCTATCACATAGCGCCTCTTGATCGACTCTAGCCTTAGTATTATCCTTTGACTTCCCCTCTATGCCGAACAATGTACCAAATAGGGCCTCAGCGATATTGTTTTCAGTGTGCATCACGTCGATGTTGTGTGGGCAAAGGAGGTCTTTGAAGTAAGGCAGATCCCACAAGCATGTCTTGTGATTCCAGGTGTGTTCCGAATTATACCCCTTGAAATACCCTGGACGCTCTGGATCTGGCTCGAGAGCATTTAACTGATCCAGGGTCTCTTGGCCTGTCAACGTAGGTGGTGCAGAGTTTTTGACAACTCTACCTTTGATGAAGTTCTTCTTGTCTTTCCTGAACTTATGGCGAGGATCCAGGAACTGTCTATGCAAGTCAAAGCAAGAAAACTTGCGACCTGCCTGCAACCAACGAAACTCAAGAGCTGCCTTGCATGTGGGCACGGGAACCTTCCATGCACACACCAGCCAACGAATAGCGCATACACCGGCAAGTCATGCATCGAGTACATGTACCAAACACGCATTATGAAGTTCTGTTTGCTAGCGGCGTCGTATCTCTTGAACCCATTATCCCAAGCTTCTTGCAATTCATCCTTGAGCGGCTGCATGTACACATTCATATTCTTCCCCGGATAGTTGGGCCCTGGAATTATCAATGTCAGGAAAATGTTCTTTCTTTGCATAATCTATCCGGGGGGAGATTGAGTGGAATGACAAATACGGGCCAACAACTATATTGGGTTGCCGTCAGACCAAACACACTGAACCCATCCGTGTTGATGGCGACTCGAGGATGCCTTGGATCTGCCATTTTTTGCTCATGTAATGCATCGAAGCGCTTCCACGCAGAACCATCTGATGTGTGTACCATCATCAGATTCCCATCTGCATCTAATTCGGTTCTTTTGCCCATTTTGTGCCATGTCATCTGTCTTGCCGTCTCTTCGACCATGAAAAGATGTTGAAGTCTTGGTACGATTGGCAAATACCGTAGAACATTAACAGGGATTTTGGTCTGCGTCTTCTCACCCATACCGTTGTCTACCACAACATACCTGGAAGACTTGCAAATGGGACAATAGTTCAATTCCGCATACTCAAGCTTAAATAAGGCACATCCTTTCTCACAGGCATGTATCTTCTCATAGGGCATCTTAAGTGCACGGAGGATTTTGTCCGACTGGTACAGGTTTGCAGGCATTACATGGCCTTTGGGTAGAAAGCGTCCAAATACTGTCATCATCGTGTCGTAGCATTCTCTGCCCAAGTTGAATTGAGCCTTCAGAGCCATTACTTGTGAGATGGCATCCAGCTGACAAAGCTCAGTGTGCTCGTGGAGAGGACGTTTTGAAGACTCCAACATTTCATTGAAGGCCTTTGCAGATTCCTCCATCTCATCGTCCGAATCCCGAGCATCATCAAAGTCTTGCACCATGTCTTGCATCCCGGTACCATGCTCGTTGGTGCGACGACGAATCGCCTCAGCTCTGGCACGTTGGGCAGACTCACCATGAAATGTCGACACCGTATAACCGAGCGTAAAACCACTCTTCTGCAGGTGTTTGCCCATTTCATCCTCTGTCCTCTTTTCCCAATTGCCGCACCGGACACAGGGGCACCAGGTTTTCCTCTGGCCATTTGCAAATGTGGCTTTCACAAACCCCTTGGTTTTTGTTAACCATTCATTGGTCATCTGTTTCTGACTAGTGTGACCGGTGTACATCCATGCACGATCACTCATCTTGCCTACCTACACTCTAATACGTAAAGATAGGTCCATCAGCATGTATATTCATCAGTTAATCTAGTTTGTCAATTTTATTACGTCCATGCAACCTACACTCTAATAGGTAAAGATAGGTCCTAATCCCACCCAAGTATGTGTAGATTGAGTACGTTCTCCGTGCTCTACCCCATTCCGAGACAAAATTTTGCAGCACCTCCCCGTTGTTCTCCAAATACACGTCTCGGCAAAAAGCCGAGAGAATGTGCATCCGGAGAACAACAGGGAGGCGCTGCCGAAATTTTGTCTCGGAATGGGGTAGAGCATGGAGAACGTACCCAATCTACACATACTCGGGTTGTCCGTGGAAATCGCTGGACAATCCGAATGAGTTACGGTGATAAATATGCAACTGAATGCATATTTATTGATGCAACCCTTTCGGACAGGAGACGCATACTGGTTACGCGACTTAGCATGAAAATGAAATCTATTGACATGATTAAAAGAGCGTAGGAGGTGAAGGTGGATTCGTAGCTCACCCTCGGCTGTAGAGGAAGTAGTCGAACAACGGCAGGATCACGAACCAAAAACTTCTACCATGATGACTCCAAGGAGATGAAATAGCACAAAGCCTGCAAATTTTACTGATCGAGTCAAGAAAATTTAGGACATCACATCACATAAAGCATTGACACTTCAAACTATGAAAAAAACTTTGACCCCTCGGCGATCCTCGACCCTCGACCCCTCGGCGACCCTCGACCCCTCGGAGATCCTCGACCCTCGACCCCTCGACCTTCTTTTCTTTCTTTTTTTTCATCTTCTTCTTCCTTCTTTTTCATCTTCTACTTCTTCTTCTTCTTCTTCTTCTTCTTCTTCTTCTTCTTCTTCTTCTTCTTCTTCTTCTTCTTCTTCTTCTTCTTCTTCTTCTTCTTCTTCTTCTTCTTCTTCTTCTTCTTCTTCTTATTTTCTTCTTCTCCTCCTCCTCCTACTCTTCTTATTATTATTATTTTCTTCTCTCCTCCCCCTTTTCTTCTTCTTCTCCTCCTCCTCCTCCTCCTCTTCTTCTTCTTATTCTTCTTCTTTTCTTCTCCTAATAATTTTTTTCTAGAACTAACCTAGAACTAACCTAACTAACCTAGAACTAATCTAACTAACCTAACTAACACTAGTAACTAACCTAACTAACAGTAGAAAAAAATAGGGGGAGAGGCTCACCAGGGGGAGTGGGGGGCGGGTGGTCGCGGGTCGGGGTCGGGGGCGGGGCGCGAGGCGCCTGGTCGTCGAGGCGGCGGGGCGGCCGGCCATAGGGCAGTTGGTGGCTGGCGGTGGTGGGGGGGGGCGGCGCGGCGGGCGGCGGGGGTCAGGGGACGACGACGGCGGGATGGGGTGGTGGTCGGGGGCGGCGACGGCAGGGTGGTGCGGCAATGGGGAGGGCGGTGGGGGTCAGGGGCAGCGACGGCGGGGTGTGGGATGGTGCGCACGGGGTGGTTGGGTGGTGCGGCGGGTCGGCGTGGTGGTGTTGGGTTATGTGCGTCGTTCCTTTTTCTTTCATCCTTTTGTTTACAGCTATTTTAGATATATGTTTGTGTCCGAGGGAGAGAGAGAGGCCGTTAGTTTGGATGGGGCACGGTCTTTGCCGTCCGCTAGGGGATGGCAAAGAGTTGGGGGGGTGGGCCGTTAGAGCGTTGCCCTAAAATGGACCCCACCCAAACTCTTTGCCGTCTGCTAGCGGACGGCAAAGATTTGGCTGACGGCAAATTTCATCTTTGCCATCAGCTAGTTCGTTGCCGTCTGCTTTTTGTACGCTGACGGCAAAGACCTTCTTTGCCGTCAGCTAGCAGACGGCAAAAAAGTGGCAGACGGCAAATTCTCTGATTCCAGTAGTGATTGGCTCTTTATCGTTTAAGATCATATCTGAATTGACACTCTTGCGACCATCTTTTTTAACTCAATATACTTGTTTGATCACCTCTTTCTTTTTTCTTGAACTCCGGACCTACTCTTTTTTATTAAAACGGTCTTGAACATATGACTGCTCACTGAACGTTGATCTTCTTGGAGATGCATAATAATGGTGAGATGGTCTAAAATATGATGGAGAATGTGCCTTTGTATCATACCTGTCCCATGATGAATATCGATCTACATGAGCATAGGGAGGCATCCACGACATTGGCGGCCCAAAAGAAGGATATGAATATGTTGCATTGAAATTCTCACTTTGCCAATACCGATCCTCAGATTTGCGCCTAGGGGCTGATCTTGATGCTTTTGAATTACTTAACCGATAAGCACTTTTCTCTTCACTCTTCTTTTGATATTTTTCCAAAATCTGCGCGAAAGTGACTTTTGGCTTTTTACCTTTGTGCTTACCTCGGCCTTTGCTTTCTTTGCTTGTGCTTGCATCGATCTTTGGATTTTCGTGTTGCCCCCCAGCACTTAGCGTCTTCATTGCAACTTTGATGGAATTTTCACCCTCAAGAATATTATCATTGTGCTCTTGAACGACTTTCTTACTTGAAAGCTTGATCCCATCACTTGCAGTTTTTACCTTCTCTTTAAATGGATCGGCTTGAAGCAGGCGATGCAAAAAGTTTTTGCCATCAAGACCAATCGGAATAGACTGGTCATCCTTTGGTGTTTCAACAAATCTCAATCGTCCTTTATCAATGGCCGTTTTGACTATTTGACGAAACATATTGCAATCCTCAAAATTATGTTTGAATGAATGATGCAACCTACAATACATTCGTCTTTGGATAGATGGCTCGACATGGTGATCAAGAATTTTAATATAATTATTTCTTTACAACAAATCAAAGATTCACACATGGTTGAATTGAAGGTAATTTTTTATTTTCTAGCCGATCTTGCTGTGAGAACGGCTTTGGAGTTAAGCAAACGAATGGTTCAGATTCTGTATCACCCCATTCGGCTATGGAGTTTATTTTGCATTCTTTTACCGATGTCATTGTATAAGATATTATACTAGCATCGGTTTTCTGACAAGAATCTAACCTTGGCTTTAAGTTTCTGGAACAAAAATAGTTAGAACATGCATCCCTCAATTGAGACCAAGAGTAAGCCAAGTATGAAACAAGCAAAGCTGCCCATGTAGATATAAACTCTGGAAACACCGGGGAAAGCTTTGATTGTAATGAATTTTCACTATCGGTCTTTATAAATGGCGCAATGGGTTGACCGATATTCTCTAGAACAATTTTATTGCTAACAAGTAAATTACACCCCTTCATTGGTCTTTCAAAATTACTTATGAGAATTTTTCTAATAGATGCATCAACTATGAAGTTTCGACCAAATCTGGAAATAGGTAAATTACTTGCTAGGCATACCTCTTCAAATATGTTGGGAGAGCATGATGGTGGTGTGACTTGAACAATATCTTTCTCCATCTTTGGATGGCTCCCCAACACCTTATCATCATCTTTTTCTTGATTTCGTGCATCATTACTTTGAAGATCCTTTCAGCCGAACTTTGTTCGGCTACTTGCTCTTGTCCTTGAGGCTTGTCAATTTCTACGGCACGGAACTCATAGGGCAGGCAGTAGGTTCCATTAACTTTAGAAAAATCAAGCACGGCTATTTTCCTATGCTTTCCATGCCCTTTCTCAATGATGCTTGCCTCTTTGGATTTGATGGATTCGAAATATATACTACTTGATTCGGCTTTTTCAACCGAAGCACTTTCATGTTCCGAATCATCCTTCTTTTCATTGATTCTACAAATTGGCAAGGCTTGTTTTCTTTGAGCCAACTCCCTATTAATTATCTCTTGGCGAAGTACTTGCACCCTATCACGCAAAGCTTTAACTCCCCTCTCAATTTCAGCCCGCTCTAGATCAGTTTGCCCCCCCCCCAATGCTTTTAGGATCTTTCGGCAATGAATTGTTAGTGTTGCCGAAATTTTGCAATTGTGTAAGGGGTGTATAATATGTTGCAGTACAAGGTGGAGGTGTATGCACTGCTGTATAACCATATGTTCTTTCACCAATTGTATCAATTGATGAAGTTTCATCTTCTCGCAAAACTCTAGCCTTTATTGCAGCATAATCAGGAAACAACCCCTTTTCATATTGTTCAAGGCAAACAGCACTAATCCTCTTGTTTTGTGCCAAGCTCTTTTCTAACGCAGCCACAACCGCTTCTGGAAGGGATTGCTCCATAATACTTTCAGATTCTTTCGGCAACGATTCGTGAGTGTTGCCGAAATTTTTGAATTGCGTAGAGCATGCATTATATGCTACAGTATTAGATGATGGCACGTGTGTTCCTGCAAAATTTTCACTTATTCGGCTATGACCATGAAGGTGCGGGGCCGAATTATGAACATCTACAGTTGCATACGGTGCTGAAAAATTACTAAAAAGAGATGTAGCATTTGATGGTTGAGAGTAACTGGCCAAATATCTAGTAGTAGCATGGCCAATTCTCCCATCCATCGGCAAGGTTGTATTCACATATTGCAAATTAGTTGCTGATGAATAAAAGGGTGAAACACTTTCTTGTATGCTATTGCAAATTTTAACATGAGGTGTTTCAAATTGATTAACCAAACCCATCATGTTGCTCATCGGCATAACGATTTCTGGGGTTGCCGATGCATGAGAGTTGGAGTACATATGGTGCATGTTACTAGTATCATAAGAAATTGAAGCATGTAAATTACTTTGAATTGGCCTATGCACGTAATTAGATGCATGATTGAAAAAACTAGGGCTGGCCGATAGAGTATACTCACTGAACGATCTAGTAACACCATATGAATTACTTGTATCTACTCTAGGGGACTGGGTATTCATATTATCTTTGTAGATTGCAAACCCTAGATGACGATCTCTTTGTAGAAAGAACAGGCCGGAGACCGTTCAAAGCTTCATCCCCAGCGGAGTCGCCAAAAAGTGTGATCGCATACGAACACGTCACCGTGTACCCTCTACTCCGGGGGTGATGCACCGCAGCTCACGTCGAAGGAGACCCGTCCAGAAGCGCGGTATGCAAGCAGTCTGACGGGCGCTTTTGTAGACCCAAAACCCGACACGCCCGGGAGGGACCCCGTCAGGGTGCGCGGCGGCTATGCGCTGCTCTAGGTCGACCTGGTCGCCCCAAAGGCCTCGAGGTTCGCCGCCCTGCAACAATAAGAACAAACGAAGAACGAGGAAGAAGAAGAACAAGGGAGAGAGATAAAAGTAAAGGTAAAAGTGGTAGATGATTGTTCGATTGTGTGTTGTTTAATCGGCCGTCACCTCTCAACTATTTATGAGGTGGCTGGACTTTCCGTACAAGAAAATGACTCCAAATCACGTCCAAATCTTTCCAAAATTAACCGAACTCGGATTTAGGTAAGTTTGGGAAAGCAGTTCGGTTTTTATGGCTCACAGGCCACAAACGACCTCAGATGAAGATGAGCCCAAAAGAAAATTTGACCGTTTCGACGAGACGAACAACTTTTATGTTGAACGTTTTTCCATTCGAATCCATCTTGTGGGCCGAATCTCTCACGCAAAACAGCCGATTGGTGGCGCTACCCATCAGACACGTGTCTTGTGGGGCGCGCTATATTTTGCCTCCTGGCAGGGCTGCATTACGATGGCTCTAACTTTTGCATATGAACTCGGATTGGGACGATTTTATATCAAAATCAACCGTTTCAACGAGACGCACAACTTTCATGTTAAAACGTTTTTCATCGGAGGCCATCTTAATTGAGTTTCACTAGCACATATGCCCGTGCGTTGCAACGGGAGAGATTTTTTTGCGAGAAGCATCGGGAGAGATAATTGATGTGTCCATCAAAATGTTCTCCACAACAGTGGTGCGATAGAGCGGAGAGTGTTTGGTCCGCGAGATGTTTATAGTAGTGGGGTTGGTCCGAGTGGCGGCCACTACCCAACTCGTGCCTTTTTTTCCTTCAGGTCCACCTCCTTGTCCAGGTTGTGGTGACCTTCAGATTTTTTTTAAACATACGAGCAGTTTCTTGAAAAAAGCGTTAATTTCTGGAAAAAAGGCAAAAAAACTTGAAATAGGAAGATTTTTTTAAATTCACAAACTTGAAATAGAATTTGAAAATAGGACCATCTTTAAGGCGGAGAAACGGACATTTTTCAAATTTGTGAACAATTTTTTAAAATGGAAACTTGTTTTGAACATTCAAAACAATTTTCAAAAATGTGTTTTTTATCATGAACATTATTTTGAATTTGTGAACATTTCAATAAAAATAATATTTTTTTGAATTTCTATTATTTTTAAAATGAAATTTATTTAACAAATCTAAAAAAAATAGAATTTTTTTTGAAAAAATGGGAACATTTTTTGAATTTTGGAAAATATTTGAACGAAAATAGAAATTTAAAGTTCCAAATATTTTTGAAAATGGGAACAAAATTTGAAGTTCTAAGATTTAACAAAAATTATTACCAAAAACGAAATTTGGGAAAATTAAAAAAATTAAATTTATGGGAAAAGGAAAATATAACTTGGAAGGGAAAATTGAAAAATAGAATAAAACAGAGAAAAATCGGAAATGGGCCGGCCCAACATTGGGCGACAGATGGGAAGCTCCAACTATATGTTGCTCTGTGCAACAAATAAGGTTCCCCAGCAGCATGCGCAGGACATAAATGTGTGGCTTTTCTGGGCCTTAGCGCGTGCGGCCCACGTACGAAATTCTGGACAAAACTCTTTTGTTTTCTTTTCTAGCAATTGGACCACAAAAATTTAGTACCACCTCGGATATAAAAAGGTATTTTCGATGGTGAACGGATGAAAAAATTGGCGAAACGCACCTTGCTTTATTAGTAGGTATAGATATTATTCTTTAATCTGGTGTCAACATGAGCATCTTTGAACTTGTCATAACTATTGCATAAGAGCTCCGTTTTAGACCATGTTCATATCCATGTCAATCTTCTTAAAGAGAGCCATCCGGAGGTAACCTCCAATCATAAGTTTGAATTAGTCTTGATATAACTTCAAGCTACTCCTTACGATTGTGCCACTTTTGAGCGTCAACACAAAAAAGTGTGTTCGCACACGAACACGTCACCGTGTACCCTCGACGCCGGGGGTGATCTTGATGCTTTTGCATTAGTTGGCCGATAAGCAATATTCTCCTTACTTATCTTCTAATATTTTCCCAATAGTTGCACGAAAGTGACCTTCGGCTTTTTACCTTTGTGCTTACCTCGGCCTTTGCCTGCATCAATCTTTGAATTTTCTTGTTGCCCTCTAGTACTTGGCATCTTTATTGCAACTTTGATGGAATTTTCGCCCTAAGGAATATTATCATTGTGCTCTTGAACAACTTCCTTACTTGAAAGCTTGATCCCATTATCCACAGTTTTTACATTCTCATGTTTAAATGGATCATCTTGAAGCAGCTGATGCAAAAACTGTTTGCCATCAGGACCAATCGGAATAGACTGGTCATCTCTTGGTGTCTCAACAAATTTCAATCGTCCTTTATCAATGGCCGATTTAACTATTTGACGAAACATGTTGCAATCCACAAAATTATGCTTGGACGAATAATGCAACTTACAAGACATTCGTCCTTGGATTGATGGCTTGACATGGTGATCAAGAATTCTTATTGAGACCAAGTGTAAGCCAAGTAAGAAACAAGCAAATCTACCCACTTAAAGAATGTATTGTAAGTTGCATTATTCGTCCAAGCATAATTTTGTGGATTGCAACATGTTTCGTCAAATAGTTAAATCGGCCATTGATAAAGGACGATTGAAATTTGTTGAGACACTAAGAGATGACCAGTCTATTCCGATTGGTCCTGATGGCAAACGGTTTTTGCATCGGCTGCTTCAATTTGATCCATTTAAACATGAGAATGCAAAACTGTGGATAATGGGATCAAGCTTTCAAGTAAGGAAGTTGTTCAAGAGCACAATGATAATATTCTTGAGGGCGAAAATTCCATCAAACTTGCAATGAAGACGCCAAGTACTGGAGGGCAACAAGAAAATTCAAAGATCGATGTAGGCAAAGGCCGAGGTAAGCACAAAGGTAAAAAGCCGAAAGTCACTTTCGCGCAACTACTGGAAAAATATCAGAAGATAAGTAAGGAGTAGATTGCTTATCGGCCAACTAATGCAAAACCATCAAGATCACCCCCGGCGTCGAGGGTACACGGTGATATGTTCGTGTGCGAACACACTTTTTGGCGACTCCGCTGGGGAAGAAGCTTTGAACGGTCTCCGGCCTGTTCTTGCTACGAAAAGATCGTCATCTAGGGTTTGCAATCTACAAAGGTAATATGAATACCCGGTCCCCTAAAGTATATGCAAATAATTCATATGGTGTTACTAGATCGTTCAATGAGTATACTCTATCGGCCAGCCCTAGTTTTTCCAATAATGCATCTAATTACGTGCATAGGCCAATTCAAAGTAATTTACATGCTTCAATTTCTTATGATACTAGTAACATGCACTATATGTACTCCAACTCTCATGCATCGGCAACCCCAGAAATAGTTATGCCAATGAACAACATGATGAGTTTGGTCAATCAAGTTGAAACACCTCGTGTAGGAACTTCCAATAGCATGCAACAAAGTGTTTCGCCTTTTTTTTCATCGGCAACTAATTTGTAATATACTAGTTCAACCATGCCGATGGATGGGAGAATTGGCCTTTCTACTACTAGCTATTCGGACAGTTACTCCCAACCATCATATGCTACAGCTCTTATTAGTAATTTTTCAGCACCGTACGCAACTATAGATGTTCATAATTCGGCCCCACACCTTCATGGTCATAGCCGAATACGTGAAAATTTTGCAGGAACTCACAATCGAACAAACACATCTACTACTTTTTCGTGTTCATCTATCCCCTATCCTTGTATCTTTCTTCTCGTTCTTCGTCGTTCTTCAACAATGGAGGGCTGCGAATCCACGAGGCTCTAGGGGCGGTCAGGTCGACCTAGGGCAGCCCATAGCCATCGCGCGCCCTGACGGGGTCCCTCCCGGGCGTGTGGGGTTTCGGGTGTACAAAAGCGCCCGCCGGATTGCTTGCGTACCGCGCTTCCGGTCGGGTCTCCTTCGACGTGGGCTGCGGTGCATCACCCCCAGCGTCGAGGGTACACGGTGACGTGTTCGTGTGCGAACACACTTTTTGGCGACACCAGATTTTGACAAGGTACGAAATGCAATTAAGATGGTCTCAAATGGAGAAGTGATCTACATGAAAAAGTTCCGTATTGTCGACATGAACATCTTTGAAGTTTGGGCCATCGCCATCCGATCTCATCTCGAAGGCTGAAGTTGTGTTCGAAATACTAAGATTTTGTATCCAGAGCACTGTTCGGCCGATTACGCCTCAAGGGCGGCCTCAAATGAGAAAACACTCTACACGAATTGTCTTTGTCTCGTCGAAACGGTCGATTTTGATATAAAAATCGTCTCAATCCGCGATCATATGTACAAGTTAGATCCACCTGAGTGTGGCCCTGTCACGAGCCGAAAGTGGCGCGCCCCATCAGACATGATGTCTGATGGGTAGCGCGAGTAATAGTCTGTTTTGCGCGAGTAATTCGGCCCTAAAGATGGCCTTGAATCGAAAAACGTTCAACATGAAAGTTGTTCGTTTCGTCGAAATGGTTAAATTTGATTTTGGGAAGTCCAGCCGCCTCATAAATAGATGAGTGGTGACGGCCGATTGAACAACACATAATCGAACAAACACATCTACTACTTTTTCGTGTTCATCTATCCCCCACCCTTGTATCTTTCTTCTAGTTCTTCGTTCATTATTCTTCATTGCAGGGCGGCGAACCTCGAGACCCTAGGGGCGATCAGGTTGACCTAGGGCAGCCCATAGCCGCCGCGCGTCCAGACGGGGTCCCTCCCGGGCGTGTGGGGTTTCGGGTCCTCACAAGCACCCGCTGGATTGCCTGCGTACAGCGCTTCCGTCCGGGTCTCCTTCGACGTGAGATGCGGTGCATCACCCCCGGCATTGAGGGTACACGATGACGTGTTCATGTGCGAACACAATTTTTGGCCACTCCACTGGGGACGAAGCTTTGAATGGTCTCCGGCCTGTTCTTGCAACAAAGAGATCATCATCTAGGGTTTGCAATCTACAAAGGTAATATGAATATTCAGTCCCCTAAAGTAGATGCAAATAATTCATATGGTGTTACTAGATCGTTCAATGAGTATACTCTATCGGCCAGCCCTAATTTTTTCAATCATGCATCTAATTACGTGCATAGGCCGATTCAAAGTAATTTACATGCTTCAGTTTCTTATGATACTAGTAACATGCACCATATGTACTCCAACTCTCATGCATCGGCAACCCTAGAAATCGTTATGCCGATGAACAACATGATGAGTTTGGTCAATCAAGTTGAAACACCTCATGTAGGAACTTCCAATAGCATGCAACAAAGTGTTTCACCTTTTTATTCATCGGCAATTAATTTGCAATATACTAGATCAACCATGCCGATGGATGGGAGAATTGGCCATGCTACTACTAACTATTCGGCCAGTTATTCGCAATCGTCATATGCTACACATCATGTTAGTAATTTTTCGGCACCGTATACAACTGTAGATGCTCATAATTCGGCTTCGCACCTTTACGGTCATAGCTGAATAAGTGAAAATTTTGTAGGAGTGCACATGCCATCATCTAATATTGTAGCATATAATGCATCCTCTACGCAATTGCATAATTTCGGCAACACCTTAATGCCGAAAGAATCTAAAAGTACTGTGGAGCAATACCTTACAGAATGGGAAGTGACTAAATTAAAAAGGGATATAGCCCAAAATAATAAGATTAGTGCTATTTGCCTTGAAGAACATGATAAGGGGCTAGTTCCTGATTATAATGCAATAGAAGCTAGAGTTTTGTAAGAAGATGAATCTTTGCCAATTGGTAAAATTGGCGAGCAAAAATATGGTTTTACAACAATGCATATGCCTTCACCTAGTACTACATCATATTATACACCCCCTACACAATTGCAAAGTTTCGACAACACCCATGTTTCATTACTGAAAGAATCTAAAAGCATTAAGGGGCAATCATATCCGGAGTGGGCTGAAATTAAGAAAAATCTTAAAGCCAATTTTGCCGCTCGTCGCCAGAAAAAAAATAGAAAAAGAATTGGCTCAGATAAAAGAAGTATTGCCAGTTGGTAGTATCAATGAAAAGAAGGGTGATTCGGAACATGAAAGTGCTTCGGTTGAAAAAGCCAAATCAAGTAGTATATATTCCGAGTCCATCAAATCCAGAGAGGCAAGCATTATTGAGAAAGGGCATGGCAAGCATAGCAAAATGACCATACTTGATTTTTCTGAAGTTAATGGAACCTACTTCCTGCCCTATGAGTTCCGTGCCACAGAAATTGACAAGCCTCAAGGACAAGAACAAGTAGCCGAACAAAGTTTGGCCGACAAAAATCTTCAATGGAATGATGCACGGAATCAAGAAAAGGATGATGAAGAGGCGTTGGGGAGCCATCCAAAGGCGGAGCAAGATATTATTCAAGTCACACCACCATCATGCTCTCCCAACATATTTGAAGAGGTATGTTTAGCAAGTAGTTTACCTATTTTCAGATTTGGTCACAACTTTATTGTTGATGCATATATTAGAAAAATCCTCATAAGTAATTTTGAAAGACCAATGAAGAAGGGTAATTTACTTGTTAGCAATAAAATTGTTACAAAGCATATCGGTCAATACATTGTACCATTCAAAGAGACCGATAGTGACTTATTATTGCAGCCAATGATTTTCCCATTGCTTTATTTAAAGTTCCTATCTAAGTGGGTAGCTTTGCTTATTTATTACTTGTCTTACACTTGGTCTCAATTGAGACATATATGTTCTAATTATTTTCATTTCATAAATTTAAAGCCAAGGTTAAAATCTTTTGAGCAAACCGATGTCAGTATAGTTTCTTATTCAAAGACATCGGAAATACAGTGCAAAATACAATGCATAGCCGAATGGGGTGATGCAAAATCTGAACCATTCGTTTGCTTAACTCCAATGCCGTTCTCACAACAAGATCAGCTAGAAAATAAAAATTATACCTTCAATTCAAACATGTGTGATCAAATCTTTGATTTGTTGTTGACAAATAATTATATTAGAATTCTTGATCACCATGTTGAGCCATCCATCCAAGGACGAATGTATTGTAAGTTGCATGATTCGTTCAAGCATAATTTTGAGGATTGCAACATGTTTCGTCAAATAGTTAAATCGGCCATGAAAAAGGACGATTGAAATTTGTTGAAACACCAAGAGATGACCAGTCTATTCTGATTGGTCCTGATGGCAAAAAGTTTTTGCATCGGCTGCTTCAAGCCGATCCATTTAAAGAGAAGGTAAAACCTACATGTGATAGGATCAAGCTTTCAAGTAAAGAAGTTGTTGAAGAGCATAATGAACATAATCTTGAGGGCGAGAATTCCATTGAGGCTACAATGAAGACGCCAAGGACTGGGGGGCAACAAGCAAATCCAATGATCGATGAAAGCAAACCAAAAGAGAACAAAGGCCGAAATAAGCGCAAGTGTAAGAGATCAAAAATCACCTTCACTGAACTATTGGATAAATATCAAAATAAGAGTGAAGAGAAGAATGCTTATCGGCCAAATCATGCAAAGAAACCAAGATCACCCCCAAGGCGCAAATATGAGGATCGGTATTGGCAAAGTAAGAATTTTAATGCAACATATTCATATCCTTATTTTGGGCCACCAATGCCAATGCCGTGGATGCCTCCCTATGCTCATGTAGATCCATATCCATCATGGGACAGGTATGATACAAGGGCACATTCTCCATCTTATTTTAGACCATCTCACAATATTATATTGCTCCGAGAAGATCAACATTTGAACAATCACATGTTAAAAACCATTTCAATCATAAGGAATCGGTCCAGAGCTCAAAGAAGAAGAAAGAGGTGGTCAAACAAGTTTACCGCATTAAAAGAGATGGTCGTAAGAGTGCTACTTCAGATTTGATCTCAAGTGAAAAAGAGCCAATGAAAGGGTTGACATTGGCTACTAAAGGCAATGAGATGAAGCAATCAATAGTTGAGATTCAAAGTGCCAAATCTAAAGAAAAGAAGTTGAGGGTGCATAAGGCCAAAAAAGAGTTTCCATTGGTTGAAACAGAATCACAGCCGAGGTGCCCACTCGGCTTATCGTATTGGCAAAAGAAGGAATTACAAAAGCTTAGTGCACAAGAGCTGAGAAAGAAGAACATGGCATGGGCTCCCAAGGGGGGCAATCGAAACCAAAATGTTGTGCAAGCTTCTATTGCAACAAGTACAACTAAAGTGAAGAAGGAAAAGAATGAAAGCAGTAAACAATTCAGCCGAAAGTTTCCATCACCCCATCAAAATCTTCGGTTAGAACATCATACATGTTCTTCAACCATGCCATTGATGCCTTTGCCATGGAATTCATCCTCAGGTATGATCAATTACCCTCCTTGGGTTTATTTTCATCCATGGACGCAACATAATTTTCTACATCATGAGAGGGTATTAACAAATCACTATACATTTGGTTAGTTGCATTTTTCTAGCTAATCCAAAAGAGCTGAAATATTTGATTGTTATTTTATTTGTTTATTTCGGCTATACTTGCTTTGGTGGATGAAGTTTACATGGAGCTTATGTTAATGGCTGATATTTATCTATCGTCCTAAGAATATGTCAAAGCATGGTTGGTGTAGTATCCGAACATCGCCCTTAGTTCGATTGGAAAGCGAGACAAGCCTTTGGTTCCCATAGGTGCTACACATATTAAGGCGTTCGGTGATTCGTTATGAGAAGCGCAACAAATATCCAAGGGTTATCAATGTTTTGACAAATCACTTATAATTTATTTTGAGGTATGTCTAGATGTAAAATTTACCTTGGGTTGCTTTAATACTGCTCATATATCTAGACATGACAATTGAAGAGCAAATTAGTTGGCACAGCAAGCATCCGACTACTATGTTGATCATGGTGTATTGCATATATCTATCAATAGCCGATGCTTATTCTCGCCAACGTAGGTAAGGCCGAATTGGAGCTCATTGCTTCGGCCACTAATGAAACTTTTATGCAAGCGAAGCAAGGACTGGAAGAAGTTCATTCGTGATTATCTGCAAAATCCTAGCAAAAGGGTGAACAATATGGTTCGGAGGATGGTTTTGAGATACATATATATGGAACTTTATCACCGGATTGTTATAGAAGTTGAGAAGTTTTCACCCAAGTTTACATCAAGAGGTTCAAACAAGCAATAGCCGATACACAATTATCGCCCTAAGAGTACAAATGGTCGATGGAGTGTTGACATCGTCCTTAGGACCAACACAGTAGAAGTTATTTTTCGGCACGCTAGCTTTGCCGAAAAACAGGGTGTCATGTGTTGACGCTCAAAAGTGGCACAATAGTAAAGAGTAGCTTGAAGTTATATCAAGACTAATTCAAACTTATGATTGGTGGTCACCTCCGAATGACTCTCTTTATGAAGATCGAGATGGATATGAACATGGTCTAAAACAGAGCTCTTATGCAATGGTTATGACAAGTTCAGAGATGCTCATGTTAACACCAGATTAAATAATGGCATGAAACTCAATTTAGATGGCCTCTAATAGAAAACGTTTCAACATGAAAGTTGTGCGTCTCGTCGAAATAGTCGATTTTGATATAAAAATCGTCTCATTCCGAGGTCGTATGCAAAAGTTAGAGCCATCTGAATGCAGCTCTGCCAGGAGGCAAAATGTGGCGCGCCCCACCAGACACGTGTCTGATGGGTAGCGCCACCAATCGGCTGTTTTGCGTGAAAGATTCGGCCCTCAAGATGGCTTCAAGCCGATCCATTTAAACAGAAGGTAAAAACTGCAAGTGACGGGATCAAGCTTTCAAGTAAGAAAGTTGTTCAAGAGCACAATGATAATATTCTTGAGGGCGAAAATTCCATCAAAGTTGCAATGAAGATGCTAAGTGCTGGGGGGCAACATGAAAATCCAAAGATCGATGCAAGCACAAGCAAAGAAAGCAAAGGCCGAGGTAAGCACAAAGGTAAAAAGCCAAAAGTCACTTTCGCGCACCTTTTGGAAAAATATCAAAAGAAGAGTGAAGAGAAAAGTGCTTATCGGTTAAGTAATTCAAAAGCATCAAGATCAGCCCCTAGGCGCAAATCTGAGGATTGGTATTGGCAAAATGAGAATTTCAATACAACATATTCATATCCTTCTTTTGGGCTGCCAATGCCGTGGATGCCTCCCTATGCTCATGTAGATCGATATTCATCATGGGACAGGTATGATACAAAGGCACATTCTCCATCATATTTTAGACCATCTCATCATTATTATGCATCTCCAAGAAGATCAACGTTCAGTGAGCAGTCATATGTTCAAGACCGTTTTAATAAGAAAGAATCGGTCCGGAGTTCAAGAAAAAAGAAAGAGGTGATCAAACAAGTATATCGAGTTAAAAAAGATGGTCGCAAGAGTGTCAATTCAGATTTGATATTAAAGGATAAAGAGCCAATTAAAGTGTTGACATTGGCTACTAAAGGCAAAGAGATGAAGCAATCAATTGTCGAAAATCAAAGTGCCAAATATGTAGAAAAGAAGTTGAAAGTGCACAAGGTAAAACAAGAAATGTCATTTGTTCAAACAAAAACACAGCCGGGGTGCTCACTCGGCTTATCATATTGGCAAAAGAAGAAATTACAAAAAATTAGTGCACAAGAACTTGAAGAAAGGAACATGGCATGGGTTCGCAAAGAAAGTACTCAAAATTAGAATTATGTGCATGCTTCCATTACAAGAAGTGCGGCAAAGGTGAAGAAGGAAAAGAGCGAAAATTATGAAGGACCAAGCCAAAGGTTTCAACATCTTCGGTCCACACATTATCCATATTCTTCAACTATGCTGTTGATGCCTATGCCATGGACTTCGTCATCAGGTATGATTGGTTACCCTCAATGGGCATATTTTAATCCATGGATGCAATGCAATTTCTTACATCATGCAAGGGTATTACCACATCATCATGCGTTTGATTAGGTGCACTTTTGTTGCAAATGGCCGATATAGAATGATCGACCTAAGCATAAACATGGCCGATATATAATTATCGCCCTAAGCATATAAATGGCCGATGGAGTGTTGACATCGTCCTTAGAACCAGCACGGTAGAAGTTATTTTTCGGCACGCTAGCTTTGCCGAAAAACAGGGGGGCTTGTGTTGACGCTCAAAAGTGGCACAACCGTAAAGAGTAGCTTGAAGTTATATCAAGACTAATTCAAACTTATGATTGGAGGTCACCTCCGGATGGCTCTCTTTAAGAAGATCGAGATGGATATGTACATGGTCTAAAACGGAGCTCTTATGCAATAGTTATGACAAGTTTAGAGATGCTCATGTTGACACCAGATTAAAGAATGGCATGAAACTCAATTTAGATGGCCTCTAATAGAAAACGTTTCAACATGAAAGTTATGCGTCTCGTCGAAATGGTCGATTTTGATATAAAATTTGTCCCAATCCGAGTTCGTATGCAAAAGTTAGAGCCATTTAAATGCAGCCCTGTCAGGAGGCAAAATATAGCCAGCCTCACTAGACACGTGTCTGATGGGTAGCGCCACCAATCGACTGTTTTGCGTGAGAGATTGAGCCCTAAAGATTGATTCAAATGGAAAAACGTTCAACATGAAAGTTGTTCGTCTCGTCGAAACGGTCAAATTTTCTTTTGGGCTCATCTTCATCTGAGGTTGTTTGTGGCCTGTGGGACGTAAAAACCGAACTGCTATCACAGACTTACCTAAATTCGAGTTCGGTTAATTTTGGAAAGATTTGGACGTGATTTGGAGTCCTTTTCTTGTATGGGAAGTCCAGCCGCCTCATAAATAGATGAGAGGTGATGGCCGATTGAACAACACACAATTGAACAAACACATCTACTACTTTTTCGTGTTCTTCTATCTTTATCCCCCTCCCTTGTATCTTGCTTCTCGTTCTTCGTCGTTCTTCAGCAATGGAGGGCTGCGAATCCACGAGGCTCTAGGGGCGGTCAGGTCGACATAGGGCAGCCCATAGGCGTCGCGCGCCCAGACGGGGTCCCTCCCGGGTGTGTGGGGTTTCGGGTCTACGAAAGTGCCCGCCGGATTGCTTGTGTACCGCACTTCCGGTCGGGTCTCCTTCGACGTGAACTGTGGTGCATCACCCCCGGCGTCGAGGGTACACGGTGACGCGTTCGTGTGCGAACAGGATCAGAAGTTTAAATGCTCTGATGAAGAGCTTGACCTCGTCAACAAACGGCTTGATGAGGCACAAGGTAAGCTTCTATCAAAATGCATAGATTATCACCGCCGGACACTTACTTTCCGGATTGTATGCTGAGCACATGGTGTTTGGTGACTACAGCTGCCGCCGCGGAGGTCGAGGGCCTCAAGGCTGCACTGAAGAAGGCCGAGGCCAAGGTGGCCGAAAAGAGAGCGGCTGCCGAAAAGGCGGTGGCCGAACTCGAGATGGTTAAGACCGCCGGCCAGAAGCACGAGGCTCGAGTGGCCGAAGTGCAGGTGGAGCTCAAGGATGCCATCACGAAATGTGAGGCCCTTGAGCGGAAATAGATTGAGCAGTCCTCCGAGCTATCTAAGGTGGAGAAGGAGCTCCAGGAGACGAGGACCAAAGTACGGGGTACCCGCGAAGAGCTCCGCCAAGTGAGGCGGATCACAGATGGTAGGCCGTACTTACTGCAGAGTGTTTTTGGCGGCAACAGGTTCGCCTTGCTGACGCGGGTCTGGCGCTCCGCAGGCGTTTTCGCCGAGCTTCCCAGGAGTGCGGCGGATGTGGCTGAGCACTACGCCAAGCGGGAGGAGAACTCCGATCAACGGCTCATCTCGGCGCAGTTCCAGGCGCCCGAGCATCCTCCCCTCCTCAGCAGCTAGATGAAGCAACTGATGGAGCTGCATTGGATGGCCGGGTCGACCATGAAGGATCTTTGTGTCCGGCTGTGGCCCTCAGAGCCAATTCCGAGCAGCTACTTTGGTCTGGTACAGAAGCTGCGTGATGCATCGCCTCGAATTGATGTCGTGAAGTGCTCTGCATGCCTTGAGGGAGCTAGGCTGGCCTTTGCAAAGACACTGGCCCAAGATCAAGCCCATGCACATGGGCACTGGCCCTCCGCCGGTTGGGAAAGAGCATCGCCGCCCCGAACAGTACTTCACACAAGTTATGGATGGTGCGAGGGCGATAGAGGGCCAGTGTTCCAAGGATGTAATCATTGAGTGATTGTATTAAGTTGTCAACTGAACTTTTTGCTTTATAATGCGGCCCGTTTGCATGATATATACTATGGTATTGTTATTTTGACTCATGTGCGGCTGTTTATCATTCTGAAAGTTAACAGTCGTCGGCTTCAGCCCCCAAGTGAATATTGCGAGGGGTGTTTCGGCTCCGCACTGTTACCCTTAGCCGACGTCTCGGTACCCGAAGGTGGTAGTGCGCGAGAGAGACTAGGCGATCGGACTATGCGGCTTTATTGCTTTCACTTAGCCATAGGAGCTTGACATCGGGAGCTAATGACTAGCCCCCAGTGTTTTGTGATGTACGTGGGAGCCAAGGCATGCCTTTATAATCACATGGTTTGTGCTAGGACGAACCCTGCGTGTGAAACAGATAAATTGCCGACGATTTCTTAGTTTAACACTTGTCATCGGATCGCTGACCAGTTCTCGCTTACTATGATGGTCAGTTTTCGGCTTTCTCCCCTGAGGTGCTTAGCTAGACTAGCCAGAAGTACAATCGCAGGGGTTCTCCCTTTACCTTCTTAGCCGAACTTGCGGAACGTAAGAAGGCAAGCACAGGAGCCGGGCAACCCAACTATTGACCCAAGACATAGTTCAGAACTGATGCATATAGTGCAATATCCGAGACGCCGAACACATGGCGGAAAGCAGTGCCAGACTTGGTACGTGGAGCTGATAAAGAGATGAAGCTCTTGGTCAATTAACTGATTAGTATTTGTTACACAATGTGTGCATGCCCAGCTGTTCAAAGAGCTGGAAAAAAGAGAAGGAGGAAAAAGAGGGCTAGATAATGCGGATGCCCGAACACCGTGGAAGATGTTTTTATTTTCCATGAGCTCTGGACGTCTATCCGTACAATTCGAACCGCTGAGGCGTTTATGATAAGTAAGAAGAGAAAATTTGACAGCGAAAGGTTTACACAGGGCCTTGATGCGTGGGTCGAAGCCTCAACTGTGCCCTGCTACATGTCTGCGCCTTTGCTTCTGCGAGGTGGAGGAGGGCGAATTTGACGTCCGTGTAGAACACCGCATGCTGGCGAGGGGTGCCTTCAATAGGGACCTTGAGATGTAGCCTTGCCGTCATAGCTTGATGTTGAGCAAGTCCGAAGTCATACCCATTGTCGTCCGAGGATGTGGTGATGCCCTAGTTCGGTTGAGCCGAACACATGGTGTTACGCGTTTAATATAAGCCCCCACGGCCGCCCATGGTATATTGAGCATGAAGTTGTGTTGACGAGGCATGTAGAGCGCGATGGAGGCGGGCATGCCGTGGGGAGCGTATCCCTATTTGTGGCGTACACGGGCGGGCTCCCATAATGGGGATCAGGCTCGAGCCCATTTAATTGTATCTCTGGCCTTTACAGCGGGCTGATACTTCAGCCCGTTGGCGACGGCTTGGTCTTCGGCTGCCAGGGTCGCAGTATGTTCCTCAGTCCGGAGTGAGCGCTCCGTGTTACCGTTGATCGTTATGACACCCATGGGACCAGGCATCTTTAGCTTGAGGTATGTGTAATGCGGGACGGCATTGAATTTGGCGAACGCCGTTCGGCCGAGGAGGGCATGGTAGCCACTCCGGAATGGGGCGATATCAAAGATCAAGTCTTCGCTTCAGAAGTTGTCCGGTGAGCCGAATACCACTTCCGGAGTTACCATGCCTGAGCAGCGGCCTCTACGCCTGGGAAAACCCCCTTGAAGGTGGTGGTGCTGGGTTTGATCCTTGACGGATCGATCCCCATTTTCCTCACTGTGTCTGCATAAATCAAATTGAGGCTACTGCCTCCGTCCATTAAGACTTTCGAGAGGTGGTACCCATCGACAATGGGGTCGAGTACCAGGGCTGCCGATCCTCCATGACGGATACTGGTCGGATGGTCCCTGCGGTCAAAGGTGATCGGGCAAGCCGACCACGGGTTGAACTTCGGCGCTATGGGCTCGACGGCGTACACATCCCGTAGCGCGCGCTTCCTCTCCTTCCTTGGTATATGGGTGGCGTAGATCATGTTCACCATCTTGACCTCAGAAGGGAAGGATTTTCGGCCTCCACTGTTCGGCCTGCGGGGCTCCTCATTGTCCTTGCTTCGTGGGCATTTGCCAGAGTCTTCGGCTGTGAGCTTGCCGGCCTGTTTTATCACCCAACAATTACGGTTGGTGTGGTTGGCGGGTTTTTCGGTGGTGTCGTGAATCTGGCAGGGCCTGTCCAAGATTGCGGCCAACTTGGTTGGTGATACATCTCCGTCGTATCTATAATTTTTGATTGTTTTATGCCAATATTATACAACTTTCACATATTTTTGGCAATATTTTATATGATTTCTTGGACTAACCTATTGATCCAGTGCCCAGTGCCAGTTCCTGTTTGTTGCATGTTTTTTGTTTCACAGAATATCCATATCAAATGAAGTCCAAACATGATAAAAATTTATGGAGAATTATTTTGGAATATATGTGATTTTTGGGAGGTGGAATCAACGCAAACGGAGGCCCACGACCCCCACAACCCACCAGGGCACGCCGGGCACCCCCTGGCGCACCCAGGTGTCTTGTGCCCTCCCCGTAAGGCAGTTGAGGCCCTTCTTCTGGCGCAAGAAAGATAATTTATGGGAAAAAATCGCGTAATTTTTTTAGCTCAATCGGAGTTACGGATCTCCGGGAATTTAAGAAACGGTGAAGGGCCAGATCTGGGGAACGCGAAACAGAAGATAACAGAGAGGGAGATCCAATCTCGGAGGGGCTCCCGCCCCTCTACCGCCATGGAGGCCATGGACCATAGGGGGAACTCTCCTCCCATCTAGGGGGGAGGATAAGGAAGAAGAAGGAGCGGGGATCTCTCTCCCGGTGGCGCCGAAGTGCCGCCGGGGCTAGGATCGTGACGGCGATCTACATCAACAATCTTGCTACCGTCAACACCAACTTTATCCCCCTCTATGCAGCGGTGTAACACCTCTCTTCTCCGCTGTAATCTCTACTTAAACATGGTGCTCAAATCCATATATTATTTCCCAATGATCTATGGTTATCCTATGATGTTTGAGTAGATCCGTTTTGTCCTATGGGTTAATCGTGATCTTGGTTGGTATGATTATATATTTTATTTATGGTGCTGTCCTACAGTGCCCTCCGTGTCACGCAAATGGAGGGCCCCCCCACTGTAGGGTGTTGCAATATGTTCATGGTTTGCTTATTGTCGGGGTTGCGGGGGTGACAGCAGCCTAAACGCGGATAAGTGGGTTATGGCGCATGGGAGTAAAGAGGACTGTGACACCCTGATTTTGGCAACCTTTTCTTTTTAAACTTTTCTTGGTTTTATTTGAATTTGAATGGTTTTGAACCCTTTTCATTTGGACATGGACATTTTTGAACTCTTTCCAAGTGATCCAAAGCCCCATCACCTTGTCAAAACCCTGCCAAGTACCCCAAGGATCCAAATTCTAATTTAAATTACTTTCAAAAACCCTTTTCTTTTATTTGAGGATTTAGGGCATTATTATGGGTTGTGAAGCAACCTATAGCTTGGATTCTCAGAAAATTCTCAAATAATTCTTAAAAATCCCTTGGACCATATCTTGACCCAATCTTAAAAAATATTCCATGGTCTAGTTCAATTATTTTGCAAAATAAATCATTTCTGCTCCTGGTCAGTTTGGACCTTTGTGAAGGAAGTGCATGCTAGGGTTGTCCAATTGCCACCAAATTTTTACAGCATGAGGACAACTCCAAACCACCTTGCTACACCAATTTTCAGCATCTGAAGATCATCGCAGTGAACAGTACTTCAAATATCAGTTTCAGACCAGAATTGTGGCTTCTACATGAACTACCCTCATTTCCTATCCAAACCACTTCAAACTTGGCCAGTTTGTAGTTCTTTCAACGAGGATTACTCCAGACACCAGCTTTGGCTCCATCTCCACCTCATCTATGCTCCAGAACCTCTCCAAGTCTGCTGTCAGTAACTGTTGGTGACTCTACCTATCAATTCTGCTTGAACCAAGCCAAACTACGGGCACAGGTGAAGTGAGGGATCGATGGTCGACACGCCAGACAAGAAATCCCAGGCTTGCGTGGCCTCTGGGTGGCCGGCACCGTGGTGAGTATGGCTGCGACATGCTTGTCGCCGCGCTCTGCGCCGCGCCCGTGTCTGTTGCGTCGCGTCCGTCTGCCCCTCGCCTCAGCTCCGTGTCCGAACATGCCGACTTCGTTCCCCGTTGACACCTAGCCCCTCCAGAACTCTCGCCTGCACCGGAGAAGCCCTCGTCGGCCGCCACGCCATCGCCGCACTGTGGCGCCCGTGCGGTCACAGTGGCGGGCACGCCGTCGTCTTCCTCCTGAGCGATCACTTCCAGCATTCAATGCGCCTGCTCGCACGAGTCCTCTCGCCCACAAGCAGCCAGCCAGCACGGCGTACGTCGCCAGTGCCATGGCCCGCATCAAGCCGCTTCGGGAGAGATCGCCGCTCACCTCTCCCGGCTATAAATAGCCGTGCCTCGCCTCGCCTAGCTCTCCACCCCCTCTCCTCCTTCCTCAAAATGATAGCCAGCAGCGAGGAACCGAGGCAGGGAGGCCTCTGGCCTCGAACTCCGCCGGAGTTCCGCCACCGATTCCCTTCTGTCGCCTGCCCTCTTCAAACCACCCCAGCTCCGCCCAAGCCCTCAGTCGTGATCAGTTGAACCCACTGGTGCTTCCACACCCCTCCCCGAGTCGAATCATTGCGGAATCCTCGACTCCGACGACCACCGTAGCTGCTGTCCATCGGAGAAGAAGGGGGCGACTCCGTCTATCCACCTCCGGCCAAGCTGCGGGTACAGGGCGGACCACCACTCCAAGCTCTATCCATCCCAGTCCTCTCCGAGCCCCTCCGACGTCGAGATCGCCGGCAACCGTCGCCGGTGAGCCGCCTCCCCTCTGCTTTCTCTCTCCCTCTCTGTTTTAATCGAAGAAGGCCCACAGTCAGCCTCTTACCGAATCGGTAAGTGGAGGCGCACGGGCGAATTACGCCTTCGACGTGGCCCTTCTCTGATTTTCTATTTTTGATTTTTATAAACAGTGTTGACCAGAGTGTTTGACTGTTAATAACTTTTAACAGAAAGGTCCAAATGACCTGATTCTTTTTGCATTGTGTTTCTAATATAATTCTTTATTTTTCCACCAAGTTTGGTATTTTTCTCATACTCACAGAATTGTTGGTGAATAAAAAGGCTTTATGTGACATTTTCTCTTGCTATTTAAAAATATTTTCAGAAGGAGATTCTTGTGAATTTGAAGACCAGGAGTTTCTGAACCACCCAACTGATCAAGGCAAGCAAAGACATCCATATTATGAAGCATTTCATAGCATTGCATAATTCATATGCATTTCTTGCATTTTAATTAACATAGTTAATTCCAAGAAAACATTTCAAATGCCTAATGTGACCAACTAAGTTAACTTGTTGAAATAACCTTGATGGCTAAGTTAAACTTAGTTGGTTGATCATGAGTCACCTGTCCGGGCTTAACCGTGCAGCCACATTCGCCGGTATGGGACGGCCTTGACTTGGTCTGGCTGCGTGCTCTTTCACCGGTACCTCCAAAGAGGGAGGGTTATGCGTGCGCGCTACCTTGATCAGGTAGGCAGCGATAACCCTGTGAGCCCAGTTGAGTTGTTTGCCAGCGTCCCCATTTGGGACAGTTAAGTTAGGCCACGACGGTGGCAGGTGTCACGAGGTGACATGGGGCCACCCAAGGCTTGACTCCGGAGGAGTGTGATTGCCGGGGATACGATGGAAGAGTCATGAGTCAGGCAGGTTTCGTTGGAGCAACGCTGGTCCACCCGAATGGGATCACGAGGTCAGTGCTCCATAGTGTGGGTAAAGTGCGCAACCTCTACAGAGTGTAAAATCTATTCGAATAGCCGCGTCCACAGTATTGGACAGCCCGTCCAGACCTCTTTAGGTGATCAACCATAATAACTATAGTAAAGATGGAAGAACTTGTCTTATGAGCGGAAGTACTCATTGGTATCGGGTATTCTGAGGGTTGTGAGGTCACCCAGAGATAAGTAAGTTGATGACAGTAAGTGAATCATTTAAGACTTAACCTGTTGATTGCCATGCTATTATTTGCTGCATATTTGGTTGTCATGTGCTTGCGAGTACATTCAAAGTACTCACCTGGCGTATCATGCCAGATGCAGGAGAAGACTAAGATGGAGGTCTCGAGGTCCATGTTGCGATGCCTAGGATGTGTCCACAGCGGTGTCCCTGTGGATGGAGTTTCTACCATGTTCCGCTACGCCGTAGTCTTCCGCTGTAGTATTCCGTAGTAATGCCAAGGCCCGGTTATGTTGGATATATAATGTAGATATTGTTGTAGCACTAGATGTGCTTTTGGCCTCGATGATCATGTAATATAAGTGAGCTTGTACTCGACTATTATCAATAAAGTTCAGCTATGTTCTGTTCCAAGTTGTTGTGTGTTTCCAGAAGACATGATCTCTGGGTTGGAAACACTGGTGAACCGGTTCTCTGAGCCGGGGTGCCACAAGGACTTGATACTTAATGCTATGGTTGGGTTTCACGACCTTAATGATATTTAGTAGTTGCGGATGCTTGCTAGGAGTCCAATCATAAGTGCATATGATCCAAGTAGAGAAAGTATGTTAGCTCATGCCTCTCCCTCATGTAAAATTGCAAGAATGATTACCGGTCTTGTTATCGATTGCCTATGGACAGATAACTTTCTTGTTGACAAAAGTCATCTACTTTTATTGCCTTGCAATTTTTATTCGTTGTTTTATTCTCGCAAAGTACACATAGTTTTATCCTTGCAAAATAGTTTCATACTTGTTTTAGGTAAAGCAAACGTCAAGTGTGCGTAGAGTTGTATCGGTGGTCGATAACACTTGAGGGCATATTTGTTCTACCTTTAGCTCCTCGTTGGGTTCGACACTCTTATTTATCGAAGAAGGCTACAAACGATCCCCTATACTTGTGGGTTATCAAGACCTTTTTCTGGCGCCGTTGCCGGGGAGCAATAGCGTGGGGTGAATATTCTCGTGTGAGCTTGTTTGCTTTATCACTAAGTAGTTTTTATTTTCTGTTCTAAGTTGTTCTCTATCTTTAGTTATGGATATGGAACACGAAACACCAAAAATATTAGTGGTACTTGCTACTCATGGAGATGGGGAACCTCCTAAAACCCTCGATGCTCATTATGTGAAAAATATTATGCAATACTTTGATAATCCTGAGAAAACCCCATTCAACTTGATAATGGGAGACACGTTGGATCAACGTGAATACTTTAGGGATTATCGCTTGACACAAAAAGGGAAACTCTTATGGGATCAAATTGATATGTTGCATTGGTATGCTTGGAATTTATGTCAAAGATATGATTTTACTTGTTGCTCTAGGATGAATGCTCTACACCTTCCCTTTTCATGCAAATTTAGCAATAATGAAACCTTGGCTTCTTATGCTAATGGTAGATATGATTATTATGATGTGGAATGAATAGAAGAATTTGTTTCTTTTAAGGGTGCTTATCAAATTGAATCTCTGTTTGAAAAGTATGAAGATTATGATGATTCTGTTTATAGACCTGAAAATTTTGCTATCCTTAAATATTGCTATGATAATTACAAATACAATTATGATATTGATATATTTATTGAGAAAGTCTCCATTGTCCAAGAAGAGACTAATATTTTGCAGGAGTCTATGGAAGAAGAAAATGATGAAACTGTGAGCTCATTGGATGAAAAAGATGAGGAGGAGAGCGAAGAACAAAAGGAGGAAGAGCGGATTGATCACCTATGCCTACCTTCTAATGAGAGTAACTCTTCAACTCATACACTGTTTAATCTCCCTTCGTTCTTACCGAAGGATGATTGCTATGATAATTGCTATGATCCCGTTGATTCGTTTGAAATATCCCTTTTTGATGAACTTGATGCTTGCTATGCTTGTGGCCAAGATGCCAATATGAATTATGCTTGTGGAGATGAACTTGCTATAGTTCCTCATGTTAAGAATGAAATTGTTGCTATTACACCCACACATGATAGTCCTATTATCTTCTTGAATTCTTTAAACTACACTATATCGGAGAAGTTTGCACTTATTAAGGATTACATTGATGGGTTGCCTTTTAGCGTTGCACATGATGATTTTGATGAATATAATATGCTTGTGCTTGCTGCTCCTACTTGCAATTATTATGAGAGAGGAACTATATCTCCACCTCTCTATGTTTCCAACACGATAAAATTGCAAGAAACTGCTTATGCTATGTATTGGGCTTTACTTGATGTGCATGAATTGTTCTTGTATGACATGCCGATGCATAGGAAGAGAGTTAGACTTTGTCATTGCATGATATATGTTGCTTTCTGCTCACTACTAAATGCCAAATCATTGTTAATTAAAATTGGCTTTGATATACCTTGGGATCCGGGTGGATTCATTACTTGAGCACTTTATGCCTAGCTTAATGGCTTTAAAGAAAGTGCTGCCAGGGAGACAACCCAGAAGTTTTAGAGAGTCATTTTATTCTGTTGAGTGCTTTTATAAAGTTTAAAAACAAAAAATATAGAGGGGAATTTAAAACTTCACAAAAAGAAAAGTGAAAGTGAGAAAGATGAACACCGTTGAAGTGGGGGACGTCCTTGAACTTTGTTCATGCCCATGGAAACTTTGTGAATCTCGATTATAGAAACTTTTCAACAAAAATAATTATCCCCTTGTACAAATCCATTGTATTATAAAAATAATGTGCTCTTTTTTTCAAAAAAAAACTAAAAAAACAAAGAGAGAAGGGGCATGCTAGTTCCACACTTGTGCTTCAGAGTAGCACCATGTTTTACATATAGAGAGTCTCCTATGTTGTCACTTCCATATACTAGTGGGAATTTTTCATTATAGAGTTAGATGCACACCCACTTAGTTTTCATATTGAGCTTTCATACACTTATAGCTCTTAGTGCATTCGTTGCATGGCAATCCCTACTCCTCACGTTGATATCAATTGATGGGCATCTCCATAGCCCATTGGTTAGCCGCGTCGATGTGAGACTTTCTTACTTTTTTTTGTCTTCTCTATATTTACCCCTATCATCATACTCTATTCCACCCGTAGTGCTATATCCATGGCTCGCGCTCATGTATTGCGTGAGGGTTGAAAATGCTGAAGCGCGTTAAAAAGTATGAACCAATTACTCGGCTTGTCATCGGGGTTGTGCATGATAAATACTTTGTGTTAAGAAGACAGAGCATGACAAGACTATATGATTTTGTAGGGATAGCTTTCTTTAGCGTTGATATTTTGAAAGACACGATTGTTTGTTGGGATGCCTGAGTATTGATGTCTTTATGTCAAATTATAGACTATTGCTTTGAATCATTTGTGTCTTAATATTCATGCCATGATTAGATATATGATCAAGATTATGCTAGGTAGCATTCCACATCAAAAATTATCTTTTTTATCATTTACCTAATCGAGGACGAGGAGGAATTAAGCTTGGGGATGCTGATACGTCTTCGTCGTATCTATAATTTTTGATTGTTTCATGCCAATATTATACAACTTTCACATATTTTTGGCAACATTTTATATGATTTATTGGACTAACCTAATGATCCAGTGCCCAGTGCCAGTTCCTATTTGTTGCATGTTTTTTGTTTCGCAGAATATCCATATCAACCGAAGTCCAAACACGATAAAAATTTACAGAGAATTATTTTGGAATATATGTGATTTTTGGGAGGTGGAATCAACGCAAACGGAGGCCCATGGCCTCCACAACCCACCAGGGCGCGCCCAGGTGTCTTGTGCCCTCCCCGTAAGGCGGTTGAGGCCCTTCTTCTAGTGAAATAAAGATAATTTATGGAAAAAATCATGTAAAAATTTCAGCGCAATCGGAATTACGGATCTCCGGGAATTTAAGAAACGGTGAAGGGCCGGATCTGGGGAACGTGAAACAGAAGAGAACAGAGAGGGAGATCCAATCTTGGAGGGGCTCCCACCCCTCTGCCGCAATGGAGGCCATGGACCAGAGGGGGAACTCTCCTCCCATCTAGGGGGGAGGCCAAGGAAGAAGAAGAAGGAGGGGGGCTCTCTCCCCCTCTCTCCCGGTGGCGCCGGAGTGCCGCCGGGGCTAGGATCATGACGGTGATCTACATCAACAATCATGCTACCGTCAACACCAATTTTCTCCCCCTCTATGTAGCAGTGTAACACCTCTCTTCCCCATAGTAATATCTACTTAAACATGGTTCTCAACTCCATATATTATTTCCCAATGATCTATGGTTATCCTATGATGTTTGAGTAGATCCGTTTTGTCCTATGGGTTAATTGTGATCTTGGTTGGTATGATTGTATATTTTATTTTTGGTGTTGTCCTATGGTGCCCTCTGTGTCGCGCAAACGGAGGGGCCCCCGCTGTAGGGTGTTGCAATATGTTCATGGTTTGCTTATTGTCGGTGTTGCGGGGGTGACAGCAGCCTAAACACGGATTAGTGGGTTATGGCGTATGGGAGTAAAGAGGACTTGATACTTAATGCTATGGTTGGGTTTCACGGCCTTAATGATCTTTAGTAGTTGCGGATGCTTGCTAGGGGTCCAATCATAAGTGCATATGATCCAAGTAGAGAAAGTATGTTAGCTCATGCCTCTCCCTCATGTAAAATTGCAAGAATGATTACCGGTCTTGTTATCGGTTGCCTAGGGACAAATAACTTTCTTGTTGACAAAAGCCATCTACTTTTATTGCCTTCCAATTTTTATTCGTAGTTTTATTCTCGCAAAGTACTCATAGTTTTATCCTTGCAAAATTGTTTCATACTTGTTTTAGGTAAAGCAAACGTCAAGTGTGCGTAGAGTTGTATCGGTGGTCGATAGAACTTGAGGGAATATTTGTTATACCTTTAGCTCCTCGTTGGGTTCAAAACCCTTATTTATCGAAGAAGGTTACAAACGATCCCCTATACTTGTGGGTTATCAGTTGGGCCGTCCTGGTTGTCTTTAGAAGGCTTTTTTCGTGTCCCGGACTTCGGATTACGAAATCCGGCATTTACTGCCGTCTCGTCAGCTTCGCCATCATTGTGGCGGCGTTTGTTCTTATTCCTTCATGGCTTCCCGTTCCTGTCCCAAACTTCCGAGGTGTCGGGGGTGTCGGGGTTGGTGCTTCTATGAGCCAGCCAACTGTCCTCTCTGGCGCAGAAGCGGGTCATCAGGGAGGTAAGCGCTGACAACGTTCTTGGCTTGTCTTGCCGAGCTGACGTGCTAGCCATTCATCTCGAATACTGTGCCTAAAGGCGGCTATGGCTTCGGCGTCCGGACAGTCAACGATCTGGTTTTTCTTGGTCAAAAACCGGTTCCAAAACTGCTGGGCTGACTCACCGGGCTGCTGGATTACATGGCTCAGGTCATCGGCGTCCGGGGGCCGGACATAAGTGCCCTGAAAGTTAGCTCGAAAGGCCTCCTCGAGCTCCACCCAACATCCTATGGAGTCTTCGAGAAGGCTATTTAACCAGTGTCTGGTTGGACCCTTGAGCTTTAACAGTAGGTACTTAATGGCATGGAGGTCGTCTCCTCGTGCCATGTGAATGTGTAACAGAAAATCTTCGATCCATACTACCGGATCTGTTGTCCGGTCATAGGGTTCAATATTTACAGGTTTGAAACCTTCCGGGAATTGGTGCCGCATCACTTTGTCTGTGATGCAAAGAGGATGAGCGGCGCCCCTGATTCGAGCTATGTCTCGCCGGAGATCATCTGTCATCCGGGCTCGTTGCAGCTCCCGAGCTCAATCATATCGGTCTAGCCAGGATTTGTATCCATCCCGTCTAATAGGAGGATCTCGTTTAGGTCCATAGATGGACCTCGTCAGACCTGCCCCAGCGTCCAGGTCACGACGTAGGTCGTACTAATAACCTGGTCGTACTGGCTCCTTGTCTTGACGGCAAGGGTGCGTGGGAGGTTGTTCGGTTTTATCAGCAGTCCGGTCCCGTCCTCGAGTGGGCCGGTCCGGCTGGTCTGCCTGAGCGTACCTTGGAGGCGCTGGCTCTATGGCCTCGTCATTGAATTGCGGCAGCAGCCTTCGCTTCAGGTAGTGTCGTGGTTTTGTCACGGCAGATGTCCTAGTGTGAGGACTTAGTCGTGAGGCCAACGCATCTAAGTGGTAGCTTGAACGGGGTTGAGCGGGACGAAAGACGCGAGATTTTACCCAGGTTCGGCCCCTCACGGTGGAGGTAAAAGCCTACATCCTGCTTGATTGATATTGATGGTGATGACGATCTCGGTTACAAGGGCGGTGTTCTGCTACCTCTATCTCGAGAGCATCTACTTTGATCTTGTCTAAGACTTGTCTATTTTGACCTGTTAAAATCTGACCCTCTTGGGGTGCCCCGCCCCTCCTTATATAAGTTGAAGGGGCGGGTTAGATGTAGAGTCCTAGTAGGATTAGGACTTAGCCTATTTCTGACTTCTTCTCGCGGGCTTCTTATCTCCAGGCGACTCATTTTCATGGCTAAGTACTTGCTGGGTTAAACTCTGTCTATTGGCTTACAACTGTCTGCCGGGTTACAATCTGTCTGCCGGGTTACAACTGTCTGCCGGGTTACAATCTGTCTGCCGGGTTACAATCTGTCTGGCGGGTTACCTTCAGGGCTTATCTTCAGGACTCATCTCCAAGACTCATCTCCGGGACTCATCATGGCAGGTAAAGATGGTTGGTTAAAATGACGGGTTAACATGGCTGCTTAAGTCCAGATAGGACTTAACATGGCTGCTTAAGTCCAGAATGACTTAACATCAGGGCGATTTAAGCCCAGACATGACTTCACGTCAGGGCGACTTAAACCCAGAAATGACTTAACATCAGGGCTACTTAAATCCAGAAATGACTTAACATCAGGGTGACTTAAGCCCAGAAATGACTTAACGTCAGGGCGACTTAAACTATGAGCCGGGTCTTGGTCGTGGGAAATATCCCCAACATTAGCCCCCAGTTTAGCTTTGAATTTATTCATGCTAAACTCTTGAAATAAGAATATGTAGAAGGACCGGCTCACTCAAAAAGACCAGTTGATCAGCTCCTGAAAATTCTGAATCTCTGTCATATCAATATGCTGACTCTGGTTCCTTGCAGAAAAAATAACCCTTATGATGTCTTGAATTGTCTTCAAAAAACGCCTTGGTTGGATAAAAAGAAAATTTGTCTGATTTTGTGCCAACTTTCAATACTTCAGACTTTGATGAAAAATCCGTATGATGTTAAGTTGTCTGAATAGCCCAGAGGAGATAATCTTTGCAAACTTCTCCATCAAAAAATATGATACCCGGTTCACTCATAACTGAGAATTTGAAGGTATTCCTTCCTAATATCCATATTACCTGTAGCCCCCAAATCTTAAGAGGGGAATGAAGTGATAGCTTAAGACTTGCTTAAATATAAATATTTGCAACTCTGGAGAAATCCGGGTTGTTCGTCTGAGTCACCAGACATTAATTGAATGTTCCACATATGTAGCCCCCAAGTACCGGGTTGTCTTGCCTATAGCAACCTGGGACTTGTAATTGCCTTATGCTCATAAAACTTCAGCCAGTGTAGCCCCCAAGGGTCGGGTCATTATGCAATAATGAGCAGGGACTTTGTAGATCTGATTATATGAACTTGAGAAGCAATGTGTAGCCCCCAAGGGCCGGCTCAGTAAGATAATACTGGGCTGGGACTTAGAAAATGATGAAAGGGTCGGCTCATCTCCTTGAGATAACCGGGTCTGTTGACAATGTGATTATTTGAAAAGCAACTTGCATTAGCCCCCAAGTGCCATGGTGCATGCTTGAAGTGACATGGGACTTGCATACTTGATGTAATCTTGATTTGAATAATGTAGCCCCCAAGTGTTGGGTCGTATGCCTGCAGCGACTCGGGACTATTCCTTCCATTGTAGAACAAAATTATATCCACTGTCTGGATGCTTTGCATATCAATATTGAACCATGCTCCTTGCTGTAAGTTGGCATCTTTGGATGAAGGAATAATAGCCATTACTTCTGAAGGGGCTTTGAAAACCTCAATCATTCAATACTGGTTATGATAACCATAACGAAAATTCCAGCCATGTTGGCTATTTAAGAATATAACTCAGTTTGAAAACCGGTTCCTGCAATATAAACCAGTATATCCATGCATATATGATGCATGCTATGATGATGCAATGATGATGCAATGTATGATGATGTATGTGTATGATGATAGAGTATAAAAATGTCGGCTTTCAAGGCTCGACAAAAAGAGACTAGCTCTGTTTTGTTTTTTGAAAAACTCAAGTTTTGCTTCAAAGAAGCTTGTCTTGAAAGCCTTTCATCCCGTAAGCCAGCTCTCACGTGACATTAATCCGTCATTTTAACCTTAGCTAGTTCAGGGTCTTATTGAAAAGATTGACTGTTAAGAGTACAAATGGGCCACATAGCGGAGAAACAACAGCAGACAGGTGAGTTTATCCTAGCTCTCTGTAAGCCGGCTCTCACGTGACATAAGCCGCCATTTTAACTTTGACAAGTTCAGGGTCTTATTTAAAAGATTGACTGCAAGAGTACGGTGGGTCACCTGGTGGAGTAGCAAGTTGCAAATAGGTAGGTTTAACCCATATATGGCATGGAAGCCGGTCAAGAGGGTATGAAAGCTAAACTCATTGAGTTGGAACCCCCAAATGGCTCATAACATGGCATGGAAGCCGATCAAGAGGGTAAGATAGCTATACTCATTGAGTAGGAAGCCCCCAAGTGACCCATAATATGGCATGGAAGCCGATCAAGAGGGTAAGATAACTATACTCATTGAGTAGGAAGCCCCCAAGTGACCCATAATATGGCATGGAAGCCGATCAAGAGGGTAAGATAGCTATACTCGTTGAGTAGGAAGCCCCCAAGTGACCCATAATATAATCAGCCAATAAGGCAGGATACCCATGTTTGAACTGCGCATCATGGCAGCAAGTTCTCTTTGGCAACCTTTTTTCTGAGAAATCAAACTTTGCGAGAGACGGATTCCTCTTGAACCGGACATTGAGCCGAATATTGAGAGCTCAAAACTTTGTGAGAGACAGATTTCCCTATAGCCGGATTTTGAACCGGAATCTTTTCTGATAACCCGGAATCTTTCTTTTGAGCCGAAAATTTCTGATTGCCCGGCACTTTTTAAGCCAGAAATTTTCTGATGACTTTTAAATTTTCACCAATGCGGCAACAGTCTCCGGGACCGGGTTGTATTTCCTGCAATAATCCGGACTTCTTGAAATTCACTGAAACTGGCCAATTCTGCCGAGTCATGTCTGTGTAGCCCCCGAGTCTTAAGATGACTCGAGGAGTCTGCTTGAGATTCTCCATACTTGACCGTGATATAAACCGGCATAGAGTTGACCAGCGGAACGCTGGAATGTGTTGAAGCTAGAAACGAAATGGCAAGTTGATGAACTTCGCGATACTCATTGTATATCCTTGGCGTTGATAACGCGATGTGAATACACGGAAGGTTGAGGTCGACCATGGCGGGTTATAAATGATCCCGTATGATTTTCGTCAGTAACCCAGCCGATGGTTCGTCCCGGCGGGTTGTTGAAGTTAACCAGACCGCAGTGGCGGCGACTTGTGCGCCTGTCCATTGAGCCATCCGGTGGAGGCTGATAATAAATCATTTTTGCTTCAGAGTTCTTGGAGTAGACCGAGCTGCAGGAGCGGCGACTTGTGTGCACTCATTAAGCAGCTTGTGCACACAGGTGCGGCCCGGTGTGTTGATGTAGACCAGACCATGGAAGGCGGACGGTAAAGACTGCTGCAACGCTGGAGGCGACGCGGACGTGGGCGAGTCGGCCACGGGTGTGGACAGATGAGTCGGCCGCAGCGTTGTAAGCCGGTGCGGACGGGCGAGTCAATCGCAGGCGCGGTCCCGGCGAGTTGATGTAGACCTAGCCATAGGGGCGGCGGCTTGCACATGTCTGTTGGGCAGCTTGTGTGATCGGGCATGGCCTTGATGTATTGATGTAAATCAGTTCGCAAGGGCGGCAGCTTCGGCGCTTCCGTTGAGCGAGGCAGCATCGTTAAATGTCAGTGCAAAATGACGATGTCATACACTCTGTATCCATGATATAACCCCACTTTTGCGGTGAACAATTGTCCTGATGTATTTGGATGACAGATGACCTTGTCGTCTTTCCGCGAACATGGAACAATTGTCCTGTGTATAAAAATATTAAAGGGAGGATAATTGTTCTCGGAGGAATTTAAAGTGCATTGATAAAATAAATAAGGTGGATAGCACCTATCATTTTCCTGGGACGTCGAGCCAATTGTATATGTTGCTGGTGAGGCACAGAGGCTGTAGCAGCTCAGAGGCAGACGGCGGAAGTGAGGCCGCGGACGCAACCGCAGGTGCAGCAACTTGCAGCGGAGACGTGGCGTCTCAGAACAAGGCCGACTAGACGTGACTTAGCACGAGGTCACAGCGGTGACGGTCGTGGTCGGTGGCTTGAAGTACGCCCGTAGCAGAACCTGAAACCAGGCGGTTTAGAACGGACACTCCGAGTCATGTTGGGCCCCTTTTTTTGCAACCCGCCAGCCGGCTCTCTACTTGCATTTTCTTCAGATGGCAACTAGCAGGAGAGTACGCTGGGGCGTAACCGAATGCGGGGTACGACAAGCGGGACAACCGCGTATTGTGGCAAGGCAGCAAGCGGCCGGCGGCTTGAAGTAGATGCAACCGGCGGAGGCGGCTCGGAAACGCCCCGAAGGCGCGGCGGCCACTGCAGCGGTGAAATCCAGCGAATCAAGGCGAGGCCGTGTCGAATTGGCGTGGGTCCGAGGCGGAGATGAGTCGGACGGCGAGGGTGGGCCTTAGCGGCGAGATAGAGCGAGGCCGGGCGGCTTTGAAAGCGGCCCGCCGACGTCGCATGATGGAGACGGAGACCGGCGGAGGAGGTGGTCGGCAGCTGTATTTGAGTCGCGGCCGTATTCGCTCTGGGTCGTGGCTTCTCGGCGTCTTGCAAACTATCCAGAGGCAGAGGCGGTTTAGATCGAGGCCGTGGCGGCTTAGCGACGGGGCCATAGGCACGAAGTGAATGCGGCAGGGCCGATTTAGAGCGGCGCGAAGCCGGGGCGGCGGCTCGGCTCATGGGAAGGCGGTGCCACGGCAGAGCGGTAGCACGAGGCCGAGGCATCAGCGGGTGTCGTGGCTTGAGGGGCGTTCCGCCACGGGGAAGCGTGAGGTGAAGGCCGGGCCGCACACGGCGGCTTGGCGATTTGGAGGCAGGGGCGCCGCGGGAGCGAGGGGCTGAACCCGCGGTTGAGGCATGATACGTCCATTTTGCATCATGCTTTTATATTGGTATTTATTGCATTATGGGCTGTTATTACACATTATGGTACAATACTTATGCCTTTTTCTATCTTATTTTACAAGGTTTACATGAAGAGGAAAAATGCCGGCAGGTGGAATTCTGGACCGGAAAGGAGCAAATCTGAGAGACCTATTCTGCACAACTCCAAAAGTCCTGAAAGTTTACAGAGAATTATTTTGGAATATATAAAAAATACTGGGCGAAGGAAATACCAAAGGGGACCCACCAGGTGGCCACAAGCCTGGGGGCACGCCCTACCCCCCTGGGCGCGCCCCCAGGGCTTGTGGGCCCCCTAGAAGGTCTCTGGTGCCCATCTTCTGCTATATGGTGTCTTTTGACCTGGAAAAAATCATAAGAGAGGTTTCGAGATGAAGCGCCGCCGTCTCGAGGCGGAACCTGGGCAGAAGTAATCTAGGGCTCCGGCGGAGCTGTTCTGCCGGGGAAACTTCCCTCCCGGAGGTGGAAATTGAAGCCATCGTCATCACCAACGATCCTCTCATCAAGAGGGGGTCAATGTCCATCAACATCTTCACCAGCACCATCTCCTCTCAAACCCTAGTTCATCTCTTGTATCCGATCTGTGTCTCAAAACCTCAGATTGATACCTGTGGGTTGCTAGTAGTGTTGATTACTCCTTGTAGTTGATGCTAGTTCGTTTATTTGGTGGAAGATCATATGTTTAGATCCTTAATGATATTTATTACCCCTCTGATTATGAACATGAATATGCTTTGTGAGTAGTTACGTTTGTTCCTGAGGACATGGGAGAAGTCTTGTTATAAGTAATCATGTGAATTTGGTATTCGTTCGATATTTTGATGAGATGTATGTTGTCTTTCCTCTAGTGGTGTTATGTGAACGTCGACTACATGACACTTCACCATGATTTGGGCCTAAGGGAAGGCATTGGGAAGTAATAAGTAGATGATGGGTTGCTATAGTGACAGAAGCTTAAACCCTAGTTTATGCGTTGCTTCGTAAGGGGCTGATTTGGATCCACATGTTTCATGCTATGGTTAGATTTATCTTAATTCTTCTTTCATAGTTGCGGATGCTTGCGAGAGTGGTTTATCATAAGCGGGAGGCTTGTCCAAGTAAGGACAGCACCCAAGCACCGGTCCACCCACGTATCAAATTATCAAAGTAACGAATGTGAATCATATGAGCATGATGAAAACTAACTTGACAACAATTCCCATGTGTCCTCGGAAGCGCTTTGCTTTATATAAGAGTTCGTCCAGGCTTGTCCTTTGCTACAAAATGGATTGGGCCACCTTGCTGCACCTTTATTACACTTGTTACTTGTTACCTGTTATAAAATATCTTATCACAAAACTATCTATTACCGATAATTTCAGTGCTTGCAGAGAATACCTTGCGGAAAACCGCTTGTCATTTCCTTCTGCTCCTCGTTGGGTTCGACACTCTTACTTATCGAAAGGACTACGATAGATCCCCTATACTTGTGGGTCATCAAGACTCTTTTCTGGCACCGTTGCTGGGGAGTGAAGCGCCTTTGGTAAGTGGAATTTGGTAAGGAAACATTTATATAGTGTGCTGAAATTTACTGTCACTTGTTGCTATGGAAAATAATCCTTTGAGGGGTTTGTTTGGGGTATCTTCACCCGACCGAAAGAACAAAGAGTTGCTCCTCAACCTACTGCACCTACTGAAAATATTTATTATGAAATTCCTTCGGGTATGATAGAGAAATTGCTAGCTAATCCTTATGCAAGAGATGGAACCTTACATCCTGATATGCATCTACTCTATGTGGATGAAGTTTGTGGATTATTTAAGCTTGAAGGTTTGCCCGAGGATGAAGTCAAGAAGAAGGTCTTCCCTTTATCTTTGAAGGAGAAGGCATTGACATGGTATAGGCTATGCGATGATATTGGGACTTGGAATTGCAACCGATTGTAATTGGAATTTCATCAGAAGTTTTATCCTATGCATCTGGTTCATCGTGATCGGAATTATATATATAATTTTTGGCCTTGTGAAGGAGAAAGTATAGCTCAAGCTTGGGGGAGTCTTAAGTCAATGTTATATTCATGCCCCAATCGTGAGCTCTCAAGAGAAATTATTATTCAGAATTTTTATGCTCGGCTTTCTCGTAATGATCAATCCATGCTCGATACTTCCTGTACTAGTTCTTTTATGAAGAAGACTATTGAATTCAAATGGGATTTATTGGAAAGAATTAAACGCAACTCTGAAGATTGGGAACTCGACGAAGGTAAGGAGTCAGGTATAAACCTTAAGTTTGATTGTGTTAAATCTTTTATGGATACCTATGCTTTTCATGAATTTAGCACTAAATATGGGCTTGACTCTGAGATAGTAGCTTCTTTTTGTGAATCATTTGCTACTCATGTTGATCTCCCCAAGGAGAAGTGGTTTAAATATCATCCTCCCATTGAAGTAAAAGTAGTAAAACCTATTAAAGCTGAAGAGGAAACTATTACTTATAATGTTGATCCTATTGTTCCTATTGCTTATATTGAGAAACCACCTTTCCCTGTTAGGATAAAGGAACATGCTAAAGCTTCAGCTGTGGTTTGTAAGAGTTATACTAGGACACCTACACCCCCTGAACAAATTAAAGTTGAATCTAGTATTGCTATGGTTAAAGATCTCTTGGTCGATAATATTGATGGGCATGTTATTTTTTTCTGTGATGAAGCTGCTAGAATTGCTAGCCCCGATAATAAAGATAAACATAGACATGTTGTTGGCATGCATGTTGTTTCTGTTAAAATAGGAGATCATTGTTATCATGGCTTATGTGATTTGGGTGCTAGTGTGAGTGCAATTCCCTTTACTTTATATCAAGAAATTATGAGTGATATTGCACCTGTTGAAATAGAAGATATTGATGTCACTATTAAGCTTGCCAATAGAGATACTATATCACCAATTGGGATTGTTAGAGATGTTAAAGTCTTGTGTGGGGAAATAAAATACCCTACTGATTTTCTTGTTCTTGGTTCCCCACAAGATGATCTTTCTCCCATTATATTTGGTAGGCCTTTCTTGAACACAGTCAATGCTAAAATAGATTGTGAGGAAGAAACTGTCACTATAAGTTTTGGGGATGTGTCTCATGAGTTTAATTTCTCCAAATTTCGTAGACAACCCCATGATAAAGAATTGCCTAGTAAAGATGAAATTATTGGTCTTGCTTCTATTACTGTGCCTCCTACTGATCCTTTAGAACAATATTTGCTAGACCATGAAAATGATATGTTCATGAATGAAAGAAAAGAATTAGACGAGATTTTCTTTAAACAGATGCCTGTTTTGAAACACAATTTGCCTGTTGAAACTCTTGGAGATCCTCTACCACCCAAGAGTGATCCTCTGTTCGATCTTAAACAATTACCAGATACTCTGAAATATGCTTATCTTGACGAGAAAAAGATATATCCTGTTATTATTAGTGCTAACCTTTCAAAGCATGAAGAAAAGAAATTATTGAAAACTCTGAAGAAGCACCATGCAGCTATTGGATATACTCTGGATGATCTTAAGGGCATTAGTCCCACTCTATGTCAGCACAAAATTAATATGGAACATGATGCTAAACCTGTTGTTGATCACCAGCGACGGTTGAATCCAAAAATGAAGGAAGTGGTAAGAAATGAAATACTAAAACTTCTGGAAGCAGGTATAATCTATCCTGTTGCTGATAGTAGATGGGTAAGTCCCGTTCATTGTGTCCCTAAGAAGGGAGGTGTTACTGTTGTCCCTAATGATAAGAATGAATTGATTCCGCAAAGAATTGTCACAGGTTATAGAATGGTTATTGATTTTAGAAAATTAAACAAAGCTACTAGGAAAGATCATTATCCTCTACCTTTTATTGATCAAATGCTAGAAAGACTATCAAAACATACACATTTTTGCTTCCTAGATGGTTACTCTGGTTTTTCCCAAATACCTGTGTCACAAGAGGATCAAGAAAAAACTACTTTTACATGCCCTTTTGGTACTTTTTCTTACAGATGTATGCCTTTTGGTTTATGCAATGCACCTGCTACTTTTCAAATATGTATGACTGCTATATTCTCTGACTTTTGTGAAAAGATTGTTGAGGTTTTCATGGATGACTTCTCCGTTTACGGAACTTCTTTTAATGATTGCTTAAGCAACCTTGATCGAGTTTTGCAGAGATGTGAAGAAACTAATCTTGTCTTGAATTGGGAGAAGTGCCACTTTATGGTTAATGAAGGTATTGTCTTGGGGCATAAAATCTCCGAAAGAGGTATTGAAGTTGATAAGGCTAAAGTTGATGCTATTGAAAATTGCCATGTCCTAAAGATATCAAAGGTATAAGAAGTTTCCTTGGTCATGCTGGTTTCTATAGGAGATTTATTAAAGACTTCTCTAAAATTTCTAGGCCTCTTACTAATCTTTTGCAAAAAGATGTTCCATTTGTTTTTGATGATGATTGTGTAGAATCCTTTGAAATACTTAAGAAAGCCTTGATTTCTGCACCTATTGTTCAACCACCTGATTAGAACCTACCCTTTGAAATTATGTGTGATGCTAGTGATTATGATGTTGGTGCTGTTCTAGGATAAAGAGTTGATAAGAAATTAAATGTTATTCATTATGCTAGTAAAACTCTAGACAGTGCTCAAAGAAACTATGCCACTACTGAAAAGGAATTTTTAGGTGTTGTGTTTGCTTGTGATAAGTTCAGATCTTACATTGTTGATTCCAAAGTAACTGTTCACACTGATCATGTTGCTATTAAATATCTTATGGAAAAGAAGGATGCTAAACCTAGACTTATTAGATGGGTTCTCTTGCTGCAAGAATTTGATTTGCATATTATTGATAGAAAGGGAACTGAGAACCCCGTAGCAGACAACTTGTCTAGGTTAGAAAATGTTCTTGATGACCCACTACCTATTGATGATAGCTTTCCTGATGAACAATTAGCGGTCATAAATGCTTCTCGTAGTGCTCCATGGTATGCTGATTATGCTAATTACATTGTTGCTAAATTTATACCACCTAGCTTCACATACCAGCAAAAGAAAAAGTTTTTCTATGGTTTAAGACATTACTTTTGGGATGACCCACATCTTTATAAAGAAGGAGTAGATGGTGTTATTAGGCGTTGTGTACCTGAGCATGAACAGGAACAGATCCTACGCAAGTGTCACTCCGAGGCCTATGGAGGACACCATGCTGGAGATAGAACTGCACACAAGGTATTACAATCTGGTTTTTATTGGCCTACTCTTTTCAAATATGCTTGTAAGTATGTCTTGTCTTGTGATGAATGTCAAAGAATTGGTAATATTAGTAGACGTCAGAAAATGCCTATGAATTATTCACTTGTTATTGAACCATTCGATCTCTGGGGTTTTGATTATATGGGACCTTTTCCATCCTCTAATGGGTATACACATATTTTAGTTGTTGTTGATTACGTTACTAAGTGGGTAGAAGCTATTCCAACTAGTAGTGCTGATCATAACACTTCTATTAAAATGCTAAAAGAAGTTATTTTTTCCGAGGTTTGGAGTCCCTAGATATTTAATGACTGATGGTAGTTCACACTTTATTCATGGTGCTTTCCGTAAATTGCTTGCTAAGTATGATGTTAACCATAGAATTGCATATCCATACCATCCTCATTCTAGTGGTCAAGTAGAATTGAGTAACCGAGAAATAAAGTTGATTTTGCAAAAGACTGTCAATAGATCTAGAAAGAATTGGTCTAAGAAACTTGATGGTGCATTATGGGCTTATAGAACTGCTTATAAAAACCCCATGGGTATGTCTCCATATAAAATGGTTTATGGAAAAGCATGTCATTTACCTCTTGAACTAGAACATAAAGCTTATTGGGCAATTAAAGAGCTCAATTATGATTTCAAACTTGCTGGTGAGAAGAGGTTATTTGACATTAGCTCATTCGATGAATGGAGAACCCAAGCCTATGAGAATGTCAAGCTGTTTAAAGAGAAAGTTAAAAGATGGCATGATAAAAGGATACAAAAGCGTGAATTTAATGTAGGTGACCATGTCTTGCTATACAATTCTCGTTTAAGATTTTTTTTGCAGGAAAGCTTCTCTCTAAATGGGAAGATCCTTACATTATCGAGGAAGTTTATTGCTCCGGTGCCATCAAAATCGACAACTTCGAAGGCACCAACCCGAAGGTGGTAAACGGGCAAAGAATCAAACATTATATCTCACGTACTCCCATAAATGTTGAAACCAATATTATTAATACCATAACACCGGAGGAGTACATAAGGGATATCTACCAGAACATTTCAGACTCCGAAAAGGAATAGGTATGTGGTACGGTAAGTAAACCGACTCCAAAACTTTCCCAATGTCAATTTTACTCCGTTTTGGAATATTTAAAAAATTAGGAAAATAAAAAGTAGTCTGAATAGTGCACGAGGAGGCAGCAAGCTGTGGGGGCGCGCCCTACCCCCCTGGGCGCGCCTACTAGGCTTGTGGCCACCTCATGTGCCTTTCGGACTCCGTTTTCTTGCAGAACACTCCTTTTGGTCGGTAAAAATTCATTATATAATATCCCAAAGGTTTTGACCACCGTACCACGGCAATATCCCCTGTTTTTGTCTTTAGTTGTTTTCTGCCAGAGTTTTCAAGGCCAGGCATCATGTCTTCCACCTCCTCCAACAATGTGGACGACGATGCTTGGTTGATGCATATGGAACTTAGAAGGGAGGAGGCCGAGGAAGTCACGATGGGAGAAGATGAATGGGATTCGCTTGAAGTTCACCCTCCCGCTTCGGAGAGAGGCACTCTTGCTGGCATCTCCACTATTCCAAATCCCCATCAAGCAATGGGGACTGCAAGTAATCATGAAGGCCAAGAGGTACGAGGAGGACTTCCCCCAAGGAGGCCCTTGCACAAGTTACATCGAAACAATTTTCATAATTTGGTTCATAACTATGGAGTAGAGAACACCCCTTGCACACACATACCCTCCAATTGGGATATATCCCATCCAAGTGAAAGCAATGCAGGGAAAAGCTCTTGGTGGCCTGAAAATAAACATCTTCTAGAGGAAATTTAGAAGAATGTGAATGCACTCCAACGTGTGCTCCGCGAACTGCAGGATCTGAAGGATATCTTATTGAAACTATCAGACACATCATCAACTCCGCCATCGCCATCTCCAAAGAAAGAGACCTAAATACATGGGTATGGGCACTCCCCTTGGCAACTGCCAAGCTTGGGGGAGGTGCCCCGATATCGTATCACCATCACATCTTTACCTTTACCGTTTTTCTTAGTTCGATCCTTTTGGTTATATCTTGATCTAGTGGAATAAAAGTTTTTAGTACGATCTAGCTTTGAGTTTTTATTTATGTTCCCTCTTTGTAACCGAGTCCATGAGCTATATAATAAAGATTAGTTTTGAGTTGAGGGTTTTGCTTTCTTGCTATGATCTTGAGAAAAAGAAATAAATAATAAAAGAAATAAAAATATTATATAATGATCTTATGGGAAGTGACGACTTTACATATAAAAAGTATGTCGCATGAAATTTGTTGGGAGTTGACAAACATAGTTTTGGTCATTGTTGTAATTAATAGGAAGTAATAAAGAAATAGAGGTCTCACATACAAATATACTATCCTGGACATCTTTTGTGATTGTGAGCACTCATTAAAATATTATATGCTAAAAGGTTGATGTTGGACAAGGAAGACAACATAATGGGTTATGTTTCTTTATATCCGAATAGAAGTTATATTGTCATGGATCCTCCAACATGTTATGCTTGCTTCTCACCCCATGCTAGCCAAATCTTTTGCACCAAGTAGAGATACTACTTGTGCCTCCAAACTCCCTAAACCCAGTTTTGCCATGAGAGTCCACCATACCTACCTATGGATTGAGTAAGATCCTTCAAGTAAGTTGTCATCGGTGCAAGCAATAAAAATTGCTCTCTAAATATGTATGATCTTTTAGTCTGAGGAAAATAAGCTTTATACGAACTTGTGATATAGAAGAAATAAAAGTGACGGACTGCATAATAAAGTTCTTTATCACAAGCGGCAATATAAAGTGACGTTCTTTTGCATTAAGATTTTGTGCATCCAACCATAAAAGCGCATGACAACCTCTGCTTCCCTCTGTGAAGGGCCTATCTTTTATTTACCTTCTATCCCTATACAAGAGTCATGGTGATCATCACCTCTTCTTTTTATACTTTTTCTTTTTGGCAAGCACTATATGTTGGGGAAGACCCAGATACATATATCCACTCGAATGTAGATATTCATAAACTATTATTGCTGACATTACCCTTGAGGTAAAAGGTTGGGAGGCGAAACCATAAGCCCCTATCTTTCTCTGTGTCCGACTGAGACTTTGAACCCATAAATGTTGCGTGTGTGTTAGCAATTATGAAAGACTAAATGATAGTTGAGTATGTGAACTTGCTGAAAAGCTCTTATTTTGACTCTTTCCTATGTTATGATAAATTGCAATTGTTTCGATGACTGAGATCATAGTTTGTTAGTTCTCAATAAAGTTCTTGTTTCATACTTTACCTTGTGAACGAATTGTTACTTTAGCATAAGAAATTATATGACAATATTTGTGGTTGTTCTAAAGATGATCATGATGCCCTCATGTTCGTATTTTATTTTATCGACACCTCTATCTCTAAACATGTGGACATATTTATCGATTTCGGTTTCCGCTTGAGGACAAGCGAGGTCTAAGCTTGGGGGAGTTGATACGTCCATTTTGCATCATGCTTTTATATTGATATTTATTGAATTATGGCCTGTTATTACACATTATGGTACAATATTTATGCCTTTTCTATCTTATTTTACAAGGTTAACATGAAGAGGGAAAATGCCGGCAGCTGGAATTCTGGACCGGAAAGGAGCAAATCTGAGAGACCTATTCTGCACAACTCCAAAAGTCCTAAAAATTTACGGAGAATTATTTTGGAATATATAAAAAATATTGGGCGAAGGAAATACCAGAGGGAACCCACCAGGTGGCCACAAGCCTGGGGGGCGCGCCTCCAGGGCTTGTGGGCCCCCTGGCAGGTCTCCGGTGCCCATCTTCTGCTATATGGTGTCTTTTGACTTGAAAAAAAATCATAAGAGAGGTTTCGAGATGATGCGCCACCGTCTCGAGGCGGAACCTGGGCAGAAGCAATCTAGTGCTCCGGCGGAGCTGTTCTGTTGGGGAAAGTTCCCTCCCGGAAGGGGAAATCGAAGGCATCGTCATCACCAACGATCCTCTCATCGAGAGGGGGTCAATCTCCATCAACATCTTCACCAGCACCATCTCCTCTCAAACCCTAGTTCATCTCTTGTATTCGATCTGTGTCTCAAAACCTCAGATTGGTACCTATGGGTTGCTAGTAGTGTTGATTACTCCTTGTAGTTGATGCTAGTTGGTTTATTTGGTGGAAGATCATATGTTCAGATCCTTAATGATATTTATTACCCCTCTGATTATGAACATGAATATGCTTTGTGAGTAGTTATGTTTGTTCCTGAGGACATGGGAGAAGTCTTGTTATAAGTAATCATGTGAATTTGGTATTCGTTCGATATTTTGATGAGATGTATATTGTCCTTCCTCTAGTGGTGTTATGTGAACGTCGACTACATGACACTTCACCATGATTTGGGCCTAGGGGAAGGCATTGGGAAGTAATAAGTAGATGATGGGTTGCTAGAGTGACAGAAGCTTAAACCCTAGTTTATGCGTTGCTTCGTAAGGGGCTGATTTGCATCCACATGTTTCATGCTATGGTTAGATTTATCTTAATTCTTCTTTCGTAATTGCGGATGCTTGCGAGAGTGGTTAATCATAAGTGGGAGGCTTGTCCAAGTAAGGACAGCACCCAAGCACCGGTCCACCCACATATCAAATTATAAAAGTAACGAACGTGAATCATATGAGCATGATGAAAACTAACTTGACAACAATTCCCATGTCTCCTCGGGAGCGCTTTGCTTTATATAAGAGTTCGTCCAGGCTTGTTCTTTGCTACAAAAAGGATTGGGCCACCTTGCTGCACCTTTATTACACTTGTTACTTGTTACCAGTTATAAAATATCTTATCACAAAACTATTTGTTACCGATAATTTCAGTGCTTTTAGAGAATACCTTGCTGAAAACCGCTTGTCATTTCCTTCTGTTCCTCGTTGGGTTCAACACTCTTACTTATCAAAAGGATTACGATAGATCCCCTATACTTGTGGGTCATTAAGGCAGCGAGCAGAGGCAGAAGAGGGGCGATGCGGCGAGCTACGGCAGAGGGCGCCGGCGGCAGCTTGACCCAGGGATAGCGGCGGGTGCTGCCGGCAGCGGCGAGGCGGGGCGGTGAGCCAGCCGCGGCCAGAAGCGGCTGCCAGGTAGGGATGACTCGGCGATGGCGGCTTGAGGAGGCTCTGGCGATAGGGCCGTACGGCGGCTCGAGGGTGGCCGTGAGATAGAGCCACGACGGATCAGGAGCAGGAGCAAGAGGGAGGCGACCCAGGTGAGTGGTGCCTCGACGGTCGGGCGTGAAGGTGAGGTTGGTGCATTGGCTCGCGGCAGAGGCGAGGCGGAACTGCGGCCGCGGGGGCGACTTGCGACGGCGGCCGGCTCGAGGTGCACCTGCAGCGGCGGCAGGTCGACGAGGTACAGCTAAGCCGGTTGGGGTTGGCTTGAGGCGGAGACTGGCGACGGCGACAGCTTTGACGCGGCCTCGGCGGATGAGGCGACTCAAAGGAGCCGCAGCGAGGCCCAGTTCCTTGTAGGAGGCAGAGCGAGGCGACTTCAAAGGGGGGCCGGCGACTCGCGATGGCGGAGGATAGAGACGAACCTCAGCAGCAGCTCGAAGGCGGAAGCAGCCGCCACGTAGGCGGAGAACGGCGGCGGCTCGGGGGCGACTCGGAAACGAAAACATGGCTGGTTTAGAGCCACGGTGGGCGCCAACTGTCATGGTTTTGTCACGGCAGATGTCCTAGTGTCAGGACTTAGTCATGAGGCCAACGCATCTAAGTGGTAGCTTGAACGGGGTTGAGCGGGACGAAAGACGTGAGATTTTACCCAGGTTCGGCCCCTCACGGTGGAGCTAAAAGCCTACATCCTGCTTGATTGATATTGATGGTGATGACGATCTCGGTTACAAGGGCAGTGTTCCGCTACCTCTATCTCGAGAGCATCTACTTTGATCTTGTCTATTTTGACCTGTTAAAGTCTGACCCTCTTGGGGTGCCCCGCCCCTCCTTATATAAGTTGAAGGGGCGGGTTAGTAGGATTAGGACTTAGCCTATTTCTGACTTCTTCTTGTGGGCTTCTTAACCCTGGGCTTCTCTTCGTGGGCTTCTTAACTCCTGGGCTTCTTATCTCCAGGCGACTCATTTTCATGGCTAAGTACTTGCCGGGTTAAACTCTGTCTGCCGGCTTATAACTGTCTGTCGGGTTACAATCTGTCTGTCGGGTTACAATCTGTCTGGCGGGTTACCTTCAGGGCTTATCTTCAGGACTCATCTCCAAGACTCATCTCCGGGACTCATCATGGCGGGTAAAGATGGCTGGTTAAAATGATGGGTTAACATGGCTGCTTAAGTCCAGAGAGAACTTAACATGGCTGCTTAAGTCCTGAATGACTTAACATCAGGGCGATTTAAGCCCAGAGATGACTTAACGTCAGGGCGACTTAAACCCATAAATGACTTAACATCAGGGCTACTTAAATCGAGAAATGACTTAACGTTAGGGCGACTTAAGCCCAGAAATGACTTAACATCAGGGCGACTTAAACTTATGAGCCGGGTCTTGGTCGTGGGTAATATCCCCAACAGGTAGCTTTTGGTCTGTCACTTGTGGTCGTACTCCTCTTCGGCATCTAGGACTTTAGTCCATCTCTCATTAAGGGTATCCTGTTCAGCCTTTATCTTTTGCCGCTGTTTATTCAGGCTACGTGCGGTGGCAATTAGCTGTCGTTTGAACCGCTCTTGATCCAGCGGGTCTTCGGGGACGATGAAATCTTCGTCACCCAAACTAACCTCTTCTTCGGAAAGGGGGAGGTAGTTACTGTCTTCAGAGTCATGGAGGTCTTCCAGATTGAGCGGGTCCTCCTTGTCCTTGTGGTCGTCTTGAGGTTGCTCATTGGCGCCGTGGTCGCCGAGGTTGTCCGCATTGTCCGGAGTACCGTTCTCTCCGGTGTCCGTGTTGCTCGCATGGCTTCGACGCGCCTTGGAGCGATGGCGTTGTCTGCGGCGTTTTGATGGCTCATCGTTGGGCTTGCCGTTATCCCTTCCGGGGGTGCCGTCGCCGTCTTTCGGAGTGTCCACCATGTAGACATCGTAAGTGGACGTGGCCGTCCAGCGGCCGGTGACGGGGGGAGCGGCGTCGGTGTTGGCCATGGCTCCATTGTCCTCGTCCATGGAATAGGTGTTTTCTGAGGTGTAGTCCAACATGTCGGTTAAGTCCTCGAGTGTGGCTACGAGGTGGGTGGTGGGTGGGATGCAAAATTCCCTGTAATCTGCCTCGAGGGACTGCTGAACGCAGTCCGAGGGCAAGTTATCTAGAATAGCCATCATCCGGATTCGATCAAGTGCCTCGGTTAACAGAGCGAGGCTTACCAAGCTGGCGTGCGGTGACCACTCGGGATCAGTCTCCATCGTGGCGGGGAGAGGGGCGATCAGGGTCCGGACCGAACCCTGATCTCCAAAGGCCGAGTCAACCTCGGGGCCTGGGGCCAGATGGGTGGCCGCGCAGACAGAGGGGACCGAGGACAAAACCTGGTCTTCAGATGCTTTCTCCGTATTGGGGCTCGAGGCCAAGTTGGCGAGGGGGGGGGGGTTCGGCTGTTGGGGAACGTAGCAGAATTTTAAAATTTTCTACGCATCACCAAGATCAATCTATGGAGTCATCTAGCAACGAGTGAGAGGGGAGTGTATCTACATACCCTTGTAGATCGCGAGCGGAAGCGTTCAAGAGAACGGGGTTGATGGAGTCGTACTCGTCGTGATCCAAATCACCGATGACCGAGCGCCGAACGGACGGCACCTCCGCGTTCAACACACGTACGGAGCAGAGACGTCTCCTCCTTCTTGATCCAGCAAGGGGGGAGGAGAGGTTGATGGAGATCCAGCAGCACGACGGTGTGGTGGTGGAAGCAGCGGGATTTCAGCAGGGCTTCGCCAAGCGCTACTGGAGGAGGAAGAGGTGTCACGGGAGGGAGAGGGAGGCGCCAGGGGCTGAGCTCTTTCTCCCATGCACCTCCCCACTATATATAGGGGTGGAGGGGGCTGGTTTCTTGCCCTCCAAGTCCATTGGGGCGTTGGCAAAGGTGGAAGGAAAGAAATCCCATCCTTTCCCTTCCCCACCGATTGTTATCCCCCTTTTTTTGGGATCTTGATCTTATCCCTTCGGGATATGATCTTATTCCTTCTAAGGGGGAATCTTGGTGCGCCTTGGCTAGGGGTGTGGGGCCTTGCCCCCACTACCCACGTTCATGTGGGTCCCCCATGCAGGTGGGCCCCACTCCGGAACCTTCTAGAACCTTCTCGGTACAATACCGAAAAATCCCGAACATTTTCCGGTGGCCAAAATAGGACTTCCCATATATAAATCTTTACCTCCGGACCATTCCGGAACTCCTCGTGACGTCCAGGATCTCATCCGAGACTCCGAACAACCTTCGGGTTACCGCATACTAATATCTCTATAACCCTAGCGTCACCGAACCTTAAGTGTGTAGACCCTACGGGTTCGGGAGACACGCAGACATGACCGAGACGACTCTCCGGTCAATAACCAACAGCGGGATCTGGATACCCATGTTGGCTCCCACATGCTCCTCGATGATCTCATCGGATGAACCACGATGTCGAGGATTCAATAAATCCCGTACGCAATTCCCTTTGTCTATCGGTACGATACTTGCCCGAGATTCGATCGTCGGTATCTCGATACCTTGTTCAATCTCGTTACCGGCAAGTCTCTTTACTCGTTTCCGTAACACATCATCCCGTGAACAACTCCTTGATCACATTGAGCTCATTATGATGATGTCCTACCGAGTGGGCCCAGAGGTACCTCTCCGTTACATGGAGTGACAAATCCCAGTCTCGATTCGTGCCAACCCAACAGATACTTTCGGAGATACCCGTAGTGCACCTTTATAGCCACCCAGTTACGTTGTGACGTTTGGTGCACCCAAAGCCCTCCTACGGTATCCGGGAGTTGCACAATCTCATGGTCTAAGGAAAAGTTACTTGACATTGGAAAAGCTTTAGCAAACGAACTACACGATCTAGTGCTAGGCTTAGGATTGGGTCTTGTCCATCACATCATTCTCCTAATGATGTGATCCCGTTATCAATGACATCCAATGTCCATGGTCAGGAAACCGTAACCATCTATTGATCAACGAGCTAGTCAACTAGAGGCTTACTAGGGACATGTTGTGGTCTATGTATTCACACATGTATTACGATTTCCGGATAACACAATTATAGCATGAATAACAGACAATTATCATGAACAAGGAAATATAATAATAACCATTTTATTATTGCCTCTAGGGCATATTTCCAACAGTCTCCCACTTGCACTAGAGTCAATAATCTAGTTACATTGTGATGAATCGAACACCCATAGAGTACTGGTGTTGATACCACTGTTGGGGAACGTAGCAGAATTTTAAAATTTTCTACGCATCACCAAGATCAATCTATGGAGTCATCTAGCAACGAGTGAGAGGGGAGTGTATCTACATACCCTTGTAGATCGCGAGCGGAAGCGTTCAAGAGAACGGGGTTGATGGAGTCGTACTCGTCGTGATCCAAATCACCGATGACCGAGCGCCGAACGGACGGCACCTCCGCGTTCAACACACGTACGGAGCAGAGACGTCTCCTCCTTCTTGATCCAGCAAGGGGGGAGGAGAGGTTGATGGAGATCCAGCAGCACGACGGTGTGGTGGTGGAAGCAGCGGGATTTCAGCAGGGCTTCGCCAAGCGCTACTGGAGGAGGAAGAGGTGTCACGGGAGGGAGAGGGAGGCGCCAGGGGCTGAGCTGTTTCTCCCATGCACCTCCCCACTATATATAGGGGTGGAGGGGGCTGGGTTCTTGCCCTCCAAGTCCATTGGGGCGTTGGCAAAGGTGGAAGGAAAGAAATCCCATCCTTTCCCTTCCCCACCGATTGTTATCCCCCTTTTTTAGGGATCTTGATCTTATCCCTTCGGGATATGATCTTATTCCTTCTAAGGGGGAATCTTGGTGCGCCTTGACTAGGGGTGTGGGGCCTTGCCCCCACTACCCACGTTCATGTGGGTCCCCCCATGCAGGTGGGCCCCACTCCGGAACCTTCTAGAACCTTCTCGGTACAATACCGAAAAATCCCGAACATTTTCCGATGGCCAAAATAGGACTTCCCATATATAAATCTTTACCTCCGGACCATTCCGGAACTCCTCGTGACGTCCAGGATCTCATCCGAGACTCCGAACAACCTTCGGGTTACCGCATACTAATATCTCTATAAACCTAGCGTCACCGAACCTTAAGTGTGTAGACCCTACGGGTTCGGGAGACACGCAGACATGACCGAGACGACTCTCCGGTCAATAACCAACAGCGGGATCTGGATACCCATGTTGGCTCCCACATGCTCCTCGATGATCTCATCGGATGAACCACGATGTCGAGGATTCAATCAATCCCATACGCAATTCCCTTTGTCTATCGGTACGATACTTGCCCGAGATTCGATCGTCGGTATCTCGATACCTTGTTCAATCTCGTTACCGGCAAGTCTCTTTACTCGTTTCCGTAACACATCATCCCGTGAACAACTCCTTGATCACATTGAGCTCATTATGATGATGTCCTACCGAGTGGGCCCAGAGGTACCTCTCCGTTACATGGAGTGACAAATCCCAGTCTCGATTCGTGCCAACACAACAGATACTTTCGGAGATACCCGTAGTGCACCTTTATAGCCACCCAGTTACGTTGTGACGTTTGGTGCACCCAAAGCACTCCTACGGTATCCGGGAGTTGCACAATCTCATGGTCTAAGGAAAAGTTACTTGACATTGGAAAAGCTTTAGCAAACGAACTACACGATCTAGTGCTAGGCTTAGGATTGGGTCTTGTCCATCACATCATTCTCCTAATGATGTGATCCCGTTATCAATGACATCCAATGTCCATGGTCAGGAAACCGTAACCATCTATTGATCAACGGGCTAGTCAACTAGAGGCTTACTAGGGACATGTTGTGGTCTATGTATTCACACATGTATTACGATTTCCGGATAACACAATTATAGCATGAATAACAGACAATTATCATGAACAAGGAAATATAATAATAACCATTTTATTATTGCCTCTAGGGCATATTTCCAACAGTCTCCCACTTGCACTAGAGTCAATAATCTAGTTACATTGTGATGAATCGAACACCCATAGAGTTCTGGTGTTGATCATGTTTTGCTCGTGGAAGAGGTTTAGTCAACGGATCTGCTACATTCAAATCCGTGTGCACTTTACAAATATCTATGTCTCCATCTTGAACATGTTCACGTATGGAGTTGAAGCGACGCTTGATATGCCTGGTCTTCTTGTGAAACCTGGGCTCCTTGGCAAGGGCAATAGCTCCAGTGTTGTCACAGAAGAGAGCCATTGGACCCGACGCATTTGGAATGACTCCTAGGTCGGTGATGAACTCCTTCATCCATACTGCTTCGTGTGCTGCCTCCGAGGCTGCTATGTACTCCGTTTCGCATGTAGAACCCGCCACGACGCTTTGCTTGCAACTGCACCAGCTTACCGCTCCACCATTCAAAATATACACGTATCCGGTTTGTGACTTGGAGTCATCCGGATCTGTGTCGAAGCTATACTTTCCAAGAATTCTATATCATTTCCCATCAGCAGTATGTCATCCACATATAATATGAGAAATGCTACAGAGCTCCCACTCACTTTCTTGTAAACACAGGCTTCTCCATAAGTCTGTGTGAACCCAAACGCTTTGATCATCTCATCAAAGCGAATGTTCCAACTCCGAGATGCTTGCACCAGCCCATAGATTGAGCGCTGGAGCTTGCATACCTTGTCAGCATTCTCAGGGTCGACAAAACCTTCCGGTTGCATCATATACAACTCTTCCTTAAGAAAACCATTAAGGAATGCCGTTTTGACGTCCATTTGCCATATCTCATAATCATAGTATGCGGCAATTGCTAACATGATTCTGACGGATTTCAGCTTCGCTATGGGTGAGAAAGTCTCATCGTAGTCAACCCCTTGAACTTGTCGATAACCCTTAGCGACAAGCCGAGCCTTATAGATGGTCACATTACCATCCGCGTCAGTCTTCTTCTTAAAGATCCATTTATTTTCTATGGCTTGCCGATCATCGGGCAAGTCAGTCAAAGTCCATACTTCGTTTTCATACATGGATCCTATCTCGGATTTCATGGCTTCAAGCCATTTGTCGGAATCCGGGCCCGCCATCGCTTCTTCATAGTTCGAAGGTTCACTGTTGTCTAACAACATGATTTCCAGGACAGGATTGCCATACCACTCTGGTGCGGAACGTGTCCTCGTGGACCTTCGAAGTTCAGTGGTAGCTTGATCATGATCATTATCAATAACTTCCTCTCTAGCCGGTTAGGCTCCACAGAAACATTTTCCTGTGCTGCGCTACTCTCCGGTTCGAGGGTCATCTCATCAAGCTCCACTTTCCTCCCACTTACTTCTTTCGAGAGAAACTCTTTCTCTAGAAAGGATCCATTCCTGGCAACAAAGATCTTGCCCTCGGATCTTAGGTAGAAGGTATACCCAATAGTTTCCTTAGGGTATCCTATGAATACGCATTTTTCCGACTTGGGTTCGAGCTTCTCTGGTTGAAGTTTCTTCACATAAGCATCGCATCCCCAAACTTTCAGAAACGACAGCTTAGGTTTCTTCCCAAACCATAATTCATACGGTGTCGTCTCAACGGATTTTGACGGTGCCCTATTTAAAGTGAATGCGGCAGTCTCTAAAGCATAACCCCAAAAGGATAGCGGTAAATCGGTAAGAGACATCATAGATCGCACCATATCCAATAGAGTGCGATTACGACGTTTGGACACACCATTACGCTGAGGTGTTCCAGGCGGCGTGAGTTGTGAAACAATTCCACATTTCCTTAAGTGCGTGCCAAATTCATGACTCAAATATTCTCCTCCACGATCTGATCGTAAGAACTTTATTTTCTTGTCACGTTGATTCTCAACCTCACTCTGAAATTCCTTGAACTTTTCAAAGGTCTCAGACTTGTGCTTCATCAAGTAGACATACCCATATCTACTCAAATCATCGGTGAGGGTGAGAACATAACGATAACCACCGCGAGCCTCAACACTCATTGGACCACACACATCAGTATGTATGATCTCCAATAAGTTGGTTGCTCGCTCCATTGTTCCGGAGAACGGAGTCTTGGTCATCTTGCCCAAGAGGCATGGTTCGTATCTGTCAAATGATTCATAATCAAGAGACTCCAAAAGTCCATCTGCATGGAGTTTCTTCATGCGTTTAACACCGATATGACCAAGGCGGCAGTGCCACAAGTATGTGGGACTATCGTTATCAACCTTGCATTTCTTGGCATTCACATTATAAACATGTGTAACATCACGTTCGAGATTCAATAAAAATAAACCATTCACCAGCGGGGCATGACCATAAAACATATCTCTCATATAAATAGAACAACCATTATTCTCAGATTTAAATGAGTAGCCATCTCGCATTAAGCGAGATCCAGATACAATGTTCATGCTCAAAGCTGGTACTAAATAACAATTATTGAGGTTTAAAACTAATCCCGTAGGTAGATGCAGAGGTAGCGTGCCGACGGCGATCACATCGACCTTGGAACCATTCCCGACGCGCATCGTCACCTCGTCCTTTGCCAGTCTACGCTGATTCCGCAGTTCCTTCTTTGAGTTACAAATATGAGCAACCGCACCGGTATCAAATACCCAGGAACTACTACGAGTGCTGGTAAGGTACACATCAATTACATGTATATCATATATACCTTTGGTATTGCCGGCCTTCTTGTCCGCCAAGTACTTGGGGCAGTTTCGCTTCCAGTGACCGTTTCCCTTGCAATAAAAGCACTCAGTCTCAGGCTTGGGTCCATTCTTCGACTTCTTCCCGGCAGCTGGCTTACCGGGCGCGGCAACTCCCTTGCCGTCCTTCTTGAAGTTCTTCTTACCCTTGCCCTTCTTGAACTTAGTGGTTTTATTCACCATCAACACTTGATGTTCCTTTCTGATCTCTGCCTCCGCTGACTTCAGCATCGCATATACCTCAGGAATGGTCTTTTCCATCCCCTGCATGTTGAAGTTCATCACGAAGCTCTTGTAGCTAGGTGGAAGCGACTGAAGGATTCTGTCAACGACCGCGTCATCCGGGAGATTAACTCCCAGCTGAGACAAGCGGCTGTGCAACCCAGACATTTTGAGTATGTGCTCGCTGACAGAACTATTTTCCTCCATCTTATAGCTGTAGAACTTATCGGAGACTTCATATCTCTCGATCCGGACATGAGCTTGGAAAACCATTTTCAGCTCTTCGAACATCTCATATGCTCAAAACGCTTTTGGAGCCCCGGTTCTAAGCTGAAGAGCATGCCGCACTGAACGAAGGAGTAATCATCGGTGCGTGTCTGCCAAACGTTCAAATCGTCTGGCAGTGCTGGGAGAGCAGGTGGGTCACCTAACGGTGCTTCAAGGACATATGATTTCTTGGCAGCTATGAGGATAATCCTCAGGTTACGGACCCAGTCCGCATAGTTGCTACCATCGTCTTTCAGCTTGTTTTTCTCTAGGAACGCGTTGAAGTTGAGGGTAACATTAGCGTTGGCCATTTGATCTACAAGATAGATATGTAACATTTAGACTAAGTTCATGACAATTAAGTTCATCTAATCAAATTATGTAATGAACTCCCACTCAGATAGACATCCCTCTCGTCATCTAAGTGATTACATGATCCGAATCGACTAGGCCGTGTCTGATCATCACGTGAGACGGACTAGTCATCAACGGTGAACATCCCCATGTTGATCGTATCTTCTATACGACTCATGCTCGACCTTTCGGTCTCTTGTGTTCCGAGGCCATGTCTGTACATGCTAGGCTCGTCAAGTCAACCTAAGTGTATTGCTGTGTAAATCTGGCTTACACCCGTTGTATTCGAACGTTAGAATCTATCACACCCGATCAACACGTAGTGCTTCGAAACAACGAACCTTCGCAACGGTGCACAGTTAGGGAGAACACTTTCTTGAAATTTTAGTAAGGGATCATCTTATATATGCTACCGTCGTTCTAAGCAAATAAGATGCAAAAACATGATAAACATCTCATGCAATCAAAATAGTGACATGATATGGCCATTATCACTTTGCTCCTTTTGATCTCCATCTTCGGGGCTCCATGATCATCATCGTCACCGGCATGACACCATGATCTCCATCATCATGATCTCCATCATCGTGTCTTCATGAAGTTGTCTCGTCAACTATTACTTCTACTACTACGGCTAACGGTTAGCAATAAAGTAAAGTAATTACATGGCGAATTTCAATGACACGCAGGTCATATAATAAATTAAGACAACTCCTATGGCTCCTGCCGGTTGTCATACTCATCGACATGCAAGTCGTGATTCCTATTACAAGAACATGATCATCTCATACATCACATATATCATTCATCACATCCTTTGGCCATATCACATCACAAAGCACTTGCTGCAAAAACAAGTTAGACGTCCTCTAATTGTTGTTGCAAGTTTTTACGTGGCTGCTATAGGTTTCTAGCAAGAACGTTTCTTACCTATGCCAAAACCACAACGTGATATGCCAATTTCTATTTACCCTTCATAAGGACCCTGTTCATCGAATCCGATCCGACTAAAGTGGGAGAGACAGACACCCGCTAGCCACCTTATGCAACTAGTGCATGTTAGTCGGTGGAACCTGTCTCACGTAAGCGTACGTGTAAGGTCGGTCCGGGCCGCTTCATCCCACAGTGCCGCCGAATCAAGATAAGACTAGTAACGGCAAGAAGATTGACAAATCGACGCCCACAACTACTTTGTGTTCTACTCGTGCAAGATACTACGCATAGACCTAGCTCATGATGCCACTGTTGGGGAACGTAGCAGAATTTTAAAATTTTCTACGCATCACCAAGATCAATCTATGGAGTCATCTAGCAACGAGTGAGAGGGGAGTGTATCTAAATACCCTTGTAGATCGCGAGCGGAAGCGTTCAAGAGAACGGGGTTGATGGAGTCGTACTCGTCGTGATCCAAATCACCGATGACCGAGCGCCGAACGGACGGCACCTCCGCGTTCAACACACGTACGGAGCAGAGACGTCTCCTCCTTCTTGATCCAGCAAGGGGGGAGGAGAGGTTGATGGAGATCCAGCAGCACGACGGTGTGGTGGTGGAAGCAGCGGGATTTCAGCAGGGCTTCGCCAAGCGCTACTGGAGGAGGAAGAGGTGTCACGGGAGGGAGAGGGAGGCGCCAGGGGCTGAGCTGTTTCTCCCATGCACCTCCCCAGTATATATAGGGGTGGAGGGGGCTGGTTTCTTGCCCTCCAAGTCCATTGGGGCGTTGGCAAAGGTGGAAGGAAAGAAATCCCATCCTTTCCCTTCCCCACCGATTGTTATCCCCCTTTTTTAGGGATCTTGATCTTATCCCTTCGGGATATGATCTTATTCCTTCTAAGGGGGAATCTTGGTGCGCCTTGACTAGGGGTGTGGGGCCTTGCCCCCACTACCCACGTTCATGTGGGTCCCCCCATGCAGGTGGGCCCCACTCCGGAACCTTCTAGAACCTTCTCGGTACAATACCGAAAAATCCCGAACATTTTCCGATGGCCAAAATAGGACTTCCCATATATAAATCTTTACCTCCGGACCATTCCGGAACTCCTCGTGACGTCCAGGATCTCATCCGAGACTCCGAACAACCTTCGGGTTACCGCATACTAATATCTCTATAAACCTAGCGTCACCGAACCTTAAGTGTGTAGACCCTACGGGTTCGGGAGACACGCAGACATGACCGAGACGACTCTCCGGTCAATAACCAACAGCGGGATCTGGATACCCATGTTGGCTCCCACATGCTCCTCGATGATCTCATCGGATGAACCACGATGTCGAGGATTCAATCAATCCCATACGCAATTCCCTTTGTCTATCGGTACGATACTTGCCCGAGATTCGATCGTCGGTATCTCGATACCTTGTTCAATCTCGTTACCGGCAAGTCTCTTTACTCGTTTCCGTAACACATCATCCCGTGAACAACTCCTTGATCACATTGAGCTCATTATGATGATGTCCTACCGAGTGGGCCCAGAGGTACCTCTCCGTTACATGGAGTGACAAATCCCAGTCTCGATTCGTGCCAACACAACAGATACTTTCGGAGATACCCGTAGTGCACCTTTATAGCCACCCAGTTACGTTGTGACGTTTGGTGCACCCAAAGCACTCCTACGGTATCCGGGAGTTGCACAATCTCATGGTCTAAGGAAAAGTTACTTGACATTGGAAAAGCTTTAGCAAACGAACTACACGATCTAGTGCTAGGCTTAGGATTGGGTCTTGTCCATCACATCATTCTCCTAATGATGTGATCCCGTTATCAATGACATCCAATGTCCATGGTCAGGAAACCGTAACCATCTATTGATCAACGAGCTAGTCAACTAGAGGCTTACTAGGGACATGTTGTGGTCTATGTATTCACACATGTATTACGATTTCCGGATAACACAATTATAGCATGAATAACAGACAATTATCATGAACAAGGAAATATAATAATAACCATTTTATTATTGCCTCTAGGGCATATTTCCAACATCGGCAAGGGATGATTGATTTTCGAACATCGACCCGTCCTGGGGCTCAAGATCGGATCCGCGACATGGGGAGAGGGTTCGGCTAGGAGTGACTCCTGGAGTCCGAACACGGCTCCCATACTGAAGCCTGAAGCTGGGTCTTTGGCGGGCGTTATTGTTGTGGCCGAAGGGGATCCCTGATCTCCGGACAGGGCGGAGACATCCGAGCTTGAGGCCAGCTGAGGGGTTAAGGCCGATCCGTAGATCAGATCAAGAGAGGACTCCGAAGCGGGCCATGCAGGGCCTATGGGGGTACCGGGCGAGGCTGCGAATCCGGCAAAGACCAGATCACCTCGGGCGTCCGTGACGTACTCCAAGTTGCCGAATCTAATCCAGTGCTCAGGGGCAAAATTGTTGATTTGGTCTAGATGACCAGTTGGGTTGGCGTGCAGCACGATGCTGCCAAACGCGAAGAGTTGGCCGGGGACAAAGAGGTCCCCGGAGCTGACGCCATCTCCGATGATCAGGCGAGCCATTGATCCTTTGGTGACCCAACAGCGAAACTCGCAATGAAAGCACCAAAGTCGGTGTAAAAAATGGTGGATCTCGGGTAGGGGGTCCCGAGCTATGGATCTAGGATCAATGGGGAACAAGGGACGAAGAACACGGTGTTTACCCAGGTTCGGGCCCTCTCGAAGAGGTAAAACCCTATGTCCTGCTTGATTGTATTTGATGTGTATGATATGGTTACAGAGTCGATCTACCTCGAGATCAGGCGAACTAAACCCTAGGTTGATGGGGTAATGGATGTTGCTCTAGGCCTAAAGACTAAAACCCTTCGGTTTATATAGACACCGATAGGGTTAGGGTTACATGCGATCGGTTACAATGAAGGAAAGATCACGCTAATCCTTTACTTGGAGAGCACACCACGTCTCCGAAGATCTCTTATCCGGCCATGGATCCGCGCCCTAGCTTGGCCCCATAGTGGCCCATCAGTCCGGCCCATATGTAGTAGGCCGACGGCCCGAGGACCCCTTAACCCAGGATTCCCTCACCAAGGACCAGGGCGGCCTGGGCATTGTGACCTCCCATCTTATGAACGCCGCACTCATGTTGTAATGGGTGTGGAGGCTATTACGCGATGAGGGTTTCTTATGGCTACAACTCATTCAGGCAAAATACCTTAGGGGCGAGCCTCTCCTAGCATGTTCTCGCTCGGGAGGATCGCAGTTTTGGTGATCCATCCAAAGGATCAAGGAGGACATCCGTTTAGGGATTTCCTTCTCTATAGGGAATGGGGACGGGACCCAATTTTGGCTGGACCACTGGTTGGGTTTCGAGCCTCTGAGAACGAGCTTCCCCGGCTTGTTTTCGATTTGCTCTGACCAGCGATTAGTTGTATCTATGGCATTCCGAGCTATAGTGTGGGATATCCGGTTCCGCCGCACCTTCGGGCAAGGAGAGAGTGACGATTGGAATAGATTACGCTGCCTTACCACTAGTGCTACCGGACTATACGCACTCCGTGTCATGGCGTCTGTCTCTGACGGCAGAGTTTTTTGTGCGCACGGCATATCACGCTTTATGCCAGTCCCCGCCCACCCCTTGGCTTTCTCCCTTGTGGAAAGCCCCTCTGCCACTGAAGGTTAAGATCTTTGTGTGGCAGCTACTTTGATATCGCATCCCTTCGGGGACTGAGGTTCTGAAGCGGCATGGCCCGGGTAATGGCATGTGCCCCCTATGTGCGGTACTGGAGACGGGGACACATATCCTATTCTCCTGCATGGCGGCATGGGTACTTTGGACATACATGGGAGGCCTCAACCTCACGGAGTTCCTCCAGTACATGGCTACACAACGTACCCGTCATCGCCGCTTATTTTGGCATATTTTTGCGGTGTTACCTTGGACGCTATGGACAACACGTAATAAGATGTTGATTGAGAAGGTCCTTCCAAGGCAGGCGTCTGACTCTTTCTTCAAATTTCTTGCCTTTTTATAGCACTGGTACCCGCTCTCGAGGCAGCGCGACCATAATCGCCTCGGTCTCATGTTGGATGCGCTTCTGGCTACAACACGTCGACTGTCGGCATAGTAGGGCCGCTTGGCGGCAGCCACTAGGTGGCTTTTTCCCGATTTCTCTTTCCTTTCTTTGGGCATGATTGTGTTGTTGCCCCAGCCGTTGTTATGAGTACGATTTCGGATGTTGGTTGTATGGACAGTTGCTTTATCTATAAAGCGGGGAGAAAGCCTATTTCGAGATAGTCAAAGACAGTCTTGAAAAATGCATTAGGCCCTATATATATATATATGGATGGAGGGAGTAGTAGGATTAAAGGCATGCAGCTTTAATCTTTTACTACCTTTGTAGTATTATGTTACGGAGGGAGTATGTTTTTTCGTATTCATTGGTTTCAAGGATATTAAGAATCAAAGAGGCCCTACATTTTTTGCAGTATTATGCATGCCAACAAGCAAAGGTACTAGGGATCTACATGTTGATGCTTGATTGGCTGCAAGTGGTGCCTTTGTTTATGTCTTTATGAAGTGGAAGCAGAATATGAATAGTCCATTTGACTATCTTTTTCTTTTGATGGGGGAAAATTGACTGATCTCAAAGTTGAATTAGAAGAATAATCTGCTGATGCTTGATTGGCTGAAGGCCTGGTTGATTATTCAACACAAGGCCGCCTTCCTTCCCTTTTCCTTCCAATTCCTTCGTACCGAGCAACCTATCTACTTTGTATAATTATAAATGCACTAGAGAAGCCCAAATGAACAAACATGCGTCACAGCCCTCCCCTTTTCCATTTTGCCTCCCCTGCAACATATCATCCTGTTGCATCTTTGACGGAGCTCGTCATCCATGGATTCTCTGTTGCGCTGGTCCGGCAAACTGTCGTGGGAGGAGGACTAGCACTACAGCGCACCAGTGAATCCTCCTTTGGATTCTTGTTTCCTGGGAACCATAGTTGTCCTCTCCAAAACTGTCCAAGCATGCCTCCAGTGGGTACACTCACTTCCTCAGTTCCTCTGGTCCTTCTCCTCGCCTCCCTTGTGATATTCCTCGAGTCTTCATTAGGTGCCACGGCACTCTGAAATGTTTCTAACATCGACCTCCGTGCTCTCCACTGCCTTAAACTCCATCTCACCAGCTCTGCTGGACTCCTATAGCCTCGTGGAAAAATGATTCACAACAATTATGCACTTGGTCCGGCGTTACTTGCAGCAGGAGACATACGTCTCGTGTCGTTGCACTAGACCTTGAGTCACTTAATCTCGATGGCCAGGTACCTTCTTGCATTGGCAACCTCACTTTCTCACAAGAATCCACATCCCCAACAATCAACTTACTGGCCAAATACCACCTTAACTTGGGCAACTAAACAGGCTGCGGTACCTTAACCTCGGCACAAACAATCTTACTGGCATGATCCCAAGCACTATGTCTTCATGCTTTCACCTTCAAATTACTGATCTTGGGAGCAACTCCCTTGATGGTGTGATTCCCCCAAGCCTGAGCCGATGTTCAATAGTATTGGCTTTCCTATGGACTCAATGTGATATTGGATCACTTAACCAAAAATGAAGAGTCTTGGAGCTTTTGCCAATATGTTTCCATAGCATTTTGAAAGGTCCACATCCACATGTCCTTGCCATGCCAACATTGAACTTTCCTAAAATCTATCTTTGAGTAGGCATTAGTTCAATGACATATATGTTGTTATTAATTACCAAAACTACACGGGGATTAGTTGCACTTTCAGTAGCACTGGCTCCCTGCTAGTGGGGTTGCTGGGCACTCGGGCGACATCCTTCTAGGGGTGAAGGATGAATCATTCGAGGTAGGCTCCATGGAGCGCGCTGAATTCTTTGTGAGCATGGAGCTCCTCCAACGTAACAATAACTAAAAGTGGGAAGCAATTGTTGTTTACGGACCTGCTGCTCATAGTCGAGCAGGTGACTTCCTATCGGAGCTGGTCGCAAAGGTGGAGCGGGCCATGCTTCCAGTAGTGGTAGGAGGGGTCTTCAATCTCCTTAGGGAGGCCTCAGATAAAAAACAACTCCAGGATGAATATCCCTCTTATGTCCCGTTTCAACGACTACATCGAGTCAATGAGCCTACGGGAATTGGATCGGATCAGGGCTAGATTCACCTGGACCAATAAGTAGGCCAACCCGGTTATGAGCGTGTTGGACCGGGTTTTGGTGCCCGCGGATTGGGAGCAGAAATTCCCTCTGGCTACGTTACCGACGATGAGGAGGGTAGGCTCGGACCATGTACCACTCTTATTGGCCTTTGGTGACGACGCCCCTCGGCCCCTACGCCGGTTCCACTTCGAGGTGTTCTGGCTGCGGCAGCCAGGTTTTGCCGGCGCCATCAAAACGAAGTGGTTTGAGGCGCTGGACATCCCGCATAGATCCATGTCTATACTGGACACTTGGCACCACTGTTTCAAGCTGTCTGGACAGTTCATGCAGGGATGGGGTGACAACCTAGGCCGGGACCTTAGGAACCGCAAGCGAACGTGCTTACCGCAATTCGAGCCATTGACGCCAGAGCGGACTTGGTGGGGCTGGACCTAGAAGAGTGGATGGAACAGTACGCACATGTCGCTATTTCAGAACAAGGAAACCTATTGGCGACTTCACGACCGCCTCAATTGGATCCTCTGTGGTGACTCGAATATGGCATATTTCTAGGCCATCACCAACGGACACCGCAGGCGGTCCCTGATCACGATCCTTTGGGATGGTCCGAGGATGCTCTAGGATAAGGCCGAGATATGTGCCCACGTAGATGGATTCTACAAGAATATGTTTAGCGCCCAACCACGTCCGAGAATCAGTCTCCGGGATGATGTGTGGCCATTAGAGATGCGTGTCTCGGAGGAGGAGAATGCCAGGCTCCTAGAGCCGTTCTCTGAGGCCGAGGTGGAGGCGGCAATTAACTCCATGAAGCCTGACTCGGCACCCGGTACGGACGGGCTTCCGGTTAGGTTCTTCGTAAAATTTTGAAGTCATCAAAGGAGTGGTAATGGCTATTTTCCGGGACTTTTATAGGGGAGTGCTAGATATCCCCTGATTGACCTATGGGGTGGTCTTGTTGATCCCCAAGGTGGTGGGGGTAACAGACATCCGCTAGTTCCGGCCGGTCACGGTTATAACCGTGATCTTTCGCATCCTTACCAAGACGTACGCCATTAAGGCGACCCTTTGCCACACCCGAATCAGACGGCCTTCATCCTAGGCTGGTTGATCCATGATGGGGTGCTGGCCCTACACGAGATAGTTCATGAGATTAAGACTAGTCGCTAGAAGGTAGTTCTCTTCAAGATTGATTTCCACAAAGCTTATGACATGCTTAGTTGGGACTTTCTTCGAGATTCCCTCTAGCGAAATGGGTTTGATGATCATTGGATCACCGGGATCATGCAATTAGTCTACGGCCATAAATATCAATGGGGAGACAGGTTCCTTTTTTAAGCCCTCTAGAGGAGTGAGGCAGGGTGACTCAAGCTTGCGGTCGATGGCCTGGCAGCTGTTATGGATGCGGCTAAATGGGGGGGGGGGGAGGGGGGGTCATTTGTGAGGGGTCGTGCCTAACTTAATTGCAGGAGGTGGCGTCACGCACTTGCAGTATGCGTATGACACCATCCTAATGGTGGAAGGAACTTCTATGGATATTATAAACCTGAAGTTCCTTCTTATGTGCTTCTAGGAGATGTCAAGCTTGACGATTAATTTCGCCAAGAGTGAGGTTATTGTGTTGGGCTACTCGGACCAGGAACAGTCTGACATCGCCAACCGCCTCAACTATCGTCTCCGGAGCTTCCCCTTATGCTACGTTGGGCTCCCGGTTAGCGATTCCTTGGTGAGGATAAAAGAATTACGACCGGTAGTGGATAGGGTGAGCCATCAGCTTGACCCGTGGCAGGGGAGGTTGATGAATAAAGCCGAAAAATCCATGCTCATTACTTTGTCCGTGGCTAACTTGCCGATGTTTACAATGAGTATCTCTACCTAAATTTATAAACCCACGGCAATGTCCGAGCATTATTTGGGGGCCAATATCCTTCAACTTGTATGAGATTTGATCAAGAGCATAAGGATATAAGTTTTTATTAACTCGTCCATGTTCAGCTGAAATTCAAGTACGAGTCACCTGTATTTTATTTTAGTGGCATATTGTATAGCACAAGAAAGTATAAGGAAATACTTAATGGGATGAGCACCTTTAGTGGAGGGGTTGCTAGGGCTATGGGAGAGAAAATACGCCCTCCCTCCATTGGTCGAAGACAATGAGGAACAAGGGATTGATTGCGTGAGACCCCTCCTCCCCTCCCGTGTTGCTACCGCAGCCGACCGGGAGGGCCACCCCAACGCCGCCGGCCTTTACCCCTCATCACACCTTCTCCCCTCGCCGTTGCTGGGTGGCGCCGCCAGGCAAAGCCCGGTCGGCGTCAGCGGCAACGGGGCATCCTCTCCCCTCGGCTGGCAGGGTCTGGCGCGGGCGGGCGCCCTCCGGCTGGTGGCGACGCACTGGGCGACGGGGCGCGGTGGCGCGACGAAGGGCGGCGGCGGCGGGGGCTCATGTGTGCTCCATTCCTGCGGCTACATCTGGATGTCGCGTGGAGGGCTGCGCGGGGCGCCTCTAGGGTGGCCGTGGTGGCTCGATCTGGTTTGTCCAAATCTGTCCGTCGGCTCCTTGGGGGGCGCGGGGCTCCCCTCCGTTCATGCTGGCGGCTCCTGGATGGGACTCCCCTCCGGTGGCAGGTGTTGGATCTGGCTGGGGTTCCCCCATGCTTCGGGCTAGTCGGCATGGGGCGGGAGCTCGTGGTGGTTTGCACCGATCGTCGGCATGGTCGCGGCACGGCGGTTGGCGTCTGACGGCGGGGTGCGGGCGGTTGGTGGCTGCCTCCATCTCTTGGGTTTGGACCGACGGTGTGCGGGGCTGGGCGGGCACCGGAGGTGCCAGCCGCACGCGTAACGGGGCAGGTTCAGATCTAGGTTCGTGCTCAGGCGGGCCAGGTCAGGGCCCGGGGCGGATCAGAGCAAGTACTTCGGGTAGGAGAGGTAAGGCTTGGCCCGGGATGTGCTTGCGGGTATGGTGCTCGATGGTGGTGGTCGTGTTAGCATTGCGTTGGTGGACGGATCGGCGCCAGTGACCACGGACATGGCGTCGTGTGAGCTCGCTTGGCCAAGGGCTGGGGCTGGCTCGGCGGCGGCCGGCGGCAGTCTCGGAGTCGTGTCTCTCCCAGTCCACCGGGATTGACTAGGGACGCATGTGTTGGTGCCTCCTACGATGGAGGTGCCGACCCAGACTCGGGGACTGATGCTGGGCTAGGAGTAGATGGTCTGTCGTCGCTCTTCCTACCGTGGTTGAGTGCGTTGTGATGTGAGCGGCGCACGCTATCTCGCGACAGGGATGCCGGGGTGGCGGCTCCGGATGGCGGTTCGCGTGGTTGCTCTTCGGCGGGCATCATTGCTGTGGGGGTGGCTCCCCTCCTGGGTTGTGTGGGCAACGGGAGGTGTTGCAACTGTTAGCTCGGACGCGCCTTCTCTCTCGGAGGGCGGCGTCCTGATCCGGATCTAGGGATCCGACTCCGTCGCGTTCCTCATAGCAGCCTCGTCGTGGCACGGGTGAGTTGCTGAGCGAAAGCTCTGTGCCTTGGTGTCGCGCTCTTCTTGAAGACGTTGTTGTGGTTCTTCTATCCGTGTCAGGGCTCCGGGTGAAGATCTTTGTCCGTGTGGACTCGGCAGCGGCGACGCTCTGCGCCGTTCTCCCTCTTGGGGGCGTTGTCGTGGAGCTTAGGTGTGCTATGTCGTAGCGTGGCGTGTGTTAAGTCCTCTCGGTGCTCTTTGCGCTGGTAGCATAGTCGCATGCGTTCTGTGTCCGCCGGTTATTTCAGGATTGGCTTTGTAAGAGGGCTACCTAACCATCTTGTATCGTCTCAGAAGCATGCCAGTTGACATGCTGACATACGCGTGGAAGTGGATTCCCTGTCCTGGATGTACAATTTGGTTCAATAGTTGAACAAATTGGCGCCTTAGGGCATCTCCAATGCCGACCCTCAAACCTCCCGCATCAGTCGGGACACCACCCCCACCTAACCCAATGGCTGGTCGTTCTGTGCACAGAGTTTAGCTCCACATTGCTAGTGGAGATTGAGAAACACCAATGTGATGTTCTACTCCTATTATAGCATGAGGAAGAGAGAGCAACAACGCGCGTGCTCACCGAGTTTGAACTAGTAGTATGCAGCTTGTTGGAAGATTATTTTTAAGCGAGTTTGGACTCCTATAGTAGCATTTAGGGAGTTTAAGTGACTGAGTTGAAATGGTCTTATTTGGATTCCTTAATTCATGCATCATGTAGTTTGGACTCCATCTTCCAACCCCCACCAGCAAGTGTTGCCTTTATATACGTCTTTACACAGTACAGTAGAACATAAATATGAAACATTGTCCGTTTGACCATCATGTAATTTGACTATCTCAAAGTTGAATTGGAAGGATAATCTAAATTGATGCTTGATTGGCTGAAGGCCTGGTTGATTATTCAACACAAGGCCGCCTTCATTAGGTGCTGCAGCTCTACAGAATGATTCTCAGGCCGACTTGCAAGCCCTTCAGTGCCTTAAACTCCATCCCGGGGTGTCGCGAGAGGACGACCACCGCGCATTGCAGCTCTCAAGTGAGTTCTCCATTGCCTTCTTGTTCCACGAGCTTGACCAGTCGTCAGTCCGTTCATCGACTAAACTGTCGAAGCGTGTGTGATAGAAATTACATGTCTCCTCAGGCTCTGGGCACTCTCAGCTCCTCACTTCCCCTGGTCCTTGTCCTCTGCTCCCTTGTTTATGCATCTTCATTAGATGCTATAGCACCCCAAAATGATTCTAACACCGACCTCCATGCTCTCCGCTGCCTTAAACTCCATCTCACGACCTCTGCTGGACTCCTGGCCTCATGGAAAAATGACTCGGTGTCACTGCACTGGACCTCGAGTCACTTGACCTCGATGGACAGATACCACCATGTATTGGCAATCTCACTTTCCTCACAAAAATCCACATCCCTAACAATCAACTTACTGGCCAAATACCACCTGAACTTGGGCAACTAAATATGCTGCGGTACCTTAACCTCAGCACAAACAATCTTACTGACACGATCCCAAGCACTCTGTCTTCATGCATTCACCTTCAAACTATTGATCTTGGAAGCAACTCCCTTGATGGTGTGATCCCCCCAAGCCTGAGCCAATGCTCAGATATGCAGCAGCTCAGTTTGGGTCACAACAAGCTCAGTGGAGGTATCCCAGAAGGGTTGGGGATGCTCCGAAACCTTGCAGTTTTACGACTTGCTACAAATAGTCTGACGGGCAGCATTCCACGTTCACTTGGAAGCAGCTCTTCTCTTCACTCTGTTGTTCTCACGAACAATAGCCTCACAGGCCCCATCCCGCCTCTCCTAGCTAATAGCTCCTCACTTCAACTTTTGGCCTTATCAAACAATCGTCTGAGTGGAGAGATTCCTCCAGCACTATTTAACAGTACATCACTTCAAAAGTTATTACTGGCAGCCAACAACTTTGCCGGGTCCATACCTGTCTTTCTGAATACTGACTCACCCTTGCAGTATCTTATCTTGCAATCAAATAATCTTTTGGGCACCATACCTTCCTTTATAGGGAACTTTTCCTCCCTTCGCTGGCTCTTGCTTGGAGATAATAATTTCCAAGGCAACATCCCCATGAATATAGGTGAAATTCCAAACCTGGAAATGCTAGATCTCACTTATAACTTTTTGTCAGGGAGTGTCCCAGCCTCTCTTTACAACATGTCAGCACTCACATACCTTGGCATAGCAACAAACAGTCTTGTAGGGAAGCTTCCATATAACATCGGATATACCCTTCCAAGCATCCAAACTTTGAATATACAAGGAAACCAGTTCCAAGGCCAAATCCCCACTTCATTAGCCAACACAACCAATCTCCAGGTGATCAACCTCCGCAACAATGCATTCCATGGCATTGTTCCATCTTTTGGGACTTTACCCAACCTAGTCGATCTGAATCTAGGCAAGAATCAACTTGAAGCAGGAGACTAGTCTTTCATATCCTCATTGACAAATTGCACACAGCTGCTGAACTTACGCTTGGATGAAAACATCCTTCAAGGAGTTTTGCCGAGTTCCATTGCAGGCCTTTCAAAGAGCATAAAGGTATTGTTACTAAGATCAAATAAAATTTCTGGCACTATACCACAGGGGATAGGACACCTGACAGGCCTTGAGCTTCTTTACATGGAACAGAATTTGCTTACCGGAAATCTTCCTGAATCAATTGGAAATCTTCCCAACTTGTTTGTCTTAAGCTTCTCCCAGAACAATTTTTCCGGACACATCCCACTTTCAGTTGGTAATTTGAGTCAATTGAGTGAGCTTTACTTACAAGAAAACAATTTGAGTGGCCCAATCCCAGGAGCTTTAGGAGACTGCAAAAAACTGCACATATTGAACCTCTCTTGTAACAGCTTCAATGGAAGCAAACCAAAAGAGCTCTTTACTCTTTCCGACCTTTCTGAAGATTTGGACTTGTCTCACAACCAACTCTCTGGAGAAATACCAATGGAGATTGGCGACTTGATCAATCTTGGTCCACTGAATATCTCCTATAACCAACTGTCTGGTCAGATACCATCTACTCTGGGTCAGTGCGTCCAATTGGAATCGCTCCACATGGAGGGCAACCTTCTTCATGGAAGAATCCCTCAATCTTTTGTGAATTTGAGAGGCATCATCGTGATGGACCTATCTCAAAACAACTTAACAGGTGAAATCCCTGAATTCTTGAAGCTCTTTAAGTCTATGAAGCTTCTCAATTTGTCCTTCAACAACCTCGAAGGATCAGTACCTGCAGATGGAATATTTCAGAATGGAAGCAATGTGTTCATTCAAGGAAACAAGAAGCTATGTGCCAGCACCCCATTGCGACAGTTGCCACTTTGCAATGCAGAGACAGCCAAACAAAGGCACACCTCCAACATCTTAAAGATAGTAGGATTTACTGCTCTTTTTTTGGTCCTGGTACCATGCTTTGGAGTAATTATTTGGACAAAGAGAAAGAAAGTCACACAAGCAGCTCATCCATCCTTTGAAGAGTTACAGAAGTTTACATATGCTAACTTACTGAAAGCAACAAATGGTTTCTCTTTAGCCAACTTGGTTGGTTCAGGAAAATATGGGTCCGTGTACAAAGGTAGAATTGAGTCCGAAGTACATGAAGTTGCTATCAAAGTTTTCAAACTTGATCAACTTGGAGCAACAAAGAGCTTCCTCAATGAGTGTGAGGCCCTGAGAAACACTCGTCATCGTAATCTTGTACGGGTGATCACTGTATGCTCAACAAGTGATCCAACAGGAAATAAGTTCAAAGCTCTTGTTCTTGAATATAAGGTAAATGGCGACCTCGAAAGTTGGCTCTATCCAACATTCCACGAGCATCACCTGAGAAGGCCATTGAGTTTATATTCAAGAATAGCAATAGCAGTGGACATAGCGGCTGCTTTGGATTACCTTCATAACAACTGCATGCCTCCTATGGTCCATTGTGATCTGAAGCCCAGCAATGTCCTTCTAAATGATGCCATGGGCGCATGTGTTGGTGACTTCGGATTGGCCAAGTTCCTACGCAATTATTCTTATTCGAGCATTGGTGGTTCCACAAGCTTAGTGGGACCAAGAGGATCAGTTGGATACATTGCACCAGGTAACAATTTCTCAACTGAGGATCGTACATTTTTCGAGAATAACTTGGTAGGCTCTTCTGGATATGAAAATTTTACTTTCTTTTCAACGGAAAACCTTTGATTTATGTGGTCAAATTATGTTGTATTAATTAACGGTTTCAATAACTACACATATTGCAGAATATGGCTTTGGGACCAAAATCTCTGCTGAGGGTGATGTCTACAGTTTTGGAGTCATCATCTTAGAAATGCTCACAGGAAAGCGTCCAACTGATGAGATGTTTAAAGATGGTCTGAGCCTTTACAAATTTGTCAAAAAATCATTTCCAGAAAAGATTGGCGAGATTCTAGATCCTAGAATCGCTCCGTATTACGGGGACCAAGATGAAGAGGCAGGAGGTGCTTTAGACCAAGAAAACCATCATCAAATGGCTGGAATAATGAGCTGCATCATCGAGCTCGTTAAGATTGGCCTCCTGTGCGCCGCGGAGATACCTAAAGATCGTCCCGCAATGCAAGACGTTTACATTGAGGTCACCGCAATCAAAGAAGCATTTTCAGCACTGCAGGGCTGAGCAGAAGTAGAACTGTTTCATTGCTCACACGATGCTGGTTCATGATGGCTTACGTCTTGTTTGCTGTACATAAGGAAAAAAAAATCTTGGTTGCAGTCGTGTTATGTTGTGAATTGTCTTCCACATTACTGGTAAATCTATGTTTGTGGTGTACGTATACTGTGGTTCAACCTATAGTAAATAAAGTTCATGACAGGAACTTTTGTTTTGTCTTGGCTAATTTCTATCCCTACACGGCTACACCTAACAATGTAGAGTAATAGTCCTATTCTACAACTACTTTAAGCCCCCACTATATGAAGTAATCTACACCCTAGAGATGTTAAACTTGCATAGTGGTATATCAAACCGAATTGTTAGACCTGAAAGTTGGAATGCGTGTGCATCGGTATCGCATTGTTCCTGACACAAATCAAAGAACAGCTTACCTCGGCCAAGGAGTGGCGGGGGATGCGGTGGAAGGACTCCGACTGCCACCGAGTGCCTCAGCGCGGCAGACGGACGCGCGCGTGGCCCTTGCCCCGTCTCGTTGGTGGCAGGTGGGGGGCGCCGGCGGGGGTTTGGTGGTTCTCCTTGGACGAGCGAAATCCATGTTGTCCGGCGGCGGTGCGGAGGTTGGGGGCCCTTTTTTTCAGAGAAACGGTTGGGGGCTCTCGGATGCCGGGGCGGCGGCAGAGGCCGCGTGGTTGGCTTTGCAGCAAGGAATATCCTATTTGACGCTCTCTGCGTCAAGCTGTCGAGGCTAGGCTTCGCATAAGAGAGCTGGCGATCGAACGGTGAACTGGGCCGGCCCATTTACAGTGTTCGCATTTTCGGTTTTGGGAATCTTCTAGAGTTTCCCAGCCGGTTTTTTCTTTCTTTTTTCTTTTTTCTTTTTGTTTTTTTTCTTTTTCTTTTTTTTCTTTTTGTTTTTATTTTTCTACTTTATTTTTTCTTTTTTCTTTTCCATTTCTGTTTCTTTTTTATTTTTCAAGTTTTTTTAAAAGTTCATGTTTAAAAAATTGTTCGTAAACATAAAAATAGTTCCCACTTTTAAAAAACGTTCATTTTAAAAAAAAATGGTCGTGTTTTCCAAAATTGTTCATAAATTCAAAAAATATTCGCATTTTAAACAAAATGTTCCCTTTTTCAAAAATATTCATCTTTTCCCTTTTTCCTTTTTTCTTCTCTTTTTGTTTCTTTTCAAAAAAGTATAAACCAAAAAACACTTTTTTCTAATGTTCGGGTTTTGGAAATTTTGTTCGGATTTTAAAAATATGTTCGCGATTACAAAAATTGTTCTCAAATTCAAAAACTGTTCATGGTTTTAATTTGTTTCCAAATTCAAAAAATGTTCACGTTATTGATAATGAGTTCATAATTTTAAAAATTGTTCATTTTTTCAAAACAATTCAAAAACTTGACAAAAATTGACCTGCTCAAAAAATGTTCGACATTCATAAATTGTTCACTTTTTCAATTATTTTTCGTTTTTGTTCACTTTTTTCATAAAAACATTGGTATTTCAAAAAAATCCATGTTTTTTGAAAAATTTCAGAATTTTCAGAAATTGTTTGCATTTTAGGAAAGTTCAGGATTTCAAAATTTGTTCACCATTTCTTCCTGTTTTTGAAATATGTTTGGAATTACGAAATTTGTTCACTTTTTTAAATCGTTTGTGTTTTCAGAAAGAACGAGAATCTCAAAATTGTTTGTTATTTCAAAGAAATATAAGAAAAATCATAAATGTTTCAAATCTGCCGCTACTTTCTGTTCTTAAGAGTTTGCGCTATACAAAATTGTAAGCCGACGTGGTTAGCTCAAGTGGCTAGCTTGGTGAGGTATAAGAAGTTGGCTGATCGAATGCTTAAGTTCGATTCCTCATGTTGCTTTATTTTTCAGGTTTTTTTGCGTCGCGCGGTTTTGCTTTCAACGCGATTCGGCTCCAGTGGGCCGGCCCAGTCGTGCATCACCCTGTGCAGCGCGCGCTCCATTCGACGCAGAATGCGTCCTATAGGACCTCCCTTGCAGCAGACCTGGCAATTCGGGCCGAAAACCTAGGCCAGCCCGGTAGCATGTGTGCCCAATACATAACGGGCCTGCCTGGCATGGGACTAAACGGGTCGTACCTGGCCCACAACACGCCGTGTGAAGTTCTCGTCCGCACCAAAAAGCTGGCCAAACGGGCCCGGCTAACCAGGCCAGCCCGAGAGCACGCCAGCACGGGCTAAAACGGGTCGTGCCCGGCACGCGGCACGCTTGGGGCCATGCCGAGCTGGAGGCTGGGCACGTGACCGGAATGGCAACCCCTCAACAAAAAAACGTGGCCGGAACGGCACGACCCATTTTTTTTCGGAATATAGATATATGCGCGCACACACACCTAAAATACATGTCAATAGTCCTAAAACCAGCCCAAAATATATGCAGCCCAGCGTGCTAAATGGGCCAACGTGCCGGTCTATTTACTAACTAGGACGTGCCTGGGCCTAGAGGCGCCGTGATGCGGAGCATCCTACGGTCATCCCCATGAACCAACCGTCGCCTCTCCAAGTGCCAACCGGACCGATGACACGAGCACGTGCAAGAGCTCTCGAAACCGAAGCGACATCTCTCCTTTGTGATATTCCATATGACCCGCACGAGACATGGTTACTACCTAAGTTCGGAATGCTATGCGTGATCAGGTATCAAGAAGACCCTCTCGGAGATGCTCATGAAAATGAACAAGTCATCAAGTACACGGATGAAGAAGACCTACGAAAGGAACCGGAGAAGTTTCTAGGACCCGGACATCCGGCCCCAAGCCCCGGACATCCGGCCCCTGGAGAGTGTAGCCCAGCCGTAGGCCAGCAGCCGAGGCTACAGAGCCCGGAAATCCGGCCCGGCCATGGACAACCGGCGCCAGCCCGGAAATCTGGCCCCCACACTCCAGGAAGCAACCAAAGTCGTCCGAGACCGGCCCCGGACATCCGGCCGAGCCCCGGAAGTCCGGTCGGACCTGTCCAGGGGCCAACCGAAGACGACCACAGCCAGCCCCGGACATCCGGCCCCCATGGCTCGGACATCCGACACCCCCTCGAAGGCCCGGACATCCGGCCCGATGCCCGGACATCCGCCCCGTCCCCTGTCTGCGCACAGTAACGAGTCAAAGCCCATGTATCCCTTCACCCCCTAGACTATAAATACTCCTCCTCCACCTATATTTTAGGGTCAACATTGTGATAGCTCATTTTGGAAATAGAGCCTTGCTCATCCACTTGTACTCCTACTCCATTGGAGACCAAGGCCTCCTAGGAGAAGATCCCCCAAGTGGATTCAAAACCCCCTTGTGGGAAGATCCCCTAGAGGATTCAAGACCTCAACTCCTCACGGATTGGGATGAACTAACTACCGTTTGTATCGTCCTTTGTTGGATTTGGATCATGTATCTCTCCGTGTGTATGTGGATCTAGCACATGTGTGATCGTTTCTCGTTGATTTGAGTGTTTTCTCTCGTTCCCCTAGTGTTTTCCCCTTGTGTGTTCATCATGTTCCTTGGGAGATCCCCTCCAAATCGTGAAAGATTGGCCCCTAGGGTTCCACCCTACATCATCTTGGTATCAGAGCCACGTTGATCTTGATTTTGGAGCCTCCCCCTTTGTTTTCTATCCTAATTTTGCTTTGTTCTTACCCAATTTTGAAAATCCCCACAAAAATAGCCCTCCCAATTTTTTTTTGTGATTTGTTGATTGGATGAAGTTTTGTAGATTTTGATCCATGGATTTGATGTATTACTAGTAGATCTAGCTTCCCCTAACTTTTCCCTCAATTCCATCCACGAAATTCCATGAATTTTGCCCCAAAATTTTCGTTTTCTCAACTTTTTCATCGAGTTCGTCCACGGATCCAGGACCCGGACATTCGGCCCGTGTCCCCGGACATCCCCCCCTGCGGACATCCGGCCTCCCGCAGCAAAATTTTCTTCCCCACCTCCATTTTCGCCTAACTTTCGCCAATTTCTTTCGGGCCACCACCCATACTTCCGCACACCACCGCCCACTCTTCTACATTGTTTACTCCATACCCCACCATTGCAACTCCGTAAAACCCTAGATCTTCTGCAAACCACCACCGCTTACCCGCTACAACCTCCAACAATTTTGACACGCTTTGTTCTTTGAGAACTTGAGTTGCGGTTTCCGTTTCCTAACGTGTTTCGGCTACTTAGGGGTGGTTCGACACCGACATCACCGCCGGTCATCTTCGTCATTGACATCGACAACTTCTCTGTTTTGACACCATCCACCATAAGCAAGGAACGGTAACTTCGACGACACCATTGTATATTCCCCTTGCCATTGCATTGTTAACCCATAGCCCATTTTGCGTCACTTGCCTATCGAGACTAGCCTTTGAGTATTGCCGGCAACGTTACTTGTGCACATTAGTGATCATTGCATACATACATCATCTTGGTATCATAGTATCATCCCTTGTGTCACAAACTTGTTACCGCATATACACAATTGCTATCCTCGTTCGTGCATTTCGCATCGTGGCCTTACAAAAAAAAGCTTCTAAGCAAAGAGAAACAAAGAGCTTGTAAGCAATAGCCATAGCATCATACCACATTGCATATCAACTTGTCATACCCGATCATCTTGGATCATCGTGAGAAGACTCACCGGAACATCATACATATAGCATACTTGGGATAGAATTCGCTTCGTTTCTCATACGTTTTGTGCACAAGTTTTGTATCTTGCCTATTGAACAATTGTGCTAGCGTCTCTCTAGTGTTGTGCAACATGAGCATTTTTCATGGATTCCACATTTTGAGCTCGTTCCTTGGTTGCACGACCCCATTTATCTATCTGTGCGTGTGTTTCTGTGTGCCACATTTTGCTATTGGTCTACTCGTTTCACTTGCAAATTTGTGGATCCCTTTCACATTATTGACTCTTGCTAAAAATTGCATAAATTTTGTGCCACCATCCTCACCAAGCTACTCCAAAGGCTTTATTTGTGTAGGCGTGAGAATTGACAAGATCCGGTACCAATTCTCCTATTTCCATAATTCATTCTTGAGTGATCATTGATCCATCTTCAACATCGAATAAGGTACATTTGGTCTAGTTCTTTCCTTTCTTCCACTCACATATTTGCTTGAGATGATGGATAGACCACCAATTCTTCGAACCTACTCTTCATTGAGCAAGAAGAGGACCCGAATGCTACTTCTTGAGCTTGCGTTGATTTTTCCCTTGAAGAGGAAAGGGTGATGCAGCAAAGTAGAGATAAGTATTTCCCTCAGTTAAGAACCAAGGTATCAATCCAGTAGGAGGCACAAGCAAGTGTCCAATATATGCACCTGCACAAACTAACAAACACTTGCACACAACGCGAAAAAGGGGTTGTCAATCCCTTCACGGTCACGAACAAGAGTGAGATCTAATAGATAGGTATAAAAGATAAATAAAGAGCAAACTAAAGTAAATATAAATAAATTGAAGCAAGGTATTTTTGGGTTTTTGGTTTTATAGATCTGAAAATATATGATGGAAAATAGACCCGGGGGCCATAGGTTTCACTAGAGGCTTCTCTCTTGAAAGATAACATACGGTGGGTGAACAAATTACTGTTGAGCAATTGATAGAAAAGCGCATAGTTATGACGATATCTAAGGCAATGATCATGAATATAGGCATCACGTCCGTGACAAGTAGACCGACTCCTGCCTGCATCTACTACTATTACTTCACACATCGACCGCTATCCACCATGCATCTAGAGTATTAAGTTAATAAGAACGGAGTAACGCCTTAAGCAAGATGACATGATGTAGAGGGATAAACTCAAGAAATATGATATAAACCCCATCTTTTTATCCTTAATGGCAACAATACAATACGTGCCTCGCTACCCCTATTATGTCACTAGGTGAGGACACCGCAAGATTGAACCCATCACAAAGCACCTCTCCCATTGCAAGATAGATCAAACTAGTTGGCCAAACCAAATCAATAGATCGGAGAGAAATACAAAGCTATTTATATCATGCATAAAATATAGTTTAGAGGATACTCAAATAATATTCATAGATAATCTGATCATAAACCCACAATTCATCGGATCTCAACAAACACACCGCAAAAGAAGATTACATCGGATAGAACTCCAAGAACATCGAGGAGAACATGGTACTGAAGATCAAAGAGAGAGAAGAAGCCATCTAGCTACTAGCTATGGACCCGTAGGTCTATGGTAAACTACTCATACATCATCGGTAGGGCAGCAAGGTTGATGTGAAGCCCTCCGTGATCGAATCCCCCTCCGGCAGATCACCAGAAAAAGCCCCGAGATGGGATCTCATGAGAACAAAAGCTTGCGGTGGCGGAAAAGTATTTTTGTGGACACTTCTGATGTTTGGGGAATATTTGAGAATATATAGTGCTGGAATTAGGGTGAGGAGACCCTCTAGGGGCCCACAAGCCAGGGCCCCCCCGGGGCGCAGCCTCAAGGCTTGTGGCCTCCTCGGGACTCTTCTGGCCCTCTCTCCAAGTCACGTAGGTGTCTTCTGGTCCAAGAAAAATCATCATAAAGTTTTATTCCGTTTGGACTCCGTTTGATATTCCTTTCTGTAAAAGCCAAAAACAAGGAAAAACAGCAACTGGCACTGGGCACTAGGTCAATATGTTAGTCCAAAAAATGATATAAAATAGTACCAATATGCATATAAAACATCCAAGATGGATAATATAATAGCATAGAACAATAAAAAATTATAGATACATTGGAGATGTATCAAGCATCCCTAAGCTTAATTCATGCTCGTCCTCGAGTAGGTAAATGATAAAAACATAATTTTTGATGTGGAATGCTACCTAACATGTTTATTAATATAATTTTCTTTATTATGGCATGAATGTTCAGATCCATAAGATTCAAAACAAAATTTTAATATTTACATAAAAATAATAATACTTTAAGCATACTAATAAAGCAATCACGTCTTCTCAAAATAACATGGCCAAAGAAAGTTATCCCTACAAAATCATATAGTCTGGCTATGCTCCATCTTCATCACACAAAGTATTTCATCATGCACAACCCCGATGACAAGCCAAGCAATTGTTTTATACTTTTAATATTCTTAAACTTTTTCAACATTCACGCAATACAGGAGCGTGAGCCATGGATATAGCACTATAGGTGGAATAGAATATGGTGGTTGTGGAGAAGACAAAAAGAAGGAGAAAGTCTCACATCAACTAGGCAAATTAATGGGCTATGAAGATGCCCATCAATTGATATCGATGCAAGTGAGTAGGGATTGCCATGCAACGGATGCACTAGAGCTATAAGTGTATGAAAGCTCAAAAAGAAACTAAGTGGGTGTGCATCCAACTTGCTTGCTCATGAAGACCTAGCGCAATTTGTGGAAGCCCATCATTGGAATATACAAGCCAAGTTCTATAATGAAAAATTCCCACTAGTATATGAAAGTGACAAAATAGGAGACTCTCTATCATGAAGAACATGGTGCTACTTTGAAGCACAAGCGTGGAAAAGGATAGTAACATTGTCCCTTCTCTCTTTTTCTCTCATTTTTTCCTTTTTTTTCTTTTTTTCTTTTTCTTTGGGCTTCTTTGGTCTCTCTTTTTTTATTTGGGTTTCTTTGGCCTCTTTTATTTTCTTAAAGTCCGGAGACTCATCCCAACTTGTGAGGGAATCATAGCTTCCATCATCCTTTCCTCACATGGGACAATGCTCTAATAATGATGATCATCACACTTTTATTTACTTGCAACTCAAGAATTACAACTCGATGCTAGAACAAAGATATGACTCTATATGAATGCCTCATGCATATGAGAACAATATGACAATGATGGTATGTGTCATAATAAACGGAACGGTGGAAGTTGCATGGCAATATATCTCAGAATGGCTATGGAAATGCCATAATAGGTAGGTATGGTGGCTGTTTTGAGGAAGGGTATATGGTGGGTTTAAAGCACCGGCGGAAGTTGCGCGGTACTAGAGAGGCTAGCAATGGTGGAAGGGTGAGAGTGCGTATAATCCATGGACTCAACATTAGTCTTAAAGAACTCACATACTTATTGCAAAAGTTTATTAGCCATCGAAACAAAGTACTAATACGCATGCTCCTAGGGGGATAGATTGGTAGGAAAAGACCATCGCTCGTCCCCGACCTCCACTCATAAGGAAGACAATAAAAAATAAATCATGCTCCGACTTCATCACATAACGGTTCACCATACGTGCATGCTACGGGAATCACAAACTTTAACACAAGTATTTCTACCAATCCACAATTACTCACTGGCATGACTCTAATATCACCATCTTTATATCTCAAAACAAATGCAAGGAATCAAACTTCTCATATATTCAATGCTCTTTATATGAAAGTTTTTATTATATCCCTCTTGGATGCCCATCATATTAGGACTAAATTCATAACCTAAGCAAATTACCATGCTGTTTAAGACTCTCAAAATAATATAAGTGAAGCATGAGAGTTCAGCAATTTCTATAAAATAAAACCATCGCCGTGCTCTAAAAAGATATAAGTGAAGCACTAGAGCAAACTGCCTAGCTCAAAAGATATAAGTGAAGCACATGGAGTACTCTAATAAATTCACGATTAATGTGTGTCCCTCTCAAAAGGTGTGTACAACAAGGATGATTGTGGAAAACTAAAAAGCAAAGAGTCATATCATACAAGACGCTCCAAGCAAAACACATATCATGTGTTGAATAAAAATATAGCCTCAAGTAAATTTACCGATGTATTGAAGACGAAAGAGGGGATGCCATCCGGGGCATCCCCAAGCTTAGATGCTTGGTTGTCCTTGAATATTAACTTGGGGTGCCTTGGGCATCCCCAAGCTTAGGATCTTGCCACTCCTTACTCCATGGTCCATCAAATCTTTACCCAAAACTTGAAAACTTCACAACACAAAACTCAACAGAAAACTCATAAGCTCCGTTAGTGTAAGAAAAGCAAATCACCACTTAGGTACTGTTATGAACTCATTCTAAATTTATAATGGTGTTATATCTACTGTATTCTCCATGGTTCATACCCCCCGATACTACCCATAGATTCATCAAAATAAGCAAACAACACATAAAAAAACAGAATCTGTCAAAAACAGAACAGTCTGCGAAGATCTGAATTGTTATCATACTTCTGTAACTCTAAAAATTATGAAAAATTAGGACAACGTGGGAAATTTGATATATAAATCTTTTGTAAAAAATTTAGAACCATAACACATTATTGTGAATTTAAACAATTATGTTACTGGACGCAAAAGTTTCTGTTTTCAGCAAAATCAAATCAACTATCACCATAGATCATCTCAAAGGGCTTAATTGGCTCAAACACTAATTAAAACACTAAAACACAATTACTACAGAATTAATAATGTGTATTTTTTTCAAGAACAGTAGAAAAAACAAAAAAACACAAATATAAAATTGGGTTGCCTCTCAACAAGCGCTATGGTTTGACGCCCCTAGCTAGGCATATTGCAATAGATCTAGGTATTGTCATCTTTGGTATTTAATTCATAAGTAGCCCTCATAATAGACTCATATGGCAAATTAATTTTCTTTCTTGGAAATTGTTCATGCCCTTCCTTAACGGAAATTAAAATCTAATGTTTCCTTCTTTCATATCAGTAATGGCACCAATCGTTCTAAGGAAAGGTCTACCAAGAAATAGGACATGTAGGATTGCAATCTATATCAAGCACAATAAAATCTACGGGAACATAATTCCTATTTGCAACAATAAGAACATCATTAATCCTTCCCATAGGTTTCTTAATAGTGGAATTCGCTAGATGCAAATTCAAGGAACAATCATCATATTTGTGGAAACCAAGCACATCACATAAAGTTTTCGGAATAGTGGAAACACTAGCACCCAAATCACACAAAGCATTGCACTCATGATCTTTAATTTTAATCTTAATAGTAGGTTCCCACTCATCATAAAGCTTTCTAGGGATAGAAACTTCCAATTCAAGTTTTTCTTCAAACGATTTCATCATAGCATCAACGATATGTTTAGTAAAAGCTTTACTTTGATTATAAGCATGAGGTGAATTAAGCATGGATTGCAACAAGGAAATACAATATATCAAAGAACAATTATCATAATTAAAGTCCTTGAAATCCAAAAGAGTGGGTTCATCGCTACTTAAAGTTTTAACCTCTGCAATCCCACTTTTATCAAATTTTTCATTAAGATCGTTAAATTCCAAATTATTGGGACGCCTTCTAGCTAAAGTTGACTCATCTCCAGTCCCATCTGTATCAAGATTTATATTAGAAAACAAATATTCAATAGGAGTCACACCAATCACTTAAAGATCTTCATCATTATTATCACAAGAAATAGAAGAACACGCTTTTACAAACCAATCTCGCTTAGCACGCATCCTAGCGGTTCTTTCTTTACTTTCATTCATAGAAATTCTAATAGCTTTTAGAGATTCATTAATATCATGCTTGGGTGGCATACATCTCATCTTCAAAGAATCAATCTCAAGAGAAATCTTATCAACGTTTCTGGCCAAATCATCAATCTTAAGCAATTTTTCTTCTACCATAGCATTGAAAATCTTTTCAGAATTTATAAAATCTTTAATATTATTCTCAAGATCAGAAGGTATCTTATGATAATTTCCATAAGAATTGTTGTAGGAATTACCATAATTATTAGAGGAATTACTAGGAAACGGCTTAGGATTAAAATTGCCTCTATAAGCGTTATTACCAAAATTGTTTCTACCAACAAAATTCACATCCATAGATTTGTTATTATTCTCAATCAAAGTGGACAAAGGCATATCATTAGTATAAATAGGAGCACTCTTACTATCAATCAATTTCATAAGTTCATCCATCTTTCCACTCAAAGTATTAATTTCTTCAATTGCATGCACCTTTTTACTAGTGGAAGATCTTTCGGTATGCCATTGAGAGTAATTTGCCATAATATTATCTAGGAGTTTAGTAGCTTCTCCTAATGTAATTTCCATAAAAGTACCACCCGCGGCGGAATCCAAAAGATTTCTAGATGCAAAATTCAATCCCGCATAATTTTTTTGTATAATCATCCACAAACTTAAACCATGAGTAGGGCAGTTTCTTATCATCAATTTCATTCTCTCCCAAGATTATGCAACATGTTCATGATCAAGTTGCTTAAAATTCATTATATCATTCCTAGGGAGATGATCTTAGCGGGAGGAAAATACTTGGAAATAAAGGCATCTTTACACTTATTCCATGAATCAATACTATTTTTAGGCAAAGATGAAAACCAAGTTTTAGCACGATCTCGTAGTGAGAACGAAAATAGCTTCAATTTAACAATATCATTATCCACATCTTTTTTCTTTTGCATATCACACAATTCAATGAAAGTGTTTTGATGGAATGTGGCATCTTCATTAGGACTACTAGAAAATTGTTCTTTCATAACGAGATTCAACAAAGCGGCATTAATTTCATAAGATTCTGCACTAGTGGTGGGAGCAATCAGAGTACTAATAAAAACATTATTATTAGTGTTGGAAAAGTCACACAACTTGGTATTTTCTTGAGACATCGTGACAAAGCAAGCAATCTAGCACACAAGCAAAACAAAAAGCAAACGGAAAGACGAACGAAAGAAGGGCGAATAAAAAGGCAAATATTTTTGTGCTTTTCTGAAAACGTTTTAGAAGTGGGGAAGAGGAAAACGAGAGGCAAATGGCAAATAATGTAATGCAAGAGATGAGAGTTTATGATAGGTACTTGGTAGGCTTGATGTACAACCTCCCCGGCAATGGCGCCAAAAATTCTTCATACTACTTCTTGAGCTTGCGTTGATTTTTCCCTTGAAGAGCAAAGGGTGATGCAGCAAAGTAGAGATAAGTATTTCCCTCAGTTAAGAACCAAGGTATCAATCCAGTAGGAGGCACAAGCAAGTCTCCGACATATGCACCTGCACAAACTAGCAAACACTTGCACACAACGTGAAAAAGGGGTTGTCAATCCCTTGACGGTCACGAACAAGAGTGAGATCTAATAGAGATAGGTATAAAGGATAAATAAAGAGCAAACTAAAGTAAATATAAATAAATTGCAGCAAGGTATTTTTGGGTTTTTGGTTTTATAGATCTGAAAATATATGATGGAAAATAGACCCGGGGGCCATAGGTTTCACTAGAGGCTTCTCTCTTGAAAGATAACATACGGTGGGTGAACAAATTACTGTTGAGCAATTGATAGAAAAGCGCATAGTTATGACGATATCTAAGGCAATGATCATGAATATAGGCATCATGTCCGTGACAAGTAGACCGACTCCTGCCTGCATCTACTACTATTACTCCACACATCGACCAATATCCAGCATGCATCTAGAGTATTAAGTTCATAAGAACGGAGTAACGCCTTAAGCAAGATGACATGATGTAGAGGGATAAACTCAAGCAATATGATATAAACCCCATCTTTTTATCCTTAATGGCAACAATACAATACGTGCCTTGATACCCCTACTATGTCACTGGGTGAGGACACCGCAAGATTGAACCCATCACAAAGCACCTCTCCCATTGCAAGATAGATCAATCTAGTTGGCCAAACCAAATCAATAGATCGGAGACAAATACAAAGCTATTTAAATCATGCATAAAATAGGAGACTCAAATAATATTCATAGATAATCTGATCATCAACCCACAATTCATCGGATCTCAACAAACACACCGCAAAAGAAGATTACATCGGATAGAACTCCAAGAACATCGAGGAGAACATGGTATTGAAGATCAAAGAGAGAGAAAAAGCCATCTAGCTACTAGCTATGGACCCGTTGGTCTGTGGTAAACTACTCACACATCATCGGTAGGGCAGCAAGGTTGATGTAGAAGCCCTCCGTGATTGAATCCCCCTCCGGCAGATCGCCGGAAAAGGCCCCAAGATGGGATCTCCCGAGAACAGAAGCTTGCGGTGGTGGAAAAGTATTTTTGTGGACGCTTCTGATGTTTGGGGAATATTTGAGAATATATAGAGCAGGAATCAGGGTGAGGAGACCCTTGAGGGACCCACAATCCAGGGGCGCCCCCCTGGGGTGCGGCCTCAAGGCTTGTGGCCTCCTCGGGACTCTTCTGGCCCTCTCTCCAAGTCACGTAGGTGTCTTCTGGTCCAAGAAAAATCATCGTAAAGTTTTATTCCGTTTGGACTCCGTTTGATATTCCTTTCTGTCAAAGCCAAAAACAAGGAAAAAAACAGCAACTGGCAGTGGGCACTAGGTTAATAGGTTAGTCCCAAAAAATGATATAAAATAGTACCAAAATGCATATAAAACATCCAAGATAGATACTATAATAGAATGGAACAATAAAAAATTATAGATACGTTGGAGACGTATCAAGCATCCCCAAGCTTAATTCATGCTCGTCCTCGAGTAGGTAAATGATAAAAACATAATTTTTGATGTGGAATGCTACCTAACATGTTTATCAATATAATTTTCTTTATTATGGCATGAATGTTTAGATCCGTAAGATTCAAAACAAAAGTTTAATATTGACATAAAAACAATAATACTTTAAGCATACTAATAAAGCAATCATGTCTTCTCAAAATAACATGGCCAAAGAAAGTTATCCCTACAAAACCATATAGTCTGGCTATGCTCCATCTTCATCACACAAAGTATTTCATCATGCACAACCCCGATGACAAGCCAAGCAATTGTTTCATACTTTTAATGTTCTCAAACTTTTTCAACTTTCACGCAATACATGAGCGTGAGCCATGGATATAGCACTATAGGTGGAATAGAATATGGTGGTTGTGGAGAAGACAAAAAGAAGGAGAAAGTCTCACATCAACTAGGCAAATTAATGGGCTATGAAGATGCCCATCAATTGATATCGATGCAAGTGAGTAGGGATTGCCATGCAACGGATGCACTAGAGCTATAAGTGTATGAAAGCTCAAAAAAAAAACTAAGTGGGTGTGCATCCAACTTGCTTGCTCATGAAGACCTAGGGCAATTTGAGGAAGCCCATCATTGGAATATACAAGCCAAGTTCTATAATGAAAAATTCCCACTAGTATATGAAAGTGACAAAATAGGAGACTCTCTATCATGAAGAACATGGTGCTACTTTGAAGCACAAGTGTGGAAAAGGATAGTAACATTGTCCCTTCTCTCTTTTTCTCTCATTTTTTTCCTTTTTTTCTTTTTGTTTGGGCTTCTTTGGCCTCTTTTTTCTATTTGGGCTTCTTTGGCCTCTTTTATTTTCTTAAAGTCCGGAGACTCATCCCAACTTGTGAGGGAATCATACCTTCCATCATCCTTTCCTCACATGGGACAATGCTCTAATAATGATGATCATCACACTTTTATTTACTTACAACTCAAGAATTACAACTCAATGCTAGAACAATGATATGACTCTATATGAATGCCTCATGCATATGAGAACAATATGACAATGATGGTGTGTGTCATAATAAACGGAACGTTGGAAGTTGCATGGCAATATATCTCAGAATGGCTATGGAAATGCCATAATAGGTAGGTATGGTGGCTGTTTTGAGGAAGGGTATACGGTGGGTTTAATGCACCGGCGAAAGTTGCGCGGTACTAGAGAGGCTAGCAATGGTGGAAGGGTGAGAGTGCGTATAATCCATGGACTCAACATTAGTCTTAAAGAACTCACATACTTATTGCAAAAGTTTATTAGCCATCGAAACAAAGTACTAATATGCATGCTCCTAGGGGGATAGATTGGTAGGAAAAGACCATCGCTCGTCCCCGACCGCCACTCATAAGGAAGACAATCAAAAATAAATCATGCTCCGACTTCATCACATAACGGTTCACCATACGTGCATGCTAGGAGAATCACAAACTTTAACACAAGTATTTCTACCAATCCACAATTACTCACTAGCATGACTCTAATATCACCATCTTTATATCTCAAAACAAATGCATGGAATCAAACTTCTCATATATTCAATGCTCTTTATATGAAAGTTTTTATTATATCCCTCTTGGATGCCCATCATATTAGGACTAAATTCATAACCTAAGCAAATTACCATGCTGTTTAAGACTCTCAAAATAATATAAGTGAAGCATGAGAGCTCAGCAATTTCTATAAAATAAAATCACCGCCGTGCTCTAAAAAGATATAAGTGAAGCACTAGAGCAAACTGGCTAGCTCAAAAGATATAAGTGAAGCACATAGAGTATTCTAATAAATTCACGATTAATGTGTGTCCCTCTCAAAAGGTGTGTACAGCAAGGATGATTGTGGCAAACTAAAAAGCAAAGACTCATATCATACAAGACGCTCCAAGCAAAACACATATCATGTGGTGAATAAAAATATAGCCTCAAGTAAATTTACCGATGGATTGAAGACGAAAGAGGGGATGCCATCCGGGGCATCCCCAAGCTTAGATGCTTGGTTGTCCTTGAATATTACCTTGGGGTGCCTTGGTCATCCCTAATCTTAGGCTCTTGCCACTCCTTATTCCATGTTCCATCAAATCTTTACCCAAAATTTGAAAACTTCACAACACAAAACTCAATAGAAAACTCATAAGCTCCGTTAGTGTAAGAAATGCAAATCACCATTTAGGTACTGTTGTGAACTCATTATAATTTATAATGGTGTTATATCTACTGTATTCCAACTTGTCCATGGTTCATACCCCTGATACTACCCATAGATTCATCAAAATAAGCAAACAACACATAAAAAACAGAATCTGTCCAAAACAGAACAGTCTGCAAATATCTGAATTGTTTTCATAATTACGTAACTCTAAAAATTATGAAAAATTAGGAAAACATAGGAAATTTGGATATCAATATTTTGTAAAAAATTCAGAACCATAATATGTTCCTGTGAATTTAAACAATTCTGCTACTGGACGCAAAAGTTTCTGTTTTTCAGCAAAATCAAATCAACTATCACCATAGATCATCTCAAAGGTCTTACTTGGCTCAAACACTAATTAAAACACTAAAACACAATTACTAAAGAATTAATAATGTGTATTTATTCAAGAACAGTAGCAAAAACAAAAAACACAAATATAAAATTGGGTTGCCTCCCAACAAGCGCTATGGTTTAACACCCCTAGCTAGGCATATTGCAATAGATCTAGGTATTGTCATCTTTGGTACTTAATCCATAAGTAGCCCTCATAATAGATTCATATGGCAACTTAATTTTTCTTTCTTGGAAAGTTTTCCATGCCCTTCGTTAACGGAAATTGAAATCTAATTTTTCCTTCTTTCATAACAATAATTGCACCAATCGTTCTAAGGAAAGGTCTGCCAAGAATAATAGGACATGTAGGATTGCAATCTATATCAATCACAATAAAATCTACGGGCACATAATTCCTATTTGCAACAATAAGAACATCATTAATCCTTCCCATAGGTTTCTTAATAGTGGAATCCTCTAGATGCAATTTCAAAGAACAATCATCAAATTTGTGGAAACCAAGCACATCACATAAAGTTTTCGGAATAGTGGAAACACTAGCACCCAAATCACACAAAGCATTGCACTCATAATCTTTAATTTTAATCTTAATAGTAGGTTCCCACTCATCATAAAGCTTTCTAGGGATAGAAACTTCCAATTCAAGTTTTTCTTCAAACGATTTCATCATAGCATCAACGATATGTTTAGTAAAAGCTTTATTTTGATTATAAGCATGAGGTGAATTAAGCATGGATTGCAACAAGGAAATACAATCTATCAAAGAACAATTATCATAATTAAAGTCCTTGAAATCCAAAAGAGTGGGTTCATCGCTACTTAAAGTTTTGACCTCTGCAATCCCACTTTTATCAAATTTTTCATTAAGATCTTTAAACTCCAAATTATTGGGACGCCTTCTAGCTAAAGTTGACTCATCTCCAGTCCCATCTTTATCAAGATTTATATTATCAAACAAAGATTCAACAAGAGTCACACCAATCACTTTAAGATCTTCATCATTATTATCACAAGAAATAGAAGAACACGCTTTTACAAACCAATCTCGCTTAGCATGCATCCTAGCGGTTCTTTCTTTACTTTCATTCATAGAAATTCTAATAGATTTTAGAGATTCATTAATATCATGCTTGGGTGGCATACATCTCATCTTCAAAGAATCAATCCCAAGAGAAATCTTATCAATGTTTCTAGCCAAATCATCAATCTTAAGCAATTTTTCTTCTACCATAGCATTGAAAATCTTTTGAGAATTTATAAAATCTTTAATACTATTCTCAAGATCAGAAGGTATCTTATTATAATTTCCATAACAATTTTCGTAGGAATTACCATAATTATTAGAGGAATTACTAGGAAACGGATCAGGATTAAAATTGCCCCTATAAGCGTTATTACCAAAATTGTTCCTACCAACAAAATTCACATCCATAGATTTGTTATTATTCTCAATCAAAGTGGACAAAGGCATACCATTAGTATCAATAGGATCACTCTTACTATCAATCAATTTCATAAGTTCATCCATCTTTCCACTCAAAGTATTAATTTCTTCAATTGCATGCACCTTTTTAATAGTGGAAGATCTTTCGGTATGCCATTGAGAGTAATTTGCCATAATATTATCTAGGAGTTTAGTAGCTTCTCCTAATGTAATTCCCATAAAAGTACCACCTGCGGCGGAATCCAAAAGATTTCTAGATGCAAAATTCAATCCCGCATAATTTTTTTGTATAATCATCCACAAACTTAAACCATGAGTAGGGCAGTTTCTTATCATCAATTCATTCTCTCCCAAGATTGTGCAACATGTTCATGATCAAGTTGCTTAAAATTCATTATATCGTTCCTAAGGGAGATGATCTTAGCGGGAGGAAAATACTTGGACATAAAGACATCTTTACACTTATTCCATGAATCAATACTATTTTTAGGCAAAGATGAAAACCATGTTTTAGCACGATCTCATAGTGAGAACGGAAATAGCTTCAATTTAACAATATCATTATCCACATCTTTTTTCTTTTGCATATCACACAATTCAACGAAACTGTTTAGATGGGATGCGGCATCTTCATTAGGACTACCGTAAAATTATTCTTTCATAACGAGATTCAACAAAGCAGCATTAATTTCATAAGATTCCGCACTAGTGGTGGGAGCAATCGGAGTACTAATAAAATCATTATTATTAGTGTTGGAAAAGTCACACAACTTGGTATTTTCTTGAGACATCGTGACAAAGCAAGCAATCTAGCACACAAGAAAAACAAAAAGCAAACAGAAAGACTAACGAAAGAAGGGCGAATAAAAAGGCAAATATTTTTGTGCTTTTCTGAAAATGTTTTAGAAGTGGGGAAGAGGTAAACGAGAGGCAAATGGCAAATAATGTAATGCAAGAGATGAGAGTTTATGATAGGTAATTGGTAGGCTTGATGTAGAACCTCCCCGGCAACGGCGCCAGAAATTCTTCCTGCTACTTCTTGAGCTTGCGTTGATTTTTCCCTTGAAGAGGAAAGGGTGATGCAGCAAAGTAGAGATAAGTATTTCCCTCAGTTAAGAACCAAGGTATCAATCCAGTAGGAGGCACAAGCAAGTCTCCAACATATGCACCTACACAAACTAACAAACACTTGCACACAACGTGAAAAAGGGGTTGTCAATCCCTTCACGGTCATGAACAAGAGTGAGATCTAATAGAGATAGGTATAAAAGATAAATAAAAGAGCAAACTAAAGTAAATATCTACTTTCCTCCCACTCACTTCTTTCGAGAGAAACTCCTTCTCTAGAAAGGACCCATTCTTAGCAACAAAGATTTTGCCTTCGGATCTATGGTAGAAGGTATACCCAATAGTTTCTTTCGGGTATCCTATGAAGACGCACTTCTCTGCTTTGGGTTCGAGCTTATCAGGCTGAAGCCTTTTGACATAAGCGTCGCATCCCCAAACTTTAAGAAACGACAGCTTAGGTTTCTTGCCAAACCATAGTTCATACAGTGTCATCTCAACGGATTTAGACGGTGCCCTATTTAACGTGAATGCGGCTGTCTCTAATGCATAACCCCAAAATGATAAAGGCAAATCGGTAAGAGACATCATAGAACGCACCATATCTAATAAAGTACGGTTACGACGTTCGGACACACCATTACGCTGTGGTGTTCCAGGTGGCGTGAGTTGTGAAACAATTCCACATTGTCTTAAATGAAGGCCAAACTTGTAACTCAAATATTCGCCTCCACGATCAGATCGTAGAAACTTTATTTTCTTGTTACGATGATTCTCCACTTCACTCTGAAATCTCTGAACTTTTGAAATGTTTCAGATTTATGTTCCATCAAGTAGATATACCCATACCCACTCAAATCATCTGTGAAGGTTAGAAAATAATGATACCTGCCGCATGCTTCAACACTCATCGGACCGCATACATCGGTATGTATTATTTTCAATAAGTCATTAGCTCGCTCCATTGTTCCGGAGAATGGAGTTTTAGTCATCTTGCCCATGAGGCATGGTTCGCAAGTATCAAATGATTCATAATCAAGTGATTCCAAAAGTCCATCCGCATGGAGTTTCTTCATGCGCTTTACACCAATATGACCTAAACGGCAGTGCCACAAGTATGTTGCACTATCATTATCAACTTTGCATCTTTTGGCATCAATATTATGAATATGTCTATCACTACGATCGAGATTCAGCAAGAATAGACCATTCATAAAAGGTGCATGACCATAAAAGATATTACTCATATAAATAGAACAACCATTATTCTCTGACTTAAATGAATAACCGTCTCGCAATAAACAAGATCTAGATATAATGTTCATGCTCAACGCTGGCACCAAATAACAATTATTGAGGTCTAAAACTAATCCCGAAGGTAGATGTAGAGGTAGTGTGCCGACGGCGATCACATCAACCTTGGAACCATTCCCAACGTGCATCGTCACCTCGTCCTTAGCCAATCTTTGTTTATTTTGCAGCTCCTGTTTCGAGTTACAAATATGAGCAACCGAACCAATATCAAATACCCCTAGGCGCTACTACGAGCATTAGTAAGGAACACATCAATAACATGTATATCAAATATACCTTTCTTCACTTTGCCATCCTTCTTATCTGCCAAGTACTTGGGGCAGTTCCGCTTCCAGTGACCATTACCCTTGCAGTAGAAGCACTCAGTCTCAGGCTTGGGTCCAACTTTGGGCTTCTTCATGGGAGCGGCAACTTCCTTGCCGTTCTTCTTGAAGTTCCCTTTCTTTCCCTTGCCCTTTTTCTTGAAACTGGTGGTTTTATTAACCATCAACACTTGATGCTCTTTCTTGATTTCTACCTCCGCCGATTTTAGCATCGCTGTTGGTGTCAAAACCGGCAGACCTCGGGGTAGGGGGTCCCGAGCTGTGGATCTAGGATCGATGCGTAACAAGGGACGACGAACACAGTGTTTACCCAGGTTCGGGCCCTCTCGAAGAGGTAATACCCTACGTCCTGCTTGATTGTACTGATTGTATAGTGTGGTTTACAGAGTAGATCTACTTTGAGATCAGTATGAGCTAAACCCTAGGCTATGGGGGGATGAAGATAGCTCTGCCCCTAATGACTACAACCCTCAGTTTATATAGACACCGATAGGGTTAGGGTTACCGAAGATAGATTACAACAAGAAGGAAAGAGATCTCGTCCACCCTTGACTTGGAGGGCACACCACGGCTTCACAGGTCTCCGGTTACCACACGGCTCCACCAGTCCGGCCCATATATAATGGGTCGTCGCCCCGAGGACCCCTTAGTCCATGACTCCCTCGGTAGCCCCCGAACTTGCCTCCAACACCGAGGATCATCTTCTGGAATCTTCACATCACTGGCTTGCGAGACGAGTTCCTCCAATTCATTAGAAGCCGTGCAAATTCCGTCGAACATGATCCGGAACCTGATCTAATATACTCAGGCCCGGACAGTCTCAGAATTCTAAGATCCGAATATATATCAAAACTGAGGTGGGACCACCAAAGTTCAATACCGTTCCTCGGGGTAAGGACCGTACATGCTTTTCAGAGAGCGCGCGGCCCAACGCCGCCATTCCACACACCCGTCCTTTTGGCTTCACGATAAGACGCCTATTTATAGATCCAAAGGTGTTGAGAACAGTTATCCTCCCCCTTTTCTCTAAGAATATCATTGAAGCAATCTTCCGACGCCATGGCCGACATCCCAGGTTCGTCCTCGCGCCCTCACGGCCCGCTCCCAGGAGATTGGTCAAGTTGTTCAGTCTCGCGCATCCAGCTAAGTCACTTGCAGACACAGCGCTTCCTCCCTTTGGCCGATCTGGTCCCAGTCCGCGCTGGTCTCATCTCCATCGATGGCCACGCCCTTGCCGAGAACTCCCCCGCCCCAAGCAAGGAGGAGAGAGTATGTCTCATACCCTTCCTTCTGAGAGGTTTGGGTTTCCCTATCCATCCCTGTCAGCCAAGATTAGGCTGCTGACCAACAGCAAGTTGACCATGGTTGAGGTTATGGCCATCACCATTACCCGATGCGTGCAACCCCTCCAATAGCGGGGTCACCCCTTATGGTGCTATAATGGAACCAACGATGTGACATGTCACCAGCGGCAAGGGCCAGACAACAAGGCGGCCCTGGCTAAAATATTGGCCGACCTCTTCAAGGGGGACGAAGCAAAGTTTGCTCACATGAGTATTCGATAAGGCTACTCCGGATACAATCCGGCGGACTGGGTAAGCCACAATCCATTATTTTGAGCCCACATATCATCAAATTCTCACTGATCGCCACTTGAACAGGATGGAGGCGTCAAGTTGCATCCATCGGTTGCCCTCCTCCTCAACCAGAGAATCATTCTTGCAAAGGTGATCCGGGGTATCATGACGACCCAGAGACATCAATCAAATTTGAAGACGGGGTGTTCTATCAGGAGGGCCTTGACGGTGTCAGGGTGGCCGTGACAGCCGATCACCTCGGGGTTCTTCCTTCTTCCACAATAAGTGAAAAGAAGACCCCCTCCCGAACAGGGCGCTCATCTCGTGCTACCCCCCCCCCCCCCCCGTGCTGACTTCTGCTCCCAAGGGTCATCGTACTACGCGTAAAAATGCCTCGGGAGGAGCGTGAACCGTGCCAGCTTCAACCCTTGACGGGAGATCAAAACGGAAAGCTTCCACCGAGGTGGACGCACTTGCCCCTTCTGCCCAGAGGTAACGCGTTTTAGAATTGCAGCGAGGATCGCCTTTGTCATTTGTTTATTAAGGCCCGCTCAACCTTTGCAGAAGGCGTGTGTCTCTACATCAATCCGAAGATTTCCCGGATGCACCGAACCACAATTCCGGTCCCTGGTCTTCGACACAGGCCGGAGCCCCCTCCGAATATGCGGCAGCTGGCGTGCCTCCGGCGGATTCCGACGAAGTTTTGGTCACTAATTTCGAAGTCGAGAGCGTAATGAACCATCGCCGCCGGAGGGAGACTTTGCGCCAGATCGCCTTTACCGAACAGGAGTTTAATGCTTTTAACTCGGTAGACGCGTACCATGGAGCAGCCCGGACAGGCCTTGATGGGATAGCCGGTCTATTTGCCGCCAAGGTGCAGGTATATAGCTTCAGAGCAAGTTCCCTAACTAACTAGCCCCCAAGCCTTAATTCGGGCGGGCCGGCCGAGTTAAGAATTTCTAATGATATAATTTTGTAGGCCGCAAGAGAGAATAGCAAAAACCTGGCCGAAGAGCTTGAGGCTAGCCGGAAACAGTTGGTCGACACCAAGGCCGAATTGGATGCGGCTCGAGAAGCCAGCAGCGATAAGTCCGGTAAGTGAGAAGAACCGCTTCCCAACTCGGGGAAGGGTATATGGTGTATTTTATGTGTTCACACTGTTTTCGTCATGCAACCACGGAGGCCGCGAACGAGTTGCGCAAAGAGCTTGAGGCTGGTAAACACATGTTGTCGCGGAGTTATGAGGAGAAAAATGAGCTCAAGGCGAAGAATAAACGGCAAGCCGATGAAATTGAGAGTTTAAAGACTCAACTAGCACAAGCTTTGAGGGAAAACCAAAATCTAAAAGGTGGCATATACGGTAAGCGTTGATCGCACTGCGCTGTTGGTCCGTGTCATTGATGTGTTAATGATGATGTGCAACACCTGTTTATTAGGTCTCCTGACTGGGCGACCCGAGGAAGAAGTAGGCACGTATGACGGGAACCTATTAAAGGAGTTGTCGAAGACCTACGAGAAGGCCCGGAAAGCCCTGAAGAGCATGGCGAAGGCGTTATGGCCGTCAGATGCGCCTCCAGAGAGTATGTCCGATCTAGCCAGTCTCTTTAAAGGGGCTCGGTGAAGGTTTGAATTATGGAAGATCTCGGCCTGTCAAGAAGGAGCGTGCGAGGCGTGGGCTATGGTAAAGACCCGCTTCACCAAGCTGGACCCGGTGCATATGGCCTGGGTTGGACCCATGGGTCCGGACGGTCAGGAGATACCGCTGAGATTGGTGTACAACGACGTGATGCAAGCCGCTCGCTATTCTCAGAAGGACCATGCTTTAGAGCAATTGAAAGACAATGTCGAGAAGGAGTAATTTTGTCAATTCTATGTATCCATGTACTTTACGTTGACCGTGCTCAATCCGCGTTCTTATTTATTTTTGAAAGAATGTTGTCTTAGCCGGCCATCGGCTTCTGCCTCCCCAATCATGGATCGGGAAGTGTTCCGTACTTTGTGCCGTGAAAACGAAACAATACTTCGGGAACAAGGCAATCCGGCCATCTGGCTTAAACAGACAAAACATGTGCGGAGAGCTATGTTATATTACTATTTGACGTAAGAAATATCTTCTGATGAAAATAGTTCCTCCAAGGGTTCCTTTCTTCAGGTAAAATAATAATCCAGATACGTAAGATCAACAGACACCAATGGCTTTAAAAAAGAACCTTGGTGGTAAGCTCGAGGCTATATTCACTTCCCTTAGGCCGACTTATTGTATTCTGTAAGAACGCTAGCTTTCGGTTTCTCCCGTATGAGGTACGGTCCCGGGTGACCCGGTCGTAACAATCGCAGAGGTGCTCCCTTTACTCCCTAGCCGAACAATCGGGAACGTATGGGTAATCACAGGAGCCAGGCAACCCGGCTTGGCAAAGATCTTAAGTCAAACAAGTGCATATGTTGGCTTAACATGTATGAGAAGGATGCAATCATAACGAATGCGGTGTATGCAAGTATGCGGCTCGTCTAAGGGAGCCCCCAAGCGAAGCTGGGTATTACATTTAATGGTATATAGTAGGGGCCTGGTGAGGTTCGATTTAACCGAACTAGCACCACGATGAAAGAGAGAAAAGGGTAAAAAAAAGGCAAAAATTGACATCGGACACAGGCGTAAAAATGTCGCAGCCTTGCTGCGTTCCACCTAAACTATCACCTAAACGGGTTTGAGGCCGTTGTCAGACGGGCGACGAAGATGATACGCTCCTCCTATAAGTACTTCATCGATGATGTACGGTCCCTCCCATTTAGGTGATAATTTATTCTTCTATTTTTCGGGGAGTCGGAGGACAAGGTCTCCCACATTGTATGTCTTTGCCCATACTTCGCGGTTGTGGTAACGTTGTGCTTGCTGTTGATAGAACGCGGACCGAGCCCGAGCTATGTCTCGCTCCTCTTCCAGTGCGTCTAGATCGTCCTGCCGATCGAGCTCGGCTTCCTTTTCTTCGTACATGCGCACTCTAGGCGCGTCATGGATGAGGTCGCATGGGAGGACTGCTTTCGCACCGTATACCATAAAAAATGGTGTGTATCCGGTTGACCGATTAGGGGTGGTGCGCAGCCTCCATAGTACGGAATCAAGTTCCTCGACCCAATGGCAGTCAGATTGTTCAAGGGATCGAACTAGGCGAGGCTTAATGCCGCTCATGATGAGTCCATTGGCCCGTTCGACCTGCCCGTTGGTCTGTGGGTGGTACACCGAGGCGTAATCGAGCTTGATGCCCATTTTGCCGCACCAGTCTTTGACCTCCTGGGCGGTGAAGTTGGTACCATTATCGGTAATTATACTGTGGGGGACACCGTAACGGTGTACAACATCGGATAAGAAGTCGACAACTGGTCCGGATTCTGCCGAAGTAACGGGTCTTGCCTCAATCCACTTGGTGAATTTGTCAACCATGACCAATAGGTACTTCTTTTTGTGTGTGTCCCCTTTGAGTGGCCCGACCATGTCGAGACCCCAGACCGCAAAAGGCCAAGTTATCGGTATCATCCGAAGGGCTGTGGGGGGCATATGGCTTTGATTTGCGAACAGCTGACATCCGACGCAGTGCTGAACTAATGTCCGGGCATCTTCACGGGCAGTAGGCCAAAAAAACCCTGCTCGGAAAGCTTTGCTGACCAAAGCCCGAGCCGCCGCGTGGTGTCCGCCCATGCCTGTGTGTATTTCTGCCAAGAGCTGCTGCCCCTCCTCCTCGGAGATGCATCTTTGTAAAACTCCTGTGGTACTCTTTTTATAGAGTTCGCCTTCATGGACCTTGTATGCTTTAGAGCGCCGAACTATACGCCGCGCTTTGGTTTGGTCCTCTGGAAGATGCTTTTGTGTGAGATAGGCTAGCAGGGGTTCTGTCCAGGTTGGGGTTACGACCATGACTTCATGGGCGGAGGGAGTTTCCTCGAGTGCGGAGCCGCCGATGATATGGTCGTCTGGCGCGTTGTCCGGTGAGGCGTTGTTCGCGGGCTCATGTGTTGATGCGCTGGTGACGTTGTCCTGCCACACCACGGAGGGCTTAAAGAGCCACTCGAGGAAGGTGTTTTTGGGAACAGGGTCACGCTTGGCGCCCATGCGGGTGAGGACGTCGGCTGCTTGATTGCTGTCTCTAGCGGCATGGTGAAATTCTAGGCCCTCGAATCAGGCCGATATCCAGAGGACTGCGTTTCTGTAAGCCGCCATCTTGGGGTCCTTGGCGTCGAATTCACCGTTGACTTGAGAGATCGCTAGGTTTGAATCTCCCCTTACCTTGAGCCGCTGCACTCCCATTGTTGTGGCCATACGAAGGCCATGTAGTAGCGCTTCGTATTCGGCTGCGTTGTTGGAGTCCTTGTACATTATCTGTAAGACATACCGAATAGTGTCGCCTGTGGGGGAGGTTAAGATGACCCCAGCCCCCAGTCCGGCTAACATCTTTGAGCCGTCGAAATACATTGTCCAGTGTGAATATGTGCTGTATTCCAGGGGTAGTTCGGATTCGGTCCATTTGGCAATAAAATCGGCCAGCACCTGAGATTTAATGGCTCGGCATGGTTTGTATGTTATCTCGAAGGGGAGGAGCTCGATGGCCCACTTGGCGATGCGGCCCGTGGCATCTCTGTTATTGATTATATCGTTCAAGGGGACCTCCGATGCCACTGTGACTGAACATTCTTGAAAGTAGTGTCGAAGCTTTCGGGACGCCATGAAGACTGTGTAAGCTATCTTTTGATAGTGCGGGTACCGTGTTTTACATGGTGTTAGCACTTCAGACACATAATAGACCGGCTTCTACACTTGAAATTTATGGCCCTCGGATTCCCTTTCCACCGCAAGCACCGCACTGACCACCTGATTGGTGGCTGAGACATATAGCAACATGGGCTCGCCAACACTAGGTGCGGTTAAGATAGGGTTGCTGGCTAGGAGTGTTTTAATCTCCTCGAGCACCGCAGTTGCTTTGTCTGTCCATTGGAAATTCTTGGTCTTTTTTAGTAGCTTGTAGAGTGGTAATGCTTTTTCTCCGAGGCAGGATATGAAGCGTCTCAAGGCTGCCAAGCATCCTGCCAGCTTCTGAACATGTTTGAGCTCTGTTGGTATTGCGAGCTGAGATAGCGCTCTAATTTTGGCCGGATTGGCCCCGATTCCTCTATGGGAAACAATGAATCCGAGCAGCTTTCCGGCGGGGACCCCGACGATACATTTTTCCGGGTTGAGCCGTATGTCATAAGCTCGCAAGTTGTCGAAGGTTTGGCGTAGGTTGTCTACCAGTTGGTCTATGTGTTTGGTTTTGACAACCACATCGTCCATGTATGCCTCGACCGTTTTGCCAATTTGATTTTTGAGGCATGCTTGAATCATGCGTTGGTATGTGGCTCCTGCGTTTTTCAATCCGAACGGCATGGTGTTGAAGCAGAAGCGCCCGTAAGGGGTAATGAATGCGGTTGCCGCCTGGTCGGACTCTTTCATCTTGATCTAGTGGTATCCGAAGTATGCGTCAAGAAAACATAGTTAGTCGTGTCTGGCGGTGGCGTCGATGATCTGGTCTATCCTCGACAGGGGAAAGGATCCTTAGGGCAGGCCTTGTTAAGGTCTTTGAAATCGACACAGAGCCGCCAGGACTTATCCTTCTTTGGTACCATTACCAGGTTTGCTAACCACTCGGGGTGCCTGATCTCACGGATGAATCCGGCCTCCAATAGTTTTGTGAGTTCTTCGCCCATGGCTTATCATTTGGGTTCGGAAAATTGGCGCAGGGTCTGTTTCACTGGTTTAAAGCCTTTTAGAATATTGAGGCTGTGCTCTGCTTTCCTGCATGGGATTCCTGGCATGTCTGAGGGGTGCCAGGCGAATATGTCCCAATTTTCACGCAGGAATGTCCTTAATGCCTCGTTGACTGCGGGGTCCAGCTGTGCTCCTATGGACGCCGTTTTGTTGGGATCTGTTGGGTGCACTTGAAATTTTACTATTTCATCTGCTGGCTTGAATGACGTGGATTTTTGTCTTTTACTGAGAACCACGTTGTCCCTGTCAATGGTAGTGCGTAAAGCTGTTAATTCTTCGGCCGCGAGGGCTTCGGATAGTGCCTCTAGGGCGAGAGATGCCGTTTTGTTTTCGGCTCTCAAGGCTCTGCTTGGGTTGCTTTTAAGTGAAATTACCCCATTGGGCCCTGGCATTTTGAGTTTCATATACCCGTAATGTGGTATGGCCTGAAATCTTGAGAATGCCTCTCGCCCTAGAAGGGTGTGGTATCCGCTGCGGAAGGGCACAATGTGGAATAGCAAGGGTTCGGATCTGTAGTTGTCGGGTGTGCCGAACACAACATCGAGGGTTATGCGTCCCGAGCAGTGTGCCTCCCTACCGGGTATTATACCGTGGAATGTAGTGCTACTGCGTTCGATGCGAGACCTGTTGATTTGCATCTTCTCGAGCGTATCCTCATAAATGAGATTGAGGCCGCTGCCTCGATCCATTAGTACTTTAGTCAGCCGGAAGCCATCGATAATGGGGTCGAGGACCAGTGCGGCCGGTGTGTGGCTGACGCGAGGGCTTGGCTCGTCCTTCTCATCGAAGGTGATAGGAGTATTCGCCCATGGCTGTGTGGCTGCCACTTGATATATCTGGCTGAGCTCCCGAAGAGCCTTTTTCCTTTTGCTATTTGAGGTGAATGTCTCGTATACCGTAAAGACATTGTGGTCCTGTGGTGCGGCTGAAGACTGTTTATCTGGGGGTGTAAGGCCCAAGATTGGTTCGCCATATTTGGCCACTTGTCTTACCACCCAGCAGGCTCGAAGTCTGTGGGTTGGGTTTGCGTCTAGCAAGACCGAATGTATTGGGCATGGTTTATCCAGCAACTCATCTAACACCGATCTGGGCCTGGCTTTCTTGTCATTGGGCTCGCGCTCCAGTGACCGATTTGTGTAGGCTCGTTTAAGGCGAGGCTTTCCGTGGTGCGCGGTGGGCTGTGGCCCCATGCTCAGCTGTTGCGCCCTCCATGTGTCCTCCATGGCGCAATATTTGCGTACCATGTCTGATAGTTCGGTGAAGCTTTGAATTTGGCAGCGCGCGAGGGCGTTTAAGAGGCCCTCATCCCTGCAATTGAACTGGAAGGCTTTAATTATTTCTTTGTCATAGCAAGGTGCCATCCTGTTTTTTACCAGGAGAAATCTAGCCCAATAATGGTGGACTGTCTCGTTTGGCAGCAGCTTGATGTACATGAGGTCCCATATGTCTGGGCTTCCCGAATCCGGAGAGTATTCCGTGTGGTGGTTGGGTGGGAAAATTTCGAGAATTCCTCCCTGCTGCGGATCCGGACTATCTTTGATGGGAGGTTGAAGCATGTCCGGTCCTGACCGCACAGGACTCGGATCCGAACTGGTGAGTGGCCGGATAGGCTCAAGGCCGGGACTTGTGTCAGGTGTTATGTCCGGACGTACATCCGGGCTGGTGTCTGACTCCGAGCTGGAGATTCGAGTGTACACCGTCTTTAGCTTGCATGGCTGTGGCCCCTCCTGTGCCTCTTCGACAGTGGCGACGAGGTGTGTGACCGGAGGGGTGTTTATTTCTCGGTCATCGGGTTTAAGCCTGATCCGGTCATAGGCTGTAGGCCTGATAACAGAAATTCCTATTGTGCGGAACAGATCTGCCAACTGATCTGCCGGCTGGGCACATAGGGGCGTTGAACGCTCCGGTGACTCGACGGGAGGCCCTGCGGGCGGTCCGTCGGAGTTGGGCTTCGGGGCTGGACCTTGAAAGATATCGGACTTTTGTGAGTTTGCTAGTCCTGGGGTCGATGCCCCTGGACCGACGGATCCTTCATGGGGGTGAGGCCTTCGATCTGGTCGAGGCGACCAGCGGGGTTGTCGCATACTAATATGCCGTCGAAGACGAGAAGGTGACCAGGGGCGGTAAAGCCCTCGGTACGGGTGCGGTCTCCATCGACCGGTTGAGCCATCGACCCTCTCGACGATCACACAGCGGAACTCTCAATGAAAGCACCAATGTCTGTGTCAAAACCGGCAGACCTCGGGGTAGGGGGTCCCGAGCTGTGGATCTAGGATCAATGGGTAACAAGGGACGACAAACACAGTGTTTACCCAGGTTCGGGCCCTCTCGAAGAGGTAATACCCTACATCCTGCTTTATTGTATTGATTGTATAGCGTGGTTTACAGAGTAGATCTACCTCGAGATCAGTATGAGCTAAACCCTAGGCTACGGGGGGGTGAAGATAGCTCTGCCCCTAATGACTACAACCCTCGGTTTATATAGACACCGATAGGGTTAGGGTTACCGAAGATAGATTACAACAAGAAGGAAAGAGATCTCGTCCACCCTTGACTTGGAGGGCACACCACAGCTTCACAGGTCTCCGATCACCACACGGCTCCACCAGTTTGGCCCATATACAATGGGCCGTCGCCCCGAGGACCCCTTAGTCCATGACTCCCTCAATCGCGAAGAGCTCGAAAATCGTTTTAGTCATTCCTTTCATATTATAGTTCATCACGAAGCCTTTATAGCTTGGTGGCAGTGATTGAAGAACTCTATCAATAACACACTCATCTAGGAGCTCAATTCCCAGCTGAGTCAAGTGGTTGTGGTACCCAGACATTCTGAGTATGTGTTCACTGACAGAACGGTTCTCCTCCATTTTACAGCTAAAGAACTTGTTGGAGACTTCATATCTCTCAACCCGGGCATTAGCTTGAAATATCAATTTCAGCTCTTGGAACATCTCATATGCTCCGTGGTGCTCAAAACGCTTTTGGAGCCCCGGTTCTAAGCCGTAAAGCATGGCACACTGAACTATCGAGTAGTCATCAGTCCGCGTTTGCCAGGCGTTCACAATGTCTAGACTAGCGGGAGCGGGTGGGTCACCTAGCGGTGCATCAAGGACATAATTCTTCTGTGCGGCAATGAGGATAATCCTCAAGTTACGGACCCAGTCCGTGTAGTTGCTACCATCATCTTTCAACTTAGCTTTCTCTAGGAACGCATTAAAATTCAAGGGAACGGTAGCACGGGCCATTGATCTACAACATAGATTTACAAAGATTATTAGGACCAAGTTCATGATAAATTTTAGTTCAATTAATCAAATTACTAATGAACTCCCACTTAAATCAACATCCCTCAAGTTGTCTAAGTGATACATGATCCATATCAACTAAACCATGTCCGATCATCACGTGAGATGGAGTAGTCTTCAATGGTGAACATCTTCATGTTGATCATATCTACTATATAACTCATGTTCGACCTTTCGGTCTCCAGTGTTCCGAGACCATGTCTGTACATGCTAGGCTCGTCAAGTTTAACCCAAGTATTCTACTTGTGCAAAACTGGCTTACACCCATTGTATGTGAACGTAGAGTCTATCACACCCGATCATCACGAGGTGCTTCGAAACGACGAACTTTAGCAACGGTGCATACTCGGGGAGAACACTTTTATCTTGAAATTAAGTGAAGGGAGCATCTTATAATGCTACCGTCGTTCTAAGCAAAATAAGATGCATAAAGGATAAACATCACATGCAATCAAAATATGTGACATGATATGGCCATCATCATCTTGTGCTTTTGATCTCCATCTCCAAAGCAACATCATGATCTCCATCGTCACCGGCGCGACACCTTGATCTCCATCGTTGCGTCGGGGTCATCTCACCAACTATTGCTTCTATAACTATTGCTAATGCATAGCGATAAAGTAAAGCAATTACATGGCACTTAATGATTGACACGCAAGCCATACAATAATTAAAAGACAACCCTAAGGCTCCTGCCGGTTGTCGATATTACAAAACATGATCATCTCATACAACAATGTATATCACATCACGTCTTGACCATATCACATCACAACATACCCTGCAAAAACAAGTTAGATGTCTTCTACTTTGTTGTTGCAAGTTTTACATGGCTGCTATGGGTAACTAGCAAGAACCGTTCTTACCTACGCAAAACCACAACGGTGATTATCAAGTTTGCTGTTTTAACCTTCTGCAAGGACCGGCCATAGTCAAATTCGATTCAACTAAAGTGAGAGAAACAGACACCCGCTAGCCACCTTATGCAAAACAAGTTGCATCAGTCGGTGGAACCGGTCTCATGTACGTGGACATGTAAGGTTGGTCCGGGCCGCTTCATCCCACAATATCGTTGAATCAATATAAGACGTTGGTGGTAAGCAGTATGAACATCACCGCCCACAACTCCTTTGTGTTCTACTCGTGCATATCATCTACGCATAGACCTGGCTCATGATGCCACTGTTGGGGAACGTTGCATGGAAAACAAAAAATTTCTATGAACACGCAAGATCTATCCACGGAGATGCATAGCTACGAGAGGAAGAGAACATCTTCATACCCTTGAAGATCGCTAAGTGGAAGTGTTTATCAACGCGGTTGATGTAGTTGTACACCTTCATGATCCTTCCCGATCAAGTACCGAACGTACGGCACCTCCGCGTTCAGCACACGTTCAGCTCGATGACATCCTCGCCTTCTTGATCCAGCAAGAGGGGCAAAGTAGTAGATGAGTTCCGGCAGCACAACGGCGTGTTGACGGTGGTGGTGAAGAACAATCTCCGTAGGGCTTCGCCAAGCACAACGGAAACTATGACGGAGGATAAACTAGAGGGGGCGGGGTTGCCGGCACACGGCTTGGTGAATCTTGATGTGTTCCGGGTGCTAGCCCTGCCCCTCTATTTATATGTTGAGCCCTGGGGTCGTTTCTTGGAGAAAGAGCCTCCTCAAAGTCGGTTTAGCCTGCAAGGCAAGAGTCCTTATCGAACTCCAGGACCAGACGCCAGGGTCCTTGGCGTCTGGCCCCAGACGCCAGGCTCCCTGGCATCTGGCCCCTTGGCCTCCGCAAAACTGCCTTTTGCACCTTCCTAAAGCCCCGTGGGCTTTACCCCTTGGCCCAAATAAAGTGTTCTCGTACCCGAACATTTTGGGAAACATCCGAAACCCCTTCCGGTGAATTTTGGAACCCTTCCGGAGACCAAACACTATTATCCCATATATCAATTTTTACCTCCGGACTATTTTGGAGCTCCTCATCATGTCCGTGATCTCATCCAGGACTCCGAACAACATTCGGTCACCACAATACATAACTCATATAATACCATATCGTCAACGAACGTTAAGCGTGCGGACCCTACGGGTTCGAGAATGATGTAGACATGACCGAGACGCTTCTCCGGTCAATAGCCAATAGCAGGACCTGGATGCCCATATTGGTTCCTACATATTCTATGAAGATCTTTATCGGTCGAACCTTTATGACAACATACGTAGTTCGTTTTGTCCGTCGGTATGTTACTTGCCCGAGATTCGATCTTCGGTATCTCCATACCTAGTTCAATCTCGTTACTGGCAAGTCTCTTTACTTGTTATGTAATACATCATCCTGTAACTAACTCCTTAGTCACTTTGCTTGCAAGCTTCTTGTGATGTTGTATTACCGAGAGGGCCCAGAGATACCTCTTCGTCACACGGAGTGAGAAATCCCAGTCTCGATCCATGCCAACCCAATAAACACCTTCAAAGATACCTGTAGAGCACCTTTATGATCACCCAGTTAGGTTGTGATGTTTGATGGCACACAAGGCATTCCTCTGGAGTCCGGGAGTTGCATGATCTCATGGTCGAAGAAAGATGTATTTGACATTAAGAAAGCAGTAGCAATAAACTGAACGATCATATGCTATGCTAACGGTTGGGTCTTGTCCATCACATCATTCTCCTAATGATGTGATCCCGTTATCAAATGACAACTCATGTCGATGGTTAGGAAACCTTAACCATCTCTGATCAACGAGCTAGTCTAGTAGAGGCTCACTAGGGACACGGTATTTGTTTATGTATCCACACATGTATTTAAGTTTCCGGTCAATACAATTCTAGCATGAATAATAAACCTTTTACCATGAATAAGGAAATATAATAATAACAACTTTATTATTGCCTCTAGGGCATATTTCCATCAAAAAGGGCCACAAGCTCGGGAGGCGCACCCTAGGGGGACGCCCCCCAGGCTTGTGGGCCCATCGTGGCACCTCTAACCCTAATCTCAGCTCTATAAATACCTAAATATTCCCCTTATATACCGAAGGACACACCAAAAATACTTTTCCGCCGCCGCAAGCTTCTGTTCTCATGAGGTCCCATCTTGGGGCCTTTTTTGGCACTCCACCGGAGGGGGATTCGATCACGGAGGGCTTCTACATCAACCTTTCTACCCTTCCGATGATGTGTGAGTAGTTTACCACAGACCTACGGGTCCATAGCTAGTAGCTAGATGGCTTCTTCTCTCTCTTTGATCTTCAATAGAATGTTCTCCTTGATGTTCTTGGAGATCTACTCGATGTAATCTTCTTTTACGGTGCGTTTGTTGAGATCCGATGAATTGTGGATTTATGATTAGATTATCTATGAATATTATTTGAGTCTTTTCTGAACTATTTTATGCATGATTAAGATAGCTTTGTATTTCTCGTTGATCTATTGATTTGGTTTGGCCAAATAGATTGATTTTTCTTGCAATGGGAGAGGTGCTTTGTAGTGGGTTCAATCTTGTGGTGTCCTCACCCAGTGACAGAAAGGGTAGCGAGGCACGTATTTGTATTGTTGCCACTAAGGATAAAAAGGTGGGGTTTATTCATATTGATTGGATCTATCCCTCTACATTATGTCATCTTGCTTAAGGCGTTACTCTGTTTTGTTAACTTAATACACTAGATGCATGCTGGATAGCGGTCGATGTGTGGAGTAATAGTAGTAGACGCAGGCAGGAGTCGGTCTACTTGTCACAGACGTGGTACCTATATTCATGATCATTGCCTTGGATATCGTCATAACTATGCGCTTTTCTATCAATTGCTCAACAGTAATTTGTTTACCCACCGTATGCTTTCTTTCAAGAGAGAAGCCTCTAGTAAAAACTATGGCCCGCGGGTCTATTTTTATCATATTATTTTCAGATCTATAAAACCAAAAACACAAAAATACCTTGTTGCAATTTATTTACCTTTACTTTTTTTGCACTTTTACTTATCTTTTATATCAATCTCTATCAGATCTCATCCTTGCAAGTGACCGTGAAGGGATTGACAACCCCTTTTTCGCGTTGGGTGCAAGTATTTGTTTGTTTGTGTAGGTGCATCTATTGGGGACTTGTGTGTTCCTCCGACTGGATTGATACCTTGGTTCTTAACTGAGGGAAATACTTATCTCTACTTTGCTGCATCACCCTTTCCTCTTCAAGGGAAAAACCAACCCAAGCTCAAGAAGTAGCAGGAAGAATTTCTGGCACCGTTGCCGGGGAGGATCTACATCAGGCCTACCAAGTACCTATCATAAACTCTCATCTCTTGCACTTTCATTATTCACCATTTGCCTCGCATTTTGCTCTCCCCCACTACTAAAATGCTTTCAGAAAAACACAAAAATATTTGTCTTTTCGTTTGCCTTTATGTTTTACTTTGTTGCTTTGCTTATTTGTTTGGTATAGTTGCATGTTTATTGGAAATAAAAAAAGTTCATGGATCCTCATCCACTTGCTAATCTTTTTAAAAGATCCAACTATGATGAACCAATTGCTAGTGAGTTGAGTGCACTAGATTATCTTTATGAAGTTTTGCTTGAAATTCATGAATCTGGAAATTGTGATGAAGTGCTAAAAGAGGAAATTTATGAAGTGATTCACGATAGCTCGTTGAATGAAAATCATGATTGCAATGTTATTATAAATCCTATTAATGTCAATTGTGCTAATAATATGCAAAACCCCAAGCTTGGGGATGCTAATTTTGATATGTCCACTACCTATTGCAATGATCATGATTGGGGTGATTCTTCTTATGATCTTGAAAATTTATTTAAGCCTCATGATGAATATGTTTGTGATAATATTGAAAGTGGGTTTGGAAGAGTGTCAACTCTAGGTAATAATGATCCCACTACTTTGGAGGATGATCAATCTTATGAATTTTTTGATAAAAGTGGGCTTGGAGAGGTCATGACTTTATTTGATGATAATCCCACTATTTTGGAAGAGTGTCAACTTTGCATGCACGTGGATCATGTAGAGAATATGTTATGTGATAGCTATATTGTTGAATTTGATTATGATCCTACATGTAATTATTATGAGAGAGGAAAATATGGTTGTAGAAATTTTCATGTTACTAAATCACCTCTCTTTGTGTTGAAATTATTAATGCTTCCTTCTTCCTATTTGCATGTGCTAGAAATTACTTGTCTTGATAAAATTTTCCCTATAAAATGCCTATGCATAGGAAGTATGTTAGACTTAAACTTGTATTTCACATGCTATTAGATGCTCTCTTTGTGCTTCAATTCTTGTCTTTCATGTGAGCATCATTAAAATTATCAACGCTTAGCTAAAAGGCTTTAAAGAAAAGCGCTTGTTGGGAGACAACCCAATATTTTTCCTTTCTGTTTTTATGAGTTTACACAATTATACTTCTGTTATTATTGTATTTAATAGTTTTAATTAGTGTTTGTGCCAAGTAGAGCCTTTGGGATGATCTACGGTGATAGTTGATTTAATTTTGCTGAAAAACAGAAACTTTTGCGCCCAGTTCTGGAATTTTGTAAATTCACAGAAACGTGATTTTGATCTAAATTTTTTACACGAGATTGATACACAAATTTCCTACATTTTCCTAATTTTTCAGAATTTTTAGAGTTAAAGAGTATACAAAATTTTCAGGTCTTCACATACTGTTCTGTTTTTGACAGATTCTGTTTTCTATGCATTGTTCTCTTATTTTGATGAATCTATGGGTAGTATCGGGGGGTATGAACCATGGTGAAGTTGGACTATAGTAGAGATAATGCTAATATGAAATTGGAATGAGTTCACAACAGTACCTAAGTGGTGATTTGCTTTTATTATACTAACGGATCTCACGAGTTTTCTGTTGAGTTTTGTGTTGTGAAGTTTTCAAGTTTTGGGTGAAGTTTCGATGGACTAAGGAATAAGGAGTGGCAAGAGCCTAAGCTTGGGGATGCCCAAGGCACCCCAAGGTAATATTCAAGGACAACCAAGCATCTAAGCTTGGGGATGCCCCGGATGGCATCCCCTCTTTTGTCTACTATCCATCGGTAAATTACTTGAGGCTATATTTTTATTCACTACATGATATGTGTTTTGCTTGGAGCGTCTTGTATTATATGAGTCTTTTCTTTATTTTATTTTTATTTTTCAACAATCATCCTTGTTGTACACACCTTTTGAGAGGGACACACATTAATCGTGAATTTATGAGAATACTCTATGTGCTTCACTTATATCTTTTGAGCTAGGCAGTTGCTCTAGTGCTTGACTTATATCTTTTAGAGCACGGCGGTGGTTGTATTTTGAAGAATTTGATGAACTATCATGCTTCACTTATATTATTTTGAGAGTCTTACAAATAGTATGTCAATTTGCTTGGGTTATGAATTTAGTCCTAATATGATGGGTATTCAAGAGGGATATAATAAAAACTTTCATGAAGATCATTGAATATATGAGAAGTTTGATTCCTTGCATTTGTTTTGAGATATAAAGATGGTGATATTAGAGTCATGCTAGTTAGTAATTGTGGCTTAGTAAGAATACTTGTGTTAAGGTTTGTGATTCCCGAAGCATGCATGTATGGTCTCTCGTTATGCGATGAAATTGGAGCATGATTTATTATTGATTGTCTTCCTTATGAGTGGCGGTCGGGGACGAGCGATGGCCGTTTCCTACCAATCTATCCCCCTAGGAGAAAGCGTAGTAGTACTTTGCTTCGAGGGCTAATAAATTTTTGCAATAAGTATGTGAGTTCTTTATGACTAATGTTGAGTCCATGGATTATACACACTCTCACCCTTCCACCTTTGCTAGCCACTCTAGTACCGCGCAACTTTCGCCGGTGCATTAAACCCTCTTATACATTTCTTCAAAACAGCCATCATACCTACCTATTATGGCATTTCCATATCCATTCCGAGATATATTGCCATGTAACTTCCACCGTTCCGTTTTATTATGACACATACCATCATTGTCATATTGCTTTGCATGATCATATAGTTGGCATAGTATTTGTGGCTTGGCCACCGTTCATATTTTTTATACATGTCACACTAGATCATTGCATGAGGCATTCATATAGAGTCATATCTTTGTTCTAATATCGAGTTGTAATTCTTGAGTTGTAAGTAAATAAAAGTGTGATGATCATCATTATTAGAGCATTGTCCCATGTGAGGAAAGGATGATGGAGATTATGATTCCCCCACAAGTCAGGATGAGGCTCCGGACGAAGAAAAAAAGAGGAAAAAAAGAGGCCAAAGAGCCCAACAAAAAAAAGGAAAAATGATAAAAAATGAGAGAAAAAGAGAGAAGGGACAATGTTACTATTCTTTTTCCGCACTTGTGCTTCAAAGTAGCACCATGGTCTTCATGATAGAGAGTATCATATTTTGTCACTTTCATATATTACTAGTGGAAATTTTTCATTATAGAACTTGGCTTGTATATTCCAATGATGGGCTTCCTCAAATGTCCGAGGTCTTCGTGAGCAAGCAAGTTGGATGCACACCCACTTAGTTTTCTTTTGAGCTTTCATACACTTATAGCTCTAGTGCATCCGTTGCTTGGCAATCCCTACTCACTCACATCGATATCAATTGATGGGCATCTCCATAGCCCATTAATTTGCCTAGTTGGTGTGAGAATTTCTTTCTCCTTTTTGTCTACTACCACCTTCTATTCCACCCATAGTGCTATATCCATGGCTCATACTCATGTATTGCGTGAGAGTTGAAAAAGCTGAAGCGCGTTAAAAAGTATGAACCAATTGCTTGGCTTGTCATCGGGGTTGTGCATGATAAATACTTTGTGTTAAGAAGATGGAGCATAACAAGACTATATGATTTTGTAGGGATAACTTTCTTTAGCTATGATATTTTGAAAAGACATGATTGCTTTTTAGTATACTTGAAGTATTATTGTTTTTATGTCAATATTAAACTTTTGTTTTGAATCTTATGGATCTGAATATTCATGCCACAAAAAAGAAAGATTACTTGATAAACATGTTAGGTAGCATTCCACATCAAAATTCTGTTTTTATCATTTACCTACTCGAGGACGAGCAGGAATTAAGCTTGGGGATGCTTGATACGTCTCCAACGTATCTATAATTTTTTATTGTTCCATGCTATTATATTATCCATCTTGGATGTTTTATATGCATTATTATGCTATTTTATATCATTTTTGGGGACTACCTTATTAACCTAGTGCCAAGTGCCAGTTGCTGTTTTTTCCTTGTTTTTGTCTTTTACAGAAAATCAATACCAAACGGAGTCCAAATGGAACAAAACTTTTTGATGATTTTTCTTAGACCAGAAGACACCTAGGAAGCATCGAGAGGAGGCCAGAAGGGCCACGGATGAGCCACAAGCTCGGGATGCGCGCCCCCAGGCTTGTGGGCCCATCATGGCACCTCTAACCCTAATCTCAGCTCTATAAATACCCAAATATTCCCCTTATACCGAAGGGCACACCAAAAATACTTTTCCACCGCCGCAAGCTTCTGTTCTCGTGAGATCCCATCTTGGGGCCTTTTCTGGCACTCCGCCGGAGGGGGATTCGATCACGGAGGGCTTCTACATCAACCTTGCTGCCCTTCCGATGATGCGTGAGTAGTTTACCACAAACCTACGGGTCCATAGCTAGTAGCTAGATGGCTTCTTCTCTCTCTTTGATCTTTAATACAATGTTCTTGGAGATCTATTCGATGTAATCTTCTTTTGCGGTGTGTTTGTTGAGATCCGATGAATTGTGGATTTATGATTAGATTATTTATGAATATTATTTGAGTCTTTTCTGAACTCTTTTATGCATGATTAAGATAGCTTTGTATTTCTCTCCGATCTATTGATTTGGTTTGGCCAACTAGATTGATTTTTCTTGCAATGGGAGAGGTGCTTTGTAGTGGGTTCAATCTTGCGGTGTCCTCACCCAGTGACAGAAAGGGTAGCGAGGCACGTATTTGTATTGTTGCCACTAAGGATAAAAAGGCGGGGTTTATTCATATTGATTGGATCTATCCCTCTACATCATGTCATCTTGCTTAAGGTGTTACTCCGTTCTTATTAACTTAATACACTAGATTCATGTTGGATAGCGGTCGATGTGTGGGGTAATAGTAGTAGTGCAGGCAGGAGTCGGTCTACTTGTCACGGACGTGATGCCTATATTCATGATCATTGCCTTGGATATCGTCATAACTATGCGCTTTTCTATCAATTGCTCAACAGTAATTTGTTTACCCAGCGTATGCTTTCTTTCAAGAGAGAAGCCTCTAGTGAAAATTATGGCCCCCGGGTCTATTTTTATCATATTATTTTCAGATCTATAAAACCAAAAACACAAAAATACCTTGCTACAATTTATTTACCTTTACTTTATTTTACACTTTTACTTATCTTTCATATCAATCTCTATCAGATCTCATCCTTGCAAGTGACCGTGAAGGGATTGACAACCCCTTTTTTGTGTTGGCTGCAAGTATTTGTTTGTTTGTGTAGGTGCATCTATTGGGGACTTGTGTGTTCCTCCTACCGGATTGATACCTTGGTTCTTAACTGAGGGAAATACTTATCTCTACTTGGCTGCATCACCCTTTCCTCTTCAAGGGAAAAAACCAACGCAAGCGCAAGAAGTAGCATCATTCACAACGGGAGAACCAACCAATATAGCTTCAAGATGAAGGGAAAGGAGTACGTGCTACGACCCATGTCACCAAGTCAGGTGATCGCCGACAAGCAAGCATCTACCCATCGTGGAGAGAATAGTGAGAGAGTGAGCCACCAAAAATAGAGTGAGCGCCACAAGCCAAAAATGAGTGCCTCCACGATGAGCACCAAGAAAAACTTAGTTCTTTTAGCCACCAAAAGAGAGATGAGAGAAGTGTGTGACAACCCATCTAGTGTCATACACTATATTCTCGTGTGCAAGGACGAAGCGGCACGGACTAACAATTCTCACCATCTACCTTTAGTGTTGTCTCAACTATTGCAGGAATATGCAGACGTTTTCCCCGATGAGCTACCTCCGGGTCTACCTCCACTATGTGGCATTGAACACCGCACCGACCTCATTCCTGGCGCACCTTTACCGAACAAGGCACCATACCGCGTCAACCCGGATGAGACAAAAGAAATCCAAAGGCAATTACAACACCTCATTGACAACGGACATGTGCGTGAAAGCCTAAGCCCTCGTGTCGTCCTGATTATTCTTGTGCCTAAGAAAGACGGTAGCTTTCGCATGTGTTTTGATTGTCGTCCTATCAATGATATCACCGTTCGTTATAGATATCCCATTCCATGCCTTGATGATATGCTAGATGAACTTAGTGGAGCCACCATTTTCTCTAAAATTGATCTTAAGAGTGCCTACTATCAAATCCGCATCCAAAAGGGTGATGAATGGAAAATCGCTTTCAAAACCAAATTTGGCTTGTATGAGTGGTTAGTCATGCCTATGGGCTTATCCGAAGCACCTAGCACTTTCATGCGTGTGATGCATTATGTTCTTCGCAAATACATTGGGATATGTGTTGTGGTATACTTTGATGATATTCTTGTGTTTAGTGAATCTCTTAAAGATCATGTCATGCACCTTAGGGATGTTTTGCAAGTTCTTAGAAACGAGAGTCTTTATGCTAACATGGAGAAATGCATTTTTGGTGTTGACAAGTTTGTTTTCTTGGGATTTGTTGTGTCCTCTAAGGGTGTTCATGTTGATGAAGCTAAAATTGATGCTATTAAAACTTGGCCTCAACCTACCAATTTGCAACAAGTGCGTAGTTTCCTTGGTCTAGCCGGTTTTTACCGTAGATTCGTTAAGGACTTTAGCACTATCGCATCACCATTGCATGCATTGAGAAAAAATAATGCATCATTTGTTAGGGGACCATCCCAAGATACCGCATTTCATGAGCTTAAGAATTTGCTTACACATGCTCCTTTGCTTGCCTTGCCCAATTTTGATAAAACTTTTGAAGTTCATTGCGATGCTAGTGGTAATGGCATAGGAGGTGTGTTAATGCAAGAGAAGCGCCCAATTGCTTATTTAGTGAGAAACTTTCCGGAGCGCAACTTAACTATCCCATTTATGACAAGGAGCTATATGCCTTAGTGCGAGTTTTGCGTGTGTGGGAACATTATCTTCGCCCTCGTGAATTTGTCATCCATACGGATCATGAGATGCTTAAATACCTTAAGGGTCAAACTAAATTGAATAAGCGGCATGCCAAATGGAGTGAGTTCATTGAGTCATTTCCTTATGTTATCAAGTATATCAAGGGTAAGTAAATTTTTGTGGCGGACGCTTTATCCCGCAAATGCATGCTTGTCACCCAACTTGAATTGAATGTCATAGGATTTGAGCACACAAAAGACTTGTATGCGCATGATGTTTCATTTGCCATTCATATGCACAATGTCTTACGCATAAAACTTGGGAGCACTATTACATCAAGGATGATTATCTAATGAGAGCTAACAAGCTTTGTATCCCCGAGTCTTCTCTTTGTTTGCCGTTTTTGCAAGAGGCTCACGGTGGAGGACTTATGGAACACTTCGGACATGACAAGACCTTTGCCATGCTCTCCAAGAACTACTTTTGGCCCAAGATGTATCGCAACATCTCACGCTTCACCAACCGATGCTCTACATGTCGCAAAGCTAAGTCTAAAGCTCAATCCCATGGTCTCTATATGCCACTTCCTATTCCATATCACCCATGGGAAGATATTAGTATGGACTTTGTGCTTGGTTTGCCAAGAACGCAAAATGGAAAGGATTCCGTATTTGTTGTTGTGTACCGTTTCTCCAAAATGGCACATTTCATTCCATGCAACAAGATAGACGATGCTTCACATGTTGCAAATCTCTTTTGCAGGGAAATCTTGCGTTTACATGGAGTGCCAAAAAGCTCCTATTCTCTTCGGCATACCATCCACAAACCGACGGCCAAACGGAGGTCACAGACCAGATGCTATCTACTCTCCTCCGAGTGTTGATTAAGAAGAACATCAAGGAGTGGGAGGAATGCTTACCCATCGCCGAGGACGCCTATAATCGAGCAAGACATTCTACTACCGGCAAGTCCCCCTTCGAGGTCGTCTACGGCTTCAATCCATTGTCCCCATTGGACATTCTACCGCTACCTCTACAAGAGCACATCAACATGGACGTGAGTGCTCGGGCGAGCTATCACAAGAAGATGCATGAAGATACAAGGCACACCATTGAGCGCCAAGTACAACGACTCGCGACCAAGCTCAACATCAAGAAGCAACCCATGATATTCAACATTGGAGATGTTGTTTGGTTACACCTTCGCAAGGACCGCTTCCCCAACAAGCGCAAGTCCAAGCTTCTACCACGAGCCAACGGGCCCTTCAAGGTGCTAGCACGCTACAACAACAACGCCTACAAGATCGACATTCCAAGCGACAAGTACAACATGAGCAATATCTTCAACGTCAAGGATCTTTCTCCCTACCATGGTGATGAGGTTTTCGATCCGAGGTTGGATCTTTCCCAAGGGGGCGAGATGATGCGGAGCATCCTACGGTCATCCCCATGGACCAACCGTCGCCTCTCCAAGTGCCAACCGGACCGATGACACGAGCACATGCAAGAGCTCTCGAAACCGAGGTGACATCTCTCCTTTGTGATATTCCATATGAACCGCACGAGACATGGTTACTACCTAAGTCCGAAATGCTATACGTGATCAGGTATCAAGAAGACCCTCTCGGAGATGCTCGTGAAGACGGACAAGTCATCAAGTACACGAATGAAGAAGATCGATGAAAGGAACCGGAAGCCTCTAGGACCCGGACATCCGGCCCCTGGAGAGTGCAGCCCAGCCGTAGGCCAGCAGCCGAGGCTACAGGACCCAGACATCCGGCCTGGCCCTGGACATCCGGCCCGACTGGCTCGGACATCCGGCGCCAGCCCGAAAGTCCGGCCCCCACAGTCCAGGAAGCGCCCGAGACCGGCCCCGGACATCCGGCCCCCCCTCAAAGGCCCGGACATCCGGCTGAGCCCCGGAAATCCGGCCCGACCTATCCAGGGGCCAATCGAAGACGGCCACAGCCAGCCCCGGACATCCGGCCCCCATGGCTCGGACATCCGGCACCCCCTCAAAGGCTCGGACATCCGGCCCGACGCCCGGACATCCGCCCCCCTGTCTGGGCACAGTAACGGGCCGAAGCCCATGTATCCCTTCGCCCCCCCTAGACTATAAATACTCCTCCTCCACCTACATTTTAGGGTCAGCATTGTGATAGCTCATTTTGGAGATAGAGCCTTGCTCATCCACTTGTACCCCTACTCCATTGGAGACCAAGGCCTCCTAGGAGAAGATCCCCCAAGTGGATTCAAGACCCCCTTGTGGGAAGATCCCCTAGAGGATTCAAGACCCCAACTCCTCACGGATTGGGATGAACTAGCTACCATTTGTATCGTCCTTTGTTGCATTTGGATCGTGTATCTCTCCGTGTGTATGTGGATCTAGCACATGTGTGATCGTTTCTTGTTGATTTGAGTGTTTTCCCTCGTTCCCCTCATGTTTCCCCCTTGTGTGTTCATCGTGTTCCTCGGGAGATCCCCTCCAATCGTGAAAGATCGGCCTCTAGGGTTCCACCCTACATCACGCCGCTTACTAACCATGCCCCCGTGGGTCGTCCCGTGCCTGGCACAATTAGCATGTGTCGTGTCGGGCCGACCCGTTTGGCCAGCTCAAGGCGAGGCCCATGTGTCATGCACGACACGACCCGTTTAGTAGCGAGGCACGTCACGGACACTATATCTTGCTTGTTTCTTTCTTTTTTTTTATTTTCTTTCCTTTTATATTTCGTTTTCCTTTAGTTCTTTTATTCCATGGTTTTTTTTTCCTTTATTCACAGGGTTTTCTCCGGTTTTCTCAATTTTTTTTCTTTGGTTTGCTTTTTTTCTTCCCTGATTTTCCTTTTTTGTTTATTATACTTTTGTTTTTCTTTTTGTTTCTTTGTACTGCTTCCATCAGTTTTCATTTTTTAACACATGTCTACTTTTTTCAGTATACAGTGTACACGTAGAATATTTTTTTATACACATTGTACATTTCTTAGATACATGATGTACGTTTTTTCTTAAAAACATGTTTTGAACACTTTTTCCAATACATGGTAAAAAAATTCAAAACATGCTGACTTTTTTTAAGGGCAAAAAACTTTTTTTCAATGAGAAAAGTTTTTTTTTTCATTGCATAAACGTTTTTAAAACTGTCATGGACATTTTTTTGGAAACACGTGAATATTTCCTTTTAAATGTCATAAACACTTTTCTAAACTACATAACATTTTTTACATTGTATAAACATTTTTCAATCTGTCAAAAACATTTTTTATTGAAATGCAAGAATATTTATTTAAAATGGCATCTACATTTCTTTTAATGGCAAGAAACATTTTGTATACTACATGAACATTTTGTGCATATTGTATACACATTTTTCAAAATTTCACATATATTTTCTTGAAACGCGGAAACATTTTTCATTGTCACAAGCATTATTTTGAAAACTATCAACATTTTTTAAATTGTGCTAACATTTTTTATGTTTTGTTAACTTTTTTTAAAAATAATTAAATTTAAATTTTCAAAGTATATCCAATTAAAATAAAATAAAAAGAAGAAAAATAGAAATTAGCAAACCCATGTCCTACTGGGCCGGCCCACCCCCGGCTCCTTGTAGGAGCTGCGCAGGCTGCCTTCCGCCTCGCTATAAGCGAGGCATAGGCGTGCCCGAGGCACGTGGCGGACGGGGAGGGGAGCGGGGCACGCGGCCAATTTAGGTACGGGTCCTTTGTTGCGCGTTTAGGGTCCGATTTGGTAGAATTTCTAAAAATGCTCACAACCCACAAAAAAGCCACGCGGATCCTGCATGCTCGTCCCTGGAGGCGAGGACCGTGTGTCGGCACGACACAACCCGCTTATAAATGAGCCTTTGTGTGCCATATCGTGCCATGCTCGTTTATGGGCGGGTTGGGCCATAGTGTGCCCGGGCCAGGGCATTGGCCACCTCTACTGTGTGGCGAGCGACGTGGCGACGGTGGTTGCTTTTCTCCTTGACTGTGTGGGAGGCGAGTAGCGAGCCAGTGGGGATCCTGACGGTAGCGTGGTGTCTCCCGGAACGTGGTGTGGAGGTCAGATTAGGTGTGGCGATCATGGTGACTTGAGTACGTCGGTGTGGCGTGGGGAACCTCCAGGCAAAAGCTTCGCCCTCCGACATCGGCGGCGGCGATGCATACGGGTGTCATGTCCCTCTTAGGGGTGCCGTTGCGGCCCCTCTCATCGTGCGAGGGCTCCAGGTGAAAACCCTTGGACATATCTTGGCGGCGGCGTCACCCTCTTGGGGGCACCATCGTGGAGCTTAGGTTGCCTCTGGTCGCATCTCTTTGTCGTCGACGGGCAAACTCGAATCCTATCTCGAAGCTCCTTCGGCTCCAGTCCAGCCGCATCCTATCTTTTACACGTGACATCATTGGCACCGCTCTCGGTCCTCGTTGTCGTTCGGCAGGATCGACGCTCCACAATCCGGAGCGAAAGGGCGGATGGTGGCGACGTTGGGTGGAGGGGGCAAGGAGGAGGCAGGAGAGCGAGTCGCTGGCTCGAGGAGGAGACTAGGACGAACGATGGAAAGATCCGGCTGGGAGAGGTGCAACTCCGGAGGGGAGGGGAAAATGTGGCGGGGGTGCGAGACGAGAGAAATTTCTGAAGGGTTGCCGATTACATGTATCAATGGCATTTTGTTTGTAATTACAGTGAAGTTGAAGGGCGAGCTTTGCGGGAGGGGCGGGAAGCCGGCCTGGAGGGGCTTTTGCTTGTCAGAGCATTTTTTAAGATGGCTTCATTTAAGCTGAGCCCACATATTATCTCTTTGTTTAGGTTTGTACTTCTAGGGGCCTAAAAGCTCCACAAGCCAAAGCTCAAACCCAAACAAACATGGCTCATTTGGCATCCAGTATTTTGGCAGAGCAATATGACAAGAGAATGCTAGGCTATAGCCCAGTGGTAGGGACTTGTTCGTGTGTCTATTTCATTTTTCCTCGAGCGAAATCTGGTATCTACCATTTTGCCTTGGTACACTCACGCCGCATTCTTGTACGTGCTCATGTAATGCCTCTCGCACTATCAATGAACGATACGCAAGCCTTCTGCATATTCGTAAAAAAGAAAAAAAAATCTGCTGTCTATCATTTGCCAAGCAATCAAATTTGATATACAATTACAAAACCACCTTTGAGACCATAACAAGGAGCTTCAACTTCGTTAAGAAATCATTCCATTCCACAAAGAAAAAACTTCTCTAATTGCTACTCTGGTATACCCTTTATTGTGGCACCTTTATGAACAGAGGGGACATTATTGTGTACCAAGAACATATCCCTTCAATGAGTTTTCAGATCTTCCTACATTTCAATCAGGTAAATGCCACATAAATTATTGCATGTCGAGCAGAATTTACACCAACTGTAAGCTAACCAGGATAGTAGAAGAGGATCGACGATTACTGCAAGGGTGCGATTCCATACTTGCTATGGGAATTCAGTAGCAGATGGTAGACTGGGTCTTGGTATGACACTTGGAGAAGTTGAACCACAATGTAGCCACATGTTGTGATGCTAAAACAAATATAGAAAAAAAGAGGATAAGATTCCTAACATATAAATAAATAATTGATGCTGCATACACCACTCAAAATTAACACGTATATTCCAGCTTTACATAACTAGAGCTGTACAACATAGTATTTGAGAAAGTAGCTCACACATATCAACCAAAAACAATCCTAAGAGGGGATTCCTAGAGAGAACATTGAATAATATTCCCTACAAACATAGTATTAGAACGTATGCATCTTGCACCTAGCATGAAAAACATAAAAACTACAACTCATACTAAATTACGACAAACATCTGATGGTAATAATTCATCAGCATGGACAAAAGATCCATTGTTAGTTAGTACTCCCAGTGATTATCGTATTTGATAGGTATAGCCGTAGTACTAATTACACCTTATGTTGATATGTAGATACAAGTAATGCGGTTATACTGAAGTTGTACGAGCCACAAGAGCCCAATTGTTCTGTAGTGATATGCTAAGACACTGTATGTTGAAAGCCCCCAAAAAAAGAATTATATACCTTCCAAAGCATATCAACAAGCATATCCAAATGACTGCTGAGATCCAAGTCGACTCCCTGTGAACAACCCATACCTGTTGACATGTCATCAAAGATTAACCACTTGGCCTTGTGTTGCACATCAGGGAGTAAAATACAAGAATGTACACTCCCAACCAAGAAAGAACTTTGTCAGCTAGAACTACAGAAGTTACTGAACAAACCAAATATAACCACCATCAAGGTAATTACAAAATACTGACATTGTGAATTTTCAGCGAGGAGATAAGAAAGTTGGACGTAAGCTGCAATCAGTGTATGCAGAAAATATTATAGATTAACTTTAGTGCAATATGATTTGACAACAAAATACAACTATTCTTTTTTTTTACCATTGACATGAACTGTAAATACCATAGCATGATCAGGATTTAGAACCAAGTTTAACGGACAACCCAAATAACAACAGAATCAATACATGTAGTTTTAATAGGGAAAATATTATTTCATCCGCTGCACAAGCTGAAATATGAATAACAGTGCATTTATGAAGACATGCTATGTATGCTTTGACGAAACTGCCACAAACAGCAATTTTGAGAAAGAAATGACTAAAAAAAGTACACTTTCTTTGACACACCTTAACACCAAACAGTGACTATCTATTCAAGTCAACAGACTATATGAATGCATCCAGGTTGAAACAACACATGGTTAATTCTATCATTTGGTGTTTGGGATCAAGCTGCCACACCGCCCAAACGGGCTAAGTGATGGATCATCATCTTTACAGCGTAGCACTGTGCGGGACTAAGTATCTTAGCCCTGTCCATCCCACTTTAGCAGTGTCAGCTAGTAGTAGTCGCTATATTACCATTGCCGCTTAGATGTTGGCCCTGCTGGTAAGGTTCAAACAGGAATTTATTATGTTTCATTCTTATTTTCATTTTTGACAGAATACGGGTGTCATTTTTTGAGAGGTATATCACAGAATGTGTAGTTTGGAAACTTCCTTAGAAGTGTAATTTTGTGAGTCAGGTCAAGGTATGCGTAGCTCCATGAAATAAACTCTAATTGCTTTGAACAACCACTAAGATTTGAAGATTTCTCACCGATATTGCAAAGACATTTATATAGAAGTCAATTAAGGTTGCAGCCATCCACCTGTGCACAAGAAAATTATGAAGTTGAGGTTTCCAATTGCTAACATCGGTAAAATTAGGTAATCCAACCAAAATTACCAAAAAAATCAGAGTTTGCAAAGTGAATGAGAAAATATATCTAGTTAGGAGTACCTAAATTGTTAAATTAATGGAAAATATTCACAAATGTCAGTACCATTACAATGTTTACTTGGGTCATGCCTCAACGATTCTCTTTCTTTTGTGGATGGACTCCTAGTCTTGTCCACAACTATGGTGTTACAACTTACTGAGTAACACAGCTAGGTACTCATGGACGTGATCATTAAAATTAACTCTTAATTGCAACTTCAGCATAGATGGGCTTCTAGCACGATTCACATATCTCATGCTTACTTTATGTTTTGAAACTATCTAGGGTTTTTGTCTATTCTAAGGTTCTGTAGTTCAGTATCTGATTGCTACCGTTAGTCTTTTTTCTGCTAAATCTACCTGGACACACAATACTTCAAAACGATAGTTCTAAGAAACTGACGAATACGAATTATGAATGTATTCACTTACGGTGTCAACAAATCCTTCCTGAAAGGCAGTCCATCTGTAATGACAGTATATGTGACAAGTGCAGCCATGAGTATGCCCAAAATGCTGAAAATAGTTCTCCCGATGACGACAAAAGAACACTTCCTTTCGGGTAGATTATCTTGCCTGAAAAAAGAGATGTATAATCCTTTTTAGTTTGAGATAAGCCTCAGTAGGAAATAGAAGAGCTAAAATTTGTTTCTTTTCATTTCATCTTGACGTGCCATAGTGCAGTCATCTTCATTCCTCACTATTCATGTAGTGAAAAGTATTGACCAACTGTGGCACACTAGAATTTTGCAGGCATTGTACCAACAAGGTGACTCCAGATGCTCATTTTGTTCAGATAACACAATACTACTCATTTAATGTGGCAAAGCTGTCTTCTTGACATAATTTATTAGTATTCCTGTATGTGCAAGAACAAGGAACTAGAAGTTCAGAATAAATACAAGAGCTCAGAAACTATCATCAGTGTACAATAATGGCATAAGAATTGACTAATGCAAGCAAAATAAACAGAATAAGTATCAATAATCCATGATGCAAAGGAATGCCGTCAAAGCTAAAATTGAATTATTGATAAAATGTTAACGGGTATTGATTAATGCAGTTCTTTTCATAGTTGCAGTTATTAAATCCTCTATTATGATGTCAAGAAAATAGTTGATCGAAATGAATCGGTATCCTGCACAAAATGGAAAAAAAATGATTATATACCTGAGCATCAAAAGATCAAGCGGATTTTGGGAAAGCCCTGAAGATGTTATCTCAAATAACTTGCTAACAATATAAGCACATGTAGTGGCACTGAAAAAGTGAAAGAAAAAAATCGTCACATTAAGTGGAATAGAACACCTCCAGTCAAACAGAACTGTGAGAAAGCCATGATAAATCAAGAGGATAATAAATTATTTGCAGAAAAGAATACCTGCCGAAACAAATCAACAGTACTACCCAGAAGATAGAACTAATCCAATTTCCTTCCTTGTAGACAACCCAAGTCTGAAAGACCATAAATGAAAGAAACAATTCAATCTCAAGTCAAAGTTGAAAACAGAGTGTTTATGTCCACATATTGTAGACAAATAGCAAAACTAAGCCAACATTCTAGTGCTCAATCCCGCAGAACCAAGCATCCTTTTTTAGAAAATGCGAGGAATGTGTTTTGATGCATTGATTGGATATGTTAGTATAGCAGCACCTCAAGTTTACATATATAAAAGGTGGACTATGGAAATTCTCTGTTTGAATCAAGCGGAATAGCTAGTTTGAATGAAACAGAAAAATATTGGCTTTGACAATTTACTACTTTGTGCACAGGCAGGAATTGATGCAAAAATGTCATGCAAACATGGTTATAGAAGAATGTCTCCTAGCTTCTTTTTTAACAATATGCCTCCTAGCTTGGTTAGGGAGTTGGCAAGTTAGTTAGCTGGACTGCACATCTCATCTCGTAGCTGCAATTATTGTTCGCTTTATTAATTGGATATGTTATGCATTAATTACTTCAAGTTTTAGGCACTCTTATACAAAGGCTGTCATCTATATCAACAAAAAGAAAAATTAAATTCATGGACATCTCAATCTCTAGTTTCTCTTCTCTCCAAAGCTAGCCATGCAAACATGTTGTCCTCTTGGTGATATATATGCCATAAGGATCTAAGGATCAATACGAATCTGTGCAATCTTCAAACAGTGTGTTAAGGGTAACATTAATTAAGATAGAGTGATGCGGGGGGTGGTCTGAACTACTATTTATTTTCATCTCTGAGTTGCAACCCAGGTATAATCATCAATGTTTGAGCCAAAAAAAAGGCAATGAAGTTACAGAATAGCACCACATTTGAGAATTTACAGAATATATTTTCATGCAGATGCAAAGGAAAACACAATGAATCAGTAGAAGGAACTTATGGAAAATTGTAAGTTTGACACGAAGAAACCTATCAACGACATGATATTTTCTGATAGTTCTATTTATTGAATAAAAAGGGTAGCTATATAGTAGTCCACCCTTGGAAAATGTGTGTCACCTGTTGTACTATCAAATATTGTAAACATCACAAGCTTTCTGTAAATAGCATCTGAACAAACTAATTGCTTAGCAATGAGGAAATGGAATACAGAGATAGGGGAATTACCGAAATCGCTGCTATATTTACATAAAAATCAACCAGTGTTGTCACCATCCACCTGCACACAGGAAGAATTACTATTTCCAACTGAAGATCACTTGAAAACATATAAGATGGGACAATAACAATTGTCCGCGTACTCTGATGCAATGCATAGTTCACTGGCTAAAAAGTATCAGCTCGCTCAAAAACACACTGCCTACAGCATTATTCAACACTGTATTTGAAGTGTAGCATTTCTCAGGAGCTACCTAAACATTATTACACTGTATTTATTTTAGGAGTACCATTTCTCAGGAGCTTGTGTAAGATTTACATAGGCATATAGTGACCGAATTTCATGAGGAAATTAAACCTCATAACTGAACATATAACTTCGCAAGTGCTACAGATGGCGCTAATTAATCACGCCCTTTCTGAATATGGATGGTTCATAATACTGCCAACCGCTAATGAGGCAAGTTATGCTGTACTAGAGTCAATAATCCTCAAAAGAATATCTTCTTCACACCCCCAAAATAATGTGTAGCAGCTTCCTGCCGATCCACAAGGGAGCACACCAGAATGAGATGTTCTTCAAAGGTGAAAAGAAAGAACGGTTACTCACGGAGTCAGCAGCTCGGTGCGAAACGGCGAGCCGTCGGTGATGCAGGTGTACACCAGGGTGCCCACCATGAGGCAGCCGAGCGCGGCGAACACCGTCCTGTACACGACCAGGGTACCTGCCGCCGCCATGGTCGCGCGCTAGGAGCTTACGGCGAGACGAAGAGGGCACGGGTTTGGTGGAATAGCTGTGGCGAAGACAGACAAGTAGGAGGAGCCGATCGTCCAGTCGGGTACTGTGGACGAGATGCTGACACGTCGATGAGGCGGAAGCGGTGGCGGGGGTGGGGCCACGTAGGGCGCACACGCCGCCGCCGTTTGCGACTTGGTACGGCGAGGAGGTTGCGTTTGAACTTTGAAGACCGGCTCGTGAAGAGGGGGAGGAGGAGCAGCGGAGGTTGCCACCGGATTCCGGCGCTGGTTGGCGAAGGAACTGAGACGTGCATGCCTATTCTACGGCGAATCCTTTTTCTTTTTCGAGAAAACTCTACGGCGAATCATGTGTCGCTCTCTGCGACCACAATTGTGGAGGAAAAGCACACGATAAACATTGTGAAGAGTTAGTATCATGTGTCGCTCTCTGCGACCACAATTGCCATCCCCTTTGCAGTTACTATTTCCGGCTCAATTAGCTACTCTGGTTTTCTCGTTCTAACAATGTCGAGGCTCACAAGCTCGCGAAGCACGCTTTATCCTTATCGGGCTGGCCGGCATGTTTGGCTTGGTCAGTCGGAAGGACTTATTTCCGTCCATGTAAACATTGTGAAGAGTTAATAGAAAAAAAAGGCTGGTATCGAGATTTTCAGATTTCCCGTTTTCTATCGGAAATACTACCTGCGAAGGGGATGGCAATCGAATGTTTTTATGGCATTTTCTTTATAAGTTTTTCAAGGCATTATGATTTTTTTAAACGTTCGACTCGGCTCGTTAAGATTAACGAGCGGAAAACCTTGCTCGGCTCGGTTCGTTACCGAAAAAGGTTTTCGCCCCGTTTTATATATAAAGCAATGACCGACCACAGCTCAGATACAAACACACACCATCACAACACACGCACATACTCAAGGCTGGATACATAGGCGCTGAGCGCAGCAACACTACCCCTAGTACTACAAGAGCAACCGGAGTCCTCAACCATGGACACGCCAACGCGAAGAGAAGAAGCCGCATATGATGAACCGTGTGCTCCAAAGCGGCGCCTTCAGGAAGGTTACGACACCAGAGCGCCGTCACCGCCCGACCCGAGGATCAGAGTTTCCCCTGGAGCAACACGACGGGCAATGAGAGCCGCGACGACGCCTTCAAGAAGGGAGCGAGCTTCGCCGCCGCCAGTCCGTCCGAAGATAGAACAGGTTTTCACCCCGGCCAACACTCACCACCACCGGACGCCACATCCCATTGACCACGCCGCCCACACGGCCATGGCCACCGGGCAGCACCTAACCACGGGCTCTGCCCAAGAGCACCGCGGAGCCACCACCAGGGCTGCCGCCCTGGCATCCAAGACCTAGACACCGCCTCACTCGAGACCCACCGCTACCCCAACCAAAGATACGAGCGGAAAGGAACCGCCTTTCGCACCCCTGGGCTGCCCCCAACGCCGAAACCCAGAGGCCGGCCAAAATTGGCCTCCATCGACCCGTCCTGCTGCCGGGCGCGAGACGAGCACGGTCCTGCTGCCGGGCGCGAGACGAGCATGATCCTGCTGCCGGGCGCGAGACGAGGTCGGTCCTGCTGCCGGGCGCGAGACGAGGTCGGTCCTGCTGCCGAGCGCGAGACGAGCGATGGACCGAAGTCGGGGGAGGGCCGAACCTTCGACGAAGGTAGCAACCAGCCGACGAGGAGAGGGCCGAAGGTCGAAACGGGCCGCCTACAGACAAGCCGACGCCGGAAAGCCAGCCGCCGCCCCAGTCGACCCGCCGAGCTTCTGTGGAGACGGCACGGCGAAGCCACCATGCCGCCGCCGCCCACAGCCGGGACCGCAGCCGCGCTGGGCCGGGGCCCCAAACCCGTGCCGCCTGCCGGAAAAAAGGCGAAATCCGGCCGGCACGCAACACCACCACCGCCACCATGCCGACGACGACGAGCGCATCAGCCGCCGCGCGCCGCCGGCAGGCCCTTGCCGCGTCAGCCGCTCCCGGCCCGCGCCGCGAGCAGCCGCCACCGCGCAGATCTGGCCTGCCATTCCCGCCGCCGCAGCAACCACCGCACGCCCCGCCACCAACCACGCCGCCCGAAGCCCGACAGGAACACGGGAGCCCACCACGACCCCGTACGCCGCCGCGCCGCGCCAACCCTAGCCACCATGGGAACGCGAGGGCCCCGCCGCCGCCGGCTCCGGACTGGCTTTGCCCGTCCGAGCCCCGGGGCGGCGGCGGGGGAGGCGGGGGAGGGAGGGGAGGGGGCTAGGAGCGCCGGATTTGGAGCCCCCCAGTCGCCGCGCGGGGGCGACACGGGAGGGAGCAGAGGGAGAGCGCCAGAGTAGTTGTACCCGGCTCAGTTCGTTTGAAGCTCGTTAAGCTCGTGAGCGCTCATTAACAGATTCTGATGTGTTATGATCTACAGGATGAGTGTGTAGATGTGGTTTTTGAGAACGAAGATGGTGACTACAAAAGGAAATGCACTAGTTTGTTGCCTTCTACGTAGATTAGATTGAATAGATGGGCTGAGGTGCTACGAAAATTTTGTGACGTAAGATGAAAATATCTGTTGTGTTGTTACTAACGAGCTTAACGAGCTATTCGTGACTTGTTTGCTCGTTCGTTAAACTCGTTAAACTTAACAAGCTGAAATAGATGATTGGCTCTGTTCATTAAGAAGCAAGCCACGAGCTTAACGAGCCGAACTATCGAGGGCTCATAAGCTCGCGAGCTACGAGCTTTTGGTCCAGCCCTAGTAGCACATACCAATTTTCTACCCACTTTTGCCGCAAAATATTCTTCTTTCCAGAAACTGTCATACATCTCTAAAGAAATGGTCAAGCGTCTCTAAAGAAACTGACATGAAAAACGTTTGCAAATGCCACCCATCACTACGAACGTTCGCTGGATATTGTGATCCTTTTCTATTTGTTCTCTTTGCTGGTTTTAACTTTTTTTATTTTCATTTCTCCCTTTTCTGGTTTTTATTTTAAATTTAAAATTGTTCACATTTAAAAAATTAATTTTCAGAAATAAGTTATTTTAAATGTTCAGGTATCTAAAAAATTGTTCACATCTTTAACAAATTTTAAAAAATCATAATGCCTTCAAATTAATCGCAATCTTTAAAAAAACAAGTTTTTTGGAAAAATCTCATTTTAAAATAAATAAATAATTTTCATGTATTTTGGAAAACTAAAAAAAAACAGGCTATAAATATAAATTGAAAGTAAAGACAAAACAATAGCTCCGCGTTGAGTACTAAATGGGTCTGCCCACCCAAGCACCTTGTGCGAAATGTGGACATGTTGATGCACAAATCATCACACATATGAGCTTCTAGGTGGAACCTATTCCGGACGTAACGCGTCAGATACACTGCAAACGGACACCTCCTAGTGCACTCCCGCAGCATATCGGATGCCCCATACGCGTCGAACATTTTTTGAATTCGCGAATATATTTTGGATTCCTCTAAATATTTCTCACATTCATGAATTTTTAAAATCCATGAACATTGTCTGAAATTTGCAAAAAAAATATGAATTCCTGAAATTTTTGAATTCATACACATACTCATGAAGTCATGAACATTTGATTTCGTAAACAATTTTTTGAATTCATTAACATTTGTGTAATTCATGGACATGTTTTAAATTCAGGAGCTTTTATTGAATCTGCGCATATTTTTCAAAATTCATAAAAAAAATCAGAATTCTAGAACATTTACTGAATCTGTGAACATTTTTTGAATTCACAGACATTTTTTGATTAAATTTTTTTTGGGCCGATGAACATTGTTTAGAACTTGTGAAGATTTAATAAAGCTAGGAAACATCTTTTCCAAATTTGTGAACATTTTTTTAAGTCTGCAGTTGCATGCTTTGTCCTAGCGGCTGAACCAAAAGAAACCGGCAAAATGGTCATGAATTATAGAAAATTTTCATGACTTATTGAAAATGCTTGAGAATTTTAAAAAGGTTTCTGGATTTTAAAAATGTTAGCAAATTCAAATAAATCATTCTGAACCATAAATAATATTCAATTGTTTTTTTGAACTGTTCGTTCAAAAAAGGTTCACAAATATAAGAATTGTTCATGAATTTTAAGAAGGTTAAGGAGTTTTAAAAATCCTATTTCAAAATGCTCAATAACTTTAAAATCCTCAAGAATTTAACAAAACATTCATGATATAAAAAGACATGAAATATGCAAAATGAAAATAAAAAATGAAGCTAAAATTAAAATAATAAGAAACAAAAAGAGGTCAAAACCTAAATAAATGAAACAGATAAAAAACTAGAAAATAACTAAATAAAAATAGACCGGGCGAAAATCATGAAAAAGGAAAAACAAATTGTCACAGAACAATAACTCCAATTTTTTTTAAATACCGCTAAATGAGTCGGGCCCACTACCATTCATGGGCCCTGTCTTTTTTACCGTTTTGCCTCTACTAACAAAAGAGCCCGGCCCGTAACCCAATAATTATGAGTCAAGACCCCAATAGATCCATGTTCATTATTTCAACATAGCATCTCATCTGTGTTGCCGTTTATCCGTCGTCTCATTCTCACATAAGATGATCATAGTGCTTATACGATTTGTCCCATTCTCATAAACTTCCTCTAAAAATAGATTGTGGGTAAATTACCATAAAAGACATGATTTTTCTGTAAGAACTCAAAAAATGATTTGTTTTGTCACTAAAAGTGAACTGTGGATTAATTATCTAAAAGGGTAGGGGGTTTTCTATAAAATCAAAAAAATGGTTCATTTTGCCACTTAAAATAGGACTATGGGTTGATTCTTCAAAATATAGGGGGGTTTTCTACATATATAGTTATTAGTACTAGCACACATGCCGCCCGTGCGTTGCAACGAGAGGGAAAAATATCACAACCCCCACCCCTCCCGCAAACACCACCACCACCCCCACACGCAGTCCACAGCAACACCTATGTTTTTGCTCCTTCCCACCGCCAGGAACGATGGCCGTTCATGTGGCCACGGCGCTTCGAAAGTGATTAACCCAAGGCGACGAGCTCGGCCATCACATTATCTTTGAACCGTGCCAACAAAGCAATGTTTCTACCCTACAAAAAAAAAGCAACATTTATAACTTCAAAAAACTAATCTTGTCAAGGTAGATGCGAGGACCGCCCTCTGCGAGCAGTAACATTGATGCATGTGGGTTGCTATAAAATAAAAATTCTCTCACAACCAAGATGTGTCAATCCAGTAAAATTCATATTACATCAACCTGAAATGTAATAGTAAATGAAAAAAAAGAGAAGATCATACATAATTATTTGTAACATAAATATAATGTTTTAACGAATCGCCCAGTGAATCTTGGCGAAATAGATGTGAGGGCCACCCTCTGTGGGCTACTCACGTGGGTTGCTACAAAATAAAAATTCTCTCACAACCAAGATTTGTTAATTAAGTAAAATTCATACTACATCACCCTTAAATGTACTCTCGGAAAAATGAAAATGAAAGGGATGATACATAATTATTCGCAACATAACTCTAAATTGTTAACAATCACCCGGTAAAATGCAACAAGAAAAACTTTCCTTCGCTGTGCCATTATAGATCCTCCGTAGAATGCACCCAAAAAAACTCCATTTTTTATCCACCGGGAACCCACATCGTCAACCACGTCCATCAAAGAGGATGTTTTCTCGGCTTGATTATTCCTCGATTATTTCCAGATTGTTGCCTAATAAGCTTTTTTTTACTCTTGTGTTGCCTACTAAGCTCATCTCACCAAGCCCGCCCGTTTATAATTAAAGAGCCACAGACCATCAAGCCGCCATGCAAGGCAGCACATCTCCCACGAGGCTGTCTATATTTAACCAGCGCAAATACATGTCACGAGCCCGTTTTGACCAGCGCAGATAAATGCATGCCATGCATGTATCCCTCTCCTTCCTTTATTGGCCCCTCTTTCTTATTATATCTTCTTGATCCGATTGGATGATTCTCATAAACTCACGGTTATATATAAATTGGTAAAATTTACTCTAAAGAAGCGAGGTGGCACTATCTAATAGTCAGTGAACCCACAAATATATCACAAGACAAATCTAGCTTAGGTTGTTACAGCCGTGGTGAAGTTAGGAGACGTCACAAGTTCGAATCCCTTCCCCAACATTTTTTCCCCGCTATTTTATGTAGCCCTAGAGCAGGCCCAACAACCGCACAAGCCCAGAAGCAATGGAGAGGAGGTGGCCCATAGCAGCAAACACATACGAGAAGTGTTCTGTATAAGCAAAGGATTAATACCACCTTGCCAACCGTCGAAGCTTGAGACCGTACGGGAGTTGCGGACGCGTTGCTAAAAAAACATAACGTCAGATCACCTAAGCGGGACGAAACCAAGAATATCATCTTGCTTTATTAGTAGGTATAGCTATAGATATAGATGGTACATAAGTATGGAATAGAATATTTCGTGCCGCACCGCACGACCCAAACCCTATTTGGCGTCCACCTGCTCTCACTCACATAGATTCCAACGGGCTTGCCCATAATAGATCCCCATGTGATCAGTTTTTCATTTCTAAAAAAAAATGTGATCGGTTTTTCAGAAGCCCCTCCGGTTTTGGGAAGCTTCCAGAACCTTCCCAACTGTTTTTTTATGTATTTAGTTTTTTGATTTCCTAGTTGTTGCTCGGTTTTTCTTTTTCCTTTCTCGTTTTCTTTATTTGTTTTCTTTTTTCTTTTTTATTTTAACATTTTTCTTTCCTTGTTTATTTTTTGAATTTTTGCCAAATGCGTGAAATTTCTAGATTCATTTTTATTTGAAATTCATGAACTTTATTCTTAAATTCGTGATTTCTATCAAAATTAATTATTTTCCCAATATGTGAACTTTTTCAAATTCAAAAACATTTTTCTTAAGTTTGTGAACCTTTTTCAACTTCACGATTTTTTTTCAAATTTATTAACTTTTTTTTTCAAACTCATGAACTTTTTTCAAATTTATGCACTTTTTTTAATTTTCGTGAAATTTTTTAATTTTCTTTTTTGCATGTTATTTAGTTGCTTCAACTTTTTTTCAAAAATTCATGAACTTTTTTTCAAAATTTATTCTTGTTCAAATTAGTGAAAAAAAAATCAAACTCAAGGATTTGTTTTCAAATTCTTGAATTTTTTTAAGCTCATGAAGTTTTAAAAAATGGAACTTTTACATTTGTGTCCCTAACTCGAACCCATGACTCAGATTTGCCCCTAATTTTGAAGCATGCTCAAGTTTTCCCCTCCGCCGTCAGTTGCACTTATAAAAATGCCCTTCCATGTAGTTACCGTGCAGTCAAAGGGTTTTGACCGTCTACATGACGTTTTCTGTACATTGTTGCCCCTGCCTCCTTATGTCATTGGCATTTTCTAGACATTATTGCCCCTGCCTCCTTATGTCATTGACGTTCTCTGGACATTGTTGCCCCTGCCTCCTTATGTTCCGTGCCGTGAAGTTTTCTCAAATTCATATTTTTCCTTATTCTTGAACAATTTTTTCAAAACCAGTGAACTCTTTTCAAATCTGTGAACTTCTTTTCAAATGCATGAATTCATATCCATGACCATTTTTTAAAAACACGAAGTTTTTTCCAACATTCATGAACATTTTGCGTATTCATGATTGTTTTTAAATTGAACTTTTTCATATTCATGAACTTCTTTTGCAAATCTATGAACTTTTTTCAAATCAACGATTTGTTTTCATGTTTTTATTTTATGTATGTTTTTTTAATTAGATTTATTATTTCACAAAAGTCAAACGTTGATCGACCAAAGATACCTGGGAGGCTGTGATCCGATCGCGTCGTCTTTGTTGGGCCTAGCCCAACTAAGTGAGGCGTGAGCGCTAGGATTGTCTACCGGCACTAAAGGCACGGACTAGGAGAACTCGTGCATTGCCTAAAAAAAGGAGAACTCGTGCAAGACAGGTGTCCAGTACAGATATATTACAGAGAGAGAATTAGGCCTCGAGACTTGGGAAGACCAGTAATGAAGTCCATTTGCACTTTATCCCACTTCCATAGAGGAATAGGGAGCGGTTGCAGAATTCCAGCAGGTTCCTGATGTTCTGCCTTCACGCGACGACAAACGTCACACTCGGCAACATAACGAGCAATATCCTGCTTCATCCTAGACCACCAGTACCTTTGACGAAGATCTCGATACATTTTGGTACTACCCGGATGGATAGACAGCGGTGTATCATGGGCCTCCTTCATGACTTTGTCAGTCATCAGCTCGAAGCGAGGTACTACGATGCGGTCTCTGAAATATAATGTACCATCTTCAGCAACTGAGAAATCCCGATACTTAGTAAGGTGAAGCTCCTTCTTCATCAAGTCAATTTCAGCATCTTTGGCTTGCGCTTCTTTAACAGCCTTCAGAAGGTCTGGCTGTACCACAAGGTTATTAAGAGAACCCTGGGGAAGAATTCGCAGATTCAGCTGAGTCAGTTCTGCGTGAAGACGAGGTTGAGCTTGCCTAACCATGAGGTTGTTGCAATAAGACTTGCGACTCAGGGCATCGGCCATTACATTAGCTTTGCCCGGGGTATAAGAAATACCGCAGTCATAATCCGCAATAGCTTCTAACCATCGTTGTTGTCGGAGATTAAGATCCGGTTGAGTGAATAAGTATTTCAGACTTTGGTGATCGGTATAAATTTCACACCGATTACCCAGAAGGTAGTGTCGCCATAACTTCAATGCATACATCACTGCTGCAAGTTCAAGATCATGCACTGGATAATTCTCTTCATGTGGACGCAATTGACGTGAAGCATATGCAATTACTCTCCGCTCTTGCATTAGGACGCAGCCTAATCCCTGACGAGAGGCGTCGCAATATATGACAAAGTCCTTGCGAGAATCAGGAGGAGCAAGCACTGGAACAGAAGTGAGCTTGTCCTTGAGGGTCTGGAAACTTTCCTGACACTTGTCTGTCCACTCAAACTTAACGCCTTTGTGGAGCAGATTAGTCAGGGGCTTGGCGATCTTGGAGAAGTTCTCGACGAATCGGCGACAATAGCTGGCTAGACCGAGAAAGCTTCGGACCTGCTTGGCATTCTTCGGAGGGGTCCAGTCAAGGATAGCCTGAACACGCTCCGGGTTAACGGCAATACCGTCCTTGGAAATCACATGTCCAAGGTAGGTCACTTCAGGAAGCCAGAATTCGCATTTAGAGTACTTGGCATATAATTGGTGCTCTCGAAGTCTCTCCAGAACTAGTCGAAGGTGCTCAGCATGTTCTTCTTTGTTCTTCGAATAAACCAGAATATCATCTAGATATACCACGACGAACTTGTCGAGGTAGTCCATGAATATATAATTCATTAGGCGGGAGAAGGTAGCGGGAGCATTCGTCAGACCAAATGACATGACGGTGTACTCGTATGAGCCATAACGAGTAACGAATGCAGTCTTGGGAATATCCTCTTTGCGGACACGGATCTGGTGATAACCCAACCTCAAGTCGAGTTTAGAGAACACCGAAGATCCATCAACTCGCTGGATCCTACTCTCCGCGTGCACTCTGATGCAGAATCTGGTCTTATCGAATGACAACTCGGAGTATAATACAACTCGGAGAGAAAGGTTAAACAAAACAATGGAAAGGAAAATGATTATCAGACTAATCAGATCAAAGACAGGGAAATCGCACTGAATCCAGCTCTCCGGGTGGATAGAATTAACGAGAACCTAAATGTCAGTGTTAGTAAATTTTATTAAACCCGAATAGATGAGAGATTAGAATCCCAGAGTAAAGACGAGGAATAAAAGATCCTAATACCACCCAGTTGGCGACGTGGGCCCGTAAGCCACACAGCCAAGTTAGTAAAACAATTTTCGATTTCTAGACTCAACTTCGGCCAAGGAATTGGAAAGGGGGATTCCTAGAGGCAGTCGGCTCTGATACCAACCTGTGACGACCCCGGCTTAATCGTGCACTAATCATACACGCAAATGCGCACGATCAAGCCTAAGGACTCACTTGAAGATATCACAACACAACTCTAAAACATAAAAATAAAGTCATACAAGCTTAATATTACAAGCCAGGGCCTCGAGGGCTCGAATACAAGCTCGATGGCATACAAGCGTCAGCGGAAGCATTAGATATCTGAGTACAGATATATTACAGAGAGAGAGATAAGCCTTCACAGAGGCGGGGGAAAAATAAAAACTACGATCGAAAGGCGTAGGCCTCCTGCCCTGGACCCTCCGATCCTACTCCTGGTCGTCGAACGGCTCCTCGTAGTAGTAGTACTCGCCAGGCGGGTAGTAGTACTGGTCGTCGGCTGGGGCTTCTGGCTCAGGGGCTCCGTCGTCTGGTGGCATCAAATGGAATATGGGGGAAAAAGAAAATAAAGCAAACGTGAGTACTCATCCGAAGTACTCAGCAAGCAAGGATCTACACTACATATGCATCATTGTCAAAGGAATGGCTGTATATGTGGACTGGGCTGCAGAAATGCCAGAGTAGAGGGGGGAAGCCTAGTCCTATCGAAGACTAGCATCTTCAACAATCTTCGACAGTCTTGCAGCATCAGGAGAGAGCAGATGAACATAATGTAAAGTAGTAGTAGTAATATCATCAACCTCGACCTGAGATCCTTTCTCGACTCCCTGCGAGAAAGCAATCCCAGAGCCGTACTATCCAATTCTCATCACATGTTCTAGTTGTACCGATCGGGATACAACTCCGAGTGTCCGTTACCGTAGGACAGGCTATCGATAGAAGTTTCTTCCCTGCAGGGGTGCACCAACTTACCCACCACGCTCACTTAACTCTGGCCGGACACACTTTTCTGGGTCATGCCCGGCCTCGGCTAAGCAACACGCCGCAACCCGACCTAGGCTTATAAGAGAGGTCAGCACGCCGGACTAAACCTATGCTCCCAGGGGTCTTGGGCCATCGCCCCGGGAACTCCTGCACGTTACGGGGCCACCGAGAGCAGACCTAGCAACCCCTTATACAAGCGCGGTTGCGTTACCAGTCCAACTCGGCGTGCGCCGCTCCTTACTGACGTCAAACAAGCTTCGGCTGATGTGTACGACGCAGAACGCCCATACTATGCCCACGTGATGGTTAGTGCTATCGGGCCAGAGGCCCCTCGGATCAAATATCCAAACCGTAGTGGATTAGGAGCGCGCGGAAACGAGCAGAGACTCACGATCGATGTGACCCCGTCGCCCCGTCTCGAGGACTTGCGGCAAGGGCTAAGAATGCCCGGCCACGCCTCGTAGTTATCTCGCGGGCACCATCCAGGTCAACCCGACTCCACATCACTTCGCGTTAAGCTCGCGCGGGTACCCCTCAGGGCCGACCCGTCTTTAGTATCATAGTTTAGTGCAAGTCATAATATCCAAGGTAACTGTGTGTCTGACACCGAAGGGAACCCTGAGGAATCACCCTCGACGGAATTCCCGCTCGATGTTATCATCAAGGTGAACGAAGGAGGAATCACCCTCGAGGTCCACCTTGAGGAGCTGCGCGACGACGTCGTGATCGGGGGTGGTGTAGAAGGAATCACCCTCGCTTACCATGACCGAGTAACTAACCTACAAGGTTAACATCAGAAGTGCTGACGAGGTATCACCCTCGGCACTCGATGATAACCCAGCAGTGTCGGCAACTAAGGGGAAGTGATGTGCGGTGCCATGGTCTAGTCTTCAATCCCGATGATCGGGTCTTCTGATGTCCAGCAGGGCAGTCGGGATCAAGTGGGGGTCTCTGTCGTGTCTCTACCCACCTTATACTAAGCAGTCTAGGATAATCGGTAAGGTAACAAAGCAGGGTACAATAATCAGGCTATGCAGCAGATATAGGAAAACAGTAGCAGTAGCAGTTCTAATGCAAGCATAAGAGAGAAAAGAGTAGGCGATATAGGCATGCTCAAAATGGGGGTGCTTGCCTGTTTGCTCTGGGGCAAGGGCAAGGTCTTCAGGAGTATCGTCGGGGACGTAGTCGTACTCCTGTGCGGCGTCTGCCTCAGGAGCTACGTCAACGTCGGGGTCTACCGAGAGAGAAGAGGGGGAAGAAACAGGTAAACATAATGCAAACAAATGCAACACGGTGCGTGTGATGCTATGATGCAGTGCAGGGTTGCCTATTTATGCATCTAAGTCATTTTAGTTATTTTTAGAATTATTCTAGGATTTAATATCCGACGTGTGTGCACTATTCATCTGCCGGATTCGGGTCCGGAGTTACGAGTTCTTCTACGTAGGAGGTTCCGATGGAGAAACAGACGGCACGATCAGACTCGTCTCGTCGTTCTGAGCAACTTTCATGTTTTAACTTTTTCGATCCGAGCTACGGTTTAAAAGTTATTAATTTTTAAAGATTATTTGAATTTCTGGAATTATTTTATTTAACAGAAAATGAATTATGACGTCAGCATGATGTCATGCTGACATCAGCAAGTCAGCAGCCGGCTGTACCGGTCAAACCTGACATGTGGGTCCAGTGGGACCCACATGTCAGCCTCTGTTTCTTTATCCAGTGAATTAGTTTAATTACCAGGATTAATTAGGGGGGTGGACCCCACATGTCAGTGAGACATTAGGTTAATTAGTTTATTTTTATTTCTAAAATGTTTTAATTAATTAATCAGGGAGCTGGGGCCCACGTGTCAGCGGCTGGGCCGGTCCAGTCAGCAAGGCTGACTGGTCAACTGGCCGGCCGGGCCCCTGGGACCCACGGGTCAGTGACCCAGGGGTGGGCCCCGCCTGTGCCACGTCAGCGGGGCCGGCGGCTGGTCGCCGGCGACCAAATCGCACGGCGGCGCGTCGCCGGAGTTGGCCGGAATCGAGCTATAGGGCTCGGTTCGAGCCGGGCTTGGGTGCGTTCGAAAGCTAAGAAGCTCGCGCATCCATCTACGGCGTCAAATCGAGTGGGGGAAGGTCGGAAACGCGCCGGCGTCGAGCCGTAGCGGCGACGGAGTTCGGGCCTGGACGGGATCGCGGCTGCGCGGCTCGAGGGGGTACGTGCGAGTGCGCGTTCGACTCCCGGGGTTGCCAGGAGCACAGCGCGGTGCTTAGTCAAGCACGGAAGCGGCCATGGCCACGAGCACGAGCTCGTCGGCGGCGGCCAAAGCACGACTACGGTGGCGGCTAGCTACGGCGGTTCCTATGGCGCAGCGAGAGAGAGGAGGGGGAGAAGCTCACCGTGCAGGCTCACACGTAGGCCCGGCGAGTGGTTTAGTAGCTGCTGCGCCGGGGATCGACGGAGAGGCGCCGGCGACCGAAGCAAAGGGGGCGGAGAAGAACGACGCCTGTGGAGCTCCCCTGCTCCACCAGAGAGCTTCAGGCGACGCGGTCGACCACGGCGGAGGCGAGGGACATCTTGACGAGGCGATGCGAGGCCGGTAGCCGCGAGCACGGCGTCGAGCGGCGGCGGCCGCGTCCGGCTGCTCCCGGATCTGAGGGGGAAGGAGAAGCGAGGCGAGCGTGGCTGAAGGAGGAATGACGGGGAGGACCAGGGGGAGTGGACGGGCGCCGTTCTTATCCACTCGCGGCGACCGCGGGCGTCGGGGTCGTCGTCGTGTCGCGCGGCGACCGGAGCGCGGGCGCTCGGCCAGGAAGACGACGACACGTGAGGGAGAGAGACGAGGTGGGCCTGCTGGGCCGCGACTCGGGGCACTGTGCACTAAGGCCCAGTGCACAGTGTCCCGCTTTTGATTTTCTGTTTTTGTTTCTCTTTTTCTTTTAACCTTTTCTGTTTCGATTTAATTAGGGCATTCCCACACTTTTGTAAAATGTGAGAGCTGTCCCCAAATATTGCAATGCAATATTATCTCTCACCAAAAAGTGGTTTGGACAGTTTTTGGAGTTCATTTGAATCTGTAATGATTTTAAATGAATTAATATTGCTGTTTTGGGTGCTGTTTCATCTTGTTTGAGTCACTTGCCCAACTCCAAATATTTTGATTTTGATTTTAGAAATGTTCCTGGATTATTTGTCATTTAATGAACATTTTCCCAACAGTGTTTGATCAGCTTTATAATTCACCTTTGAATTTGAGTTGATTTTCAGATGTGTATTTGAATTGGATCATTAACCCTCATGACTTGGCACTGCAAATGATCATGACTTGGCAGTTTTAACAGAGTGTCACAGAGTTTATTACAAGGGGGTGTTACAAGTTCTCCTCCTCTAAAAGAAATTCTCGTCCCGAGAATTTAGGAGGTGGAAGGGAAGAGCTCGGGATATTCTTCCCGAAGATGATCCTCGCGTTCCCAAGTGGCTTCATCTTCAGTATGATTCGACCATTGCACTTTCAGGAACTTGGTCGTCTTCTGACGAGTACGACGCTCAGCTTCGTCGAGGATGCGGATCGGATGCTCCTTATAGGAAAGATCATCTTGTAGCTCGAGCATCTCATGATCCACTGCACGGTGCGGGGATTCCTTGAAGCACTTACGGAGTTGCGACACGTGGAAGACATCATGAATATGAGAGAACTGTGGCGGCAACTCCAATTTATATGCCACATGTCCACGTCTAGCCACGATGCGGAAAGGACCAATATAGCGAGGAGCTAGCTTGCCCTTGATTCCGAAACGTCGTGTGCCCTTCATCGGAGTGACACGAAGATAGGCTTGATCACCAGGTTGATAGATCACACCCCATCGCTTGCGATCATAATTACTCTTCTGACGGTCTTGAGCTGCTTTGAGATTCTCCCGTACAATTCGGACTTGTTCTTCGGCATGCTGAATAATGTCCGGTCCAACAAGAGGTCGTTCCCCAGTTTCTGACCAGTTCAGAGGGGCTCGACATTTACGACCATAAAGAACCTCAAAGGGGGCCATTTTCAAGCTGGCTTGATAGCTGTTGTTATAAGAGAACTCGGCATACGGGAGAGATTCCTCCCATTTCTTACCGAAGGATATAACACAAGCTCGAAGCATGTCTTCAAGCACTTGATTAACACGCTCAACTTGGCCTTGGGACTGAGGATGATATGCGGAACTCCAGGTAATATGAGTTCCCATGGCTTCTTGGAAACTTTCCCAGAACTTGGAAGTGAAAAGAACACCACGGTCTGAACTAATCTCCTTCGGAATACCATGGAGAGAAACAATTCTGGCAATGTACAGTTCTGCTAGCTGGCTAGCGGTGATAGTCTCCTTAACAGGTAGGAAATGAGCAACCTTGGAGAGTTGGTCAACGACGACAAGAATAGCATCGTGACCCTTCTGAGACTTGGGAAGACCAGTGATGAAGTCCATTTGCACTTTATCCCACTTCCATAGAGGAATAGGGAGCGGTTGCAGAATTCCAGCAGGTTTTTGATGTTCTGCCTTCACGCGACGACAAACGTCACACTCGGCAACATAACGAGCAATATCCTGCTTCATCCTAGACCACCAGTACCTTTGACGAAGATCTCGATACATTTTGGTACTACCCGGATGGATAGACAGCGGTGTATCATGGGCCTCCTTCATGACTTTGTCAGTCATCAGCTCGAAGCGAGGTACTACGATGCGGTCTCTGAAATATAATGTACCATCTTCAGCAACTGAGAAATCCCGATACTTAGTAAGGTGAAGCTCCTTCTTCATCAAGTCAATTTCAGCATCTTTGGCTTGCGCTTCTTTAACAGCCTTCAGAAGGTCTGGCTGTACCACAAGGTTATTAAGAGAACCCTGGGGAAGAATTCGCAGATTCAGCTGAGTCAGTTCTGCGTGAAGACGAGGTTGAGCTTGCCTAACCATGAGGTTGTTGCAATAAGACTTGCGACTCAGGGCATCGGCCATTACATTGGCTTTGCCCGGGGTATAAGAAATACCGCAGTCATAATCCGCAATAGCTTCTAACCATCGTTGTTGTTGGAGATTAAGATCCGGTTGAGTGAATAAGTATTTCAGACTTTGGTGATCGGTATAAATTTCACACCGATTACCCAGAAGGTAGTGTCGCCATAACTTCAATGCATACATCACTGCTGCAAGTTCAAGATCATGCACTGGATAATTCTCTTCATGTGGACGCAATTGACGTGAAGCATATGCAATTACTCTCCGCTCTTGCATTAGGACGCCGCCTAATCCCTGACGAGAGGCGTCGCAATATATGACAAAGTCCTTGCGAGAATCAGGAGGAGCAAGCACTGGAGCAGAAGTGAGCTTGTCCTTGAGGGTCTGGAAACTTTCCTGACACTTGTCTGTCCACTCAAACTTAACGCCTTTGTGGAGCAGATTAGTCAGGGGCTTGGCGATCTTGGAGAAGTTCTCGACGAATCAGCGACAATAGCTGGCTAGACCGAGAAAGCTTCGGACCTGCTTGGCATTCTTCGGAGGGGTCCAGTCAAGGATAGCCTGAACACGCTCCGGGTTAACGGCAATACCGTCCTTGGAAATCACATGTCCAAGGTAGGTCACTTCAGGAAGCCAGAATTCGCATTTAGAGTACTTGGCATATAATTGGTGCTCTCGAAGTCTCTCCAGAACTAGTCGAAGGTGCTCAGCATGTTCTTCTTTGTTCTTCGAATAAACCAGAATATCATCTAGATATACCACGACGAACTTGTCGAGGTAGTCCATGAATATATAATTCATTAGGCGGGAGAAGGTAGCGGGAGCATTCGTCAGACCAAATGACATGACGGTGTACTCGTATGAGCCATAACGAGTAACGAATGCAGTCTTGGGAATATCCTCTTTGCGGACACGGATCTGGTGATAACCCAACCTCAAGTCGAGTTTAGAGAACACCGAAGATCCATCAACTCGCTGGATCCTACTCTCCGCGTGCACTCTGATGCAGAATCTGGTCTTATCGAATGACAACTCGGAGTATAATACAACTCGGAGAGAAAGGTTAAACAAAACAATGGAAAGGAAAATGATTATCAGACTAATCAGATCAAAGACAGGGAAATCGCACTGAATCCAGCTCTCCGGGTGGATAGAATTAACGAGAACCTAAATGTCAGTGTTAGTAAATTTTATTAAACCCGAATAGATGAGAGATTAGAATCCCAGAGTAAAGACGAGGAATAAAAGATCCTAATACCACCCAGTTGGCGACGTGGGCCCGTAAGCCACACAGCCAAGTTAGTAAAACAATTTTCGATTTCTAGACTCAACTTCGGCCAAGGAATTGGAAAGGGGGATTCCTAGAGGCAGTCGGCTCTGATACCAACCTGTGACGACCCCGGCTTAATCGTGCACTAATCATACACGCAAATGCGCACGATCAAGCCTAAGGACTCACTTGAAGATATCACAACACAACTCTAAAACATAAAAATAAAGTCATACAAGCTTAATATTACAAGCCAGGGCCTCGAGGGCTCGAATACAAGCTCGATGGCATACAAGCGTCAGCGGAAGCATTAGATATCTGAGTACAGATATATTACAGAGAGAGAATTAGGCCTTCACAGAGGCGGGGTAAAATAAAATACTACGATCGAAAGGCGTAGGCCTCCTGCCCTGGACCCTCCGATCCTACTCCTGGTCGTCGAACGGCTCCTCGTAGTAGTAGTACTCGCCAGGCGGGTAGTAGTACTGGTCGTCGGCTGGGGCTTCTGGCTCAGGGGCTCCGTCGTCTGGTGGCATCAAATGGAATATGGGGGAAAAAGAAAATAAAGCAAACGTGAGTACTCATCCGAAGTACTCAGCAAGCAAGGATCTACACTACATATGCATCATTGTCAAAGGAATGGCTGTATATGTGGACTGGGCTGCAGAAATGCCAGAGTAGAGGGGGGAAGCCTAGTCCTATCGAAGACTAGCATCTTCAACAATCTTCGACAGTCTTGCAGCATCAGGAGAGAGCAGATGAACATAATGTAAAGTAGTAGTAGTAATATCATCAACCTCGACCTGAGATCCTTTCTCGACTCCCTGCGAGAAAGCAATCCCAGAGCCGTACTATCCAATTCTCATCACATGTTCTAGTTGTACCGATCGGGATACAACTCCGAGTGTCCGTTACCGTAGGACAGGCTATCGATAGAAGTTTCTTCCCTGCAGGGGTGCACCAACTTACCCACCACGCTCACTTAACTCTGGCCGGACACACTTTTCTGGGTCATGCCCGGCCTCGGCTAAGCAACACACCGCAACCCGACCTAGGCTTATAAGAGAGGTCAGCACGCCGGACTAAACCTATGCCCCCAGGGGTCTTGGGCCATCGCCCCGGGAACTCCTGCACGTTACGGGGCCACCGAGAGCAGACCTAGCAACCCCTTATACAAGCGCGGTTGCGTTACCAGTCCAACTCGGCGTGCGCCGCTCCTTACTGACGTCAAACAAGCTTCGGCTGATGTGTATGACGCAGAACGCCCATACTATGCCCACGTGATGGTTAGTGCTATCGGGCCAGAGGCCCCTCGGATCAAATATCCAAACCGTAGTGGATTAGGAGCGCGCGGAAACGAGCAGAGACTCACGATCGATGTGACCCCGTCGCCCCGTCTCGAGGACTTGCGGCAAGGGCTAAGAATGCCCGGCCACGCCTCGTAGTTATCTCGCGGGCACCATCCAGGTCAACCCGACTCCACATCACTTCGCGTTAAGCTCGCGCGGGTACCCTTCAGGGCCGACCCGTCTTTAGTATCGTGGTTCATAGTCAAGTCATAATATCCAAGGTAACTGTGTGTCGGACACCGAAGGGAACCATGAGGAATCACCCTCGATGGAATTCCCGCTCGATGTTATCATCAAGGTGAACGAAGGAGGAATCACCCTTGAGGTCCACACTTGAGAGGTTGCGCGACGATGTCGTTATCGGGGGTGGTGTAGGAGGAATCACCCTCGCTTACCACGACCGAGTAACTAACCTACAAGGTTAACATCAGAAGTGCTAACGAGGTATCACCCTCGGCACTCGACGGTAACCCAGCAGTGTCGGCAACTAAGGGGTAGTGATGTGCGGTGCCAGGGTCTGGTCCTCAATCCCGATGATCGGGTCTTCTGATATCCAGCAGGGCAGTCGGGATCAAGTGGAGGTCTCTGTCGTGTCTCTACCCAGCCTATAATAATCAGTCTAGGATAACCAGTAAGGTAACAAAGCAGGGTACAATAATCAGGCTATGCAGCAGATATAGGAAAACAGTAGCAGTAGCAGTTCTAATGCAAGCATAAGAGAGAAAAGAGTAGGCGATATAGGCATGCTCAAAATGGGGGTGCTTGCCTGTTTGCTCGGGGTCAAGGGCAAGGTCTTCAGTAGTATCGTCGGGGACGTAGTCGTACTCCTGTGCGGCGTCTGCCTCGGGAGCTACGTCAACGTCGGGGGCTACCGAGAGAGAAGAGGGGGAAGAAACAGGTAAACATAATGCAAACAAATGCAACACGGTGCGTGTGATGCTATGATGCAGTGTAGGGTTGCCTAAATATGCATCTAAGTCATTTTAGTTATTTTTAGAATTATTCTGGGATTTAATATCCGACGTGTGTGCACTATTCATCTGTCGGATTCGGGTCCGGAGTTACGAGTTCTTCTACGTAGGAGGTTCCGATGGAGAAACAGACGGCACGATCAGACTCGTCTCGTCGTTCTGAGCAACTTTCATGTTTTAACTTTTTCGATCCGAGCTACGGTTTAAAAGTTATTAATTTTTAAAGATTATTTGAATTTCTGGAATTATTTTATTTATTAGAAAATGAATTATGACGTCAGCATGACGCGCTGCTGACGTCAGCAAGTCAACAGTCGGCTGACTAAGTCAAATATGACATGTGGGTCCAGTGGGACCCACATGTCAGCCTCTGTTTACCTAAACAGTGAGTTAAACTAATCTAATTAGCTAATTAGGCTTCTGGTCCCACATGTCATAGACTCATTAGGGTAATTAGTTTATTTTTATTTCTAAAACGTTTTAATTAGATTAACAGGGAGGTGGGGCCCACGTGTCAGCGGCTGGGCCGGTCCAGTCAGCAAGGCTGACTGGTCAACTGGCCGGCCGGGCCCCTGGGACCCACGGGTCAGTGACCCAGGGGTGGGCCCCGCCTGTGCCACGTCAGCGGGGCCGGCGGCTGGTCGCCGGCGACCAAATCGCACGGCGGCGCGTCGCCGGAGTTGGCCGGAATCGAGCTATAGGGCTCGGTTCGAGCCGGGCTTGGGTGCGTTCGAAAGCTAAGAAGCTCGCGCATCCATCTACGGCGTCAAATCGAGTGGGGGAAGGTCGGAAACGCGCCGGCGTCGAGCCGTAGCGGCGACGGAGTTCGGGCCTGGACGGGATCGCGGCTGCGCGGCTCGAGGGGGTACGTGCGAGTGCGCGTTCGACTCCCGGGGTTGCCAGGAGCACAGCGCGGTGCTTAGTCAAGCACGGAAGCGGCCATGGCCACGAGCACGAGCTCGTCGGCGGCGGCCAAAGCACGACTACGGTGGCGGCTAGCTACGGCGGTTCCTATGGCGCAGCGAGAGAGAGGAGGGGGAGAAGCTCACCGTGCAGGCTCACACGTAGGCCCGGCGAGTGGTTTAGTAGCTGCTGCGCCGGGGATCGACGGAGAGGCGCCGGCGACCGAAGCAAAGGGGGCGGAGAAGAACGACGCCTGTGGAGCTCCCCTGCTCCACCAGAGAGCTTCAGGCGACGCGGTCGACCACGGCGGAGGCGAGGGACATCTTGACGAGGCGATGCGAGGCCGGTAGCCGCGAGCACGGCGTCGAGCGGCGGCGGCCGCGTCCGGCTGCTCCCGGATCTGAGGGGGAAGGAGAAGCGAGGCGAGCGTGGCTGAAGGAGGAATGACGGGGAGGACCAGGGGGAGTGGACGGGCGCCGTTCTTATCCACTCGCGGCGACCGCGGGCGTCGGGGTCATCGTCGTGTCGCGCGGCGACCGGAGCGCGGGCGCTCGGCCAGGAAGACGACGACACGTGAGGGAGAGAGACGAGGTGGGCCTGCTGGGCCGCGACTCGGGGCACTGTGCACTAAGGCCCAGTGCACAGTGTCCCGCTTTTGATTTTCTGTTTTTGTTTCTCTTTTTCTTTTAACCTTTTCTGTTTCGATTTAATTAGGGCATTCCCACACTTTTGTAAAATGTGAGAGTTGTCCCCAAATATTGCAATGCAATATTATCTCTCACCAAAAAGTGGTTTGGACAGTTTTTGGAGTTCATTTGAATCTGTAATGATTTTAAATGAATTAATATTGCTGTTTTGGGTGCTGTTTCATCTTGTTTGAGTCACTTGCCCAACTCCAAATATTTTGATTTTGATTTTAGAAATGTTCCTGGATTATTTGTCATTTAATGAACATTTTCCCAACAGTGTTTGATCAGCTTTATAATTCACCTTTGAATTTGAGTTGATTTTCAGATGTGTATTTGAATTGGATCATTAACCCTCATGACTTGGCACTGCAAATGATCATGACTTGGCAGTTTTAACAGAGTGTCACAGAGTTTATTACAAGGGGGTGTTACACCATGAAATCCGAGATGGGATCCATGTATGAAAACATCGTATGGACTTTGGAAGTATTACCTGAAGGGCAAAAGGCCATTCAGAATAAATGGATCTTCAAGAAGAAGACAGACGCGGACGGTAATATCACCGTCTATAAAGCTCGACTTGTGGCAAAGGGGTTTTCACAAGTTCAAGGAGTTGACTACGATGAGACTTTCTCACCCGTAGCGATGCTTAAGTCCGTCAGAATCATGTTGGCAATAGCTGCATTTTTCGATTATGAAATTTGGCAGATGGATGTCAAAACAGCGTTCCTTAACGGTTTCCTTAAGGAAGAGTTGTATATGATGCAACCGGAAGGTTTTGTCGATCCAGAGAATGCTGACAAAGTGTGCAAGCTCCATCGATCCATTTATGGGCTGGTGCAAGCATCTCGGAGTTGGAATATTCGCTTTGATGAGGTGATCAAAGCATTTGGGTTTATACAAGTTTATGGAGAAGCTTGTATTTACAAGAAAGTGAGTGGGAGCTCTATAGCGTTTCTAGTATTATATGTGGATAACATATTGCTGATTGGAAACAATATAGAACTTTTGGAAAACGTGAAGGAATATTTGAACAAGAGTTTTTCAATGAAGGACCTAGGAGAAGCTGCTTTCATATTAGGCATCAAGATCTATAGAGATAGATCGAGACGCTTAATAGGACTTTCACAAAGCACATACCTTGATAAAATTTTGAAGAAGTTCAAAATGGATCAGTCCAAGAAGGGATTCTTGCCTATTTTGCAAGGTGTGAAGTTGAGTCAGACTCAATGCCCAGCGACTACAGAGGATAGAGAAAAGATGAGTGTCATCCCCTATGTCTCTGCCATAGGCTCTATTATGTATGCGATGCTGTGCACAAGACCGGATGTCAGCCTTGCCATAAGTACGGCCGGAAGGTTTCAAAGTAATCTAGGAGTGGATCACTGGACAACGGTGAAGAATATCCTTAAGTACCTAAAAAGGACTAAGGAAATGTTTCTCGTTTATGGAGGTGATCAAGAGCTCGTCGTAAAGGGTTACGTCGATGCAAGCTTTGACACTGATCCAGATGACTCTAAGTCTCAAACCGGATACGTATATGTTCTGAACGGTGGAGCGGTAAGCTGGTGCAGTTCCAAGCAGAGCATGGTAGCTGATTCTACATGCGAAGCGGAGTACATAGCTGCCTCGGAGGCAGCGAAGGAAGGTGTCTGGATGAAGCAGTTCATGATAGATCTTGGAGTTGTACCCAGTGCACTGGACCCAATGACTCTGTTCTGTGACAACACTGGTGCCATTGCTCTAGCCAAGGAACCAAGGTTTCACAAGAGGACCAGACACATAAAGCGACGCTTCAATTCCATCCGCGATTACATCAAGGAGGAAGACATAAACATTTGCAAGATACATACAGATCTGAATGTTGCAGATCCGTTGACTAAACCTCTTCCACGGGCAAAGATTGATCAACACCAGAACTCTATGGGTGTTAGATTCATTACCATGTAATGCTAGATTATTGACTCTAGTGCAAGTGGGAGACTGTTGGAAATATGCCCTAGAGGCAATAATAAAGTGGTTATTATTATATTACCTTGTTCATGATAATCGTTTATTATCCATGCTTTAATTGTATTGACTGGAAACTCAAATACATGTGTGGATACATAGACAACAACATGTCCCTAGTAAGCCTCTACCGGACTAGCTCGTTGATCAAAGATGGCTATGGTTTCCTAGCCATGGCCATGAGTTGTCATTTGATAACGGGATCACATCATTAGGAGAATGATGTGATGGACCAAGGGCCAAGGGGAGGGGGCACACCAGCATGACCGAAAGGGGAGGGGGCACACCAGCCCACTAAGGGGCTGTGCGCCCCCCTCAGCCCATCTCTCGATCACCAGAAGGGGTGGAGCGCTCCCCTTAGGGCTGCCTCCACCCGGCTTGGGGGGCAAGTCACCCTAGGGTTTCCCTAGGGGCGCCCCATCTGTGGTGGCCGCCGCCCCCCTAGGGGAAACCCTAGGGCGCCCCCTCCTCCTCCCTTCCCCCTATATATAGATTGGTAGAGGGAGGGCAGCCACACCCATCTATGCCACGGTGCTGCCCTCCCTCTCCCTCGTAGCCATCTTCTTCTCCGTAGTGCTTAGCGAAGCTCTGCCGAGATTTCTCCACCACCATCGTCACCACGCCGTCGTGCTGCCGGAGGACTCGAGTTACTACTTCACCATCGCTTGCTGGATCGAGAAGGTGAAGGCGTCATCAAGCCGTACGTGTGTTGAACGCGGAGGTACCGTCCGTTCGGCACTTGGATCGGGAGTTCGCGAGACGGATCGTGATTGGATCGCGAAGACGTTCGACTACATCAACCGCATTTCTTAACGCTTCCGCTTAGCGATCTACAAGGGTATGTAGATGCAATCTCTCCTCTTGTAGATGGTCATATCCTAGATTGATCTTGGTGAGCGTAGGAATTTTTTTTGTTTCCCATGCAACATTCCCCAACAAAAAAGGATCGTGGAATGTTGAAACTCTATGTCTACCTCTAAAAAAACTATGTGTTTGGCTCCTCAATAAGTAATCTCTTTTTTGTGGACAACAAGTACAATCTTAAGACACTAATATTGTGAACAACTTTTGACACTCAAAAATAGGCGCACATCGATATACATAGAATGTGCTATAATATGTGCACTCGCAAGAAAAAATAGTATTAATTATTAGATATTTGCTTGAGTGGCCATACTGCAATTGACGAAGATAACATTATCAACAGAACGTCGCCTCCCACTAAGGAGATACTTCGCATGTATGAGAAAGGCAATGTCAAACCGGAGATTTGATCCCTAGTGACTTGAAGGTACAAACACCCTTCTAACCATCAAACCACGTGTTGGTTCTCGAGTGCCCATACTATTCCTTCTTTTTAGGGAAGTGCCCATACTATTGGCTCATTTACATCCATATTTTTCTTTGAGAGCGTCTATTCCCAAATAGATTTCATGTTTCTTATTAAGTGGATGATGAACGTTGAATATCCGCTTCACGGTGTACAACTAGATCAACATAAAAAAAAATAACTATTTTGTGGGCTCGTATTCACAAGTTCTTCTATGTATCTACCGTAGTTCCTGAAAGGGGAGCACATGACTAGTGGCGCAAAATCTTTTATCCTCTCTGTAGCTCTTCCGAAACACAGGGTCATCCAAAATGTCGAGAATCTGAAAAAAAAGGGGCCGCTACAGACATTCCGAGCGGAAGAGTGCTGCGTCATGGCCGATCTTGTAGCTAGAGGAGAACCAGGTGGTGACTAGACTGGAGTCGTCTCGTCTGAGAAGATAAGGCTAGTTATAGTGGGAGTAACTTAGGTAGTAACATAGCGCACTTCAAGAAATTTTTGTTTATGTGGCATTTAATTAATGAGGAGAGAGGTGTTAATATGTTACTGTAACATAACGCGTCCCGAGAAAGGATGAGTCTACAACCTAATAAATGAAGCCATCTATGACACTACTACTATATTACTTTGCACTATGGAGGTAGTAACTTAGACTAGTGTCATATGCATGACACTAGTATAAGTTACTCCCCGCTATGATCAGCCTAAGGAGGCGTTTCCTGCCACGGATGACCTGACTGACGATGAACATTTTTTTTCCCCTCTTCTCCAGGTCAGCCCGTTTCATTTCACGAAAGTCAGAATAAGCTCAGCAGCAGGCCGTCACTTGGGCCGCACTCGCGCAACCACTTTCTGGAGCAGGACAAGTACTCTGTTCGTCTACTGTGCCGATTACCCCTAAAAAAAAAGTCTACTGTGCCGATTTCAGTTTCTTCAGATTTTCTTTCTTCCATTTCTTATAAAACGAAATGAACAAAGTGAAGTCAGCATTCCATTTATTTTTATCAGTAGATCCAACGACGCCGCTCTCGTTACTCAACGGCGCCTGTACGAAACATAAACATAACCCAACTAAAAACTGCAGCTCCGAAAGTTGTTTACGCAACAACAGAAAAAACCTTAACGTACGACGATCTTCCGAACCTGATATTTAAGGAACAACTAGTCAGCATTGCATGATTTAAAAGGAACAACAAAGGCAGCATTGCACTTGTCCAACAGGTTCAGTTCTCTTCAGATAAAGTCCGAACCGTGCGCAGGAGACGGTGATTATTTGTTACACTCAACAAGCTCGGCAACGAAAGGCGCCAACTACTGTACATGCTTTGCAGAAAAGAAAGCTTCTTCGATGGCGCCACTAAATTTCTTACTGGTTAAGACTCGAAGATCAGATCCTTGCTGCTTAAGATTCTCCGCTATGTGAATGGTGCACATCTATCTTATCTTTGCGAACTGCTCAAGAGAGAGACAGCTCGCGGAATCAGAAGACGCCATATATGAAAGGCATCAAATTTCCTTAGAATTAAAATTTTCAGTTTTCGTCGCGATCCGTCCTGTAAAGTATGCTATCTGGCTCCACTAAGCTTGTTCATTAGTCTCAAGTCAACCACTTGAGCTGTTGCCAGATGCTCTAATCAGTGTGCTTTGTTTCCTTGTATCTCCCTCCATGATGCAGATCTGGACTAGGTTACTGGTTCATGTGCTGGCTGCCGTTGGCTCACGCGACGTAAAGCTTTTTTAGCCGGACAGAACATGACCGACAATTCATAAACAAGAGTTGGGTGCAGTGCAGATGGTATCATCGGTTCATGATTAGATCGAAACGAACGACCAAAATGAAATATACATCGTCGATCTCGACAAGTCATCTGACCATAACTGCACTAGTATTCTACACAACCTCTGCTTATTTTTACTTGGGGCAGCCGGAGCCTGAAAGCAACACTTTGGTCAACTGCTAGGTTTCTTCAGTTACTTAACCCAATGGCAACGATTAACTAACTAACTTGCACGAGAGCTGGCACGGCATCTGCACTTGTGTTTCTTCCCCGGAACCGACGATCCGATCGGTGTCACATAGCTTTCAGAAAAGAAACTAAACTGGGATGCATACGAGTGACTTACTGCTGAAAACTTGTGCCTCAATAAGCTCTGCTAGCCAATAGGACGAAAAGCTATGCTTTTCCGGCCTTCTAATGCCCATGAAAGCAATTCCCGGGGACATCTTGTTGTGTGTGCATTGGATGCCACTAACAATCATAGCATAGGCTGGCTGCCTCTCCCAAGGCCAGCCTTTATGTTTGTTTATCCCAAAGGGCACGCCGGCATTGCCCTTTGGATGCAAGACAAAACCTAGCACTAGTTCCTCCTCGCTCTGTCCTACTAGTAGATTAGGAAGTAGCTGCATCAATGCATCATTGTGGCCAGATGGCCACCTGCGATCAACCGGGGTAAAAGAAAAAGACCAGGAAACAGTTGCGCTTCCCCGAATTGAAAGGACAGGAGATCTTTTTCTCTTTTGTTAGAGAGAATTCCTGCCCTTTCTTAAAATTTGCTTCTCTATTTGGCCCAAAATAAATTTTTCCCCCCTATTTGACATCTAAAGTTCATTTTGTTCCTTATACGACACTTTCGTCCATTTTAAGCAGTAATGGGGTTATGTGCAAAGTGAAAAGATCATTTTGCCCCTAGTGCAGTGTGTAACTACCCTGGGTGTAGCTAAAAAGTAATCAGTTCACACATATTAGGGATGTTCAACAGATGCTGCCATGTAAGCTCCAGTATTTTGTTCCTAAGGTAAATTGGTCTGTGCATGTAAAAGCCGTACAAAACATCCAAACTTGTACTAGCATATTGATGGTCAGTACAATACTTTTTTTGCGGATAGCATAGCGACGCCCAAGCCCGCCAGTGAGGCCATGGACAGAACGGTGGAGCGGCCATGGCGTCGACATCTACGGCCCTGATGCCTTCGAGGCTAGACGCGATCCGGCAATCTGAGCGACACGTGCAACAGGTAACGAAAGGTAATTGGTGGAAGAGGATGTTGGCACAGGTTGTGACTCGTCGTGTACTTTCCGTCGAGACATAGTTTGTAATACGTCCGAGTACATTTCGGCGAGATGCACGTATAAGCTAGCCGCGGGTGATTATTTTCCGGCCGCCGATCGGATACTCGCGTACAAGCAGCACGTAAGCAACTGGATCAATTTTCGCTAGATGCACTTGCACGTACTAAGTACAAGTCGCCTGCTAGTAGATCGATGTCACAACTCGAGACACACGCACGCGAGAACAGGGGACGCCGGCTGATTGCCATGGGAGCGTGTCGCTCTTGTTAATCTCTTCATTTCCTTTTTATCACGGTATAGGTAACATATACATATATACTTGCTCCTGGTGCCGAGCCGTGTAGGAGACCGTGTTTAATTGGAGGATTTAGTAGTATGTGATTGTGATGTGACTATGTATAATACTGTACTTTGGAACATGTAATCAAATTCAGAACGATGTGCTAATTGGCATACTATGTGTAGCACTGTAGTTTAGAACGTGATAACTATTCATAGGGGCAAAATGGTCTTTCACCTTGCACTTAACCCTGCTACTGTCTAAAATGGACGGAAGTGTTGTATAAGGAATAAAATTTACTTTAGGTGTCAAATAGGGAAGAAATTTTATTTTGGGCCAAATAGGAAAGCAAATCTTAAAAAAAGGCCAAATAAGGAATTCTCTTCTTTTCTTAAGCTCAGTTGCTTACAGCTATAAAACCTCTCTGTTGCAAAGACGGTGATTTTCTTTTCTGCAAGGAATATTGCATGACAGTTTGTTTCCTTTAAAAGGGTGGCGGGAAAAGTGAAGCCATGGGTGGAAGGCAAAATATTCACCATATATTCTCATAAATCATAACGGCACCGGGAGAGGTGATGAATTCAGAGTTTCACACATAGTTGCAGAACACCGAATGCACATCACATAAGGTTCTTTCGATGTTTCCTGGCAAAAAAAAAAAAAAATCTGTCGCTATCGGATCTCATGCATGATCAGAATATTCTTCCCTAGGCATGAACTTATATTTTTGTTTGATCCGTAAAACCGTATTCTGCAGTAATTTTCTCATTATTAATTATAAATAAGTACAATATTTACAAAAACCAGAAACAAAATAGACTTATATCAAAACTATCCAATTCCTGCTATAGCCTATAGGGAACATGTTCTTGAGTGATTGATCTGAAACTCCTTGATGCATGCATCATAGATGTGCACCAATCCATTCGTTCAGAATGCTCAAATACTTTTCTTTGATTCTGTGCTGCAGTAAGGTATCTTTGAGAGATCACCTGTCAGTTCATGTTCACACAATATTTTTTTTCTTCGAAAAGGAGGATTGCCCCGATTTTTTTTCAAAACTATGACTAAATTTATAGCAAATTTGAAAACTATGATGCCATATGAAAAAAAACGAAAATAGCACCCTGTCGGCCTGTGGTGGGCCGACGGGGGGCCTGTCGGCCTGCTGTGGGCCGATGGAGGGGCTGTCGGCCTTCTGTGGGCTGAGGGGTGGCTGTCGGCCTCCAGCAGGCCGATAGCTGGGCTGTCGGCCTCCATAAGGCCGACGGGTGGGCTGTCAGCCTCCAGCCGGCCGAGTGGGGCCTGTCAGCCTCTGGTAAGCCGACGGGTGCTGGATAAGCCACCAGCTCGCTTCTTCTTCCTCTGGTCGCTGCCATTTCCTCTCTCTCTCATTTCCTCTCTGTACTCTCCATCTCCTCACCGATCTACTCATTCTTCCACCCATTTTCCATTCCAAGTGGCAGAATCAATAGATCATAGCATTCTACAGCGACCTACGGTCATTTTTTTTGCCATGGGGTATTTATTTGTGCGTACGTGAGAAGGAGCCATGGTGGGGTGGAGGAGGTGTGGCTGGTGAGGAGGTGGTGTGGTGGAGGAGCTGCGGGTGTGGAGGCAGTGGTGGTGTGGTGGAGGAGCTGCGGGTGTGCCGCTCAGTTGAAGAGAGGAGGAAGAAGAAGGGGACACACGCGTCGAAGGTATAGCAATGTCATCACAAATATTTTTGTAACCGGTAATTTTTTTGTTAGTGTAGCCCGTAATATTTTTGTTAGTGTAGCCGGTAATATTTTTAGTTAGTGTAGCCGGTAATATTTTTGTTAGTGTAAGGGGTAATATTTTTAGTTAGTGTAGCCGGTAATATTTTTTGTTACATTAGCCGGTAATATTTTTTGTTACATTAGCCGGTAATATTTTTTGTTAGTGTAGCCGGTAATATTTTTTGTTAGTGTAGCCCGTAATATTTTTTTTCGTTGTGATTAATGAGAAGGTAGCAATGTCTGACAGGTGAAAATGTCTGAATCAGTAAATTTGACTGTTTACTACGGCCCTGGTAATGTTCGATATAATGAGTTGGGGGTTGATCTTAGCGAGTTTAAAAATGGCGTCATGACACTTTCAAACCCGAACAGAATGGACATTAGACAGTTGAAGTACTGGTTGACTACTAGTTTTGGGCTGGATCCTGAAGTATGTTCCGTCAGTATTCATGCATTGTGGACGAAATCCTGTAAAAATGTGAAGTGGGAGTTGATGCCGATAGATAGGAGTCAGCATTGGTTGACCCTGTTAAGTCGTTGCCGAGACAGAAGAATCCACCTATATGCCCTAGTGCAACCTGTGGCGAAGGAGGAGAATACCGTACAACTCCACGTGGGGTATGAACCCGGCCACGGTAGTCAAGTAGCTAACGAGATTTATTTATCCGGGTCACAGCCACCGGATGTGGATGCTAGCCAAGCCGAGAAAGAGTCAGACTATGCGCCACACAATGTTTGTGGTCATGATACCGGGCAGAGTAGTCAGTCGATAATATTGGCGGAGGATGTGGATTCTGATTGGGATGAGGAAGAGGAGGAAATGCTGAGGGTGATGGAGGAAGAGGATGAGGATGGATTGGTGGAGGATCTGGATTCTGAAAATTCCGAGGATGAAGTGGAGGTACCGATTCCTTTTGCATGGGATTAGGACATATCCACCGGCCTTACGGTCAACGATGGCCATGAGACTCCATGGCAGTATAATCTGAACCAAGTCCAGATAGGGGCTATGTTTGATACAAAGAAAAAATTGAAGTATGCGATGATAAAGTGGGCTATGTCTACGCAGAGGGTTTTCCGGACACACATATCAAGTCCAACAAACTATACCGTGAAGTGTGCTGAAACAGGTTGTCCTGCGAAGGTGCACGGGCACGTGCCGAAGTATAACATCCACTGGGTTGTCACCAATGTGGTCCCACATAATTGTGTGAGGAAAAACCTGTTGGTTCGTCATCCAAACCTGACTTCAACTCTCATTGCGCAACTCATGTATACTGAGATAGTGGAGATGAAAGATATGGAAGCAAAACACATCCAGACAGCAGTGAAGGTCAGATGGAATTATGAGATTCCTTATGGGAAGTCTTGGAGGGCTAAGCAGAAGGCTATGGAGGAAAGGTTTGGGACGTTCTTCGACTCATATGATAATGTTGTCCGTCTCCTTGACATACTGAAGGAGAGGAATCCCGGCACTTATGTTAACATACAACACACGAGGTTGGAGAGTATACCAGATTTCAAGGTGTTGAAACGAGTATTCTTCTCTTTCGCTATGTGCATCGAAGCTTTCTGTAACACCCCAAAAATCGGGTTATTGATTTTTGTGCTGTTATTCCTTCCTAGCTTTTCTCTCCCGAATTTTTCCTCTGGAATCTGGTGAGTGACCAGGTGAATCCAGACAATCCTCAATCTCTCCATGAATTTTTCATGTTCTTGTGCCAGTCAAGTTTCCGTCTGTAAACCCCGAACCTCATTTAAACCCTAGTTCCAAAATATCAGAACTAGAAATTATGCCTTTGTGTTTACAAAGGAGCTATCATTTTTCTTGCTCATTTGGTCCTCCCAAAATTTCCGGAGATCATCCTTCACTCATAAACCCTAGATGTGCAAAAATATTGCCAAGTCATATGCAATATTTCTCATCTAGAATTAATTCCTTTTTCTTCCTTTCCGAGGAATTAAATCCAGAATAATATCTATCCATCTCCAAAGATCATGAAAACTTGTGGAGATATTCTTTGTGATCATATTGAGCTCTCATAAAAATATTGGCCATAATTAAATGGGGGAAATTGCATTTTCCTATTTAGAGCCAATATATCAATTTGGGGCCTTTCCAAAGGAACTACCATTTTGGTAGTTGGGAAAAATCCCAAATAATTTGTGGAGCTTGTCCTACCCCTATATTCACTATTTCCATCAAGATCTCAAGTTCCACACATTAAACTTTGAGCACAACACCACTTTGCAAATTCTGTTCAGATTTTCAGTTTGCAAAGGAAGTGCTTGATTCCTTGATCTCCTTGGGCTGAAATTTTGCAGGGTGATTCATTATGATATATTACCCCTGTATACCAAAAATGAGCTCATTCCATCAAGTCAATCTTCCTCAGTAAATTATCTAAGTTTCTGTCCAGATTGCATCTCTGTGAAGGAAGTACCCTCATAGATGATCAATTTGAGCTGAAACTTTTCCAGCTATCTCTCTTGATCATATTCTTGCTGTCCACCAAATATCATCCAAATCCATCTATCCATTTGACCCCTACTTCCCCATTTGCATTTCTGGTCAGTGTGCCAAGTTGCAAAGGAAGTGCTAGTTCTGGTTTTCCAATTGAGCTGAAACCTTGCCAAGTTAGTCACCCTGGCAGATGATTAATCCTGGCGCAAGATCATGCCAAGAGGAGCACTGTGGTCGCCACTGCACATATCAAACACCTTGCTGCCAGTTGTTGTTTGACCTTGGTGCAGTCACACCAGAGCCCCCTGTTCTTGGTTGAGGGGTCAAGTCAGCTCAGTGATGCGTGTGGAAACCTCCAGACATCGTTTGGCATCGAGCAAGACGTGGCAAGGCGATGGCCGCGTGGTGACCGCGACAAATACAGGTACAGCGGGCGCCCTGTGCATTGGAGCTCTCGGGAGGCCACCTCCAGTGGAATCTAGCTTGTTCGGGAGCGCCGACGAGCTCCCCACCATGTGCGTGAGTCTTCCAGGGCCCTCTTCCCCTCGTCTCGAAGCTCGTAGCCGCCTCTGCCGATCTCGTTTCTCGCCGGACGTCGCCGCTTCGCCGTGGCTCTGGAAGCTGCTGCGTCCGTCACGAGACCCCCCCCCCTCCCTCAGCTATAAATAGCGCCTTCCGGAGCCCCTCCCGTCGACCAGCAGCCCCAGTCCCTCCCCAGCTCTTCCCCTTGAGCTCCCCTAGCTCTCTGTCTTCGCCAATGGCAGAAGCTCTGTCGCCGATCTTCCTCGGTCGCTCCCCGCGCCCAGGCCTTCCCCTCCTCCCCATCCTTGCCCTCCGCCTCCTCCAGAACTGCACAGCCGCCGGTGTCCTCGAGGGAGCCGAGGAGTGCTACCGGAGCAGCCTCCCTGGCGCCCGCGCGCCCCCTCTCTTTTACCATGGCCGTCGCCCCTCCAGGCCTCCCCGGCGCCTGCGCGGCCACCCTCGGCGCGGTGAGGTTCTCCGGCTCCAAAGGGAACGCCGGCGAACACTCTGGCGTCGCCCAACGCCGGCAGCCGACAGGCCCAGCCGCTGCGGCGCTGCTCTGCTTCTATCGGGGAAGAGAGCGACCAGGGCAAGAGAGAGGAAGGAGATAAGGCGGGGCCCGCTCGTCACCAGTAGAGAGAAGTCTACCCGGCCCGGCCGGTTTTAAGTGAAGGCGTAATTCGGAGAATACGCTTTCCTGTTCGAGAAACGTATTCTCCCGCAGCTTCAGAGGGAAATACGTTTTCTCTGCAGTGAAAGCGTAAACACAAAAGCCTTTCATTTTATTAGCCAGCGGCCGAATTGACTAAACAGTGAGTGTTAGTCGGTTAAGAGCTAAAATGGACTTTTTCTGTCTGTTTTATCACTTAACGAACGAACGGGCATTTCTCTGCGACCGTAACTCCGATTGAGGTAAAACCAACGCCCACGTCTTCAGATCGACGAACCCGTTCTGATGGTGTCATTTTCATAATGTTTTCACACTGTAAAAATGACCATTTTGCCCTTGCCCTTCATCACCGCCCCTCCGAGAGGGAAACTTTTCGGCAATCTCTTCCCGGAGTGTTATGCACTTCCACCCGGTGTATTCCTCTACACCCCAGGCAAGCCAACCTCTTCCATGACCTCCGACTTGCGTGATGACTTTGCTTGCACCTGTGTGTTCATTGTAGTACATCTGTATCACCTGTTAGCCTGCACTTGCATACACCTGTTATGTCATCTGTTTTAGATGTTAGCATTACGTTTCATCTAATATCATGCCTTGTTTCCATGCCATGCCCTGCCATGCTAGTAACAATATTTTGGATACCGTTATCATGTGAGTACCATGATCTGATATCTTGCCATGTTTGTCAACGTTGTAATGATTCTGCTATGCTGATGTTAAGTGGCTGTTCACACTTATAATTGTTAAGGTAATGGTGGGATGATGGAGATATATTGATAAACCTAGTCGGTTGATCAGAGTCACCTGTCCGGGCTTATCCGTGCAACCACATTTGCCGGTATGGGACGGCCTTGACTTGGTCTGATCGCGTGCTCTTTCACCGGTACCTCCAAAGAGGGAGGGTTATGCGCGCGCGCTGCCCTGGCCCGGTAGGCGGCGATAACCCTGTGAGCCCAGTTGAGTTGTTTGGGTACCCGTCCCCATTTGGGACAGTTTAGTTTGGCCACGACGGTGGTAGGGTGTCACGAGGTGACACGGGGCCACCCAGGGCTTGACTCCAAGAAGGAGTGTGATGGCCGGTGGTACGATGGAAGAGTCACGGGTCAGACAGGTTTCGTCGGAACGTCGTTGGTCCACCCGAATGGGAGTACGAGGCCATGAGTTCCGTGGTGTGGGTAAAGTGTACAACCTCTGCAGAGTGTTAAATCTATTCGAATAGCCGTGTCCACGGTATTGGACAGCCCGTCCAGACCTCGTTAGGCGATCAACCGTAATGATGATAATGATGGTGGAAGAACCTGTCCTGCATGGACAGCAGATGTTGTCAGGAGTATGGTATGTTAGCCATGAGATGGCTATGGAGGAGATGGTCAGATGACCGAAAGACTTGGATTTGGATCAGGTTCAGATTGGATCATGAGATATTCGGAATATGGACTATTTACTTGATGCATGCTTTACTTTACTGTACTTTACTTCAGTAGTTACTTTGCTAAGATAACCCCGTTATATCTTGATGATTAATGCTGCTGGATGTTTAAACATGCCAGATAATTTTGCTACGACATGATGATTAATAATGCTAGATAGGTATGCTATGCTATGCTATGCTTGATTCGTGATTTCCTGTTAATTCCATGCCATGTTTAGAATAAATTCTTGCATAGCATAGGGTTGGCTTTGTCATTTGCTTGTTTGGATGCTATGTATTTGGTTGTCTTGCGAGTACATTCAAAGTACTCACCTGGCCTTGCACGTGGCCAGTTGCAGGAGAAGATTCGTCGTGCTAGATCGTAACCCAGCCAGTCTTGTGAGTTATGGAGCCCAGCCATAGACGATGTCACCGCTGAGCCAAGACCTTCGCTGCCATCTTAGTTAGCCTTGGAGCTATGTAATATTGTTGTAAGCAACAGTATTGTAATACTCCATTTAATATAATAAAGCCATTTTGTGCCTGGAATTGCTGTATCATGTCTTTGACGTGCGTCAGGTCTTATCCTGGGACTGGCGTGCGTCGGCCCTCTATCGGGGTGCCACAAGACTTGGTATCAGAGCCAGGCTGGCTATAGGTTACCCTAGCACCAAACCATCCCTATCCTTTACCCGGTAGTGAGCCCCATAGATTTGACCCATCCCTGGCATCCGACATGGCCACTGTTGATCAACAGGCGGTGCAGTCGGAATGGACGTGTCCCTGCTCAGTTGTCCACCCGCCCAGCCGTCCCTGGATTAGACCGTGACCCTACCCAGTTGTCGGCCGTGCCGGCATATCTTCTGCTCGGCACGAGAAAGACCCAGGCCATGCTGGTGTGTTCCAGCCGAAAGCCTATTAAACCCCCACCTGTGAGTCGCAACTCTCTCCATTCAGCAAGCCAGATCCCCGTAGGAGAATCCAGGCCAGTATCCGCAAACCAGCAGCCATGGCCAGTTCTTCCAAAATGCATAAGTTCCATAGCCAAACCGTGGCCAAAGGGTATGACGGATTTCCACATATCCTTTCCAATATGCTCACCCAAGCCCTTGGCTATAATACTATCCCAGTGTATTTGGTGTTCCAATCGGAACCCGTCCCTCACCTTTGCCGATATGAGGCAAAGGTGCTTCTCCGCCCAAGTCCAGCAAAGGATGGGAAGCCCTTGGTTTTTAAGGGCAAACCCATGCCCACCACTGCTTTGGCCGTCCAGACAGCTGCTGCGGAAGCCATCACCCGTCTTCGCTTCCAGTTTTCGCAAGTAGCGGAGATGAGGGAGTTTCGCTATTTTCCCGCTTCGTCTAATACAGGTTGCGAGTTCTTCAGCGCAGTTGGTGAAGCCGACCCGGCAGTAGCTCGCCTGGCTCAGTTCATTGATGCCCAGGGACTACTAATTGCCGGCATTATTCGAGAGTTCCAATTCATTGACCGTGACACCACCCGGGTTGTTACGGAAGCATACCGTGATGCCCGTCAAGCTGCATCCCAAACCACCCTTCCCCTGCTGCCAAACCCAGTGCCACCTTCTCAACTAGTGCCACCCTCTCAGCCAGTACTACCCTCACAGCCCGTGAACCCATGGCAACCTGGCATCATCCACCCAAGTTATGTTGCCAGAGCTATTCGTCGTCTTCGTCGCCAAGATGTGTTCCGTCAAGTGCCAGCCGTAACTCAAGCAGTTGTGCCCCAACCTATAGTGGTGTCCGACGATGAAGATAGAAGTTGGCTCAGCCTTCGTCCCCCAGGAGAGCCCCAGCAAGAGTAGGCCTATTTGTGGCTCTGGCAATGAGTGTAGCCAGTTGAGGCCGCAAGTGTGTGTGTTGCGAAGACTATTTCTTCATCCTCGTCTAGGATTAGGATCCTGTAGTTCGGAGTGAGTTGTTGCTGTTAGCTGTCTAGTAAGGTTGTGTTTTGTTGTAATGCTTGTATTGCTTGTGCCTGTGTGCTGTTGTAATATTATGTATGTTTGTTTGCTCTGTGTGTTTAGTTCATCTGTCTCTCTGTTAAGCAGAAATGTTTAACAGAGCAGGCAATGGATTTTAACAAGATTTTAGTCAGTAGAGCACTTACACCCAATAACATTGGACTCGCCCAGAGTCCCTAATAAAATTTGAGCTGGTGTATGTGTATGTATACCAGCAGTACATACACCCACTAGCATTAAAAACACCTTAGTGTAATCTGCTCGATATGTTTCTTTCCTCTGCTTGTATTTTGCTACGATGTGCATTCCGTATGTGCTTGCATATTAATCTGAATAGATTGCTTGTGCATCGTGTGAGCAATGTCTGCACGCCAAGTTCTTTCTCCTGAGTACAGTCGCCACAGTACTCGGGTAGAATGCAAAGCCACCTATCCATACCCATCTATGCATACTCCCTTTGTCAGTTTTCCTGAACTCAGTGTTCTGGAAAACCAGCTCTATCCAATATTTTTTTCCCCGGTCCCAAAATCTTTTCCCCGAACCCAGCTACAATCTCGGAGAAATTCTGAGAAATTTTATTGCAGCACAAATCATTACATCCCCTCTAGTCCAAGATCTAAACCCTGATTCTACCTCAACCCTCACTCGTTGTGGATGTCGATCAGCGAGGAGCAACCCGCAGTGTTGCTTCCACACTGGTACAGCTCCGCTAACCACACTGCACTAACCCTAGACTCAGCGACGCTTCTGGCACCGTCCTGTGTGATGCTGACCAACCACCCCCTTCGCCCCACCGCAGCCCGCGCTCATTCCGCCGGCCTAAGACGGCGTGGATGATCACCAGCTACCGCTCGGTTAGCAGCATCTCGACGATCATCGAGGATCATCGCACACAGCAGCAGCGAGGAGCCAACCAATGCCGCCAGCAGACCCACCAGGAGGATGAAGATCAGCTCCGAACCCATGTCCGCCATTAAAGCCTCGCCTCGCGCCCCTGCAACCCGAAGGAAAAGGAGAAGTGGAAGAAGAAGTGAGGTAAGATGCGAGGTGGAGGAAGAAGAAACTGCCGTCGTTTTTACAGCCCAAGTCCGGTGTACGGTGAGCGAGGTCCACGAGAACCGCGCGTCGCTCGATCACCGGCGTCTAGGAGGCGAATCCGCGAACAGTGCCGACCGACGCTGACCCGCGATGGGAGTGCTCTCTGCATTGGCCTCATGCACGCCGCACACTGTTGTTGTAGGGTGCTCAGTACCCTAGGAGCCAGGCATGCGCAGTGCCTAGCCGCACTCAGGACAGCGCGGGACCGAGAGAGAGTCGTTGGCCGGAGAAAGAAGAAGCTGCCAGTGGGCCCTAGGCCCACCTGCCAGCAAGAGAGGCCACTGTTCACTGTGGTGTCCCGAGCATTTTTGGAAGAAGGAAATTCTGCTTTTTCTAAAAATGTCAGGGCTACCCAGTGGCCCCTACCCGTGGAGTAAATCCCGCGATATCCGTATCTCGATCTGGGTGTACCAATTTTCGGTACTTTTAACTCGGTTGTTTTCAACCACGGGGTTAAAACCCAACCCAGAGGTTTATTTTTCCAGGAGGCATAATTTTTGTTCCGAGCTAACCCTAGGAATCTCGAGGACGAGATTCTCTTAAGGGGGGAAGGTTTGTAACACCCCAAAAAATCGGGTTATCGATTTTTGTGCTGTTATTCCTTCCTAGCTTTTCTCTCCCGAATTTTTCCTCTGGAATCTGGTGAGTGACCAGGTGAATCCAGACAATCCTCAATCTCTCCATGAATTTTTCATGTTCTTGTGCCAGTCAAGTTTCCGTCTGTAAACCCCGAACCTCATTTAAACCCTAGTTCCAAAATATCGGAACTAGAAATCATGCCTTTGTGTTTACAAAGGAGCTATCATTTTTCTTGCTCAGTTGGTCCTCCCAAAATTTCCGGAGATCATCCTTCACTCATAAACCCTAGATGTGCAAAAATATTGCCAAGTCATATGCAATATTTCTCATCTAGAATTAATTCCTTTTTCTTCCTTTCCGAGGAATTAAATCCAGAATAATATCTATCCATCTCCAAAGATCATGAAAACTTGTGGAGATATTCTTTGTGATCATATTGAGCTCTCATAAAAATATTGGCCATAATTAAATGGGGGAAATTGCATTTTCCTATTTAAAGCCAATATATCAATTTGGGGCCTTTCCAAAGGAACTACCATTTTGGTAGTTGGGAAAAATCCCAAATAATTTGTGGAGCTTGTCCTACCCCTATATTCACTATTTCCATCAAGATCTCAAGTTCCACCCATTAAATTTTGAGCACAACACCACTTTGCAAATTCTGTTCAGATTTTCAGTTTGCAAAGGAAGTGCTTGATTCCTTGATCTCCTTGGGCTGAAATTTTGCAGGATGATTCACTATGATATATTACCCCTGTATACCAAAAATGAGCTCATTCCATCAAGTCAATCTTCCTCAGTAAATTATCTAAGTTTCTGTCCAGATTGCATCTCTGTGAAGGAAGTACCCTCATAGATGATGAATTTGAGCTGAAACTTTTCCAGCTATCTCTCTTGATCATATCCTTGCTGTCCACCAAATATCATCCAAATCCATCTATCCATTTGACCCCTACTTCCCCATTTGCATTTCTGGTCAGTGTGCCAAGTTGCAAAGGAAGTGCTAGTTCTGGTTTTCCAATTGAGCTGAAACCTTGCCAAGTTAGTCACCCTGGCAGATGATTAATCCTGGCGCAAGATCATGCCAAGAGGAGCACTGTGGTCGCCACTGCACATATCAAACACCTTGCTGCCAGTTGTTGTTTGACCTTTGTGCAGTCACACCAGAGCCCCCTGTTCTTGGTTGAGGGGTCAAGTCAGCTCAGTGATGCGTGTGGAAACCTCTAGACATTGTTTGGCATCGAGCAAGACGTGGCAAGGCGATGGCCGCGTGGTGACCGCGACAAATACAGGTACAGCGGGCGCCCTGTGCATTGGAGCTCTCGGGAGGCCACCTCCAGTGGGTTCTAGCTTGTTCGGGAGCGCCGACGAGCTCGCCACCATGTGCGTGAGTCTTCCAGGGCCCTCTTCCCCTCGTCTCGAAGCTCGTAGCCGCCTCTGCCGATCTCGTTTCTCACCGGACGTCGCCGCTTCGCCGTGGCTCTGGAAGCTGCTGCGTCCGTCACGAGACCCCCCCCCCCTCAGCTATAAATAGCGCCTTCCGGAGCCCCTCCCGTCGACCAGCAGCCCCAGTCCCTCCCCAGCTCTTCCCCTGAGCCCCCTCCTAGCTCTCTGTCTTCGCCAATGGCAGAAGCTCTGTCGCCGATCTTCCTCGGTCGCTCCCCGCGCCCAGGCCTTCCCCTCCTCCCCATCCTTGCCCTCCGCCTCCTCCAGAACCTGCACAGCCGCCGGTGTCCTCGAGGGAGCCGAGGAGGTGCTACCGGAGCAGCCTCCCTGGCGCCCGCTGCCGCCTCTTCTGTTACCATGGCCGTCGCCCCTCCAGGCCTCCCCGAGCGCCTGCGCGGCCACCCTCGGGCGCGGTGAGGTTCTCCGGCTCCAAAGGGAACGCCGGCGAACACTCTGGCGTCGCCCAACGCCGGCAGCCGACGAGGCCCGAGCCGCTGCGGCGCTGCTCTGCTTCTATCGGGGAAGAGAGCGACCAGGGCAAGAGAGAGGAAGGAGATAAGGCGGGGCCCGCTCGTCAGCCAGTGAGAGAGAAGTCTACCCGGGCCCGGCCGGTTTTAAGTGAAGGCGTAATTCGGAGAATACGCTTTCCTGTTCGAGAAACGTATTCTCCCGCAGCTTCAGAGGGAAATACGTTTTCTCTGCAGTGAAAGCGTAAACACAGAAGGGCGCTTTCATTTTATTAGCCAGCGGCCGAATTGACTAAACAGTGAGTGTTAGTCGGTTAAGAGCTAAAATGGACAGTTTCTGTCTGTTTTATCACTTAACGAACGAACGGGCATTTCTCTGCGACCGTAACTCCGATTGAGGTAAAACCAACGCCCACGTCTTCAGATCGACGAACCCGTTCTGATGGTGTCATTTTCATAATGTTTTCACACTGTAAAAATGACCATTTTGCCCTTGCCCTTCAATCAGCCCCTCCGAGAGGGAAACTTTTCGGCAAATCTTCCCGGAGTGTTATTGCACTTCCACCCGGTGTATTCCTCTACCCCAGGCAAGCCAACCTCTTCCATGAGCTCCGGACTTGCGTGATGACTTTGCTTGCACCCTGTGTGTTCATTGTAGTACATCTGTATCACCTGTTAGCCTGCACTTGCATACACCTGTTATGTCATCTGTTTTAGATGTTAGCATTACGTTTCATCTAATATCATGCCTTGTTTCCATGCCATGCCCTGCCATGCTAGTAACAATATTTTGGATACCGTTATCATGTGAGTACCATGATCTGATATCTTGCCATGTTTGTCAACGTTGTAATGATTCTGCTATGCTGATGTTAAGTGGCTGTTCACACTTATAATTGTTAAGGTAATGGTGGGATGATGGAGATATATTGATAAACCTAGTCGGTTGATCAGAGTCACCTGTCCGGGCTTATCCGTGCAACCACATTTGCCGGTATGGGACGGCCTTGACTTGGTCTGATCGCGTGCTCTTTCACCGGTACCTCCAAAGAGGGAGGGTTATGCGCGCGCGCTGCCCTGGCCCGGTAGGTGGCGATAACCCTGTGAGCCCAGTTGAGTTGTTTGGGTACCCGTCCCCGTTTGGGACAGTTTAGTTTGGCCACGACGGTGGCAGGGTGTCACGAGGTGACACGGGGCCACCCAGGGCTTGACTCCAAGAAGGAGTGTGATGGCCGGTGGTACGATGGAAGAGTCACGGGTCAGACAGGTTTCGTCGGAACGTCGTTGGTCCACCCGAATGGGAGTACGAGGCCATGAGTTCCGTGGTGTGGGTAAAGTGTACAACCTCTGCAGAGTGTTAAATCTATTCGAATAGCCGTGTCCATGGTATTGGACAGCCCGTCCAGACCTCGTTAGGCGATCAACCGTAATGATGGTGGAAGAACCTGTCCTGCATGGACAGCAGATATTGTCAGGAGTATGGTATGTTAGCCATGAGATGGCTATGGAGGAGATGGTCAGATGACCGAAAGACTTGGATTTGGATCAGGTTCAGATTGGATCATGAGATATTCGGAATATGGACTATTTACTTGATGCATGCTTTACTTTACTGTACTTTACTTCAGTAGTTATTTGCTAAGATAACCCCGTTATATCTTGATGATTAATGCTGCTGGATGTTTAAACATGCCAGATAATTTTGCTACGACATGATGATTAATAATGCTAGATAGGTATGCTATGCTATGCTTGATTCGTGATTTCCTGTTAATTCCATGCCATGTTTAGAATAAATTCTTGCATAGCATAGGGTTGGCTTTGTCATCTGCTTGTTTGGATGCTATGTATTTGGTTGTCTTGCGAGTACATTCAAAGTACTCACCTGGCCTTGCACGTGGCCAGTTGCAGGAGAAGATTCGTCGTGCTAGATCGTAACCCAGCCAGTCCTGTGAGTTATGGAGCCCAGCCATAGACGATGTCACCGCTGAGCCAAGACCTTCGCTGCCATCTTAGTTAGCCTTGGAGCTATGTAATATTGTTGTAAGCAACAGTATTGTAATACTCCATTTAATATAATAAAGCCATTTTGTGCCTGGAATTGCTGTATCATGTCTTTGACGTGCGTCAGGTCTTATCCTGGGACTGGCGTGCGTCGGCCCTCTATCGGGGTGCCACACTTTCCGGCATTGTCCTCCTGTGATGTTTGTGGATGGTACATTCCTGACTGGTCAGTACAAAGGGCAAATCCTGACTGCTATTGGTGTGGACGGGAACAATCAAATCATCCCACTTGCCATGGCATTTGTGGAGGGTGAGAACTTTCCGAGCTGGGTATGGTTCTTCCGTTAAGTTAAAATTGCGATCGTGAAAGACCGACCAAACATGTGTGTCATTCATGACAGACATGCTGGTATATTGAAGGCCGTGAAGACACTAAGGAATCCAACAGCTGACGAACCAACACCTTGGAAGGACTTGCAGAGCCGGTGGTGCATGCGCCATCTTGGGGCTAATTTTTTCTCATAGTTTAAGAACAAACGGTTGATGAACTTGTTCAAAAAATTATGCAACCAGAACCAATAGCGCAAATACGAATTTATTTGGTCAAAACTAGATGAGTTTACTAAGAAGCAGGTCCGTGCGAGGAAGAAAATGGAAAAAGATCAGGTTAAATTAGCAGCACTCATCGCGGAGCTAGAGGAGCCAGTAGGTCTTTGTGACTTGCCAGTAATTGACCCTCCTAATACTCAAAGAAAGAAGGGCAGGGCAATAAAGAATTTTTCTGAGTGGATAGAGAAAGAGCCTCCGGTGAACTGGTCTTTGCTGCATGACACCCATGGAGCTAGGTATGGCCACATGACAACCAATCTTGCAGAGGTGTATAACTTTGTACTCAGAGGGAATAGAGCATTGCCACTCACAGCTATTATAGAGGCTGTATTCCATGGCACTTTGAGATATTTCAGAGAAAGGCACGAGTTAGCAAAGAAGCATATTGCAGATAACCAGAACACACCTTATTGTAGCCGTGTCATGGAGTACATGGCAAAGAAGATAGAGAAAGCAAAGAAGCACACTGTCAGACTCATAGGTAATCAGGAAAGGAGGTATGAGGTTCAGCTTCCTACAGATGGTTTTGGTTCTGCAAATGAGGTGAAGACGCACGAGGTAAAAATTGGAACGGAATTTTATCCAACTTGTGAGTGTACATGCAATAAACCGAAGTTGTTGCACCTGCCTTGCTCACATGTGTTGGCTGCCTGTGGCCAGATTGAGTTGGACGCTATCTCCTTCGTGTCCCCATACTATTTAAAAGATGCAGTACTCAATGTCTGGACAGGTGAGATGACAGGGTTTAGAGTCGTCGGCAATTTCAATAAGGTAAACGATGGGGAGAGAGTATACATCCCGGATCCAGAACTTCGGCGAACAAGCAGGGGCAGACGTAAGGTAAAGCGCATCCGAAATGATATGGACCAATCTGAAGCTGGTGGAGCAACCAGACAATGTTTGCTATGCGCGGCTTATGGGCATAGGATGAAATATTGTCCCGACCTGAACAAAGACGGTGCTTCCACATCGACGAGTGCTTCTACATCGACGACTGCGACAACAGTAGGAAGAGGCGTACGTGGTCATGGCAGTCGTGGTGGTCATGGCAGTCGAGGCCGAAGGGGCGGACGAGGAAGAAATAACTCACAAGCTATATAATGTGTTAGAAAATCAGGTATTACAGGATGTCCACTATTGTTGCAGCTCTGGTCATACGAGAGATTCCCTATTGGTCAACCCTATGTCTACGTTGATAGACCTTTTGGTTTGGAGGACATGGCTGGAACTTACGTGCCTGCTATCGGCGACTTGCCTACTATGGGATCTGTTTGGACACGGAGAGATTTTATTTTCATATTAAGTAACAACATGAATTACTAATGCTTATTTCTTGGCATTCAATAGTATTACTAATGCTTATTTCTTGTCATGCACAGAGACAGTTCGCGCATAGCCAGGTGAGGGGCTGCTAGCCCTCCTTCACGGCGCAGTTTGCTAGTTTGCACGAGGATCAAGTTATCTGGGAGCCATACTCCCATCAGGCTATATTATCCAGGTGTCCAGTTGGGATTTCTGGATTGTGCACTAGAGATCGGCACTATTGGATGACCAAGGCCAAGTTGGTGTTCGACGTGACGGTTGAGGAGATGGCTCTTCATAGGGTGATGAGACAGTTTGGTCTATGCCAAGAGCCTGACATTCCATTTATTCCACACTTACCAGATCACGTGCACAAGTAAGTAATACTATTTTAGTTCTCAGGTCTGCATTCAGAATTTCACTAATCATGTAACGCGCATGTCAATCTCAGGTACAGTCGCGCAGGAGGAAACAAGTCCCACGATTCTTGTCTTCGCGACATTAGCCCTTACGTGGATGAATGGACTACTGCGCCGACAAATATCTGGGATGAGGTTCGGCCCTTTGACTGGGATAAGTTCGGGTTGTATCTGCAGAGTTACCAGCATAGCACCAGGATCGACTTGGTTCCATCAGCAGCTCCTGATCAGATCGAAGCCCCTCTACCCAGCGATATGTACCCAACTGCCTCTGTTATGGGAACTAGACACCACGCGGTACGTGCTATGGTTCTCACTTGTTAAGTTTTTTCTTAATCTGAACATATACAATTGGTTGACTATTCGTATTGTCTGCCATATAACAATGACCTAATTGGTTAACCCTTCGTGTACAGGGTGACTTGACAAGCGAGGCGCTACAGGAGGTTTCCGCTTTAATGCAACGCTTTGAGAGGGGAGATAATATCCCACCGCGAGAGAACGTCTCATGGTTGAGGCATCTTGATGAGAAGCTACGGGGGATTTACGCAGCTGTTACATGTAGACAATCTTCGGATGTTGCTATTCCTCGTCCAGCACATTGTCCGCCACGCCACTCTCTGCAGCGTTCAGAACCTCGACCCTCTGTGCAGCATTCAGAACCACGACCCTCTGTGCAGCGTTCACAACCAGGGAGCTCTTCCTGGCAGCAGACACCTCCTTCACAACCAGGGAGCTCTTTCTTCCAGCAGCCACCTCCTTCAGAACCAGGGGGCTCTTCCTGGCATCATCAGATGGACCTAGGTAACACTACTTTGTACATTCTTTTAAACATTGTAGGTTCGCAAATCAATTTTACATGTTTTACTTTACCGCAGTCGGCAGTCAGTCGCAGCCGTTCATGCATTCAGTCCAGTCACCGATGCTTAGTGGTGCTAGTTCGTTCTTAGCCGGCGACGACGACGATGATGACCGAGCTGCAAACACCTATGAGTTCTCGCAGACAGTTCTTCACACTCCACCACCACCATTGACGCAGGAGACACAGACAGAAGAGGTTATCTATGGTCGTGGTAATCATCAGCGTCATCCACCGACTGATCGCTTATCGCCTTCCGGTCCTCGTCCGAGGAAGACCCAGATTCATCGTCGCCCCCCCCAGTGATATCGTTATCTATGTATGAGTCGTTATCTATATTAGTTTCAGACTATTCGCATATGTTACTATCGCACTTGCTTCTATCTGATCAGGATACATATATTGTTTTATGTATGCGAGAGACATATTACTATTAATCCGCATTGTTATTCGAGTTACATTTCCAAAGAGACTGCAACCGATAATTAAGATACAAGTACATCTCACATAAACGGTAGGACTGAACTTAAAAAATACAGCTTACATACTATATGAAGGCATCATCGTCATCCTCCGTCGATGCAGCACTCTTGCCCTTCGACGATGCGGTACTCTTGCCCTTCGACGATGCGGTACTCTTGCCCTTCGACGATGCGGTACTCTTGGCCTTGGTGCTCGGCATGAAGATATCATCTTCGTCTTCGCTGTCGGCAGTCCATAAATATGTATGCTCTGCTGCAATCCTTATAAAATTTTCACTCTTCGTCTGCACTACCTTCTTCCACCTTCCATGCAACCTAAGAAGTTCTTTACGTACCTCCTCATAGGTCCTTTCAGGCCACCCAGACATACGTAATGCGTGAGCCAACTCATTCTGTATGGTGTCACTACCGATGAGTTCGTCCCATGGAACTATCCTATTGTCCATCCTGAAATTGGTGGCTAGCCTAAGAAGACATTTGCTCATCTCAGGGTGAAAACTACGATCGAAAGTATAATCGGACATCTCGACTACACTAAAATGGACTGCTTATCCAACTCCGTGTGAAGGGGGTTTTATAGGTAGAGAGGAGAAAATGACGGGAAAGAACGACTGCGGTATGGAGGGAAAGGTGGCGGGAACATATGGCGGGAAGGGGTTGGCGGGAAACGGGTGGCGGGAAGGGGTTGGCGGGAAACGGGTGGCGGGAAGGGGTTGGTGGGAAACGGGTTGCGGGAACATATATCGGCACAGAGTTGGCGGGAAAATATTGAGGGAAATGAGGGGGAATGGTTGTGCAACAATTATAATGAATTTATTTGTAAAAAAACACTTAGAACCCCTCGGCCCACAGCACTGCCTACTACACTACACTGCACTGCCTACCCACCTTACTGTCAAGGGGATTTTATAGGAAGAGAGTAGAAAATGGCGGGAAATAATGGCGAGAAAGGGTTGACGAGAAAGGATGGCGGGAAAGGTAGGCCCGCGGAAGCATAAATAATATTTTTACAATATTTATAAGACGGGCAATCGTTGTACATCATTAATAAGTCAAATTTCACAAAAAAAAACATTTCGGCTTACCATGGGCCAACAGGAGCCCACTCGGCCGTGTGGAGGCCGACAGCCACTTGTCGGCTTCGTGTAGGCCGACAGGCCACTGGTCGGCCCACTGGTGGCCGACAGGCCCCCCATCGGCCTACTGGTGGCCGACAGGCCCCCCATCGGCCCACCCTAGGCCGACAACCCCCCATCGGCCCGCCCCAGGCCGACAGGCCCCCCGTCGGCCCAGCCCAGGCCGACAGGGTGCTATTTCTGATATTTTTGCATTCTGCCCAATAGTTTTCAAAAAGGCTATAAATTTAGTCATAGTTTTGAAAAAAAAATCTGGGCCTCTGCATCAGCATGATGTACACTATCATCTTTATTAATTATTCACCAAAGCCCGATAAAATGAATACAAGGATCAACCCAAAGCCACCTTCTAGGCAAACAAAGTCGCTACACCTACAAGTATATAGATGTGCCCTGTCCGCATGACATACACTATCTAATTCAGTGGCCTTAAGACCAGCCGGTCTAGGCGTTCCATAACGTTCACACAATATATAATGAGCTGCTCCCTCTGTAAACAAATGTAGGGCGTTTTTGCAGTGTAAAAACGTCTTACATTGGTGTACAGAGGGAGTCTTTTCCTAGAAAACTTTGTTACTAAGAATTTTCAATTTTGTATCCAACTATTGCGTGTGAAATAGGTGAGTTGGATAAGAGAGTTATCTTAAGATTTCTCAAATCCAAGGTGGAGATGTGATTCATAAGAATTTTGCTTCTGCAACAAAAAAAATTACGATTCAATCAGCCTAATCATCTCCAAGTTAATCCTAAATCACCAAGTTGTTTCTATCCATTCCGTTCAAACGCACTGACCAAATGGGAAAATGATGAATACACGAGATCAGGAAACGGACCCCCTCCCTCCCCTCCCTCCCTCCCCCGCCGCCACCCGCGAGGCGTCGAGGAGGGCTCCAAATCTCCGCCGCCGAACCCCCCCTCCGCCTCCCACCTCCTCCCTCGCCGCCGCCAAAGGGCGCGGCCGGGCAAAACCCGGTCGTCACCGGCGGTGGCGGGGCCCTCTCATCCCCCGCGCGTGGGGGTTGGCGCGGATCTGATCTCGCGGGCGGGGCGCAGCGCTCGGTGTCGGGCGTGGCGGCACCCCGGAGCTGTCCGGCGATGGTGGCGTGGCGTCGGGCGGTGGACGGCATGGCGGTGGTGCGGGCTGGTGTGGCGTCAGCGGCGGTGCTTCCGGCAGCGCCTCGACGTCGCGTCCGGCGCCGCGGGTTGCGGCTGACCGGGTCACGGGCGGCCCTCTCGCCGTGGTCTCTGGTGGGGGGCGGCGCGGTAGCGGAGGTGGTGAGCTACTCCCTCCCAGTCGGGCCCTCGCGGCTGGTTGGCGGCGCTCGGCTCGGGCGGGTCCCCCTGGTGGCGTCTCTGGGCGGCGGCGGCGACAGCTCGGCCGCCCTTCCGCTCCGGCGTCTGGCGGCGGCCGATGCCTCCCGGTGTCCTGGGCCTTCGACGCGGGGGCGGAACTCGGTTTCAGGGGGGGGGGGAGCTGGAGCCGGTATGGTGTCGGTCGCGGCCATGGGCCACTTCTCCACCTTCCCCTTCCCCCGGTCGATGTATGGTCGCGGCCCTTCCCGAGGTAGGCTGGCCGGCGGCGGTTCTGGAGGTGGTTGTGTTGGGGAACGTAGTAATTTCAAAAATTTCCTACACACACACAGGATCATGGTGATGCATAGCAACGAGAGGGGAGAGTGTGTCCACGTACCCTCGTAGACCGAAAGCGGAAGCGTTAGCACAACGCGGTTGATGTAGTCGTACGTCTTCACGATCCGACCGATCCAAGTACCGAACGCACGGCACCTCCGAGTTCAGCACACATTCAACTCGATGACGTCCCGCGAGTTCCGATCCAGCAAAGCTTCACAGGAGAGTTTCATCAGCACGACGGCGTGGTGACGGTGATAATGATGCTACCGACGCAGGGCTTCGCCTAAGCACCGCTACGATATGATCGATGTGGATTATGGTGGAGGGGGGGCACCGCACACGGCTAAGAGATCAATGATCAATTATTGTGTCTATAGGGTGCCCCCTGGCCACGTATATAAAGGATGGAGGGAGGAGGAGGCCGGCCCTCACAGGGCGCGCCCAAGGTGTGGAGTCCTACTAGGACTCCCTAGTCCTAGTAGGATTCCACCTCCCACATGGAATAGGAAAAGGGGAAGGGAGAAGGAGAAGGAAGGAAGGGGGCGCCCCCTTTCCCTAGTCCAATTCGGACCAGTCCATGGGGAAGGGGCGCAGCCACCCTTGAGGCATTTCTCTCCTTTCTCGTATGGCCCATTAAGGCCCAATACGAATTCCCGTAACTCTCCGGTACTCCGAAAAATATCCGAATCACTCGGAACCTTTCCGATGTCCGAATATAGCCTTCCAATATATCGATCTTTACCTCTCGACCATTTCGAGACTCCTCGTGATGTCCCCGATCTCATCCGGGACTCCGAACAAACTTCGGTCATCACATCACATAAACTCATAATACCGATCGTCACCGAACTTTAAGCGTGCGGACCCTACGGGTTCGAGAACTATGTAGACATGACCGAGACACGTCTCCGGTCAATAACCAATAGCGGAACCTGGATGCTCATATTGGCTCCCACATATTCTACGAAGATCTTTATCGGTCAAACCGCATAACAACATACGTTGTTCCCTTTGTCATCGGTATGTTACTTGCCCGAGATTCGATCGTCGGTATCTCAATACCTAGTTCAATCTCATTACCGGCAAGTCTCTTTACTCATTCCGTAATACATCATCCTGCAACTAACTCATTAGTTACAATGCTTGCAAGGCTTATAGTGATGTGCATTACCGAGTGGGCCCAGAGATACCTCTCCAACAATCGGAGTGACAAATCCTAATCTCGAAATACGCCAACTCAACAAGTACCTTCGGAGACACCTGTAGAGCACCTTTATAACCACCCAGTTACGTTGTGACGTTTGGTAGCACACAAAGTGTTCCTCCGGTAAACGGGAGTTGCATAATCTCATAGTCATAGGAACATGTATAAGTCATGAAGAAAGCAATAGCAGCATACTAAACAATCAAGTGCTAAGCTAACGGAATGGGTCAAGTCAATCACATCATTCTCCTAATGATGTGATCCCGTTAATCAAATGACAACTCATGTCTATGGTTAGGAAACATAACCATCTTTGATTAACGAGCTAGTCAAGTAGAGGCATACTAGTGACACTCTATTTTGTTTATGTATTCACACATGTATCAAGTTTCCGGTTAATACAATTCTAGCATGAATAATAAACATTTATCATGACATAAGGAAATAAAATAATAACTTTATTATTGCCTCTATGGCATATTTCCTTCAGTCTCCCACTTGCACTAGAGTCAATAATCTAGTTCACATCGCCATGTGATTTAACACCAATAGTTCACATCACCATGTGATTAACACCTATAGTTCACATCGCTATGTGACCAACACTCAAAGGGTTTACTAGAGTCAATAATCTAGTTCACATCGCCATGTGTTTAACACCCAAAGAGTACTAAGGTGTGATCAAGTTTTGCTTGTGAGAGAAGTTTAGTCAACGGGTCTGCCACATTCAGATCCGTATGTATTTTGCAAATTTCTATGTTTACAATGCTCTGCACGGAGCTACTCTAGCTAATTGCTCCCACTTTCAATATGTATCCAGATTGAGACTCTGAGTCATTTGGATCGGTGTAAAAGCTTGCATCGACGTAACCTTTTACGACGAACTCTTTTATCACCTCCAAACCGAGAAATATTTCCTTAGTCCTCTTAGGTGACTAAGGATAACTTTGACCGCTATCCAGTGATCTATCCCTAGATCACTATTGTACCTCCTTGCTAAACTCATAGCAAGGCACACAACTGGTCTGGTACATAGCATGGCATACTTTATAGAACCTATGGCTGAGGCATAGGGAATGACTTTCATTCTCTCTCTATCTTCTGCCGTGGTCTTGCTTTGAGTCTTACTCAACTTTATACCTTGAATACAGGCAAGAACTCTTTCTTTGACTGATACTTTTTGAACTCCTTCAAAACTTTGTCAAGGTATGTGCTTTGTGAAAGTCTTATTAAGCGTCTCGATCTATCCCTATAGATCTTGATGCTCAATACTTAAGCAGCTTCACCGAGGTCTTTTATTGAAAAATTCTTATTCAAGTATCCTTCTATGCTATCCAGAAATTCTATATCATTTCCAATCAGCAATATGTCATCCACATATAATATCAGAAATGCTACAGAGCTCCCACTCACTTTCTTGTAAATACAGGCTTCACCATAAGTCTGTATAAAACCATATGCTTTGATCACCTTATCAAAGCGTATATTCCAACTCCGAGATGCTTGCACCAGTCCATAGATGGATCGCTGGAGCTTGCACACTTTGTTAGCACCTTTAGGATTGACAAAACCTTCTGGTTGCATCATATACAACTCTTCTTTAATAAATCCATTAAAGAAATGTAGTTTTGACATCCATTTGCCAGATTTCATAAAATGCGGCAATTGCTAACATGATTCGGACAGACTTAAGCATCGATACGAGTGAGAAAATCTCATCGTAGTCAATACCTTGAACTTGTCGAAAACCTTTTGCGACAATTCGAGCTTTGTAGATAGAAACACTACTATCAGCGTCTGTCTTCCTCTTGAAGATTCATTTATTCTCAATGACTTGCCGATCATCGGGCAAGTCAACCAAAGTCCATACTTTGTTCTCATACATGGATCCCATCTCAGATTTCATGGCCTCAAGCCATTTCGCGGAATCTGGGCTCATCATCGCTTCCTCATAGTTCATAGGTTCGTCATGGTCTAGTAACATGACTTCCAGAACAGGATTACCGTACCACTCTGGAGCGGAACGTACTCTGGTTGACCTACGAGGTTCTGTAGTAACTTGATCTGAAGTTTCATGATCATCATCATTAGCTTCCTCACTAATTGGTGTAGGCATCACTGGAACTGATTTCTGTGATGAACTACTTTCCAATTCAAGAGAAGGTACCACTACCTCATCAAGTTCTACTTTCCTCCCACTCACTTCTTTCGAGAGAAACTCCTTCTCTAGAAAGGATCCATTCTTAGCAACAAATATCTTGCCTTCGGATCTGTGATAGAAGGTGTACCCAACAGTTTCTTTTGGGTATCCTATGAAGACGCACTTCTCCGATTTGGGTTCGAGCTTATCAGGCTGAAACTTTTTCACATAAGCATCGCAGCCCCAAACTTTAAGAAACGACGCTTAGGTTTCTTGCCAAACCACAGTTCATACGGTGTCGTCTCAACGGATTTAGATGGTGCCCTATTAAACGTGAATGCAGCTGTCTCTAATGCATAACCCCAAAACAATAGTGGTAAATCGGTAAGAGACATCATAGATCGCACCATATCTAATAAAGTACGGTTACGACGTTCGGACACACCATTACGCTGCGGTGTTCCAGGTGGCGTGAGTTGCGAAACTATTCCACATTTTTTAAATGAAGACCAAACTCGTAACTCAAATATTTGCCTCCGCGATCAGATCGTAGAAACTTTATTTTCTTGTTACGATGATTTTCTACTTCACTCTGAAATTCTTTGGACTTTTCAAACGTTTCAGACTTGTGTTTCATTAAGTAGATATACCCATATCTGCTCAAATCATCTGTGAAGGTCAGAAAATAACGATACCCGCCGCGAGCCTCAATACTCATCGGACCGCATACATCGGTATGTATTATTTCCAATAAGTCCGTAGCTCGCTCCATTGTTCCGGCGAACGGAGTTTTAGTCATCTTTCCCACGAGGCATGGTTCGCAAGCATCAAATGATTCATAATCAAGTGATTCCAAAAGTCCATCAGTATGGAGTTTCTTCATGCGCTTTACACCAATATGACCTAAACGGCAGTGCCACAAATAAGTTGCACTATCATTACTAACTTTGCATCTTTTGGCTTCAATATTATGAATATGTGTATCACTACGATCGAGATTCAATAAACCATTTACATTGGGTGTATGACCATAGAAGGTTTTTATTCATGTAAACAGAACAACAATTATTCTCTGACTTAAATGAATAACCGTATTGCAATAAACATGATCCAATCATATTCATGCTCAACGCAAACACCAAATAACATTTATTTTGCAATAAACATGATCCAATCATATTCATGCTCAACGCAAACACCAAATAACATTTATTTAGGTTCAACACTAATCCCGAAAATAGAGGGAGTGTGCGATGGTGATCTTATCAACCTTGGAATCTCTTTCAACACACATCGTCACCTCGTCCTCAACTAGTCTCTGTTCATTTTGCAACACCTGTTTCGAGTTACTAATCATAGCAACTGAACCGGTATCAAATACCCAGGGGCTACTATGAACACTAGTAAAATACACATCAATAACATGTATATCAAATATACCTTTGTTCACTTTGCCATCCTTCTTATCCGCCAAATACTTGGGGCAGTTCCGCTTCCAGTGACCAGTCCCTTTGCAGTAGAAGCACTCAGTTTCAGGCTTAGGTCCAGACTTGGGCTTCTTCCCGGGAGTAGCAACTTGCTTGCTATTCTTCTTAAAGTTCCCCTTCTTCTCTTTGCCCTTTTTCTTGAAACTAGTGGTCTTGTTAACCATCAACACTTGATGCTCTTTCTTGATTTCTACCTTCGTTGATTTCAGCATCACGAAGAGCTCGGGAATCGTTTTTGTCATCCCTTGCATATTATAGTTCATCACAAAGTTCCAGTAACTTGGTGATAGTGACTAGAGAATTCTGTCAATTACTATCTTATCTGGAAGATTAACTCCCACTTGATTCAAGCAACTGTAGTACTCAGACATTCTGAGCACATACTCACTGGTTGAGCTATTCTCCTCCATCTTGTAGGCAAAGTATTTGTTAGAGGTCTCATACCTCTCGACACGGGCATGAGTCTGAAATACCGATTTCAGCTCTTGGAACATCTCATATGATCCATGGCGTTCAAAACGTTTCTGAAGTCCCGATTCTAAGCCGTAAATCATGACGCACTAAACTATCAAGTAGTCATCATATCGAGCTTGCTAAATGTTCATAACATTTGCATCTGCTCCTGCAATAGGTCTGTCACCTAGCGGTGCATCAAGGACATAATTCTTCTGTGCAGCAATGAGGATAATCCTCAGATCATGGAACTAGTCCGCATCATTGCTACTATCATCTTTCAACTTAGTTTTCTCTAGGAACATATCAAAATTCAAAGGAACAGTAGCACGGGCCATTGATCTACAACAACATAGACATGCAAAATACTATCAGGTACTGAGTTCATGATAAATTTAAGTTCAATTAATCATATTACTCAAGAACTCCCACTTAGATAGACATCTCTCTAATCATCTAAGTGATCACGTGATCCAAATCAACTAAACCATAACCGATCATCACGTGAAATGGAATAGTTTTCAATGGTGAACATCACTATGTTGATCATATCTACCATATGATTCACGCTCGACCTTTCGGTCTCAGTGTTCCGAGGCCATATCTGCATATGCTAGGCTCGTCAAGTTTAACCCGAGTATTCTGCGTGTGCAAAACTGGCTTGCACCCGTTGTAGATGAACGTTGAGCTTATCACACCCGATCATCACGTGGTGTCTCGGCACGACGAACTTTGGCAACGATGCATACTCAGGGAGAACACTTTTACCTTGAAATTTAGTGAGAGATTATCTTATAATGCTACCATCAAACAAAGCAAAATAAGATGCATAAAGGATAAACATCACATGCAATCAATATAAGTGATATGATATGGCCATCATCATCTTGTGCTTGTGATCTCCATCTCCGAAGCACCGTCATGATCACCATCATTACTGGCGCGACACCTTGATCTCCATCGTAGCATCGTTGTCGTCTCGCCAACTATTGCTTCTACGACTATCGCTACCGCTTAGTGATAAAGTAAAGCAATTACAGGGCGATTGCATTGCATACAATAAAGCGACAACCATATGGCTCCTGCCAGTTGCCGATAACTCAGTTACAAAACATGATCATCTCATACAATAAAATATAGCATCATGTCTTGACCATATCACATCACAACATGCCCTGCAAAAACAAGTTAGACGTCCTCTACTTTGTTGTTGCAAGTTTTACGTGGCTGCTACGGGCTGAGCAAGAACCGTTCTTACCTACGCATCAAAACCACAACGATAGTTCGTCAAGTTAGTGCTGTTTTAACCTTCACAAGGACCGGGCATAGCCACACTCGGTTCAACTAAAGTTGGAGAAACTGACACCCGCGAGTCACCTGTGTGCAAAGCACGGCGGTAAAACCAGTCTCGCGTAAGCGTACGCGTAATGTCGGTCCGGGCCGCTTCATCCAACAATACCGCCGAACCAAAGTGTGACATGCTGGTAAGCAGTATGACTTGTATCGCCCACAACTCACTTCTGTTCTACTCGTGCGTATAACATCTACGCATAAAACCAGGCTCGGATGCCACTGTTGGGGAATGTAGTAATTTCAAAAATTTCCTACGCACACAGAGGATCATAGTGATGCATAGCAACGAGAGGGAAGAGTGTGTCCACGTACCCTCGTAGACCGAAAGCGGAAGCGTTAGCACAACGCGGTTGATGTAGTCGTATGTCTTCACGATCCGACCGATCCAAGTACCGAACGCACGGCACCTCCGAGTTCAGCACACGTTCAACTCGATGACGTCCCGCGAGCTCCGATCCAGCAAAGCTTCACAGGAGAGTTTCATCAGCACGACGGCGTGGTGACGGTGATGATGATGCTACCGACGCAGGGCTTCGCCTAAGCACCGCTACGATATGATCGAGGTGGATTATGGTGGAGGGGGGCACCGCACACGGCTAAGAGATCAATGATCAATTGTTGTGTCTATGGGGTGCCCCCTGGCCACGTATATAAAGGATGGAGGGAGGAGGAGGCCGGCCCTCACAGGGCGCGCCCAAGGTGTGGAGTCCTACTAGGACTCCCTAGTCCTAGTAGGATTCCACCTCCCACATGGAATAGGAAAAGGGGAAGGGAGAAGGAGAAGGAAGGAAGGGGGCGCCCCCTTTCCCTAGTCCAATTCGGACTAGTCCATGGGGAAGGGGCGCAACCACCCTTGAGGCCTTTCTCTCCTTTCCCGTATGGCCCATTAAGGCCCAATACGAATTCCCGTAACTCTCCGGTACTCCGAAAAATACCCGAATCACTCGGAACCTTTCCGATGTCCGAATATAGCCTTCCAATATATCGATCTTTACCTCTCGACCATTTCGAGACTCCTCGTCATGTCCCCGATCTCATCCGGGACACCGAACAAACTTCGGTCATCAAATCACATAAACTCATAATACCGATCGTCACCGAACTTTAAGCGTGCGGACCCTACGGGTTCGAGAACTATGTAGACATGACCGAGACACGTCTCCGGTCAATAACCAATAGCGGAACCTGGATGCTCATATTGGCTCCCACATATTCTACGAAGATCTTTATCGGTCAAACCGCATAACAACATACGTTGTTCCCTTTGTCATCGGTATGTTACTTGCCCGAGATTCGATCGTCGGTATCTCAATACCTAGTTCAATCTCGTTACCGGCAAGTCTCTTTACTCGTTCCGTAATACATCATCCCGCAACTAACTCATTAGTTACAATGCTTGCAAGGCTTATAGTGATGTGCATTACCGAGTGGCCCAGAGATACCTCTCCGACAATCGGGGTGACAAATCCTAATCTCGAAATACGCCAACTCAACAAGTACCTTCGGAGACACCTGTAGAGCACCTTTATAACCACCCAGTTACGTTGTGACGTTTGGTAGCACACAAAGTGTTCCTCCGGTAAACGGGAGTTGCATAATCTCATAGTCATAGGAACATGTATAAGTCATGAAGAAAGCAATAGCAACATACTAAACGATCAAGTGCTAAGCTAACGGAATGGGTCAAGTCAATCACATCATTCTCCTAATGATGTGATCCCGTTAATCAAATGACAACTCATATCTATGGTTAGGAAACATAACCATCTTTGATTAACGAGCTAGTCAAGTAGAGGCATACTAGTGACACTCTATTTTGTCTATGTATTCACACATGTATCAAGTTTCCGGTTAATACAATTCTAGCATGAATAATAAACATTTATCATGACATAAGGAAATAAAATAATAACTTTATTATTGCCTCTAGGGCATATTTCCTTCAGGTTGGGGTAGCAGATCTGAGCAAAGCCGAGGCCTTTGGTTGCTACGGGGTGGTCTCATGGTGGGGCAGCGGCCCTGGCGGTGGGAGTCGTGCGTTGGTCGTGGGCGGACTGCGCGGCTCGGATGCGGGCAGGCAACCATGGACGCTTGGGCGGCATGGCTGCAGGTGTTGACGGACAGGGGCGGCGGAAGAGTTGAAGCACCGGGGTACATCACCTACCCAGTCTGTGTACTGGTCGACGGTGACGGCGTCCGTGGACGTCGTGTCCTCCTTGCAGGCTCCGTCGTGGTGCTTCTACCCCTTCCATCTTACTCCGGGTGAAAACTCGATCCTCGGATCGGACGGTGGCGACGTTCGTGGTCGTGCCCTTCCTAGAGGCACCGTCTTGGAGTCCTCGGTCCGGCATGTCCGTCGCACATCCTCCCGGACGATCGCTCCTTGTGGTGGTGATCTCCGTCGGCTCTAAGCGGATCCGTTTTGCTCATCCTTTCGGTGCTTTGTAGTCGTAGTGGTTGTGTATCGGTGCCCGGCATTCATGTATCTTGCCTTGGGTGTGTGGTGTGTGTTTGTATCGAATGCTTTGTGGTTGTGTTCGTGCTTTATAATATAAAGCGGGGGAAACCCTTTTTCGTAAAATGGGAAAATGATTAACATCTTCACTAAATTCTTTAGTGCCGATGTGAACTCTCTTCATGTTCAATTAAACCATCTATTTTTTGCCATTATATTAGAATTCACACATGCACTGATGTCTGAACCCAGTTAGGAATTTGATCAATCTTACATCGATTTGACCACAAAGCGGGCTGCGAGGCATAACCTGGTACTAAAATTTGACCACCGATGTACTAAAATTTTCAATTAATAAAGGTGCGTTTAGGTCTTCATGTTTATTTTGCACCAAAAGTCACAATCTTTGCTAATAAAATGTACCGGAGAACCACATGACACGATAATTCAACAAGCTAAACTAATCAATAGTTTTTTTTAGAAAAGGAGGATGTACCCCCGGCCTCTGCATCTGGACGATGCATGCAGTCATTTTATTAATTATTCGCAAAGACCATACAATGTGATACATTAAAAAGCCTGAAGCCACCATCTTGGCAACGCTGTTGCTACTCCTATCCCCTTGATGAAGGTGTGCCAAATATCCGGGCCTAATACCAAACAGACATCACACCAAATCCTAACATCTAAAGCCGGATGCCCCATCCAAGCCACTACCTGGATTGGCTCACACACCGGTCCGGCACACTCCCAGTAAGCACCGCACGCTGCAAGGGCCATCACCTCCATCTTCCATCGATCCATCCTCAGAGCAGAACTGATGCAACGACCTTGCCAGGCCTCTCTGCAATCGACGCCACCATGATGCCAGACAACTTCCTCCTCCTGTGCGAGTCCATCTCCGCGCATCGGACGCCAAGTCTCCACTGCGCCATGCCGCCGAGATCCGCCGCCATCAATGTGTAATCTGAAGCACCGCTCCACCAAAGAAGCCTTCCACTGGTCCCTCGGCCCGTGTACACCTCCACGAATGACGCCCCCAAGAGGGAAGCGACACCATAGCGCCGCCGTCATCTGATCTACTGATCTAGGGTTTCCCCTGGAGGTAGCATAGAGTGGCCTTGAACTTCTCCACGGCGATGCCTTCAAGAAGGGAACGACGCAGACAGCGCCGCCACCGCCGGCCTTGGTAGCTAGCCGAGAGCAGGTTTTCACCCAGATCTGTTCAAAGAGCCTCCCTCAAGCATCTCGTGCACGGACTGCCGCCATCTCTGCCGCCGCCGCCTGACCGGCCATGGCACCACCACGGTGCCTACTGCCGGCGCCGCCAGGCCCACCACGCTTGCCTGTAGATGCACACCAGAACCGCCGGCCCGCCCAAGTCCATCTGGGCAAGACAAGGCCCGCGATCCCGTTCGCCGCCACAGGGGCGCCTCCGCCGCGGGGAGGTCGCGCCTCCGCTGACGCCGCCGTCACGCACGCCGTAGGGATCCCGCCGCTCCTTGCCGCCGGATCTCCGCCGTACCATGCACCGCCACCGCCCGGATATATCGCCACCACCGCGCGAGGGATAAGGCCCCGCCGCCGCCATCATAGGCCAGGCTTCGCCGGTGAGACCTCAGGCGGCGGCAGGACGAAGGAGAGAGGGGAGGAGGCCTAGGGCCGGCGGCGCGATCGCCCCCCGTGTCGCCTAGGGTTGGCGACGCGGGGGTGGGAGGTCTACAGGGACAACAATTACCACATGCCAATACCTGGCACACAGATTGGGCACTAATCAATAGTTAGTTGAAAAATCATCGGTAACTCCAATGGATGCACCTAGTGTTGCAACTTTGTTTTGTTACTTTTAGAAAGTTGTGGGAAAAATGTAAAATTACATTCAACATTCAACTCCAGATGATAAGGATCCCCTAAAAAAGGTTGTAAGTGATAATGTTGATCATTTGTGATAACACCGAGAGAAATCCTAGCAAAGCATCAAGAATATGTTCTTTAACATGATAGGCAGAAAGGAAGCAATCTTCTACCAGGAGAGGTCTCCAGATGGTCAACCTAATGCTCTACCCCTAGCTAGTAGCCAGTATTTCTATATGTGGACTGGTAATCTCTAAAAGGGCATGTGGGAATAGAACCGTATGCAACTATTCGCTCCATTTACAGGCTTCCCCCCAAAAGTGGAATATTGCAAGGTTATATTCTCCTATGTATGGACAATGTGGGCACTGGGCACAAGATCTACGACTTCTCCACAGTTCTGACTCTAGTTGAGTACAACTATATTAGCACAATGGGGACCTCTTAAACAAGAATGACCACACTAAGGAGGCAGCGTAATATTGTGTGCATTGCATAGAGTAGCAGTAGTAGCTTCATTTGTCGGTTCTACAGGCTTCTTAAGTGTTTTCGAATTAGCCATGCAGCAAATAGGTAATGAAGCTCCCCCCCCCCCCTAAAAAAACACCTGTATGGTGTAACGAACTTCTCTTATAATTCAGACATAGAGACACCGCTACGTCTTTTAGCTATTTTTCTAACATATATACATCTTTTTTTGTTTCTTTTTTACAAAAAACTTCCGATCTATTCATCTTCAATCATGGTAGTACATCTAGATCCGTAGACCACCTAACAACGATTACAAGCACTGAAGCGAACCGAAAGCGCATCGCCGTCATCGTCCCTCCCTCGCTGGAGCCGGGCAAACCTTGTTGTAGAAGACACTCGGGAAGTCGTCGTGCTAATCCCCCATAGGACCAGCGCAAGCATAGATCAGAAGGATCCAACCTGAAGATGCACGAACGTAGACGAACTACGACAAGATTCGAGCAAATCGACCAATGACAGATCCACCGGAGACACACCTCCACACGCCCACCGACGATGCTAGACGCACAACCGGAACAGGAACTAGGCGGGGAGAACCTTATTCCATCTTCAGAAAGCCGTCGCCGTCTCGTCTTCCTGAGCAGGACACAAACTCTAACAAAATTTGAAGGAACATCTAATGACGGAGCCCTCCCGCCGGCAAGGGCCAGGATCCACCGTGCCGCCATAGCCCTAAGGCCATCGGAGACGAGGCGGACCAGTGGCGGAGCCGGCGGGAGACGAGGAATTTTGCTTTGCTCGTCTAAAGGTTTAACTTAAAACTTAAAAGATGGTTTGAGAGGCGAGGAGTAAACAAATCCAATGAATATCAAAGGGATTCCCCGCAAAAAAAGAAAGAATATCAATGGGATTATTTTTTTGTTAAACAATGAGCTAAAAACTTGTCTTGATTCATCGATTAAGAGAGTTTTTCTTTTAAAACGGAATCGATTAAGAGAGTGTTTTATAAGTCAAAAAGCATGCTCTTGGCTCGTCTACGTAGGTGCGAACTCTTATTTAACAAACGTTGTTGTTTGGTCGGAGCTTTGTTCTTTTGTTTTCTCAAATGTTCAGAAACTTCCTACATGTATAACGTGGAGGTCCATCACCCGAAACTTTACCAATGTGTAGGTGGGAACTAAATTCTGATATTCGAATCACGACCAGCAACTTTACAAGTTGTCTGCAACAAGGATATGAATGCATCAGGTATATGGTCGTTGTTGCTGCTTTACAAGTAGACTGCAGGTGCCATATCGTATATGTAGTCACGTGCACGATGGTCCACAGTCCGCAAGCAGAATCGATACCCCCGGATGGGGAAATCCCAAATCATTTGGCCGGTGCGATGTCGTTCTAGAGTCCCGGATCATTTTTATTTTATTTTATTTTTGCGGGTGAGAGTCCTGGATCATATTAACTGTGTGCAAGAAGCTTGCACCAGCTTGTTGCGAATCGTTTTCCCCTGGCTTTTTATCTTTCAAGAAGAAACCAAAACCAAACATGTAGGGCGATATAGAATGTAAACAGCGTACGGCTTTATTTAAGAAGACAGATAGTAGGAGTAATAGAATTATGCATCGGTCCACTCTTCTAACAAGATACGTACGTACGTATGTAAGCTAGGCTTTGCTTCATTTTTCAAGGTCGGTCACTAGCCAGGAACTTTTTGCGTGTGCGCGCGCCAGTAAAATCCTCCCCCTGTCGTGGAAGTGGATCGAACGTGCATGATTCCCATCTCCATTCAGTGTCGATCGTGTGATCACCCGGTGGCTGGCTGACTCGTATCGCCCCGACCGGCGGCATGCATTGCACGGTGAGATGAGGCGTGGTGAGGTGAGGACGTACGTGAGCTCCGCCGACGTACGCGTGCTGCGCGGGTGCATGCATGCACACTCACGCGGCTCCGGAGTCCAGAGTTAGGCAGGTGACGACTCGTTGCACCCGGAGTGAAGAAGGGTATAAGCCACAGATTAGCATGCCTAACTGACTAACTGATTACTTAATTAACCAGCAGGATATGTGATACCCGCGAAAGGCAAATCCATCGAGATCAAGTGCGTGCTTGCTTTCTGCCTCAGTGTCGGCCATGGCACGCACGCACGCTCGAATCTCGACCGAGCCGAGAGTCAGACTCGATCGAGTCAAGTCCTGCGTGATCTCCGAACCGAAAGGCGTCGGAGAAACTCCCTATCCGACCGACCGGACCAGCTGGCCACCGAGCGAGCGGACTGCACGCATGCACGTGCAGCACGTACGTAACTTCCTCACATGACCACAGGAGGGACCGGTAATAACGGTCAGCAACATTCGAGTGACTCGTGTGGTGGTCAAGCTGCGTACGCGCGTAGAGTCCGAACATCTTGGCTCACACACCCTCAGTCTCTGTACAGGTGGATGTACGTGCGGTCTACGGTCTACATGTAGGCTTCGAGCTGGTCTTTTTCTTTTGTTTGAAAGTGGCGTCGAGCTAGTCGGGATAACGGATAATCGGATAAGGAAAAGCCTAACAAACAACACGTGTCACGTAACGTACGATCGAGGTGCAGTTCCGGCCTTGACCTGACCTACAGTACGTAGTACGTGCGTGGTGGAGTCGAGAGCGATTTCGACAGCGGTCGCGCACGCGCTCTCTCTGTCACGCACGCGTGTTTTCACCGGCCACGGCTCTCGCCAAATCGACAGACCGATCGAGGTACATACATGGATGCCGCGTGGCTGGCTCACGTAGCCCTTGCATGGATTCGGTCGACGAATGCAATTTCGTATCCTACCGGCCGGCAGGCGGCGGAGAGGTTCCAGTCAAAACTCAGAACACCAGCAACCATGATAACTTGGCTTGACCAATGGCACCTTGTGGATCATATATCCACACAAAAAACTCGTACATGCATGTTGCATAGAATGCTCCTGTCCATGCGAAAACATGGCTCGTGAACCTGATATTAAATTTCACGGACATCGACTGGTGCATGAACCCATGCACCACCGCTGCATGCATGACCACCACCTACGCGTGGCTAGATGCGCTAGTACAAAGAGCAACCTACTCCCAAAAAAGCCTTAGGATTCCTCTGCCTTTCGCGGACACCGCTGCCGGTCTGCCTCGTCTTCGGGTCATAGGGTCATGGCGGCGCGGTGGATCTCGGCCCTTGTCGGTGGAAGAATTATGCTTTTAAATGTTCTTTTGAATTTTGAATGTGTTTGTGTCCTGCTCAGAAAGACGTGACGACGGCGGCTTCCTGGAGATGGAATAAGGTTCTTCCCGCCTAGTCCCCCGTCCCGATGGTGTTTCTAGCATCGTCGGTGGACGTGTGGAGGTCTGTCTCCGACGAATCTGTCCTTGTTGAATTTGCTTAGATCTGGTCGCAATTCGTCTACGTTTGTGTTTGTTCAGGTTGGGACCTTCCAATCTAGGCTACTTCATCGGCAGTGGTTGCTGTTTTGTTGCGCTGGTCTATGGGGCCTTAGTGTATGATGATGGAATTGAACGATGTATTGATCAGGTGTAATCGCACGTATATATGATGTACAACGGTGGGCCACGACCTCAACTATAAAAGGAACTAGGAGGTGGGCCAGATACACGATTATGCACATAACACATATATTCAACACCCCCCGCAGTCGAAGCGGCGCCATTGCTGACGCAAAGACTGGACTGGAACTCCTCGAATGACGGCGTAGGCAAGCCCTTGGTCATGATATCTGCAAATTGTTGGGATGTAGGAACGTGTAGAACACGAACATGGCCAAGAGCCACTTGATCCCGAACAAAATGAATATCAAGCTCAATATGCTTGGTACGACGATGGTGAACCGGGTTGGCGGAGAGGTAGACTGCCGAGACGTTGTCGCAGTAGACCACCGTTGCCCTGTCGACAGGATACGAAAGCTCCTGGAGAAGCTGACGAAGCCAGCAACACTCGACGACGACATTAGCCACAACGCGATACTCAGCCTCAGCACTGGAACGGGAGACCATAGGCTGCCGCTTGGACGACCACGAAATAAGTGATGGGCCAAGGAAGACACAGTAGCCCGAAGTGGAGCGACGGGTGTTGGGGCAGCCGGCCCAGTCAGCGTCGGAGTATGCGGTGAGGACGATGTCGGTGGAGGCGCGCAACATGATGTCGAGATCCATAGTGCCACGGATATAGCGGAGAATCCGCTTGACGGAGGCCCAATGAACATCCCGAGGTGCATGCATATGAAGGCACACCTGCTGAACTGCGTACTGTAGCTCCGGTCGAGTGAGAGTGAGGTACTGAAGAGCCCCAATGATGGACCGGTAAAAAGCAGCATCCGAAGCATGAGAACCATCCGTGGCAGAGAGCTTGGCCTTCGTGCCGACGGGCGTGGCGGCGGGTTTGCAATTAAGCATGCCAGCACGGTCAAGAAGCTCATGGGCGTACTTCCGCTGGTGAAGGAAGAAACCATCCGAACGACGCACCACCTCAACGCCGAGGAAGTAGTGCAAAGGACCCAAGTCCTTGATGGCAAACTCAGCGCGAAGACGATCAGTGAGCTGACTGAGGAGGCCAGGCATACATGCCGTCAGGATGATGTCGTCGACGTAGAGGAGCAGATATGCAGTGTCGGCGCCCTGGTGATAGAGAAACAGCGAGGCATCGAAGCGTGTAGAGCGGAACCCAAGCTGATGAAGAAACGCAGCGATGAGCCTGCTTGAGCCCATACAAGGACCGCGAAAGCAGGCACACGTGGTCTGGATGTGTCGGATCAATGAACCCCGTGGGTTGCTGACAGAAGACCTGCTCCTCGAGATGACCATGAAGGAAGGCGTTGGAGACGTCCATCTGGTGCACCGGCCAGGCGCGAGAGACCGCAAGGTGTAAAACCGTGCGGATCATCCCGGGCTTAACCACCAGAGCGAAAGTGTCGGTGAAGTCGACGCCAACACGTTGACGAAAGCCACGAACAACCCAGCGCGCCTTATAGCGGTCGAGGGTACCATCGGGACGGAGCTTGTGTTTGAAGACCCACTTCCCGGTAATCACGTTGGCGTGCCGGGGACGGGGAACAAGCTGCCACGTCCGATTGCGCTGCAAGGCGTCAAACTCCTCTTGCATCACAGCCATCCAGAGTGGGTCACGAAGAGCAGCTCGAACGGAGGACGGCAAAGGCGACGGCGTAGAGGTGGATGTCGTGTGGACGTACTCATCCGAAGCATACCGCGAGCTCGGTCGAAAGACACCCGCACGAGCGCGGGTAACTGGACCAACCGCAGGTGGTGGTGTAGGACCCGCGGCCACCTGTGATGATGCACCCGAAGGCGTCGAAGTCGCAGCCGAGGGCGACGCGTCGGCTGAAGGCGGTGCCGCGGAAGACGAGTCCGCGGGCGAGGCCGACCCGTCTGGCGACAGCGGCAATGAGGCGGCGGAAGCCACAGGCGACGCCGAGCCGGTAGGCGAAGGCGGCGTCGAGGCAGAGGGGCCCGCGGGGCTGGGGAGCCTAGCGCCGGACCCAGAGGGAGCCGCGGTCGGGTGACGCGCCTCAAAGCCAGGGGGCGGGCCGAGGGCGGCACGCGAGCGCCCCGGGCGAGGGGCCGACGATCCCACGCCGTCAGCGACCGGCGATGGAGGGGCGGCCGGAGGTACCTGCTGAAACGGAAACACATGCTCATCAAAATAAACGTGCCGAGAGGTGAACACGCGATGGGATACAGGATCGTAGCACCGATAGCCCTTGGAGTTGGGAGGGTAGCCGATGAAGATGCATGCGACAGAGCGTGGTGCAAGTTTATGAGGAGAAGTGTCGGCAGTTCTAGGATAACATAAACACCCAAAATTACGCAAACCATCAGATGAGGGTGGCGTACCGAAGAGGAGGTGATGAGGTGCATAGTTCCAACGCGGGCGACATGGCCGGAGATTAAGAAGGAGCGACACGGTAGCGAGTGCATCCGGCCAGAAGTGGGGTGGCACGTTGGCATGAAACAGGAGCGTGCAAACGGAATCATTAAGAGTGCGAAGGACACGTTCGGCTCGACAATTTATTGTGAAATATACGGGCAAGTGAGACGAAAAACTGTGCCATGGCGTGAGAGAAAGGTGCGGAAGGCAAGGTTGTCGAACTCTTTTCCATTGTCAGTCTGAAGAGCAAGAATGGGACACCCAAACTGCATGCTGACATAGGAGTAAAAAGTCGTCAAGGTGGAAAGAGCATCCGACTTTCGCCGCAAGGGAAAAGTCCACACATAATGAGAGTTGTCATCAAGAATAACCAGATAATATAAGTAGCCCGAATTACTAGGAACTGGAGAGGTCCACACATCACTATGGATCAGCTAAAAAGGAAAAGAAGCAATGGTGGTGGAATTATTAAACGGAAGGCGAACGTGTTTGCCAACGTGACAAGCATGACAAGTATGATCCTCTATCTTATTACAACTGAAACTGAAACTCCTAAGAATATGACGAGGAGTGACGGGGTTGGGATGACCCAGACGAGCGTGCCAAAGATCGACGCCAGCGGAGAGAGCAACCGGAGCGGTGGTGGTGGAGGAGGGCGGATGCACCGGATAGAGCTCGTCGGGGCTGTCACATCGGTGAAGTACCATCCTGGTTCGAGCGTCCTTGACACAAAAACCAAGTTCATCAAATTGAACAGTAACAGGATTTTCATGAGTGAAACAACGAACGGAAATAAGATTTTTAATGAGATGAGGTGAAACAAGTATGTTAGACAAGGATAAAGGCATGGAATTAGAAGGAAACGAAGTGTGCCCAACATGTGTGATGGGAAGGGTGGAACCGTCACCGACAGTGATGCGGGTGGCGGTGGTGACGGGAGAGAAAGAGGCAAGATTACCAGGATGAGCGAACATATGAGCAGTAGCCCCGGTGTCCACGTACCAATCGCCACCGCCGGTGTAGTTGTTCGGTGAAGGAGCGGTGTGAAGTGCGGCGGGCAGCGCCGGGTCCCAAGGCGCCGGAGGCAGCGCCGACGGAGGTGACGGAAATGCCATCGGGAAACTATAGCCGCCACTCAGCTGCGGCGGTGGGTACCCTCCGTACGGCTACGGGGCAGCGTAGTATGCCTGATGCGCCGGGGGACGTGGCACTGGAAGAGTCGGGGCCGGTGCCCGCGGGACCGGCATGGTGTACGCGTGGACTACACCGGTCCACGGGTTGTACCCACCGGCCCACGACGGAGAGGCCTGCGGCTGCTAGTGGTGACGAGGGGGGCCCGTGGGCAGCTGCTGTTGCTGCTGGCCACCGCGCCGGCCACCCCGACGCCTATCAGTAGGGGGCGGGTGGGGCGGGCGCGCCGTAGGGGGGCGTCAGTAGGGGCAGCAGCGGTGGCTGCTGCTGCTGGTAGGGCGCGGGGGCCCGCGGCTGTGGAGGAGCGGCGGGCGGTGGTGGAGGACCGCCGCAGGTGGTGCCGGTGGCAAGGGCGGTGTGCATGGCCCGATTCTTGACTTGCTTCATCCGACACTCCTCCAACCGGAGATAGGCCACGAACTTGGCGAAGGAGGGCTCGGGGATGAGCGTGAGGTTCGCCGCGGCGTTGCCGAAGTCCTCGTAGGCCGGCGGTGAGCGTGCTGAGGAGGAGATCGTCATCGATCTTCACGCCGATGTCGCATAACTCGTCAGCGAGAGTCTTGAGACGGCGACAGTAGTCGTCGACGGAGGAGTTGTCTTGGTGGCACCCAAAAAACTCTTGCTGCAAAAAAAACGCGACGTTGGAGACGATTGTCGGTGAAGAGTCTGTTCAGCTTGGTCCAAACGGCAAGGGCGTCATCACCGTCTTGCACGACCGAATGAAACAGGTCCGGCAAGATGGTGAGTAAGAACCACCGGATGAGCGTGGCGTCGACGATGGACCACTCATGATGCGCGGGCACGAGGCTGGAGTCGACGGAGCCGTCCACGTGGTCAAGGAGGTTGTACTCCCGGAACACGAGGGAGAAGTACGTCTTCCATGACTAGTAGGAGGAGTCCGTCTGAGCGAGACGGACCGGAACCCGCTCCTAGATGTTGAGGTTGCGGATGTCGGCAGCATCGGGGGTGTAGGGGCCGGATTTCCGGGACATAAATCCCAGCAAATGACCCTTGTGTCATCACCAGCCCTAGGATTACTGTTCGCTGGTGGACACTTCCTTGATACAACATTCCAAGCAATTACAACATATTGAGTACAAGACCATAAAGGTCCAACGAATATAGCAAGGATCTCTAGTGGTGGATGACGGAAGCGACTCATGGATCTCCAACGTTGATGGGACTCCATTCCCACGGGAACAGCTGGCCTGGATAACTCCTATCTCGCGTGGCTGCTATCCTCGAATCCTAGGTTGCCGGGTGTCGTCGCAGTGCTCCTCTCTGAATCATGATCTGGCCAAGACAATAGCCAGGGACAAGCCAGTGAGTACGTTTGAATGTACTCGCAAACATGATGAACCCAAGATATACCGAATGCATATGCTCATGATGAATTAAACTGTATGCATGTGCTGACTGAAAATTAAAGCATGGCATAATGAATATTCATACGACGCGAAAGGATAAATAAATCATGTTAGTAGTAAATCAACGAAATGAATTGGAACATCGGGTGTTGGACCGCCCGAGGAATTCCAAGAACATTGCCAAGCGGGTGTCTGAATGCGACGCCTCGAGAGGTCTTGAAAAGAAATGCCAAACGGGTGTCTAAAAGCGACGCCTCGAGAGGTCTTGAAAAGAAATGCCAAACGGGTGTCTAAATGCAACGCCTCATGAGGTCTTAAAAATAAATGCCACAGTCGGGTGTCTGAAGCGACGCCTCATAAAGGGCTTATAAGAAAATAACATGAGTATCCAGGTGGACTAGCCATCCCAAGTGATACTCAGAAAAGAAAAGAAAAGAAAATGAGTATCCCGGGTAGTCTAGCCATCCCAAGAGATACTCAGGATTTCACATAAGAGGAAAAGGTTAGTCCATAATAATACTTAGGTCAACAACAATATACATCACATCACCAGTAGTGACAATACACATCCTGCAAAATGGACCATGATCCATTTAATTATTTCCTCCGGAGACTGACAATAAAACCAACACTTGACCAACCCAGACTGTAATCCGTAACTGCGGACACGGCTATTCGAATAGGTCTTATACTCCGCAGAGGTTGTGCTCTTTAGCCACAAGTAAATGATTTCTTTAGTCAACCCCAAGACGTTGAGTAATTTCGATTACGGTCTTTGGGATGAAAACACACCTGACCCGCACATACCAGTTTTAATCCATCAAGCCAGGAATCACCCAAAACAATGATAAAGTAAAACTCTAAGTGGGAAGGCCTCACGCAACGGCCTCCAATAGTGTGAACATTCAGCTTCGGTCCCAGACTGGTCATTCATGCCCCCGGACCAAGTGACATAACTACTGGGGCCAATAGTATCATTCCCTATGGCCTCTTTGCACGGTGTGCGCAGGAGAGGGGTTATCAACTTACCGAACCATACCCTACCTATGGGAGGGACATGTGGTAGCACGAATCAAGTATAGGGGTTACCGGCACAAGACTCGATCTAGGGTCAACTCAGGAGGTGTAAGTTTTCCTGCAGTGGTTAGCACAATATAATACCTTGGCAGTACCCAACAGGGTCACCACCTGGTATGTCCCAACATACCCTCACTGATCATTCTCGTCACAACGAGATTTCAGTCTCACGGTCACTTTTCTCGTGACTGGTTCTTCCTGCAAATTAGCCTGGACCAACACATGCACATATGGCACATGAAAATAACCCTACTCACTTATACTTCATGTTTAAATGAAGATAAAATACCATCAAGGGGGATCATGCATGTATGACCAATACTATGCAAATTTCATATGAGTTCAACATATTCATAATTCAATTCTACATGCAAACAAACACTATGCATTCACCATATCATGTGTTCAAGATGCTTGCCTTGAGCATGCAGAAAGATTGGGTACACTCCAATACTTTGAAATTTTTATCTTCCCTCCATTCTCCTATTTTCAAAAATATTGCAATTACCACATAATTCCAAAACAGTACCAAAAAGTGTTTCATAATTTTTTGAAATAAATACTAAAATAACTAGATGGAAAATGAGGGATGTCAGAAAAAGAATCAAGTCATTTGGAGTTTTGGTTTAAAAACTAGAGGCAGTCAAATTTGTGGTCAAATCTGTTTTTAAATAAAACATAAAAAGAAAACCTTCGGCTGGAAATACGCTTTACTGATAGAGAAAGTGTATTCTCGGAAAATACGCGTTCAGACTAAATAGAAAAGAAGAGAAGTCTGACGGGTGGGTCCCACCCGTCAGGTTTGAACTTGGGCGTGCTTCGCGCCGAAACAGAGAAGGAAGGGGAGGTCACCGGCGGCGATCGACAGCATAGCAGGGGATGGCGATGGTGCAGGCGTGCTCGTGGAACCTTTCTGCATCGGTGGGTGGTGGAGTTGGCCGCCAGCGTGCACCATAGCGACGGTAGCGTCAACTCCGGCGGACGGCGGCTTCGGGTGAAGTGGGATCTCGTCGGAGGGACCTTCAATCGTCAAATTGACGTGCGGGACAAACGAGGGAGTGGATTAGGAGGCTACTGGTGAAATTTGAGAGGTGGGGGTGGACGGACGACGTCGGCTTCTTCTCGGAAGCAGAGGCGGATCGGGCGGCCGGAGTTGGAGAAGAAGACCTCCGCGAGGCCGTTCGATCCCTCTGGAGTGTGATTGCGGATGGGTAGAGGTGCGGTGAGTTTGAAACGAGGCCCGGGGCGGCCTTTATACAGGCGGGCGGAGATGGCCGGAGCGGAGTGGATCACGGCAGAGTAATTCCGGACGATGGGGTTGGTTGGGATCGGTTGGCTTGGATGGTGGCCATAAGTGAGGTCGGTGGAAGCTCCCCGAAGTGCCAGCACTCACGATTTCATCCTCTACCCACTTCTCCATAGTGGAGCCCGAGTACGGACATGGCAGACGGTGCCAGCTCCGGCGACTGACAGCGAGGCCCTGGGTGGTTTGGATGGTGGTCTGGCGTCGTGAGGTGGTGCCGCGTGGAGGGAGAGATAGGCATGGACGGTGCAGTGAAGTGAATGCGCGGAAGGGGCCGAGGCTATCCATCTGCCGCCATGGCGTGGGCGGCGGCCGTTGCACCGGTTCGATGCCCTGCTGGTCGGCGATGAGAGGCTGGCGCGCGGGCCAGGGCGTCGTCTAGAAGGTTGGTATTGAAGGGGAGGAGGAGTGGAGTGCACGGCCGTGTTCGTCTGATCTTTTGCCTAAAATTCTGTTTGGTGCACAGAAGGTGTTCGACAGAATGCCAATGCTAGCTAGGCATTTTTGAAAAATATGAATTTTTTTGTGGGATCTCTTTGATGCAATACTGAGTTGGTGTAAAAATTTCAGAATTTTTGGAGTAGGGAAGATATGGTTTTGAGCAAGGATTCCAAATCTGGTCCAAATTTCATTCAAATGAAATTAGAATTATTTGAACTATGGACCTGAATAATGTTGGAGGAATTGAATGTAGGTACTAAGGTCTTGCTGTGGAAATTTTGGTGAGGTCAGAAAGGTTAGGGAGAATGGAGTTCCTTTGTAAACTCAAAGAATGCTAAGAAGTGATGATGGTTAGTTTTGGAAATATTTAAATTGGTAAATGAAACTTTTGGTGAAAGAAATTGCATTGGGTAGTGTCATAGGGCAGGAGAGGTGCTTGAGGGAATTTAAAAAAATAAATTTGAGATAGTTTTAGTGCAACAGACAAATTCAAGCATTGAAAATGCTATCTTGTTGGCAAATTTTATTCTGAAAATATTTCCTATTGGTATTTAAAATAGAAAAGAAAAGATTTAAGAAAACAACCACAGCCCACAATACTAAAAAGAAAAACCTAAATGGAGGGAAGAATTTTGGAAAGCAGAGAACAGAGAAGGCTCTTGAATTAATAAATGACCTAGTATAATTCTAAAATTTATTTCTAGCCAAATTTTACTTAATAAAATTATGGTTAAATTTTTGGGGTGTTACAAACTCTACCCCCCTTAAGGAAAATCTCGTCCTCGAAATTTGTTAGGGTGGTCACCAGAATTACGTCTACCATTCCGAGGGAATACTACTGAAAGAATTATTTAGCTCACATGGTTCAACCGCAGTTACAGTGAGGGTACTGATGATTGGTGCAACTATAGTGAGGTACTGGTGCTGTGGATTTAACTCTACAACTAGGGCAACTGAGGATTTGCTATTCAGAGCTACGACAAATTTGGAAAAAGTACAATTTTCAAATTCCAAATTTTGCTTGCCTTACTCCAGTGCACAGCGCTCTCTCCTGCTGACAGGTGGACCCAGGTTCCACTGTCAGCCCCTTCTTCTTCCTCCGGCCCTCCTCTTTCTTCTCTCTCGCCTGCGTCCTCACGCACTTACCCTATCTGCGGTGCCTAGCGTGCAGGGCATCTAGGGCCATACTGTGGTAGTGCACGGTGTGCTTGCTGCCGGCGCAGTGTGCACTTACCTCGCGAGCCAGCACCTTGTCAGCACTGCTCGCAGATTCGCCTCCGAACACCGGCGATCGAGCGGCAAGTGGAGCTGGTGGACTTTGCTCATCGTGCACCGAGCTCGAGCTATAAAAATGACCACGATCTCTCTCTTCTCTTCCTCACACCTTGCCTCACTTCCTCCTCTTCCTCCTTCTTCTTCTGGTTGCAGGAGCTCGAGACGAGGGCTAATGTAGGACGTGGCTCCGGATCTGATCACGATTCTCCTGGTCAGAATGCTGGCGGCATTAGTTGGATTCTCGCTACTCCTGTGTGCGATGATTCTAGATGATCGCCGTGATGCTGCTGCTCGAGTGTTGGCTCTTCGTGGCGGTGGTGGATATGAGGATTAGTGATCGGTGTCGGGTGCGAGTGGTTGTTAGCGTGTGTGGCGGTAGGTTTGCAAAATAAATATCGGGAGTCTTTCTACGGAAAGAAAATATTGTGGTGCGGTGTTAGTGATCCGGTGAACGTGGTGTTTGATTAGGTGCCAAGGGTGTGTGGTCTCTGCACTTAGTGCATGTGGTGAAGTGAGTGTGGCTGTAAGCCCAATGTTGCGGTGGTGCAGGAATTAACTCTGTGTTGAGAAAAAAAAATTGTCGCGGTGGTCCTTAATAAAATCTCAGCCCGAGATTTGTTAAGGGTGAAAAAAATCGATTGTAAACCATGGCAGCAAAATCACTGTGATTGTCGGTTAGGGTGATAGGTTGGGCACCGACTGCTGAACGGTGTCGGCTGGCCCCTGCAGGCTGCCAGATAGGACATGAGTGACTATGGACACCGAAGGATGTGGATAGTGTGGAAATCTAGGGATAGCGACCAGGCTAGGATAGGATTAGCCAATGGTCAGCCTGGCTCTCATACCAAGGTTGTAGGGGACGGATTTTCGGGACATAAATCCCAGCAAATGACCCTTGTGTCATCACCAGCCCCAGGATTACTGTTCGCTGGTGGACACTTCCTTGATACAGCATTCCAAGCCATTACAACAGATTGAGTACAAGACCATAAAGGTCCAACGAATATAGCAAGGATCTCTAGTGGTGGATGGCGGAAGCGACTCGTGGATCTCCAACGTTGATGGGACTCCATTCCCACGGGAACAGCTGGCCTGGATAACTCCTATCTCGCGTGGCTGCTATCCTCGAATCCTAGGTTGCGGGGTGTCGTCGCAGTGCTCCTCTCTGAATCATGATCTGTCCAAGACAATAGCCAGGGACAAGCCAGTGAGTACGTTTGAATGTACTCGCAAACATGATGAACACAAGATATACCGAATGCATATGCTCATGATGAATTAAACTGTATGCATGTGCTGACTAAAAATTAAAGCATGGCATAATGAATATTCATACGACACGGAAGGATAAATAAATCATGTTAGTAGTAAATCATTGAAATGAAATGGAACATCGGGCGTTGGAATTCCCGAGGAATTCCAAGAACAGTGCCAAGCGGGTGTCTGAATGCGACGCCTCGAGAGGTCTTGAAAAGAAATTCCAAACGGGTGTCTAAAAGCGATGCCTCGAGAGGTCTTGAAAAGAAATGCCAAACGGGTGTCTAAATGCGACGCCTCGAGAGGTCTTGAAAATAAATGCCACAGTCGGGGTCTGAAGCGATGCCTCATAAAGGGCTTGTAAGAAAATAACATGAGTATCTAGGTGGACTAGCCATCCCAAGTGATACTCAAAAAAGAAAAGAAAACAAAATGAGTATCCCGGGTAGTCTAGCCATCCCAAGAGATGCTCAGGATTTCACATAAGAGGAAAAGGTTAGTCCATAATAATACTTAGGTCAACAACAATATACATCACAGCACCAATAGTGACAATACACATCCTGCAAAATGGACCATGATAAATTTAATTATTTCCTCCGGAGACTGACACTTGACCAACCCAGACTGTAATCCATAACCACGGACACGGCTATTTGAATAGGTCTTATACTCTGCAGAGGTTGTGCTCTTTACCCGCAAGTAAAGGATTTCTTTAGTCAACCCCGAGACGTTGAGTAATTTCGATTACGGTCTTTGGGATGAAAACACACCTGACCCGCACATACCAGTTTTAATCCATCAAGCCAGGAATCACCCAAAACAATGATAAAGTAAAATTCTAAGTGGGAAGGCCTCACGCAACGGCCTCCAATAGCATGAACATTCAGCTTCGGTCCCAGACCGGCCATTCATTCCCCCGGACCAAGTGACATGACTAATGGGGCCAGTAGTATCATTCCCTATGGCCTCTCTATACGGTGTGCGCAGGAAAGGGGTTATCAACTTACTGAACCATACCCTACCTATGGCAGGGACATGTGGTAGCACGAATCAAGTATGGGGGTTACCGGAACAAGACTCGATCTACGGTCAACTCAAGAAGTTTAAGTTTTTCTGCAGTGGTTAACACAATATAATACCTTGGCAGTACCCAACAGGGTCACCACCTGGTATGTCCCAACATACCCTCACTGATCATTCTCGTCACAACGAGATTTCAGTCTCACGGTCACTTTTCTCGTGACTGGTTCTTCCTGCAAATTAGCATGGACCAACACAGGCACATATGGCACATGAAAATAACCCTACTCACTTATACATCATGTTTAAATGAAGATAAAATACCATCAAGGGGGATCTTGCATGTATGACCAATACTATGCAAATTTCATATGAGTTCAACATATTCATAATTCAATTCTACATGCAAACAAACACTATGCATTCACCATATCATGTGTTCAAGATGCTTGCCTTGAGCATGCAGAAAGATTGGGTGCACTCCAATACTTTGAAATTTTTATCTTCCCTCCATTCTCCTATTTTCAAAAATATTGCAATTACCACATAATTCCAAATAGTACCAAAAAGTGTTTCATAAATTTTTGAAATAAATACGAAAATAAACTAGATGAAAAATGAGGGATGTCAGAAAAAGAATCAAGTCATTTGGAGTTTTGGTTTAAAAACTAGAGGCAGTCAAAGTTGTGGTCAAATCTATTTTTAAATAAAACATAAACAGAAAACGCTTCGGCTGGAAATACGCTTTACTGATAGAGAAAGCGTATTCTTGGAAAATACGCGTTCGAACAAAATAGAAAAGAAGAGAAGTCTGACGGGTGGATCCCACCCGTCAGGTTTGAACTTGGGCGTGCTTCGCGCCGAAACAAAGAAGGAAGGGGAGGTCACCATCGGTGATTGACGGCATAGCAGGGGATGGCGTTGGTGCAGGCGTGCTCATGGAACCTTTCCGCATCGGTGGGTGGTGGAGTTGGCCACCGGCGTGCACCATAGCGACGGTAGCGTCAACTCCGGCGGACGGTGGCTTCGGGTGATGTGGGATCTCATCGGAGGGACCTTCAATCATCAAATTGATGTGCGGGACAAACGAGGGAGTGGATTAGGAGGCTATTGGTGAAATTTGAGAGGTGGGCGTGGACGGATGACGTCGGCTTCTTCTCGGAAGCAGAGGCGGATCGGGCGGCCGAAGTTGGAGAAGAGGACCTCCGCGAGGCCGTTCGATCCCTCTGGAGTGTGATTGCGGATGGGTAGAGGTGGGGTGAGTTCGAAACAAGGCCCGAGGCGGCCTTTATATAGGCGGGCGGAGATGGCCGGAGCGGAGTGGATCATGGCGGAGTAATTCCGGCCGGTGGGGTTGGTTGGGATCGGTTGGCTTGGACGGTGGCCATAAGTGAGGTCGGTGGAAGCTCCCCGAAGCGCCAGCGCTGACGATTTCGTCCTCTACCCACTTCTCCATAGTGGAGCCCGAGTACGGCCATGGCGGACGGTGCCAGCTCCGGCGACTGACAGCGAGGCCCTGGGTGGTTTGGACGGCGGTCTGGCGTCGTGAGGTGGTGCCGCATGGAGGGAGAGATAGGCATGGACGGTGCAGTGAAGTGAATGCGCGGAAGGGGCCGAGGCTATCCATCTGCCGCCATGGCGTGGGCGGCGGCCGTTGCACCGGTCCGGTGCCCTGCTGGTCGGCGATGAGAGGCTGGCGCGCGGGCCCGGGCATCATCTAGAAGGTTGGTATTGAAGGGGAGGAGGAGTGGAGTGCACGGCCGTGTTCGTCTGATCTTTTGCCTAAAATTCTGTTTGGTGCACAGAAGGTGTTCGACAGAATGCCAACTAGCTAGGCATTTTTGAAAAATATGAAATTTGTTGTGGGATTTCTTTGATGCAATACTGAGTTGGTGTAAAAATTTCAGAATTTTTGGAGTAGGGAAGATATGGTTTTGAGCAAGGATTCCAAATCTGGTCCAAATTTCATTCAAATGAAATTAGAATTATTTGAACTATGGACCTGAATAATTTTGGAGGAATTGAATGTAGGTACTAAGGTCTTGCTGTTGAAATTTTGGTGAGGTGAGAAAGGTTAGGGAGAATGGAGTTCCTTTGTAAACTCAAAGAATGCTAAGAAGTGATGATGGTTAGTTTTGGAAATATTTAAATTGGTAAAAAAACTTTTGGTGAAAGAAATTGCATTGGGTAGTGTCATAGGGCAGGAGAGGTGCTTGAGGGGATTTTTAAAAATAAATTTGAGATAGTTTTAGTGCAACAGACAAATTCAAGCATTGTAAATGCTATCTTGTTGGCAAATTTTATTCTAAAAATATTTCCTATTGTTATTTAAAATATAAAAGAAAGGATTTAAGAAAACAACCACAACCCACAATACTAAAAAGAAAAACCTAAATGGAGGGAAGAATTTTGGAAAGCAGAGAACAGAGAAGGCTCTTGAATTAATAAATGACCTAGTATAATTCTAAAATTTATTTCTAGCCAAATTTTACTTAATAAAATTATGGTTAAATTTTTGGGGTGTTACAGGGGGGGTTGGCGTCGGCGAACGGGTTGAAGGCGGATGAGGTGACGGAAGACATGATGAGAGGCTAGGGTTAGGGTGCGGCGGCGGCTTGCGGCGGCGGGGAGAGGAAGCGGCGACCGCGGCAGGAGGGGCGGTGGCGGCTTGAGGGGCGGTTGCGGCAGTAGCTAGAGAGGCGACGGCGGCGAGGGATCGCGGCGGCGACGGAGCTAGGCGGCGGCTGCGAGAGGGGAGGCGGCGGCGACGCCAAGAGGAAGGCGTGGCGGCAGCGGGGGGATGACGCGGCGGTGGCGGCGGCTGAGGCGGCGGTGGCACAAGGGTGGGGTGCGGCGGCGGCGGGCGGAAGCTAGGGTTAGAACCCGGAAACTGATACCATGTATGATGATGGAATTGCACGATGTATTGAACAGGTGCAATCGCACGTATATATGATGTACAACGGTGGGCCACGACCTCAACTATACAAGGAACTAGGAGGTGGGCCAGATACACGATTATGCACATAACACATATACTCAATACTTAGCACGACGACTTCCCGACTGTCTACTACAACAAATTTTATCCTGCTCCGGTGAGGGAGGGGCGATGACGACGGCGCGCCTTCGGCTGCTTTAGTGCTTATAGTTGTCGTTAGATGAACTACGAATCTGTATATAATTTTTATTTTTTTGATGTTCATTGTACTGCCATGATAGAAAATGAATAGATCATTTTTTCTAAGAAAGGACGGCCACCTACGCGTGCAAATTCTACCATGGCACGCACCGTTCTGCTCACACATGGTATTTGTGGGTTTCTAAGTTTTTTGTTTGTTGATGAAAAAGAAAGTTTACCTCCGAGAATGATGTTTTGGCTCCCGGAAGCGTGCGCTCCCGCGTGAATAGTATAAAAAAATATAGTAAATGTTTTTAAAAAATCTGAATTTTTTTATAGATGTTCGTGCTAGTGTCAAAAGCTTCGTTCAAAATTTTCATGTGAAACGGAGCAGCGTTATTTCACCGGTGAAAAAACAAATTTGGGGTGACATTTTAGGGTAACACTTGGTGTTTTTTTTGCACAGGCCAAAATGTATAATCTTTTTGCCTACAAATTTGTATGTAGCATTTGGATGTGACAAAGAACATGTAGAATTTTTTTTACAATTTTTTTTGCCATTTCAAAAAATATTTTCGTGTGCAGGAGCGCGCGCTCCCAGGAGCACCAACGGATTTTCGGTTTACCCCGTCATCCGATGCACAAAGACATTGTGTGGTTGCCTATGTACCTAACTGTAGATAATTGTGGTAATGCATGATATATTGTTCGATGTAATATGCACGTATATATGATGTACAATGTGGGTCTCTACCTCAATCTATACAAAAAAATAGGAGGTGAGCTCGATGTACTAGAAACAATCTATACATGCCACAATATATGCTGCTGGCGCGGGGCCCGCCCTGGTTGTTCTGCGGCTTGCGGGCGCCCTTTTTGCCGCCGCAGGGGCCATCGGTGGGAGGTGCCGACGACTGCTGGAAGGCGGGCGGGGGCGCCGCGTACTACAGATGTGGAGGCGCCGCGTATTGTGGCTGGTGCGTCGGGCCAGGAGGCCGCGGCTGCGGAAAGCCGGACGGCGGTGGAGGAGGGCCGTCCCAGGTGGTGCCGGTGGTGAGGGCGGTGTGCATCACCCGGTTCTTGGCCTGCTTCATCCGGCGCTCTTCCAAGCAAAGGTAGGCGACGAACTTGGGGAACGAGGGCTCCAACATCAAGGTGAGGTTGGCCGCGGCGTTGCCGAAGTCCTCGTTGGGCCCGGCGGTGAATGTGTTGAGAAGAAGATCGTCATCGATCTTGGCATCGATGTCACGAAGCTCGCCGGAGAGAGTCTTGAGGCGCTGACAGTAGTCATCAATTGATGTATCATCTTGATGACACCCAAAAAATTCCTGCTGCCAAAAAACGCGACGTTGGAGACGGTTGTCGGTGAAGAGTCCGGTGAGCTTGACCCACACACTACTAGAATCAGCTTCTTTGCCGTCCGCCATGGCGGACGGCAAACATCTTTGCCGTCCGCTAGCGGACGGCAAACTGTCCGGATGAAACCCTGCCAGCAAAGGCCTTCTTTGTCGTCCGCTTCTTAGAAACGGACGGCAAAGGATTACGCCGTCCGCCATCCTAGGCCAGCAGACGGCAAAGAAAGCTGACGGCAGTGCGGTGGCGTCAGAGCCGTTAGGGGGTTAACGGCGCTCTTTGCCGTCTGCCAGTGGACGGCAAAGAGCCCAGCTAGGCAGCACTGGGAAGCTGCCACGTGTCCAGATATGCCGTCCGCCAGCAGACGGCAAAGAGGTTTGAATCATTGCCGTCTGCTGGCAGACGACATAGATGGTCACTTTGCTGTCCGTCAGCAGACGGCAAAATGACCAAATTGGCAACCAGTGTTCCCAATTTGCACAGGTGACTGCCACATGTCCTCTTTGCCGTCCGCTAGCGGACGGCAAAGAGGCTATATATCCCCTGTTTTTATTTAAATCCCATTAATTAGACATGGTTTCAAACACAGATATACATGCATACATATCCAACATATCCAACAGCTTGTCCAACAACATATTTCATCCAATCCAACAACATAGTTCAACAAAGTCCAACATATCCATATATACATAACCAGAAACAAGTTTCCAACAACATATACATATAGACATACATATGCAAACAAGTTTTCATAAACAACAAGGAAGCACCACAAGAATAGTACACTCCATGAATCCAAGCTTCCTCATGTAAAGCAAATCTGCAAATTGGGAAAGATGAAAGTTAGAAGAAGAAGAAGACTAGTTATAAGAAGAAGAAGACTAGTTAGAAGAAGAAGAAGAAGAAGAAGACTAGTTAGAAGAAGAAGAAGAAGATTTTTTTTCTTCTCTTTCTTTTTCTCCTCTCCTCTTCTTTATCTTCTTCTTCTTCTAACTAAGGTAGGTAAAAATGTCATTTTATTGCTAAGCTAGGTAAAAATGCTAAGTGTAGGTCATTTCAGAGCTAAGGTAGGTAAATAGGTCATTTTGGAGCTTAGTAAGGTTATTATGTCATTTTTTATCTAACTTAGGTAATTATGCCATTTAGGAGGAACATAAGCTAAGTATCCATTTGTAAAGCAAAACACTAGAGAAAACTTACCCTCATCACAACAAATATGATGAAGATCGCAACTAAGGTAACAATTGATCCAACGGCATAATGATACCAAGCCTCATTATCAATGGCATATTTTCTAATCTTATTAAGCTTCAGGCGCATTGCATCCATCTTCAAGCGCATTGCATTCATCTTCAAGCGCATTGCATTCATCTTCATCTTGTGATCATCGATGGCATCGGCAACATACAACTCCAATGTCATCTTCTCTTCTTCAATTCTTTTAATTTTTTCTTTCAAATACTCATTTTCTTTTTCAACTAAATTTAACTTCTCGACAAGAGGGTCCGTTTCAAATTCCGGTTCACATACCTCCTAGATTAAAATATCTCTATGTCAACTTGATGGCCATAATTTGCATAAATGCGAAATGCAACAAATAGTTATGAAAGAGAATTTACCACATCCGAATCATAAAGTGGGCGAGGGCCGACCGGGACGGAAATCAAGACCAATGGCACTATGTATAAGAAACAATCATACAAAGTAAGAAATTATAAATACCAACTATATAAATCATACATCATACAAATACCTATATAAATCAAGTACAATAATTGAATTTTTATCTTTATTGGTAATGACTGTCTCGTCATCATCATTAATAAAAGCATCATCATCATCACTATCGTAATGACGTGCTCATCATCATCATTAATAAATGCATCATCATGTGGAAGGCCACCTTTACGTAATCGTTCAAGCATTGACAGGTCATCTGCAGCAGTAACTTCTTCTTCTTCCGGCTCTTCTTGTTCCAGCTCAGGGGTGAAGTCGGATTCACTATCGTTGTCTACTTCAATGTTCTGGGGTGGAGTAGAGCGGTTCTTGAAACGTTTTTTGGAAAGACGTGTTTCTTGGAAGAATTCTCTTTGTCATATGTGTCTTGGTTAATTTGAGGTTCATAATCCTTTTCATTGGGGGGAGGTGTCTAACCACGTGGCGGCACTTCATAAACGACGTCCCAACCACTGAGATTTGGATCACTTTGACAGGCCCACGGTAGATAGAAAACTTGGGTTGCTTGTTGAGCCGTAATATAGACATCGGGAACATCCAAATGGGTGCTTTGTTTGATTTCGACTAGCCCTATATGTTCATGAGTCCTTCTAGTCTCCCTCGGCTGGAACCAATAACATCTGAAGACTACGACGTTTGGTGGGTTTTCACCATAGAATTCAAGTTCATAAATTGCTTCAACTCTTCCATAATACTCGATACCTCCTTCGCCGATAGCAGAGACACAACAATTTGTAGACTTTCGGTCGGCCATAGATAGCTCTTTGTCATAGGTACGAAAGCGATACCCGTTGATGTCGTATTTGTCAAATGAACGGACCTTATAGTCAAAACCATTAGCTACTTGTCTCAATTCGGCATCCATAATCTCTGAATTAGCCTACAAGTTTAATATGAAAGGATTGTTGCATTAGTCGCAAATTAGCCAAAGAAAAAAAAGGGTCTAATGGAAATTACCCTTTTTTTGAACCAAGAGATGAAACCGGGAAATTCGGCTCCTTGTTTTGCCAGAAGCTCATACTCTTTGACGGAATCCTTTTGGATCACCGCTCCATACGAGAATATGGCGACGTATCGACTGCATCAAAAATCCAGGAATCAGAGAAGTTTAAAGGAATTAGAAGTTGTGAAACAATGTACCGAGATCTTACTCGATGTACGGCCGCACTTCTGTTAGGTTGTTGAAGAGATACAGCGAAATGGTCTGCCATTCTTCAACATCCAACCTTACTGGTTTCCAACCACCGGCTGGTGCGAGATTCCCTTTGAATAGGCTGAGGTTGGATTGACTCTTTTGAGGTTCGTCAGCATTGTACCGAGGCTTCGGATTATGCAAATGACGATTTTTGGCTTCGTAGTGTGCGGTCACGAAGTTTGCCGCCTCCTCAGTGATGAATGCCTCCGCCATCGATGCTTCTATTCTACGTTTATTTTTACATTTTGCTCGAAGCGTCTTCTGCATCCTCTCAGTTGAGTAGCACCAACGATTTTGCACGGGGCCCCCCAATCGTGCCTCGGTCGGGAGATGCAAAATCAAGTGTTGCATTAGATTAAAGAAGCTTGGCGGAAAGATCTTCTCTAACTTGCAGATCAACTCCGGTGCCAACTGTTCCATTTCTTCTAGGAGGCCAGGCGATAGTTCTTTCGCACAAAGAACATGGAAGAAATAGCTCAGCTCTGCTAGTACTAGCCATTCATCCTCAGGGATGAAGCCACGCAACATCACCGGCATTATCCGCTCAATCCATATGTGCCAATCATGACTTTTTAGACCAAATATTTTCAATTTTTGAAGACTCGCTCCCCTCTTTAGTTTTGATGCATACCCATCGGGGAACATCAACTGCATTTTCACCCACAAAATAATTTCCTTCATAGCTGGCCTTCCAAGATTGAACCATGCCTTTCGCTTCGTCCAGTTGATCCCCTTTCCTTTCGGTTCTTTCATGTTTTGTAACGGTCTATCACATAGCTCCTCTTGATCGACTCTAGCCTTAGGATTATCCTTTGATTTCCCCTCTATGCCGAACAATGTACCAAAAATGGCTTCGGCGATATTCTTTTCAGTGTGCATCACGTCGATGTTGTGTGGGCAAAGGAGGTCTTTGAAGTAAGGCAGATCCCAGAAGCATGTCTTGTGAGTCCAGGCGTGTTCCTTATTATACCCCTTGAAATACCCTGGACGCTCTGGATCTGGCTCGAGAGCGTTTAACTAATCTAGGGTCTGTTGGCCTGTCAACGCAGGTGGTGCAGAGTGTTTGACAACTCTACCTTTGATGAAGTTCTTCTTGTCTTTCCTGAACTTATGGCCAGGATGTAGAAACGGTCTATGCAAGTCGAAGCAACTATACTTGCACCCTGCCGTCGGCCAACAAAACTCAAGAGCTCCCTTGCATGTGGGGCACGGGAACCTTCCATGCACACACCAGCCAACGAATAGCGCATACGCCGGCAAGTCATGCGTCGAGTACATGTACCAGGCACGCATTATGAAGTTCTGTTTGCTAAAGGCGTCATATGTCTTGAACCCATTATCCCAAGCTTCTTGCAATTCGTCCTTAAGCGGCTGCATGTACACATTATATTCTTCCCGGATAGTTGGGCCCTGGAATTATCAACGTCAGGAAAATATTCTTCGTTGCATAATTGCCCGGGGGGGGGGGGGGAGATTGAGTGGAATGACAAACACGGGCAACAGCTGTATGGGGCTGCCATCTGACCAAACACACTGAACCCATCTGTGCTGACGGCGACTCGAGGATGCCTTGGATCTGACCTTTTTTCCTTATGTAATGCATCGAAGCGCTTCCACGCTTCACCATCCGATGTGTGCACCATCATCACATTCCCATCTGCATCTAGTTTGGTTCTTTTGCCCGTTTTGTGCCATGTCATCTGTCTGGCCGTCTCTTCGACCATGAAAAGACGTTGAAGTCTTGGTACGATTGGCATATACCAAAGAACATTAACGGGTATTTTGGTCTGCGTCTTCTCACCCATACCGTTGTCTACCACAACATACCTGGAAGAATTGCAAATGGGACAATAGTTCAAGTCCTCATACTGAAGCCTAAATAAGACACAACCTTTCTCACAGGCATGTATCTTCTCATAGGGCATCTTAAGAGCACGGAGGATTTTGTCTGACTGGTACAGGTTTGGAGGTAGCACATGGCCTTTGGGTAGAAATCGTCCGAATAGTGTCATCATCGCGTCGTAGCATTCTCTGCCCAAGTTGAATTGAGCCTTCAAAGCCATTATTTGTGAGATGGCATCTAGCTGACAAAGCTCAGTGTGCTCGTGGAGAGGACGTTTTGAGGACTCCAACATTTCAGTGAAGGCCTTTGCAGATTCCTCCATCTCGGGCCGTCCATGGATAACGTTGGACAATTCGAAAGAATCACGATTATAAATATGCAAATGCATGCATATTTATAGATGTAACCCTTTCGAATGGGAGACGCATAGTGGTTACGCATACTGATGATTGACACCTATAGCTAGCAAGTTTCATCGGCACGAAGTCCGGAACAGAGCGGGTTAGGGGGTCCTTGGCGTCGATGGAACCCTAAATAGCAAGTATCATCGGTGCGAGATACATGTGGCGCTCGGCGTTGAACACTAGATCCACATTCCACAAGTGAAGCCGGCGCCCGGCGTCCCGCAACAATAGTTCTGGTGGCCGATGACGGTCGAACACCATCGCGAATTTGTCTGGCAGCCTTTGCGATGAGGATTAAAGCCAAGTTTTGAAATTTCAAACAACCAAACCGACTTGAGTCAGTTTGGGTGTTTCAAGTTTCAACACTTGCCTTTTAATCGTCATCGCAGAGGCTGCCAGGCAAATTCGCGATGGTGTTTGACCGCCATCGACGCCGAGAACAGTTGCTTTGAGACGCCGGACGTCGGCGTCACTTGTGGGACATGGATGTAGTGTTCGACACCGACGGCCACATGTATCTCGCACCGACAATACTTGCTATTTAGGGTTCCATTGACACCGAGGAACCCCTAACCCACTCGTCCCCGGGCGCCCTCTTTTTTCCTTTCCTTCTTCTCTTCTTTTTCTTTTTCTTCTTCTTCTTCTTCTTCTTCTTCTTCTTCTTCTTCTTCTTCTTCTTCTTCTTCTTCTTCTTCTTCTTCTTCTTCTTCTTCTTCTTCTTCTTCTTCTTCTTCTTCTTCTCCTCTTCCTCCTCCTCTTCCTCCCTCCTCCTCCTCCTTCTACTCCTCTTCTTCTTCTAAACTAAAACTAAAACTAATCTAAAATAAACTAAAACTAAACTAAAACTAAACTGAAAATAAAACTAAACTAAAACTAAAAACAGAAACTAAACTAGAAGAAACTAAAAAAAAACAAAACTAAAAAAAAGGGGGGAAGAACAAACCTGCACGGGATCGCCGGTGGAGGGCGAGGGTGGGGTGGGCGGGAGGAGAGGGAGCGGGGAGGAGGGAGGCAGGGGAGGGGCGGGGGGGTAGGAGAGGGGAGGGGGGGCACGGGGCGGTCCGGAGAATCACTCCGGCGACGGGGAAGACGGGGTGGGGGGCGACGCGGGCGAGGAGGGGGGAGGGGCGGGGGGGGGGGAGGGTGGACGGCGGTGGGGGCTGGGTCAGGGGGGAGGGTGGCGGGGGCGGCGGCGGTTTTTAGTTTTTGTGTTTTTAGTTTTTTAGAGCGGCGGGGGAGGAGAGAGGCGGGCGCGCGGGAGGGAAACAGAGAAAGAGAGAGAGAGGGGAGACGGCTCGGCCCGTTAAGTGGGCCTTCTTTGCCGTCTACTAGCAGACGGCAAAGAGGGCGGCCGTTTAGGGCTAGCCCACGTCTCCTCTTTGCCGTCCGCTGGCGGACGGCAAAGAACCTGACCTAGCCACGCCGTGCCCCGTGGGGCCCACCTGGCCCTTTGCCGTCTGCCTTCTAGCTCTTTGCCGTCAGCTGGCTGACGGCAAAGAAACAGCGGACGGCAAATAGACTTTTTGCCATCTGCACTTTCTTTGCCGTCCGCTTTGAGGAAGCAGACGGCTAAGAGGCTCTTTGCCGTCAACTGGCGGACGGCAAAGAGGTGGCAGACGGCAAATTACCAGATTCCAGTAGTGACATGGCGCGCGCATCATCACCATCACTCACGACCGTGTGAAACGGGTCCTTGGAGATGGTGAGATAAAACCACTGGATGAGCGTGGCGTCGATGGCGGCCACTCCGAGTCACCGCGCATGGCACGCGAGTCGACGGAGCCGTCGACACGATCCATGAGATTGTACTTCCGAAACACGAGGGAGAAGTAGGTCTTCCATGCATAGTACGTGGAGTCATGTTGGTCGAGACGAACAAGAACACGCTCGTAGATGTGTTGGAAATATGCCCTAGAGGCAATAATAAAGTGGTTATTATTATATTTCCTTAATCATGATAAATGTTTATTATTCATGCTAGAATTGTATTGATTGGAAACTTAAATACATGTATGAATACATAAGCAAATACTGTGTCCCTAGTATGCCTCTACTAGACTAGCTCGTTGATCAAAAGATGGTTAAGGTTTCCTGACCATAGACATGAGTTGTCATTTGATAACGGGATCACATCATTAGGAGAATGATGTGATGGACAAGACCCATCTGTTAGCTTAGCATATGATCGTTCAGTTTATTGCTACTGCTTTCTTAATATCAAATACATATTATTTCGATCATGAGATCATGCAACTCCCGGATACCGGAGGAATACCTTGTGTGCTATCAAACGTCACAACATAACTGGGTAATCATAAAAATGCTCTACAGGTATCTCCGAAGGTGTCTGTTGAGTTGGCGTGAATCGAGATTGGGATTTGTCACTCCGTATGACGGAGAGGTATCTCTGGGCCCTCTCGGTAATACAACATCACAAGAAGCTTGCAAGCAAAGTGACTAAGGAGTTAGTTACGAGATGATGTGTTGAACGAGTAAAGAGACTTGCCAGTAACGAGATTGAACTAGGTATGAGCATACCGACGATCGAATCTCGGGCAAGTAACATACCGACGGACAAAGGGAACTACGTATGTTGTCATAAAGGTTCGACCGATAAAGATCTTTGTAGAATATGTAGGAAACAATATGAGCATCCAGGTCCCGCTATTGATTATTGACCGAAGAAGCGTCTCGGTCATGTCTACATCATTCTCGAACCAATAGGGTCCGCACGCTTAACGTTCGTTGAAGATATAGTATTATATGAGTTATGTATGTTGGTGACCGAATGTTGTTCGGAGTCCTGGATAAGATCACGGACATGACGAGGAGCTCCGGAATAGTCCGGAGGTAAAGGTTGATATATGGAATAATAGTGTTTGGTGTCCGGAAGGGTTCCGGAATTCACCGGAAGGGGGTTTCGGATGTTTCCCGAAATGTTCGGGTACGAGAACACTTTATTTGGGCCAAGGGGTAAAGCCCACAAGGTTTTAGGAAGGTGCAAAAGGAGTTTTGCGGAGGCCAGGGGGGCAGACGCCAGGGACCCTGGTGTCTGGGGCCAGACGCCAAGGACCCTGGCGTCTGGTCCTGGAGTCCGAGAAGGACTCTTGCTTTGCGGACTAAACCGACTTTGAGGAGGCTCTTTCTCCAAGATACGACCCCAGGGCTCAACATATAAATAGAGGGGGTAGGGCTAGCACCCAAGACACATAAAGATTCACCAAGCCGTGTGCCGGCAACCCTGCCCCTCTAGTTTATCCTCCGTCATAGTTTCTGTTGTGCTTGGCGAAGCCCTGCGGAGATTGTTCTTCACCACCACCATCACCACGCCATCATGCTGCCGGAACTCATCTACTACTTCGCCTCTCTTGCTGGATCGAGAAGGCGAGGACGTCATCGAGCTGAACGTGTGCTGAACGCGGAGGTGCCGTACGTTCGGTACTTGATCGGGACGGATCGTGAAGGTGTACAACTACATCAACCGCGTTGATAAACGCTTCCGATTAGCGATCTTCAAGGGTATGAAGATGCTCTCCCCCTCTCGTAGCTATGCATCTCCATGGATAGATCTTGCGTGTGCGTAGAATTTTTTTTTGTTTTCCATGCAACGGTCCCCAACAAGATGTTCATGTCGTGGATGTCGGTGGGATCAGGGCTGGCGAAGGGATTGCTAGCACCAGAGAGGGAGGAGTTGGATGACATGGTGGCGGCTGGGGGTGGTTAGGGTTTCGGGTGGGAGGAGAAGAGGAAGGAGAGGCGCGGCTGATGGAGGGCAGCGGCGGCTCGGGAAGTAGGGAAGGACGCGGCGGCGGAAGGAGGGTGCGGCGGCGGCGTGGAGAAGAAGGTGCGGCAGTGGCGCGACGCGGCGGCTGCAAGGTGTGCGACGGCGGCGCGAGTGAGCGGAAGCTAGGGTTAGATCACGGTAACTGATACCATGCAGATAATTGTGGCAATACATGATATATTGATCATTGCAATATACACGTATATTGATGTATAATGTGGGCCTATACCTTAATCTATACAAGAAAATAGAAGATGACCTTGATGTACAAGAAACAATCTTTTTTTTTTTTGCGGGAAGTACAAGAAACAATCTATACATGCCAAATATATGCTCAACACTAACCACTCAACTCACATATGTATGTCTATTCTATTTTGAAATCTGTCGGCAGCGACAAGTAGTATGGATAGAAGGAAGTAGTATTTTTTTATGACAAATTTAATTCCCTAATTACATGTCAATAGATTTCTTTTTGTTCTTTCTTTTATCATAAAGAGTTAGACACCTAGCCGTTGCTCCGTCATACTGGAGAAGTCAATGACCATCCTGAAACACCCGAGTTTCAGACGGCAACTGCGGGCATGTTATGCTTACTTAACAACACGTCTTAGCCGTCACGGAACGTGCCTTGGAAAGTCAGCACTTTAAAAAATCCCTCTATAACACTAAGCTATTTAATTTTAAATGGTTCACAATTAATTGAGGTCTCTAATTAAAATTAGGTCATCCGATTTTAACCGGGACAACAATTTTTTAAAGCTTTTTCATTCAATTCTTTTATACCATACATTATGCTTTCTAATTTTTAAGGCCTCACAATTAATTGAGGTCTTCAATTTAAATTGAGTCAGTCAATTTTGACTGGGTCAACAATTGCTCAAGGATCTCTCTCATTCAATTATTTTAAGTATTGAGATATTCAATTATGGAGCCAACCATTTTCCGAATCAATCAGCAGCAACCGTCCTATAAAAACATATCAATCCTGCGCACTCTCCCACCACCTAGAAAAAGAAATGCCACCATGTGATATTGTAGCACCAATATGGTACATGCAGCTACCGACGCAGAAATTTCCCGACATAAGTATGGGGTTCTTAGCAGATAACACAGAATCAAATCGAGAAAGGCCCACCAAATCATCAAACTATAAAAAAATAAAACACACTCTATTATTTATTGGAAAGTCAAATTCCTTTAACTTTGACCAAGTTCAGAGCCAAAAATGTCAACATCCACAATTTTAAACAAAAGTATGGAAATTCATTTCATGATGAATCTAATAATACCGATTTGATATTATAGATTTTCATATATTTCTCTACAAATTTGATCAAACTTAAAAATGTTGACTTCTTAAAAATGTAATACATCTTATATTTTGAAACATAATGAGTAATATTTTTAAGAAACCCAACAAAACCAACAGTGCAGCAAAGCGTGCCCAACACTTCTAGTAGTGTACGAAATTTCCAACTTACACTCAAAGGAGGATTAATACCGACGAAGAAAGTTCAACTGATTATAGGCTCACTCAGTCTGACTCAGCACTTCAGCTATAAGAGATTGGATTCATGGACATATTGTATTGTATCTTGGAAGAAAAAGTTTTTTGTCTGCTATTTTTACCATCATATAGTGTGTAAAACTTCATGCATGCAAACTCATACTTTCTCCGTCCCAAAATACTTGTCAGAAAAATGGATAGTACATCCACTTTTATCCATGGATAAAAGTGGATGTACTATCCATTTTTCTGATAAGTACTTCTGGATGAAGAATGTACTACTATATACAAGTGTAATATTTACTTGGAACAGATTTACGTTAAGTACACCAAGAAAGAATTTTTTTTTCTCCTACATATCTTTTACGTCGCTGATCTTTCTTTCGGCCATGCATATCTCTTCCGGGGTTCGGTATAACACGCGTGCATCTGCGTATGGCAGCGACGGTTAGCGACTAAACTGGCTTGACAGGCAGTGCATGTACCATTCAACTATTCAAGTCTGGAAGTCTTTGTAAGTCAAGAACATTAGTCTACCTTTACATACTCAAGGCAAGAATTGTACGCCATCTGTTTCTAAATACAAGTCATTTTAGAGATTTTAATAAAAAGTATATACGGATGTAACATAGACTATTTTAAAGTGTAAATTCACTTATTTTGTTTTGTATGTAGTTTATATTAAAATATCTAAAAAAAAAATTATATTTAAGAACGGAGGCACGAGCAAGCTGAGTGTCGCGCCAATATGTATAGTGCAGCAGAGAGGACACGTACACAGGTGCCCAGCCCCTCGCATGCAAACTTGCCTAGTTTATTTGTTGCGGCCTTCCTGTGATGCGTTTGCAGAAGCAGGAAAAGTCAAAGCTTATTTTATGTACGCATGGCTGCTACGTACTCACGGTCACGGTATTTTTTTTGAACACGGTACGCATATCATCTTGAAATTTACGAGTCACTGTAGGCACCTCGTCGTTGACGAGAATGTTTCCTCCCATTGAATGCGCATCGCCGGAAATCCTGAAATAAATCCAGAAATAAATACGAGCACCAGGACTTGAACCCTGATGAGCTGAGAATACCACAGTCCCTCTAACCATTCAACCACAGGTTGGTTCGCCTTACGGTCACGGTATTGATCAGCGTAACATGATGCAAAAGTCCTCCTTGACTTTTCGCTCAAACTCGCGGACGGACGTCGAATGGGTAACACGTGTGCCAGCTGTGACGTTGGTTGATATGAACAGAAGGAGTGAGTTTGTAAATAAAGGTATAGTAATTTGATTCGATGCTTCAATTAATCTGCAACTATGTGCATCCGATTCACAAAAATATTAGAACATCTCATGTTAGTGAACAAAGAGAGTACCACTCCCTCCGTCACAAAAATATTAGAACATCTCATGTTAGTGAACAAAGAGAGTACCACTCCCTCCGTCTATATTATGGGACAGACCCTCCGTCCCATAATATAAAAGCGTTTTTGTTACGGG